>JANVCC010000018.1:59101936-59211335 GCA_025345505.1 Todiramphus chloris collaris
GGGGCAAGGGGAGGGGGCAGGTGTAGCATTACAATTTTCCCTTAAAGAAAAGTATTTTAAGAAGTCAGTAAAGCTAGCTGCAAGCTATTATAATTTTTTAATATTTTAAACAAACAACACTTATCTTAAAAAAATTTACTCAACATCTACACTTAGAAATGGATTCAAAAGACCAAATGGTAAAGCCCAAGATCCCTGAAACAGTAAACCGTGCCTCCAGAAGTCCAATTCAAAAATGTGTAAGGTAAATGCCTGAAGTACTTAACAAAAGACAGAACTACAACCTCCTTCTTACTTCCACTTCTTGCATGCTACCAAGGCACAAAACCGTGAAGGTTGTTGTTTATATTATGCCTGATTCTATTGCTATCAAGTTCAGTGGGCATTCTCAGGATTTCCTCAATAAAAAATGGAGTAGGTTTCAACATAGAAGTTTCACTCAAGTGTTCTCAACACACATTCTTACAATCAGAAATAGATAAAAATTAATCACACCCCTTAATTTAAGTCCTTTGCCATGTTAACACTAGTAATATGGAGTAGTAAGTTCCCTGCATCAACCTACAATATTTTAAAAAGAGAAGAGAAAGGAAAGTCAATTTTTGAATATTACATTATGTCATTCCTTTCACTTCATGATTCTTCTTACACAGTGCAGGGACAGACACAAAATAAACCACATCTTCCCCAAGCAAACTATCCTGGTTTTCATCTAGGAGAAAATACAACTACACATTTACCTGAACAGAGTATGGCATAATTTCCTACTCAGAGCTGCAGACCACCACTGCTGGTTTAAAAGCTGACCAGCCAAATATACTATTTAAAGAGCAAAATCATTAATACAATAGCTGCTAATTAAATGTTTTGTGTAACATTACAGAAACAAAACACCTGAAACTACCTCCCATTTCAAATATTTCCCAACCCACAGAAAAGTTTAACAGCATTTTTCATTCTTTAGAGGATTGCAATACAATCCTGACTGAAATTATGCAAGAAACAATGGCATTTTATTCTTCATACAACTCTGTACATACAGAGAAAGTAAAGATATAAACCAAAACATTCAAAGTGACTTCATGCCCTTCAGACATTACTAAAGCTCAGTTTTAAGAACCAACTGTAAGACCCCTAAACTGAATCTTATTTTGGCATCAGTGTATTAAGGCACTTTGAACTGTTAATCACTTTCAAAAAAGCAGATTGTCACGTACTTCAACAAATTATTTAAAATATAAATAAGCATTGGGAGTAACACCCCAGCTAACGGCAGAATATAAATTGAATCAGAATCATAGAATCATTTTGGTTAGAAAAGACCCTTAAGATCATAGAGTCCAACCACAAACCATGATAACATATATGATAAAACACAATTTAAATCTCTGCTTCCTATAGATCAGTTCAAACAGGTATACAGGAGAAGGTACTGTCCCACACACTGAAGCACACAGCAGCAAAAAATAAAAATCCCTAGAGTCCAACAGAAGGAACATTTTCAGGTGTGTATTATTACATCTGGACTCAAAGCCATATACTTGATAAAGGTATTAGAAAACCTCACACCACAACAAAATCCCACAGGAAAACTTAGAATCCTGAAAAGAGCACATGAATTTATGAATGTACCAAATTTTACCTTAATTTTTCTCTCTGCAAGGTTAACAGGACAGCTGGATTTGTACTTTTTTTTTTTTTTCACATAACTCAGAGATGACTTGAGTGAACAGTTTTCTAACATAGATCTGCTTAGTTAAGATTGAACCAGAAAATTTCATCGTTCACCTTCAAGAATATTTGAGAACTAGGACAAATTTGGCTGAACCATACCTAGTCTGTGATGCCAAAAGATTCAAATGAAGGCTCCAATCCTGCAACTGGATCTGTGTAAATAGTTGACAGGGCATACAAGCAGCTTGACATAAATAATTAATGATCATAAATAAATAATGATCATTGCTTGGAGGTGTTTCTGCATTTATTTTGAAACAAACGTGGCACTGTTTGCATTTCTAAGTGTCTTCTATCATACTGACAATTCATTTCTGCAGGTTAGTTCAGTTCTAATAACAAAATAGAAAGTTATCAGCCATTTTACCAAAAGCATCGATATAGTTATATAACTTCTGAAAAGCATGCTACTAGTTTTTGTCAGGTGGCCACAATGACAAACTCAAGTATAAAATGAAGCTAATTTGTACCTAAAAGTGAGTAAAATTTTAATATTTTCCACAGCTTTAAACAGTAATGTTTAAATATAACTTTATTATAATATAACATTGTTTCCTATACAATACCACTACACCACCCTAATCTGCATTTATATTTTTAACTCACAAATTTTTAACAGCCCAAATATCTTTACATTGGTGTAACTGTAGTAGCACAGCTATAGTTCATGTTCTGTCAGCATTTCCTTTACAAGCTACATTCTTCAAATTTGTTCCTTGGCCATAAAAAAAAAATAAATTCACGCCAGGTTGAAACTTTGTGTAGGAATTTCTACAAATTTTTAAGAAGCATAGTTAAATATATTTCATTATTTCATTAACACTTTCTTTGATTACTTTTAAAGCACAGTAACGTCAGAGTTAAAACCCAGCATTTTTAACATCAATGTGTTTTGACCTGAAGGTATAGACCATCCATAGTTAGAAAACAAAATGGGTTCAATATATTTTTTTGCCTTATATTCTTTACCAGCTACAAGATGCATAGAGGAATCACTTGATTTATTAATTGAGTATAGACACAGAAATAAGACACAGAATACAAATACTATTCATTTCAACAGTAAACCTAGCAGCTCGTTTCCAAGGTTTAACATATCAGCTGCTTTACGTCTTAAATACAAAAGATTGTCATATACAATACAGAGTACTGTTTGCCAAGATGTAGCAATCTACGCATTCAGAAATGTTGTCCCAGTCCAGAAAGAGCACTGGTGTATTTCACTCACAATGGGAAATATACACAAGGTTTCAGGATCATGTAAATTTTATAGTCAAGTTACAAATCTGGAAAAAGTTTCTTAAATGGAAACACTGACACAACCTTCACTATAGTATTGCAAACAGCAACGCTAGTTTATAAATCTTAAAAAACACTTTTTAAAGTAGATGTGGAATTTATTATTGTAACAAGGGATCAACTCTAAATGTAATACCCATAATTTCAAATTTCAAGCAGGTCTACTTGGTTGATTTGCTTAGGCCTTTACTTATTTATTTAAACAAGTAGTGAAATTTTAAGGAACTACATTTCACATAGTATTCTGCACTACCTTTCTTTTACCTAGCTTGGAGAATATTATAGTTGCCTATGGGGATATTTGCTACAGAGGCTTCCTAACAGTAGAGAATATGCCACTAGTAAAGCTTTGTTTGTTTTTTTTTTTAAAAAACCCCACAATGTATTTAACATATTTACAAATTTATAATTTTACAATCAAGTGCAGTGGATGTTCTTCCACCTGCATAAAGAAAGAAATTTTAAACTAAGAATCTCTCCTCATCTGAAAATTCCAGTAAAGTAAAAGTTCTTATGACTGGTAACGGAAGTCGTAGCAGTCCATTCCAACTAAAATTTTAGGACCACAGGACTACTGTCAGCTTTAGGCTACATCTCTCATATCTCTAGAGATTTGTAGTGAGAATTTGCCCTTATCTAAGGTCCTGCCAATTTCAAGCCCTGACTGTACATGTATTCTCTAACTGGAATCAGTGGCTACAAAGCGGCCAGCGTATCGTTAGTCACAATACAACAGTAAGGTTGTGAACATACCTGAGCAATGTTCAAGGTCTAGAGCATTGGAGGATGGGCAGGACAAGACAGGACAGAACAAAAATAAAGGAAGAAAAAAAGAAAAGACAAAACAGTGACTATGAGGCCAGCCTCAAGGATCCCCAAGTCAGACTAAGCCCTCCCATTCTAAGTCATAAAAAGCAAAAAAAATGTAACAAAACAAACCCCAGCTTTTCACTATTCTAGTACTACAACATGTCAATATAACAGAGTACAACAATGCTTTAAAAACTAATGAAAAGTAACTGGTTTTGTTGTTCAAGCTAGCAGTCTCCTACTGTCTGTCAAAGGTGTACTTGAGGCTGGCCTTATAGGAAAAAAAAGCAATGCAAAAAAAAAATCATATTTTAAATCTGTACTTTTCAATTTAACATTCGTAAAGCAATATACAAATGATAGAAACAACAGTGTCCAATTAACCTAATATGATCTCATAAAAAAAAAAAAAAGAAAAAAAAAAATCACTCTCTGGACCTAAACTGTTTTGCTTAGTTAGCTATAGCAAAGAAAAGAGAAAAAGAATAGTGCAGATTCTATGCAGAATTAAATCACATGTTACAGCATTGTACAGTACCTGCTTATTCAGACCTAGCATATTGCAGACCATATCCCGTGAATACGGTTGTTCCAGCACATATCTCAACAAAGCAGTCTGTGGCTCAAACAGATCCTTGGGTAAGAAGAAGAAAACAAACCAAAACAATCACTTACAAACATATATGGCCTCAAGATGGTTTAATACTGAGTTTACATTTAACTGATTTAAACAATGTAAGAATGACTATTTAATTTATAGGGATATGCATTATCTGGCAAATCTTTTTGCTTTCAGATATACAAAAGAAAGGAGGAAATAAACACAGCTCTTAAAAAGTGACAGATTTTATGGGGACCAAGTAGATGAATTCTTCTTCATCCAGTAAAAGGATGGCACAATTTTTGAAATGGCCTTAAAATACTGGAAGACCATCAAGAACTCAAAGGAAGTCTGGTAAGACAACTGAGAAAGCACATGACTAAGACGCATCAAAATCATGAGTACTGTGAAGAAAGTACATATGGAACAACTGCTTCCATAGCTGAATCACTTTAAAGAAAAATCTTATCTGAAGCTAGGTGCAAAGCAAACAGAAGGAGCTGATTCCTCATGCAACACAAAGTTGAAATGTGGATCTACTTCTCAAAGGGATGTTGAGGATGCTAAAAGCTTACACAGGCTCAAAAGAAGACTGAACAAATATTTGGAAGAAGGTTTACTAAATGCACAGAAACCAAATCAGTCTTGGGAATCACCCAAAGTGATAATGGCTGTAGTATGTGAACACTATATATGTCACTAGTTACACTATCTTTATATCCTTCCTTAGATACTTTGGATACAGGGAATGAGATGCTGACCAATGTGGAATTTTGTCCTGATCCTTAGCAGTTTTTAAATTCTTTCAGCACACCACTATTTCACACTCAGTTTGAAGTTTAAATAAACTAACTTCAATATAAACACATTATCTTCCCATTCTCTTTCATCTCCCCACCACTAAAATAATTTTCCAATGAATATTCTTCTCTTGCTTGCTCTCTCACATACACACACCCACAAATCACATTAAACATCTCCTGTTCTTCAGCACTGCAGGCAGCAGTTGTACCACACAGTACTTTAGAAGTTCTCAACATAGAGCTTGAAATAGCTGAAAATATAGCACAGTGAAAACATCTATGTCTTCAATATTAGCCTAGCTGGAACAATCAGATATTCACAGATGAAATTATTTCCCTGCCCACTGATATAAAGGCTCCATATTTATTGCATTTAATTAATTTAAAAAGCTTAAGAAGGCATACCTTATCATATGGTAAGAGACCTTTCAAAGGAAAACGAAGGGTTGTAGGGTCCAGCTTCCATGAGTTACACATAGCACCCGAGTTATTTACCACAGGAAGAAGGCTACAGCGACCTACATGGAACAAGACACAAACTATAAACCAGTGAAACTGGCCTATGCTTTAATTATTCTGATGCAAAAACCGACCTCAGCCACTTTTATGCTTTCCTTCAATTTTTACTGTTTAAAGCTTTTTACCATAGGATTGCTTCAGGCTGATTTTATTTTTCTAACTGTCTTTCAATTAATAAAATATTGAAGGAGTAAAATCCCCATTTTTCCAGATGGAATACTCCAAAAATAGAAGTATTTGCAAATATTAATCTAAAAGTGACCTTTTAGGTTACCAGAAGCTACTGCTTGACCTAGGGATTTAATTTTGGTACACTGACCCTTGCCACAAAAACCCCACAGTACTACTAATCTAGGTATATAATCTAGTCTTCCAATTTTCCTTCATTCACCCTGTAAGACAAACTGTGGGCAGGAGTCTGTTCAGTCAACTAGTCAAATACAAGCATCTGTATTCCAATTATAGTCAGTGGAGATCTAGTCAGTTCAGTGTAGACCAAGGAAATTCATCTGATCACACATGAAAAGTTTTTCATAGAGTAAATTTAGAATTCTTAGTGTGGACTAGACATCAGGCATTTATTTCAACTGCTTAAGCATAGGCACCTGAACTGAACCCCCAGTGCAACTGTATATAACCGTTTAAACTTAGGTGCTGCAATTTCGACCTAAATCTCACTGTCAGGTCAAATTTTATGACTTGGATTGTCCAGACTGGCCATGTTACTATCAGATAAAACAAGAAGTAAATAAATATTTCTTTTTTTCCCCTTCTACCATATCTACAGGTCATTTACACGTAGAAGACTTGCAAAATTTGTGTGTGATCCCTGCGAGTCATATGCATAAATGCTATGCCACGCTTTGAACAGAAGACTAACTATATGCTTCTGAAACACATCTGGAGCATTACAGATGGATTTACATTCTTAACTTCTGCAGTGAAGAAGCTCAGTTGCAATAAACCTTGCTCAGATGTAAGATTTAATGTAGTTGTTACTAAGCTACTCAGTTCACAATGCGAACAGGAGCTATTTTTATCTTTTTGAAGGAAAATGCAACAGGCATCATAGTTAAAACAGAAGGATTCTAATTTTCTTATTTCTAGCAATAAACAAAGGTGAGTTTTTCTTTCACAGAAAAGGAGAACCAGTACTCTTCTGAGCTAGGAAATGTTCACACAGAAGCCTGAAACAACAGGTACAAACCCAAGCAGCTTAAAAAGCTCCAACAGAAACTGAAGTCAGAAAACACTTTGGGAATAACCTATCAGTGGATCTGTATTAACTCAAATCTCTGAGCATAGAAAACATAGGATTTTCTTAATGTCTACTGTAGTTAGAGACTATACAGCCATGTAACAAGTAGGACACTTCCACTATCAGTTTGTTACAAAAAATTATTTTGATGTCATCAATATGACATTTCCCCTTCCAAGCAAAAACTAAAGAGAAGCAAGTTTGTGAACAGACAGACAAGAGTAAAGATGCTACATGAAACACAAGCTCTGAGTTATTTTACTTAGACCAATACAGGAAACAAAATAGTTCAAAATAAATTTATTTATTTTTAAGACATTCATGAAGTCATTCTCTTACCACAAATGGAATTTATTCTTGCTGTAGGTCTGAAGGTATCCACAAAATCCGATACTAAATTACCTAGTAACTGGGCAAGAAAAGGAGAAAAAAAAAAAACTAGTTAAGGGTTTAAATTACAGATACTAATAGGGAGTATTTAAGACTTAAAAGTAGTTAATACATTTTAATAAAATGGACAGGAATTTACTGAAATAACTAGCTTCGTAAACATTTCAAGAAGTCTGAAAAATCATCTAGAACTTAAAACCACAAAAGGAAAAATGTGACCTTATAAAGAAGGGGAAGGAAGCACTCAGTTTGCACTTGAAGAGTTTTTATAATAGCTGTTTCTCCAATGCATTACTATATTATTTCTGTGCATACCATTTAGTAACAGATGATTTAAGACAAGTTTTAGAATTTCTATTCATCAACAGATCTCTTTGCCTCTGAGTAACAATGCCACAAAGGACATAGATTAGTATACTCTGAATTAAATCTTGTCTCAAAGGAAGTCAGCAAGTTTTGTCATTAATTCAAGGGAGTCAGGATTTTATCCTTTTCCTGACACTAGTTATTTTAACAAAACACAAAACTAAAAACTGGATCAACATTACATTCTTTTTGGAAACAATGACCATTTTCATTGCATCAGAGCCTCAAATATTTTTGCAAAACGGAATTTAAACAAAAAGGAAACACCAGCCAGCTACTTATCTTACTTTTCTTATCTTGAAGCTATAGAGAAAGCACAAATTGGTAGGTAAGCATGACCTGTATTTCCAATGGTACTCAACAAAACCCTCTCAGAGCTTCAAGAGTTTTGAACATTAGGCCATAGGTCAAATCTATGTAATCAGTTTCATGCAAGAACACAGGGAGCTGCTGCTGCAATCACATAAAGCCTGCATTTTGATTTACATGCCTGAACACAGAGAAGACTTTACATTATCATTTAAAAACTTCGTTTTATTAAAAATAGAAGTAATTTTGGCTTATGTGGAACAAGACTCTGGATTACATGATTTGATATATCATATCATTACCCAATGGGGAAGTTTTCCTTCAGGATATAGTTTTCTGATTTCTGTAACAGCAAAGTAGGCAGGTAACAAACATGCATTTCTTTCCAAAATGTAGGCTACCACCTATAAATAAAAAAAATACATCAGTTTAAAAGACTTTGGTAAGGTAAACAAAGGTGTAATCTGTCTACTAGTCTGATGCAGCCCATGAAAATAAATATAAGAATTAAAACACTGAACGTGTATTCTGGTATTACTACATTAGTTTAAAACTTGTTTAATTGTACAAGTGTAAGTTAGACTGTTTAAGCCTAAGTATGCCACTGTGTCTGTCTACAAAATGTTGAAAATAATTACCATTTTTATTCACCAAGAAAAAAAAAAAAGAAATTAATCTCAATATTATACCTCATACATCTTATACCTTATACATCTTACCTTAGGAAAGTCAAACACATTCGGTCTGACTCTTCTGTTAGGGATTTTAGTGCTCATCTACAATATCCCCCAAAATCTCTTTGTTTATTATATAAAAAGCAATTACAGAAAAGAGTTAGAGCACAAAGAGAAAGTCTTTGCAATTGAACTGTATCAACTCTCAAAGAAAGCCGCCCCAGCTATTAGAAACTCAACAATAACGAACAAATGAGGCCTGTCTTCCTCTATAGTGTCAAAATACACAATTCAGATAGCTACCTCTCTTGCTGCTAAAAGCTGCTGTACAACAGCTGAGCTCACGGTATTTGGAATTGTCAATATCTTCTCTAGGATCACTTTCAATAGATCACGGACGCCCTAAAAAAAAAGCACACAGAATTAACATCCCTAGATACTCCCTATTTCTGGCAGAAAGATTACAGAGTAAATACAGTCAGACAATACTTTCACAAAGTAGTTGTTTGTTGCTAAGTGTCAGAAGACAGATTGCTACTGAGAATGTGAACGCTAATGACATTAAACTCCTTACAGATCTTAAGACATCCCATATGAGAAAGTAACTTGAAATTTTGATGTGCATCCAGAGACATCCAACCTACAATGACTTGTACAGGTTGACCAAAGTACAATGCTGTATTTTATGTTTTTTCTCTAATAAAGACTCAGCTTTCAGGACCGTTTTTCTTATGTAGCAACAGGGGTCAGAGCAGATAACAGAATGCCAACTTTAATGTTTGATAGTATTACTTTCCCATGTGTATCACTTCTGCAAATGCAGTAGGGTTATTTAACTTGTAACTCAGTGATGAAAGATGACTGTGTAATAGTGAAAAGAGTAGAAGAGTTACACTGCCCATACAGAATTCTCTTTTATGGTAAAGCTCAACTATGAAAAAGACCTAGAAGTTGCGTCACTGAATTATTTTTTTAATTTTATGATCAAACCTTTGAAGCACTGGGTGTCTCAGACATAGAATCACAAAAAAAAAAACAAACCAAAAAACCACAGAAAACAACATGTCTTAGCATAAGGAAAGGAATGGGTAGCAGATACCTTGTAGTCTACACCTCCAATAATCTTCCGGACCAATTTAAATGTTAATGCCCACAACTGTGTCCTCTCCCATTCAAGCGTATCAGAATTTATCAGAGATTCACAAACCATCCTAGCAGAAGAAGAAAATGCTACAATGAATGACAGGTAGTAAGCACATGTTCTCCCACAATATTTCTACAATGTCATTGTAAAACACCCTCCAGTATCACAAATTCCATGCACTCTGTTTATCAATTCCTTCTGACACAGCTTACCTGGGTGGCAAAAGTCCAGTTTCTACTGCCATTGCTAAACAGTCATAAAGAAAAGAAATTCTTTTAGGACTGTGTTGGCTATGAATGAATCTTACAATCCACTGGACACACTGTTCATGGGATTCCTGAAAAAGCAGTAGAGGGGAGAAAAAATGTATTTACAGGTAGTGAAACAAACTCTATAATTCATTTAGTATCCTACCACGAAGGAAGAAAAGTAATATAAGAACAAGATTGTAAATGGTAGAAGTTGAATAAACACTGATTTCTATAGTCAACTTTGCTTTTCACATGTAAGTTAGCACATAACAGAATAGACTAAAACTGTTCTATATTATACTTTTCTTTTCATACCTATAATCAAATTAAGTGAAAACAAAGATGACCACGTCTTCAATTGCAGAATAACACCTAGAGATATTTAACTTGTGGAAGGTAATTTTTGAGCATAAACAGCAATTTTTTTTTTTTCCTACTTATTCACATCTACCAGAAATCCTGTAATTGACTACCTTGTTTTGTTTATTTCTTCTATACTTCTGTATGCTTATTTTTATTTGCACTACACACCAGCCTCTGCTGAACTATATAATCTTATACATGTCAAAACTAATCTTTTTTTCCCGTGAAGCCCTCCTATATTCTTTATTCTGCAATATCTGAAACCAGATTCTGACTGACTGGACACAAACTTTATAGCTTGACTGTTTGACTACTAGACAAGGTATGGCTGTATTTAAAAAGCATATAAAGCACACATAAGCAACAAATCAAATGTTAACCTGGGAAAGACTGCTCCAGAACTGTCTAAAAGCGCCCAGGCAGCTGATCAGTTTGGTTCTCTCATCTTCAGGAGTGTCCATAAACATACTAATGCAAATAAGAATATTAGTTATTAGAAGCACCCAATGAAAAAGCACAAATGGAAAATGCATTTATACAGAAAGTTTTGTACAAATAAAGGAACATTACACTCACCCAGGAAAAGCTTCTTCAATTACTTCTGTTTTCTGCAAGAGAAAAACCCTGAGTGAGCTATTGTGAAAAGGTTTTCTATGAGTATCACACCATCAGGATGCTCAAAATAAATCATAATGTTCTGGGACTGTATCAGAGAAAGAGGTCTTTCAAGGCTCTTTCAAAGCAGAGATTCATTTGTTTTCATATGAACATATAAACAACACACCTTGTGGACCCAGTTTAAGGCTCTTTGGTTTGATTTTTTTTTTTTTCCGTCTAAACACCCAGTTTAGAGATTAATTTACTTCCCAAACTTGGAAAAACTGTGTGATTCTGTTATTGGAGATCCTTTTTCATACTTTGAAATAGTTAGCATTTTTTGAATCTCATTAAGTTTTTATCCCATTTATGTTTCATGACACTCAGTTACACAAATAAATTATACACATCTACTTTCTCATCTGCATTTAAATCCATTGCTTTTTAAATTCCACTGAATGACTATATGGTCTTGTATGGGGTGAAAGATCACATATGAATATCCAATTTATATCCACCAAAACATTCTTTTTTTAAAAAACCAAACCACTCCATTTTGCTCAAAGGTTTCTACAACATTATTCTAATACTTCAGCAAAGAGGTTCTGGAAAATCTTATCCTACTTCTTCTATCTTTGAGCCTTTCTAATCATAATTTCACATTTCACTCACATGTCATGTGTAACTGACCACTACGTATTTTAATTTATACATTGCAGAAATAACAGCATGTAACAACATAGTCATTCTGGTGATCCTTTTCAATCATACAGCCTAGACCTGCTGTCACTGCTACTCACAGCTTTCTCAACAAGAAGAAAAGAAACTGATACTCATCTGCTCTGCATAGAAAGTTAGGTAAGTTCCACTGCTGTCCACCAAGTGATGGCAGCAGTGACAAGTAACAGCTTGCTATTTTTTCATCTATGGTTTCAAAAATGCTATGAAATTGTGTATGGCCTTTTTTTTTTTCTTTTTTGTTGTTCCATAAAAATTTTAGGTAAATAACATTGCTTAAAAAAAGGCAATGTGACAACACAGGAAAATCACAACATTAAACACAAGAAAACATAGTCTGAATGATAATGCCAAAATGAGAAATCTATTGGGTATGGGCAATTAATATGCTACAAGCAACTTAACATCATTTGAAGAGTACATTGTGCATTTTAGAACACAAACTTAAAATAGAAAGAAAAACCCAAGCTTCCCTCTACAGAAATTCATCATATGAACAACATTTTCAATTATGCTTCTCTACAAGTCCTTCATATTCTTTCCAGTTCACACAATTCCCACAGTCTTTTCTGTCCGAAATGTCAGTCAGGCTCCTTCTAGGACCTTATCAGATACTGCTACCACAGTCTTTCCAATCATGAAGTGTTCCTATCTACCAAGAAGCTCGTTCACTTGTGACCTATAAAACAATGACTTAATGACCCAATGACTTGGGTTCACAAAGGGAAATCCTGGTGTCCTTCTATGGCAAGGTCATTCACCTAGTGAACAAAGGGAAGGCAATGGATGCAGCTTTTCTGAATTTTAATAAGGCTTTTGACACTGTCCCTCACAGCATCCTTCTGGACAAGTTGTCTAACTGTGAGATAAGCAGGTTCATGGTGTGCTGGGTGATGGAACTGGCTGAGGGGCAGAGCTCAAAGGGTTGTAGTCAATGGAGCTGCATCTGGATGGTCACCAGTCAACAACTCAGTGTTCCCCAGAGCTCAATTCTAGGGCCACTTGTGTTCAATGTATGTCAATGATTTGGGTGTAGGAGGTGAATGCACCATTAGCAAGTTTGCTGATAATACCAAACTGGGAGGTGTTGTTAACTCTCTTTAGGGACAAGATGCCTTGCAGAGGAATGTAGATAGACCGAAGTACTGGGCTATGATTTAACAAATGCAAATGCTGGGTCCTGCACTTGGACAGAGTTGTTCTGGGAACAAGTATAAATTGGGAGAGGAGTGGCTGGAGAGCAGCTCTGCAGAAAGGCATCTGAGGGTGCTGTTTCACAGCAGGCTAAAGAGGACTCAGCAGCGTGCCCTCACAGACAAGAAGGCAAACCTCATCCTGTAGTGCATCTAACACAGAATCACCAGCCCATCAAAAGACATGATTATTCTGCTGTATTCAGTGTTGGTGTGGCCTTGCCTGGAGTACTGTGTACAGTTCTAGACTCCATGATTTAAGAATATGAAGGCCCTCGAATGTATCCAGAGGAAGGCAACAAAACTGATGAAAGGGCTGGAAGGCATGTCCTACGAGGAACATCTGACATCTTTGGGCTTCTCTAGTTTGTTGAGGAGGAGGCTGAAGAGTGACCTCATTGCTTTCTACAGCTTCCTGAGCAGATGTGGAAAAGAAGGTGCTGATCTCTTCTTCCTGGGACCCAGTAACAGGATAAGTGGGAATGGTTCAAAGTTGCACCAGCAAGGTTCTGACTAGGAAACATTTCACCACTGAGAGGGTGGTCAAACAATGCAACGTTGCTTCTGAGGAGGCTGATGCCCTGAGCCTATCAGCATTTAAGAGGCATTTGGAAAGTGCCCTTAAAAACATACTTTAACTTTTCATCAGACCTGAATTGGTCAGGCATTTGGAGATGATCGCTGATTCCAACTGAAATAGACCATTCTACTCTAATGACCTACTTGCTTCATTTCGCAAGCAGCGCTGTGAGGGTGTATTTCCATGTTTTGCTCATACCATTATGTTGTCTGAAGAAAAACGTCTCTCAAGACATCCACCTTCGCAAAGTCTCCTTCAAAACACCTCCTTAAACTGCTCATTCTGCAGGAAACTCAGCACACTGTAATTTATTTTTGGGTCAACCACCTGCCTCCCTGTGTTTTATACCCAGTGCTGCTCAGCGTCCATTTCCTTATACAAGGTCTGTAGAGTGAGGATTTCAGCTCCGAGGAACCACCTCCTTCCCCTCCCCTGCACTGACCCTCCGGGGCGCACCCGGCGATGGGCCGGCCGGTGGCAACGAGACGAACCCAGGAGACCCGGCGGTGTTCAACACCCCCCGGGGCGCCAACGCGTGAAGTCCGGCAGAAAAATCTAAAAACCTCTTCTAGTTTTTTATCTTTTTTCGGTATACCCCCACACCCATCCCCGGGGGGAGCGCGGCGGCGGGCCGCAGGGCCCCGGCCTTGCCCACAGCGTAACCCCCATCCCCGCGGCAGCGCTCCGGGGAGGGACTCACCACCACCTCCTCGAAGATGCTCTGTAACTGCGTCTCCATAGGCACCATGGGGATCGCCATGGTGCCGGGCCGAGCCCGGCAGCCGAGCGGCAGCCCCGCACGGCTCTTTGTCAGGCGGAGACGGCGGCGCGGCCGCCCCTCCCCCGCCGGAAGCTCCTTCCCTGGTCTTGTCCCCCAGGAAGCGACGGCTCGGCCCGGGCGTTCCGGCGGCCGCATGGCTGCGGGTGGTGCCGGTCGCCTCTGCTGCCCCCTTCTGCCCCTCTGCCCGCCACTGGCGCCCCGGGAGCACTTCCTATCAGGGGAAAAAGCGGCAGCCGCGGGGAAAGCAACAACCATTTAACATGTGGAAGTTGCGGGGTTTCGTTTTGTTTTATTTTGTTTACAAAAATATTTGCTTAGGCTTCTTTGGGTTTAGTTTGTTTTTTGTTTTGTTTTTGTTTTTTTTTTTTTTTAATTATCTGTTCTTAGAATAATTTGTCGAAATACACGTTCTGGTTCCTACAGTAAGGATCCCTTAGGTTATTTTCGGGCTATAGTTTCCTGTAGTTACTATAATGTCAGAATTATTCATTCCTATTAACAGTTACAAAGGTAGAATAAACTGAGCAGAGGAAAAACGCATCTACCTGCGAACATCTAAGGACACGTTATATATGTGCAGTGGGTTTTAGATTAAAAATAAATGTAAAATGCCACATCAAGAGACTTTTAGAATTTTGTGTCTCTTTGCTGCTGTATTTTCTGAGCCACAGGCTCTTTGGCCATGAAGCTAAATTCAGCTAGTGCTGGTAACTAGATAGAAACTCATGCCTACAGCAGAAAAATAAAGCTCATCATTCCAAATTCTACCTGATAGATGAAAGCATCAGAGCAGAGAGAAATTAGCATTTCCAGTCTCAGAACTGAGTGGAAAAATAGTGGAGTGTACCCACATGGAATTGGATAGGGGATTATTTGCTGTAAATGTAAACAGCTTTTGTGTAAACAAGCTGAGAGGAATGTATAACATAAGCAATAAGGAATGTTATAAATAATTTTTAAAAGGACCTCTGGAAATTGTGATACGTGGGTCACCAGCACTCACACAGCTAGTGGAGATACATGCTGCAGCCAACAAGCAGTAGGACACTGAAGGTCCTTTTTACTTGCTTGTGTTGCTCTTATAATTGGGTTGCCCTCAGTCCAAGCACAAAGCTATATTTTTTATAACAAATGCTCATTCTACTCCTCGTTGTGTGCTTATTTAAAGTGCATTTCAGTACAATCAGACATGCCCATCAACATCTAGAGTCAGTACTTGCCCACCCTGGGCAGACCGGCTCATATTTTATCATAATGCCAATGTCCCTGATAGGTATCTAATTCTACACCAAGCTCCTAATCCATTGCCATAGTGATCCATAATGGGACTGGAAATGGAGCCCAAAAGAGGTTGCTTTACTTATCATGATGTCTTATCCTTATTTTGAGGACCAGTCTACTATTCTTACTTTTACCTTACTTCTCTGTCACACACACAGGCTACCAGCCATTCCTAACTGTGCCTTGGGCTCCAGATCTTAATTCAGCCTTAGTATGTACCAAACCACAATCTGTCCACAACTTCATGCCTAGTATTACTTTATCTTGATTTTAGGTCAGTAAACAACATTTATTCTAAACTGCACTTTCCATGTCAGCCCAAGTGTAACTGGTTACCTTCATGAGAGTGTTATTACCTAAACTTGAGTCCTGATCCACAACTTGTCCCAAATATTATGCCAGATTTTGAGTTTTAAAGCCATGTGATAGCCTTGGACCCCTGGAGAGATACCAATGGTGATTTATCTCCTAAATTAACCCCTCATCTAATCAGATCTCATTTTAACAAAACTGAACTACCTATAGTCCTACCTTTGTCAGAGAACCTGTTCAATGGGGTGGAGCTAAGGGCCAGGGGTGCCACAGGAGGTTAGACCTAAGCCATGATCATCCTTCTTCACCTTACCTAAGAGAACCAAATGCCCAAGGGGAGGAACAGTACAGATCTTCTGTGCAGGGGTTGCACCCAGGTGTCGCACCCAGGTGTCTCTGCCAAGGCACGAAGCCCTGTCAGGCTATTAGGTATTAGGTAATGCAGAGATGCAAGCCTCACCAAACAAGGAGGAAAAGCAGCATTTTCACCCTCTTCACATAGAGACAAAAAAGGAAATGCACTTTTCAAAATGTCTGTAAGTGCCATGTTACACTCTGGCTAAAAACCTTCATCAAAATGACCACGTGTTTAATGATAATAAGTGTTTATGAGAAAAATGGTTAAGCTTTGGATATTTGGTTGGGTTTTTTTTTCCCTGAGTGACATTCATCTTAGAAGATGGATGACACTTTTAGAAGGTGTCTCTTAACTGATGATATGTAAGGCCTATCTAATTCTTGATGACCTTAGAGGACCTCCAGCTGATTTATGTCGGTAGCTTAAAACTACAGGAATTGTAGTGAAAATGGAAAGTGGCTACAACACAGTGCTATCTAGGAATGTCTCTCCTTATTTCCCCAAGGTGCTTGTTAACATGTATATGGCAGACGTGTCCTGCCTGTCCTCAAAACCATCTTCCTGTTTCTGTAAGTGCCAGATGAACTGAGCACTGCAATTTGACCATAGGGGAATGTATTTGTCTGTACCTCAGCCCTGCATTTGTATTGCATCAGACTGTATGCAAAGTGGTCACTTAAATTTACAATTCAGTAATTGGGAATGGAAAGGATAATTGGTAATTATTTCCTTCTTCTCTCTTGTTTTCTTTTAAGTATTGATCATATGGATTGGGTTTTTTAATGTAGATTAGTTATTGGTAGGAATGAAAAGAACTATTTTAAATGTGTGAGGCCCTTGATCTTTAAACAGGGAAGTCTGGGTTCTTGATCGATGTTTATGAGTTTTTATATTCTTACTTTATCAGTGAGAAATTTCATAGAAATTCTTTGTGTGGGCAGTAATGTTTATGAAATCAGAGGAATGATAAAGTAAAAGTAGCAAATTCAAATATATGGGATCACATTCTTTTCCATTCACTAAATCATTTTCTTTTATATCAGTAAAAGTTCAACCTGGGTGACACACTGATTATTCACACTCTCAAAGGTCAAATTTGCTATTTCTGTAGATTTCTGTATTGGTTTTGTCTAGAGTGGAGTTAATATTTTTCATAGTAGTTTGTATGGTGCTGTGTTTTGGGTTTGCGATGAGAAACAGCGTTGATAAATGCCACCGTTTTAGCTACTGCTGAGCAGCGCTCACACAACCTCAAGGCCTTCTCTGCAAGTAGGCTGGGAGTGCACAAGAGGTTGTGAGGGGACACAGATGGGACGGCTGACCCCAAAGGGATACCCTACGCCAACACGACATCCTGCTCAGCAATAAAATCTTGGGGGAAAAAAAGGAGGAAGAAGAAACATTCATTGTGATGCCATTTGTCTTCCCAAATAATGGTTATGCAAGATGGAGCCCAGCTTTCCTGGAGGTGGCTGAACACCTGCCTGCCGATGGCAAGTGGTGGTGATGAATTCCCAATTTTGCTTTGCTTGTGTGCACGCTTTTGCTTTACCTATAAAACTGTTTTGGTCTCAACTTGCAAGTTTTCTCACTTTTACTCTTCCAAGTCTTCCCACCATCCCGCTGCAGGGGAGTGAGTGAGGGGTTGTGTGGGACTGAGCTGCCTACTGGGGTTAATCCACTGCTTTCTGGCAGCCAGTGTGGTGTCAGAGGGGTTCGAGATAGTGATAGATTTGATTGGAATGTGCTACTCTGGTTTTATAGCTGGAACAGCTGTTTAGCTATTGATTGTCAGGCTCTTACACTTGCTGCCAGACTTACTTCCTTTGCTGTATGTTAACTCTAGTGACTGTTAGTGGCTGCTGTTTGCCATAGTGATTATCATCTTATTCTGCTGTGTCTTGATAACAGCACTGGTCACAAGCCTGGGCTGGCATATAGCCAGGGCATTGCTGCTGTTCTTGGACTGCTCTAGTAGTCATGCAGTAACTACAGTCTAAACTCCAGCTGTGGGGACTGTGATCTGTGAGTACCTCCATGCTGGATCAGATACACCCCAAAGCATCTGTGGCTGTGTATAGGTTCACAGTGGAGGAAGTACACCCCTGAATCGTAAAATCATAGAATCATAAAATCATTTAAGTTGGAAAAGACCTTTAACATCAGTGAGTACAACCATAAACTTAACACTGCAAAGTCCACTAGTAAATCATGTCCCTAAGCACTACGTCTACATGTCTTTTAAATTCCCTCAGGGATGGTGACCCTGCCACCTTCCTGGTCAGCCTGTTCTAGTGCTTTACAACTGTTTCAGTGAAGAAAGTTTTCCTGATATGCAATTTAAACCTCCCCTGGGACACCTTAAAGCTATTCCTCTTGTCCTGTCACTTGTTATTTTAGAGAAGAGACCAACCCCCCACCTCACTACAACCTCCTTTCAGGTAGTTGTATAGAGTGGCAAGGTCTCCCCTCAGCCTCCTTTTTTCGAGGTTAAACAAGCCCAGTTTCCTCAGCCACTCCTCACAAGACATGTGCTCTAGACCCTTCACCAGCTTGGTTCCCCATCATTGAACACACTCCAGTACCTCAATGTCCTCCTTGTGGTGAGGGGCCCAAAACTCAACACAGTACTCCAGGTGTGGCCTCACTAGTGCTGAGTACAGGGGCACAATCACTTCTCTACTCCTGCTGACCACACTATTTCTGATACAAAGCCAGGATGCTATTTTCCTTCTTGGCCACCTGGGCACACTGCTGGCTCATATTCAGATGGCTGTCGACCAACACTCCCGGGTCCTTTTCTACCAGGCAGCTTGCCAGCCAAGGAAAGAGGCTGTATCCCACGGGTAAGTCCATACTGGAGCATGGGCAAGGGCAGGAGTTCATTGCATTGCAATATTAAACTTTATCACCTTGTTCAAAGGGAGCAGGCATGGAGATTGTAATGGATATAACTTTAAATTGTCGTAGCCCATTGTTTGAGTTGCATGTTATAAGATGTACTATAGCAGAAACCTCCTGAACAGAGGACAAATTTCAAAGGAAGCCCTGCAAGTGTGACCCAACCTGCATAGGTTTTGGCAGCCTAAAACTCCCCACAACACACTGCCTTTCCTGACTTGAACAACCTCTGTAAGAGACAGAACTCTGGTTATGGAGAAAGTGAACTCAATGAACATTTTATGGACATTTTACAGGGGTGGCCCATAGACTAAGGGAATGATATCTGTCCATATATCAAAGAATGGGGGGAGGGGATTACTGGAATGTATTGGATAATGTGGGACCTGAGGATGATACAAGTGGTATAGAATAAGGGGTACAGATTGCAGTAATTTGGGCTGCAGCAATTCTTATTTTCTTCAAACCGCCTCATACAGTACTGTTTTAGATTTATTTTTCTTATGATTATAAATATTATAAATTTATTTATTGTAAATTGCAAGTCATGTGGTGCTCAATTTTAGAATCAGATCAACATTTGACTAATTACACTTGCATAGCCTTAGTAGGCTATGAAGGTACATTTTCATAACAAACTTTCCATTAACCACCAAACTGAAAAACAAGTAGATTTCAAATTTTACTTAAACTAAAGGTTTTTATTTTTTATTGACTTTTATTTATCTCTATGCCATTTGTTTTTAATGAGTACATCTATCACTACTGAAAAAACAACTGAAGGAAGTATGTGACAAAGATGGATCGAAACTAAACAGGAGGAATCCTCTGGTGCCAGATAAGGGAAGGAAACTAAACAGGAGGAATCCTCTGGTGCCAAATAAGGGAAGTACCCTGACAACAGGCATGACAGAGAGCAGGAGTTAAGCAATTCTCTACATTCATATTGGTTTAGTTTAATATATTTCACACTTTCTTTGAAAATAACAATCACTCTGGATGACAATCTTTTAAGCAAATATTTGAGTACTTGAATTTGTGTCATTTTTTTTCATTTCATTGCTTAGCAACGTATTACTCCTAATCTCCAGTTAAGAGTTTACTTAATGCCATCCTTATCTTGAAACGTGACAGGTTCTCTGTACGCATAATGCTTTTCAACCTTTGACCTTTCTGAGTTGTTTTCCTGCTTGTTTTGGCTTCCTTCAAGCTTGCCACTGATGCAAAATCTAGGATCTGATAAAAAAAACCCAAGAACAAATTACATACACACTTGAAGCAGGAGTAGCATCTTAGTCACAGCTAACCCAGTTTGAGAGGCTGCAGGACACAGCATACGTGCAGCGGAGAGGCTGATCTCAGCAAAATGGAGTTTGAGGATGGTAACATCAGGCATCAAAGGGATCATTTTGAACAAGTGTCTTTAAAACCAAGAGAGTATGAGAATAAAAAAACCCTCCTGAAATACAAAGTCATCTGTGCTGTAAGTATGTGCTGTTCTTCGGGGCTGCTAGTTTAACAGTTCTTAGACACGCAGAATTTTTAGAAGTTTCATCGTCCGAATCTAATCGAAGGTAGCTTGGTTAATTAAAAGTTTAATGCATGAATGCACTAACTTCACTGGCAGATTTTGAAAGTTCTTCTGGTACATACCAAGTGAATTTTTCGTGTGGTTTGTTTTGTTTTGTTTTATTTTGTTTTTGTCTGGCAGTTAACTGCACTTTTTGTTTTACTGCGATAACCTGACAGTTCTTTTGCATGGCAAAGACGTTGCTTCGATACTTTGTTTTATACATTTGTTTAAAACAGATGTGTTTGTGGCCAAAGAAACCACTGTTCTTTTTTGCTTACTTTTTAGCTTCATATTTGTCATTAACAAAACAGACCATGTAGGCAAGGCATAGTGAAAACACTCAGGAAGCAAGGCATGGGAAAAGACTAATGAACTGTTCTCTACAGTATTGTCAGTCCCACATCTCAAATATTATGTCAACTCTTTCTGTCTTCCCCACGGCTTTAAGTGTGATGTAGTTGCCTTGTAAATAATAATGTGTAGAATTTTTGTTGGTTTTTTTTTAAATGTTTTGTGGTAGCCAGTACACAGTTTTAAGCTTCTGTTTATGACCACAAAAGAAACAAGCATTAAATATATAAATATATATATATCTGTATGTGTATATGTTTGCACAAGGTCTTGTATCTGTAAACTGGAATTTAGAGAAAATTACAAGTACTAATTTTAGAAAGACTCAAAACTTAATTTTGAAAACAGTCCAATGAAACAGAGAGTCAAGTTATGATGCTGTTCAGCTCTATGTCATCAGAGCAATTTCACATCATGCAGTTTCCTATTTAATGCTGCAGTGTGCATGGATTGCAGAAAATATGAGGCAGTTACTGAAAACTGGGAAAAAAAAAAGAAAAAAAAAAAAACAAAAAAAAACCCAGACATTTTTTCCTTAAGTTTTCAGTAAGAATAAATGGTCCATAAGAAACAATCTAGGAAAAATTTCTAACTATGTGCATGAAGTACTTCCTTAGCTACTTTTTCTTGAAAGCTTAGTCAGAGAATTTTGTACTCACAAATAGTAGCCACGCCATCCAGTAAGTCCCCAGAGAACAGAGCATATGCATGAGGAACAACTTTTTTATTCCTCAGTAATTATAGTCCTGAATTTAGACAGGGAAGTTAGCTGTGGATTTTAATAGGTGCTACCAATGTTATTTCACCTTTGGGAAGAATGTCCCAAGACCAAGGGTCTTTGTGTAAATGCTATAATAAATGCAGCATCTATCTGTATAACTGCTACGTGTTTGGTTTTCACTCCAACTCTGTCATTCCTTGCAGCAGTTGGAATGTTTGATGCTGTAATAGCTGTGCTTTCAATTCAGTATCATCTATTTATTTGAATTAAAAATGTGAGTTTTAATGAAAATGGAGGGTAAAACCATGGTGAACTTTAAGGTGATTAGCTCATGCCCTGGCTTATCTGTACTTGGTGAAACATAACCTGCTAGGTTACACTGGCAGTGTTATTGAGCGGCCACTGTTCTAGCCCAAATGCACCCCTTAATTCTCAGTCCTTGCTGACTGGATGTAAGAGTAAACTGGTGCTTTCACACCTGGGGTCTCCCTTCAAGGGACTTCAACATTTCAGCCACTTTGGGTGATCTTTCCAAACGCGCTTATCGCATCTGTCTCTTACCCAGTTCTCTTACCAATTCCATTTCCATTCCTGCTTTTGGGGTATTTCTCCTGTATGAAAAACAGGGAGTGAGCATTAGGAAAAAATGTAAAGGTGGAAGAGACAAAGTGTGAAGGAGGTAACTTTGGAGTTGCTGGTGTTTGGTGTTCCTTTGGAAAAAATCAGTGACATGAAGCTGGAGACGTTTGGCAGCAAGGGAGAAATAGGAAATTCTTGAGCGTAGTAGAAAGGAGCATAGAACAGGAGGAGAAAGTCTGTGGTCTGGAAGGAGCTTATCCGACTGTATCTGTCCAGAGGAAGAGTTATGTGCCATGCCAGACCCACAATTAGCTCTCCTGGTTGTCCATTATAATTACTCTAGTTTCAGTTAAGAGGCTTCGTTACAGTAATACTGAGCATAATGTTTCTACTTTATTTTGAATCTTAGTATTTGCTACTGCCTAGTGGTTCCTGGAAATAGCAGGAGACAAAAGAAGGCTCAGAGGCAAAAAATGGGAAATAAACTGGTCTGGTTTATAGCGATTTTCTGTGATATGCATTTTCCTTCCTATCACTGCCTTAGGGAAGAGTGAACTGCATACACTATAAAATACTCTGAGAGGGTTGTCACTTTTCACCATGCCTTTCAGCATACATTGTCATTCATCCTGAGTGTCTGTTAAACTCACAGAGGCCTCCTGAGCTCTTTCCCAAACTCACAAACATTACGCTGCTTTATGTATGGAGTTACCTTGGGCTGTTTGTCTATTTTCAATTCCCTCTAAACTTAGTAATGGGGTGACTTATTACAAGAAACTGGCACATGGATGAAAATTTGACACTTGCAGCCTCAATCCATCTGAGTCTCTTAAGAAATCCCTGTGAGCATGTCACAAAATACAGAAGCTAAATAAAAGCAATTTCTTTCTCTTTACACAGACTAAGAATTTGCAGAACAGGAAAATACATTGGTTATTTCCTACTGTCTTTTCCCCAGCAAAGACTCCTCTGATTAGATCATGGGACTGGGCATAGGTTAAAAGTGCGGTATTAAGGTGTTGGCTTGCAAGCAGTTCACAAGATTGTTGTTCTTGTGCCTCTCCCATCTTCAGGCTCAGAATGTCTCCTACTTTTCAGTGAACAAGTTTAGAAAATTTATTAGTTCATAAGATATCACACGCTCATAGAAATAAAAATCACACAATTTCTAATAAACATAAGAGTTTATCGTAATTGTGAACTTTAATTTTCCTGTTTCTGTGTGTCAGGTTCTGGTGTGTGCTTTGGTGATTGTATCCCTGGGACTAGGTTTAGGACTAGGACTGAAGCGTGGAGACCAGGAGCAAGGTATGTTTATGATCCTTTCAGCATAATTACTGCTGAAGGTAGATCTGGTAAAGGCCTTCAGCAGAAGCTCTTTTATAGCCTAATGTAAATGCTCTGTGAAAACTTACCTTCTATGAAAATAAAGTTCTTGCATTTTTCAAGCTGGATTGTATAAAAACTGTACACTCACAACTTCAAAAACCTATCCTAAACCACTGAGTACCTTGCTTTTATTTCCAGAAGTGCTAAACCTAGTTCACAACAGGTTTGGATGTTTTATTATATTAATACTTTTAGGAAACTTGAGATAAAATATTTTGTAGAAGAGACATCTTCAGACCATGAAGATATCTTCAGACCATGAAGATACCTTCTTTACTGAAGACCATTTTCAGAACTCATGTTTTGAGTACATTTGGCATGGTTCAGGTGTATAATGTTAAAACTGATCATGAATTTTTGATTTCTGTAAAGATATGGTAAAAAGGCAATAATGTTTTAAATTGGTGAAACGTTGTATTTTAGTTAGAAAAAAAAATAGTGTTTTGATGTCAGTGGTTCAAGCCGGATGAGAACAAACCAACACACCACATGGTAAATTAAATAAACCACTTCCTTTGGAATGAAAACAATAGTAATCTCATACCAGAGAAATTCAAGGAAGCAGTCTCTTTCTCATTCCTGATCAACACATACTGAACTTGTTTACCTATTTATTCATCAAGTTTTAGATCTGTCTGAGATCTGTCATTACTATGGTCCTACCAAATAGGATGAATTGAACTGTAATTGTTTATTGATGACGTATATGTTGCATTACAGGTTTCTGTGTAAAATACATAGGTACCCACAGCTTGAATCTTCACTGACATTTATTCAAGTGACTTGGTCATAGTTGTACTAAGTGAAAGATGGCATCAAATCAGTGTGTTAACATTTTGCTGCCTCTGACTTCAGGAGCAAAAGCAGTTGTGGGTGAGTTGGGTTCTGGTGGCTTGTGCTCTGGGGAGAAGGGGCCTGGAAAGGAGTCAGGAGAACCTGGCAGGCTGTATGTTTAAAAGGTAGCACAGAGTTAGCTTTTGGTGATAGTATGATTCTACTCATATGCTCAAAGTAAATTTCCTTATAGCTCCTATAATTGTATAGACTATTCCAAATAACAGTTAATGAAATACTAAATTCCTGACCTTGCACAGTTTTGTAAATATTGTAATGAAATTGGAAGCCAGGATTGTAAATTTTGAGGGGCATGAACAGTTCCATTGCGAACAGATGAAAAGTTTTCTATTTTTCTATTTATATTTTTTCTAATTTAGACATACCATTCTATATAATTTTAAATTAGGTAGACCATCTGAACAACTTTTGAGTTGTTCAAAAGCAATTTCAGACAAAGAATCATAGAAAGACTGCATATATTTATGTACATTTGTGAAAAATCATAGCTCTTTCTTCACAGAACAGACTTCAGTCATAAAACGACCCTCAATTACCTCTTTCCATCTTTACTTTAGACAGATACATTTAAGCTGATTACATATAGTTTCTCATTTATGTTGACTACATATATTGTTTCTAATTGTAATTATTTGCAAAGCTTTCTTGCATTGAATAGTTGTTGATGTTAGTACTTAAAATGCAATGTACAGCACAAGAACTATATGTGAAACAAGCTGAAAAAAGCAGTTTAGCTCTACATGGTTTCTACACAGTGGATATTACTTAAAGATCGAATTTTGTAGGCAGTGCACTCTGAGTTGTTATATCTATCCTGGTCTGTGTGAGTGGACAAGAAAGCTGGAAATGTAGATGCTTAGAGTGCTCCAAATAGCATTGCTGCAGTACAGAGAATGTGGACACAAGTCTTGTCCTTGTGGAGGCTAGTGTGGAGCTGCAGGTGATGTCTGGAGATTTGGGGTTGTCCTTGGATATCCTCAGGAGAGCCAGAGCAATCCCTTTGCCCTGCATGAAGGTGTCAGAGCTGTGGTGAGGAAATACATGTCTCTATTTCCAACACAATGCCCCTCATTTGGGCCTTTTCCTTTCTTTTGGTCAGAACAAACAAACATGCAGATTTTGAACGAATGTTGTAACGATTAAGTGGGAGAGGTATGGTCAGAGTCCCGAGCGCAATAATGAGTCTTATGGTCCCTGCCCAGCTCCCCAGGCTGCCCTCACCTTGCCCATGACACAGAACCCCATTTCAACCCTCTGGGACCATCAACCCCTGCCCCAGTGACACCACAGCAAAGCTGGTCTCCTGCAAGGCCATGGGTCCTGCTGAGCCAAGCCCACCCACAGGCCAACATCCTGGCCATGTCTGGTCCCCAGGGAGATGCCCAGTGGCTGGGGCAGGGCTGCCCTTGTGCCCCCTCATCTGCCCTGTCCCAAGCATCTCCCTGGGATTAGGGAACATCGAAAGTGGGAGTTGCTCTTCCTTTTGCATCCTGGATGCAGGAATTATGCCAGTTTCCCCCTCTTCATGCTCGGAGCGTGGGAGACCCTCGCCTTGCCTTCTGTGCCACTGGTTCTGGGGAGACCTGCTGTAGAAACAGCCCTGCCACAGGCTCTGGGTGAGCATGGCCCAGCCACCAGGACCTTCAATGTCCCGAGGACTTCCTGCAACTTTCCTTTCGGCTCGCTGACCCCGTGTCTAGTGACTGCAATGGAAAATGACTCAGGAAACGGATTTGGGAAATTATTCAGCACATTTCTTCCCACAGCCTGTGTCCGTGATCCATTTAACTGCCCTGTCTGGGGACAGGATTGTCTGAGCCCTCAGACTTACTGCCTTCTCCTTCCAGCCAGCTGCAGACACCAGTGCAACGAGCCGCATGGGGACAAGGTGCATGGCTGCCGGTGCGACAGCAGCTGCAAGGAGCGTCAAGACTGCTGCTGGGACTACGAGGATACTTGCGTGGAACCAAGTATGTTCCCCTACAGGAAGTGCTCACTGCTTTCCATTTTATTTTGGTTTTGGGTTTTTTTTCCACATGGTAGTAATAGGAGAAGGATAACTTCTCGTATTTAGGCAGATATATGGAAGTTATGTCACATTCCCTCAGGGAGGGAAGGATATGGTGGTGTCGAGCTGCCTCTGCACTCAGATGTCTAGAGGGCCATAACTTGGTGACCTGGCAGGACATGAAATCTTCCTGTGTCTTTCTCAAACCAGATCCCTGTATTTTTGTCCCTCGTGAATAACCAAAGCCTTAGCAGTGTGTATGTCCTGGCCCAGGTAAAGCTGTCAATAAGCATGAGCAGAAAACATAAGTTGTCTTCGACTGGAGCCCTGAAATGATGGTGCTGTTTCAGGGACAACCCAACAGGGAGGGGCCTGGGGTTGTAGGGACTGGCCTGGCTCTGCATCAAAGCCAAACCCCTCTCCAGTTACTCTCTCTGCTCTCCTGTCAGCTGCTTGGATGTTTCTTCATCCTTATCACTTTTTCTGCCTGCTTACAACTCTGTCCCTCCTTACATATGTTTTTTTTTTAATCTGCTGGGAATTGCATGCAACAGAAAGGAAAAGACCTACTTCCTTCTCTTCTATAGGAGAAATATGGACTTGATTATTATTTTTAGCTCCCCCTGGAAGTGTGGAAAACACTGAAGAGGGTAACTTTGAGGAAACCTTTGCAAAATAAATTATTCTATGACTCTGTGTTACCATTTAATAGCTGCAGATACAGGCTTTGTGTTAAATGAAGTCTTGAGTTTTCCCTTCAGATAAAACTTCTACAGCAACTCAAGCAGGACATGTAAATTATAGTATTAAAAAACCCCATTTTTTTCTTTACCTGTTTGAGGGATTTCCACACAGCAGAGTTTACATAAGATTCTGTGAACCAAATCATAATATTTTTCTTCCAATTTTCAGCCCGATCTTGGAGGTGTACTAATTTCCGTTGTGGTGAGACACGGATACCTGGAAGTTACTGTTCTTGTTCTGATGACTGCTTGCAAAAAAAGGACTGCTGTGTAAACTACAACAGTGTTTGCAAAGGTAAAGCAAAAGTAAAAAAAATATTATATATAAATTGTCCCGTGAAACACATAGATGGGCAAACATGGCAAATACAAAGGTAAATACATTTGTTTCTCATTATTAGAGTCTTAACCATGACATTTTGGAAAATGAAGATGTTTTGACGTGAAGCTTTTGTTATTTTTGACTTGGAAAATGACAGTTTCTGGAGAACAATGTGAATGTATGTCATTCATAAGAAAGACAGAAAGTTTTGAATATTACAGCAGTATACACAGTGTGTGGTTTTGGGGTGGCTTCTTTTTTTTTTCCAAAAATAGATGGAGACATGTTTCCTGCTTCAAGCTGCATGGGATTCAAAGTACATGTTTTAGTAATCATCCTTAATAAAAAATTCCAATTCTTTTTATATGAAACTAATTTTCAGTTTTGGTTTATTGTGTTTTACTAATTTCTGAATTTCTTTGTTCATGGCTGATTTTTAACGCAGACTCTGGCTAAACACATAAAGACCAACACTGGTAAAATCAGATTACAGGAATGATACCTGAGGAGTATACCTTTATGTAGCATAAGACATGGTATCTGTTATCAGAATTCCTTTACATTGTGAAATGTCAGAGATTTAAGGCAACTCCTGCAAAATTTGTCACCTAAATGCATACTAACTCTAAAAGCAGTCAATAGTTGTATGAGGTGCTAAATTGATTGAGCTGACATAGTTAAGATCACTGTACATCCTTGCCTTTGGCTACTTACTGGGAAAGAAACTTTCTGTGGTGAGCTGAGAACTCCAACAGTCACTGCTTTTTCCTTCTATTTTTTCTTTTTTTGGAAGCTTTCCTTCTTTCTTCTCTTACTGACTTCCCTTATTCCTTCTGAAGAGATGGGCAAACATTATCATAAATGAGTACAGATGTGAAGCAGGTGGAAAATATTCAAAGGAGAACAGAAAGAATTACTTGAGATTTGGAAACCATGGTCAACAAGGAAAGATTCAAAGAGTTTGAGCTTTTTATATAAAAAAAAAAAAAAAAAAAAGGCTAAAAGGAGCCCTGGCAGTCATCTCTAAATATGTAAATGGTATCCGCAAAAAAAGAAGGCATGTGGATGGGATACCTTTTAGATGCTCTCCATTTTAAAACGTATAAAACTTATGCTAAGCTTGCATAGTGATTTCTTCTCCATTTTGTTTGTTTGCTTGTCCATATAGTATATATGCTTTGTTTTTATCTTACAGTTCTAAGCATTAACCCTCTCAGGGTTTTAAGGCCTAATAGGTTTCACTAAATGGTTTCTAAAGGTATCTTTAGCCTTAGATTTCTATAGTTCTGTATTGAAGCAGAAAAAGTACCAGGAAGAACTCTAAAAAAATCAACCAGGAAACTTCTTTGTTGTTTGTGTGAGGTTTTCTAGTGCTGACTCAGTGCTTCCTTTTCTCCTTTTAGGTGAAACACCTTGGGTAGAAGAACCATGTGAATCATTTGAAACTCCTCAGTGTCCATCTGGGTAGGATAAAATAATTTTGTTTTCTTAGCAAATAAAATAATTGTGATGGTCAGAAATAATCCAGTGGCCTGAAGCAGGTCTTCTTGAGGTTTTCATATATACTGAGAATGAGGTTCCTGCCCTGAGCTATATTCTATAGAGGTGGTTTGTGGCTAGCAATGTTTTTTCTTTCTAAAAGCTTTGTCATGTTGTTGCACATTCATTTATCATTTACAGTTTAGAGCCGAGTACAGAAGTTCAAATCCAGATTGAATGTCGGTGTGAAAAGACCTGGACAAATTGTTAGAATTATCTCAAGGTTCATATACCACAAATTGTTCATAGTCCATTTCATGCTACCATATTGTATCTGTGATAATTCAGACAAATCACCCTATGCAAGCAGTAATAACAGTTGGAATCCGTGATTGCAATTCTTTATCTAAGTAACAGGAAGTTTTTTTACTTACGTTATTTGTGGGAAGGAAGGTGTGTTAAAAAGGAAGCTATGAAAGTATCTGTATAACTACAAATGTTGAAACATGGTAATTCTGATGTCTACCTGTAGATATTTTGGTGTTTGTGAAGTATTGCAGAATTACAGGTAGAGGCTAGGCAGAAACACAGTTTAAGAGTTGTTCTCAAAGACAAATGGGTTGTTTTCTGGTTGTTTGTGATGTTATCCATTTCCATTACTCTATTTTACTGCCAATTTAGTTTATTTATAACAGTAATATCTTTAGCATTGTGACCTCTTCATGGGTTCCTGCATGTGCCTTTTAGAATAGCTATAAAAACATACTTTTTAAGTTAACAAATAACTTGCTAAGCTACTGCAGTTTCATAGGCTAAAGCTTGGAAACTAGTGGAGGAGGGCTTCTTGCTATATAAAGCTCCATTTAATTTCAGATTAAACCAGGAAGCTGTTTTATACAAACTGTTTTTATACAAGATGTTGATGCCAGTGTACTTCTGTGTTTTAGGAAGACTGCTGTGAATGAGAATAAAAATGGGATAGTGATTACTGCCTGATGTGAATATGTGCCTTTTATTTTAATAGTTTTCATTCAAAGTATTATTCCAAAAGGTGGTTTGGAGTAAATTATCAGTCACTGCATTTTATCAATCATTTTTTTTTGCTATATTTTTCAGGCCTATTTAGAGAAACTTTTCTATAAATTAAAAATAGCTGAGGACTTTTTTAAAATGTAGTAAAGCCTACTTCAAACTACATTTTAAAATTAATTGTATGTTTACATTTTTAATGTTTCTTTATATGCTTCTAAGGAGACTGTGGAATATATGATGAAGGTTAACAAAAAAAAAAAAAAAGAATATGCAGAACTAGATGACTTGATCCTACAGATTTTGTCACTTGGTGTTATTAAAAATAGTGCTATAGTACCTGCACTTCATAAATGGTAACACATTTTTCTTTGGGAGTTCTTTTAGTTTGGTTAAGAGAAACCATGTTTAATAACTTCGAAGTTTATTTTCACAGCTACCACCTACTAGTTAAAATTTTTGTAGGAGGAGTTTAAACACAGTTCTAGAGATCCACTGGCATTTGTGTTTATTTTATCATACCTACTTTATGAGGTTAGATCTGAGGCTTTTATCCTTGTTTCTTTACACAAAGGCTTGCCCTAAACACGTAAGCAGCTGCTACATTCCTTTTGTAGCTTTGAGTTCTGTTTGTCAGGGACCTTGACACAAAGAAGTTGTTCTGTAGCTCCACGAGAGCTGGGAAACGTGAAACATATAACCCACAAAGAACATGGACTCTTTATCAAGGGAATGGGTTAGCACAAACCTGGCATTGCAAAGAGATTACATCTCTTAGCAGTGAGTCCAATTGACCCTAACTGCTTGCTGGGTGGCTGCTGTACTTTACAGTCCTTGTCCAGCTGTCCTGAAAGATTCTTTAAGATGCATTAAGAGACAAGAGATAAAATCCAACCCATTACTATGTACAGAGGTACTTTGGCTGTTGTGTACTCTGGGTTTGTATTTGGAGGTTAGTCTGCAGCATTTGTATTTCGTTGTATTGTATTTGTAATTAAATACTTGTAATTAAAAGATTAACACAACCTTTTTCTAGGTTCTGTATATACTAAGTATCTTGTATTTTATTCCTCCAGTGTTTTTTTTCAGGCTTGTGTATTTCCTCTCAAAATTGAACTATTTGTTTATTTCACACTGTGATATTAATTCTGGGAAGCACATGAAAATTCCAGATCCTGCTTTTAAAAGTAGAATTTGTATTGTTAAAGGTCTTCAAAAATCACTAACTCTCTAACCACCTTTATGATGACAAACTCATCTTTTCTTGTAGGTTTGATCTACCACCACTTATCCTTTTTTCAATGGATGGTTTTAGAGCAGAATACTTAGAAACTTGGACTTCTTTGATGCCAAATATTGAAAAACTCAGTAAGTTACCAAGAGTGCTTTGACTATTTTCTTTAGCAGTCTGCATGCAACATCCCCAGTCCCTTTTGCTGATGTCATGCATATGTGTTGCTCAGCAATACAAAAATCAGAAATCAGATCTCCCTCATCAGTTCTATATTTTCATTATTCTATTTTCTGCATTAATTCTTGTATTTGAGTGCACAGCAAACATGTATTTTTTTAACAAGGCCCCTGATACTGGTCAGCAGTTTTTTATTAAATAAATAGTTTGAAATATACATTCAAATAGAGTTTAAGACTGAAAAAAAGTCGCAGAGAGAGTTTTCCTGCATTATCTGTACTCCACTGAAAAATTCTAGCTGATAAAGAGATCATCATTAAAGTATAATATGAAGAGAAAATGTTTTGGATTACTAGAAATGTTTTCCATAAAGATGCACTTTTTCAAGTCAGATATTTTAAGGTATTAAAAAGAAGCTGCATATTTAAAAGTATGTCAGTGAATATTATTATATTATCTTTAAATACAATGTAATTTACATATTGGTATAATATTGATATGATTGCAGTAAGGTTCCAGTGACTGCTTCCCAGTATTTCTGAATACTGGGAAACAGTTACTTATTCTGGGAGGAAGAGTAAGTTGAAGGTCTTTATCTTGTTCTGCAAAGGGCTTTAAAAAGTGACACTCATTAGTGCACACTGTGTTAAAATTTCCTGAATGTTTTAGAGCTCAGCTCTTAAGATACTTTGTACCTGGACAAAATGTCTGCATATTTATTAATTTCTCCTCAGTAGTAACAGTCTAAATTGATAGTGTTCCAGTATGTTCTAAATATATCATACTCTGCTTCTGTTGTGCTCGTTTGAAAACTTCACATGGGTATTACAAAGCACTACATTTTATTGAATCGTTGACAATCTTCTTTGTGAGGCTATCCAGAAGCGTGAACTTGAAGCAGTGTGGAAACCTGACTTCTTGTGGAAATGCTTGATTCTTTGATGTCATTCTGACTTTAGAAGGAACTTGAATCAATGAAGAAATCATTCATGCGGAAGTCAGTGTTCAGTTTCAGTCTTTTGAACCAGGTGAAAAGGAAACACCCAATTGACAAAAGGAATGAAAACCATGCTATGTGTATGCTCCCAAGAAATCTTTCCAAACAAGAACAGATCTAATTCAGTATTACTCATGTTTGCAGTCAGTTGTAACAATTGGTTACGCACATTCATGTTCATACTCCTCAGAAATCTACAGTGGAAAGGAAAGGGAAATTCTTTCTTTGCAGAAGAAAAAAATGTGATGCTGATTTGTAGTACAAAATATTTCCTCTCTATTAACTCAATTAACCTAGGATTTTCAGTAGAGATAATCAAACTAGTTGTTGTAGAATATGGGTACTATGAATGTAGTACTGTGTGCACTATGAATATAGCTCCTTTACTGTTCAGGAAAACTCCATGAAAAATGATGCCATTTTTCACATATATCTGTCAATTATTCAACCCTTCTTTAAACACTCTTCAAGCCTTTTTTTCTGTACCACACTGGAACAGTTTTGTTGAATAATTTCGGGCTTTCATTTTTGTGGTTATTTAGTTAAAATCAGTTTCTGTTCTTTGACAGAAACACTGTACATCAAAGAATAAAGTTTGTTTGTGTGTGAATCAAATAATCATCTGACTACAGTTTAATACAAAACTGTTGCTCCACATGAGTTAGATTTAAATATGTCATTAAGGTGTCTTTCTTTCTTCACACCTTTGTTTTCTGGGTAAATAAGTTGGACACTACAGTGGGTTTAGATATTACAGATGTTCAGATGTGGTAAGTGCCTTAGATTGTTGAAAACTGATGCAACATTTGGAGATGAAGGTAGGATATCTAGCGTGGGAGTCCTCCAGAGCAGGACACCTACATTTAGATACATTCTTGGAGGTGTCTGCATGTGACATGTCTATTATGCTCATTGTAGTCAGTGTGTACAGTCTGTACAGTGCAGTGCAAGAACCTAAAGAGCAAGTCAGCTCAATCAATGGACAGAGGGTGTCACAGGACAAATTGTTGCCTTGACCTATGTTTCTAGCATGATTCAGTGTGCTGTGTCTTATCCTATGTGGCTTTCAACAGCTATGTCAGCAGGACACATATCTCTTGGTGATCTTGCATCAAAACTGACAACTTTCATGCAGATATCTGTCTTGGATATCAAGGGTATCTCAAGTGGCATCAGACTCCAGCACTTAAGAAACTCTGTCATTCAAATACATCTGGTCACCAGAGAGCTCTGCAGAATATCTTGCCTGGGCTAACCTGAGGCTTCAGCCTCATTGCATAAACACAAATGTCTAGTGTCATTTTGGTTCTCAGGAGTATCAAGACGCTCATTTGAGTCGGCAGACAGGATGTAGGAGCAGCATCTGAAGGGCAGTCAGGATCTTTACATAGGTCTCAAATGGCTCTAGGCATATAGGCTTTAGGCAGCTGAATTGAGTGTTCAGGGCCCATTGACTGCAGTGGGATGGTAGGCCTAGCTCACAGGGAGTCATCAAAAGGTATGCGTCTTAATTTGGAGTCACATTTCCCCTCTAATACCACAGCAACTGACTGTGGTCATTTTGTTTGTTTGTTTGTTTGTTTTTAAGACTATTAGTTTTCAATTAAAAAATCAAAAAAAAAAAGCTAAACCAAATTTATATTAATTCCCCGATCTGTTGCAGAAACATGTGGCACACATTCAAAATACATGAGAGCTGTTTACCCCACAAAAACCTTTCCAAACCACTATACTATTGTCACAGTAAGTGAGAACTTGTTATTTTTCCTTTTCATTATCTGGATGACATAGAATGGATTTTGTTGTGCCAATCTTTCTGTGGGACATGGGAACTTAAGCTATGTGAGTGAATAGAGGGAGAGATGCTGAAATACTACATTTGGGCATGATCTATTTGTCTGTGTATGTCTGTTACTTGATTCTGACCTGTGAACTGGTTATTCGTGATCTTTGTCCATCTAATTGGATATGGGTGAGTATGGGTGAGGACACAGCCATTTGATGAAAATGTGTGTTAGGATGGTTTTGGCAGCTGATACACAGCCACATGACATATATAGTACTTTATAGCACATCAGGTTTTAATTGGGCCGGGGAGAAAATAGGGAAACTCAAGGGAATTTGACAGGTATGCTGAGTTCATTGGCAGGGATCTGATGATCTGTGTGAGTTAGGAAAGTGTTTTCTGTTTCTGTGACAAAACAACCTTAAAAATAATTTCGACATTGCAACAGTGTGCATTGCAACAAAGCTTAGGCTCCATTTGATTTCAAGATTCAGGAGGTTGTTTTTTTTCTTTATTTTCATTTTGCAGGGATTGTATCCAGAATCTCATGGTATTATTGACAACAACATGTATGATGTAAACCTGAACAAGCATTTCTCACTTTCGGGGACGGAAAAATTCAACCCTTCATGGTGGAAGGGGCAGCCAGTAGGTTTATTTCTCATCATGGTATTCCTTTTTGTGTAGAATGTCTCATGAGCCATATTATTAAACGAAATAAAAAGAGAACAAAATGCAAAGCTCTGTGATATATTTGCAGTATTTGCTAAATATACAGTAGGCTTGATTTTATAGGCCAAATAGTTTGCTTTTTTCGGAAGTAAATAAGCTCTTAAAATGTTAATTCTGAGACTTTAAAATTTCACTTAACGTGACAGTTAGTAAAAATCACTTAAATATTTTGGCTAGTATTGGAATGGATCTCTTGCTACAGGAAGCCACAGTAAATTTTTATATGGTATTATTGTGGGGCATTTTTTTGTTTGTCATTTGGCAACTGGCTACAAAATGAAATCTGAAAATCTACTTTCAAATTATATACATTTACAAATACACCTACAAAGTTCAGGCATATAAAAACAAGGAAGAGAATAGCAAAGAACTTAATATCCAGCAAAATGAACAATTACATGTAATGTATGGCACATTTCATTAAAAATCCCACCCTGATTTTACCTGTGGTTATTCACTTACTAGAAATATCAAGCTGTAATAACAGTACTGAAATATATAAAATACATATGTAGTATATAGCATATCTAGTTAATGTATTTTTATTTATTTATGTGTGTGTGTATATATATGTCTATATATTCATGTTTATAGTATACTCAAGTACTGAGGTTTTGGTGCTATTCTTTCATAAGGATTCCATCAGGTCTGTAAGAGAACCACATCTGTGCTCTTTAATAGAAATATGCTCTAATATAATAAAGTCATATAATTAGAATTCATAGAATAGAATAGAATAGAATAGAATAGATGGAAGGAACCTACATTGACCACCTAGTCCAACTGCCTGCCCAATTCAGGGCTGAACAAGAGTTAAAACATGTTGTTAAGGACATTGTCCAAATGCCTCTTAAACACTGACAGGCTCAGGGCATTGACCACCTCTCTAGGAAGCCTGTTCCAGTGTTAAGACCACCTTCTCAGTACAGAAATGTTTCCTAATGTCAAGTCTGAACATCCCTGATGCATCTTTGAACCATTCTTCCATCTTCATGATCCATTCCACTGGCATTTGCCACAGAAAAAAAGAATACTATCTGTTGCCAATTATGGAAAAAAATAGTTAATTTTTTTCTATGCTGAGAATATCAAAGAAATGACAACTGTGCTACTAATTTTTCTTCAGAATGTGTATAAAGAAAACAAATTTCCACTCAGACACCTGTGTGATGTGTGAAAGAAGAAACACATACTTGCAGCTCATATTTCTGATCCAATTACATATTTTTTACTTTGCTGATCTGAGGTCCTCCAGTGGTATAAACACCATGAAATAATTTGGTTTTATCTTTGTCCACAGGTCTGGCTGACAGCAATGTACCAAAATTTGAAAGCAGGCACTTTCTTTTGGCCAGGCTCTGATGTTCCAATTAATGGAACATACCCCACCTTCTACGAAGTATTCAACAGGTAAGTTTTATAGGACTCATAGTAAATTCCTGTAAATTACTCCAAAATCCAAATTGCAATATGACAGTAGAAGGAAATGAAGCACAAGATTTTAAACAACAGTCTGAGAGATAAATGCCCTGTTACATCATGCTGGTTTTGCCATGGAACTACCAATAACAGTTGGAAATTTCAAAACCTTTTAGGGGACTCACAATGAGAAAGTCAAAGGTTACTGTATATTCTGCTCTCCTATGCATTTTTGAAAGTTTCAGCCACTGAAGCCACTGATCTCCCACTAGGAAAGCATCCTATAACTGATTAGTAGCCATTGCTAAGCTATACCAATGATTACCGTATTTCCACACATAAAAATCTACACATATTAAAAATACTTGTACTTGAGAATAAGCTTTCAGATAACCTATAACCTCAGATAATGAACCCAAACTTGGAAGCCATGGCAAAAGGCTATAGGAGGCACACACTAACTGTAGAGAGGATTCTGGATAGGGAAGCTGCTGAAGGAAGATGGGCTCTAGATCAACTCCATTTGGTCTAGCTTTTGTGTGTAATAATGTGCACACTGATGAAGAATAGTTTTGTATTTTCCTATCCTTTTTCACAGGCTACATATGTGAAAATGTAGCAATTACCTATATGATTGATACTCAGGAAACACCCAAGTACTGTAGGTAATTAATATAAAGCTTCTGCATGACTTTGGGGGAAAGCAAAGCTATTAATAGGTAAATTCCTTCATAGGAGACAAAGCATGACCTCAGAAAGATCTTGCTGGGGACATTACTTGCTTTAAAAATGTGAGAGTGCAAGGTTTACATGCTGGAAAGAATAAAAATTATTCAGACTTGTACTTCATGTTTATGTCCTGAACTTTAAACCTCGTTTTTGCACATAATTATAAATATATGAGTACTCCCAGCAACATCACATGTTTGCATTTGCAAAATCAGGATCTGTCTAATTTACCATTACAAGTTAGTTACATTCAATATGAAAAAGAGAATACTAAAACTGATTGTTGATACTTTATTAAGATGCATAGGTCTTGAAATCCAAATCTGTGACTTTACTATATGACTAGAGGGTGGATGCTTTATGTGTATCTTGTATTAGAAGGGCTTATGAAAAAAGCCTTGCTAACATCCTATCTTTTTTTAATTTTTTTTTTTTTTCCAGTTCAGTTACATATGAACAGAGAATATCAGGAATATTGAAATGGCTTGATTATGCCAAATCTGAGAGGTAACACAGTAATATGTATCTGGTTTATGAGACTATAACTTAGAAAGGTTTTAATGCTTAGGAATTCAAATTTCTATTGGTGTTTGTGAAGCATGGAATCTTCCTCACCACCTCAAATTATAATTTGCTGAATTTAAGCCTGTTCTATAAGTATAGCTAATCATTTTGAGGATAAGATTGTAGATACTGTGGAATAATTACTGGAGGTGACTTGGAAATTAGACTTATATTAAAGGCATGGCATTGTTCACACACATGAAGGAAAGGTATAACATCAAAGAAGCTCCAAGATGGAGTGTAGCTGTAGCTGCTATGCAAGAAATCCATTTTATGGTGATTCCCTGAACAGCATTGCCTAGAAAACAACATGGAGAGTGTAGCGGATTGAAGACTCCCTAGCCAGTCTCTGTGAATTATTGCAGAATATGGGAACTCTGTAGTACTATGGAATTTATAAGCTGCATATTTGCCACCCTGGGCCAACAGTCTGTCATTTTTTGACAAAGTGCTGTCCTTTGTGAGAACGTGGCTCATTATAATCTCATTATAATACCAAAACACACCTCCAATCCCAAGGGCTACCTGCCTCCAAAGTGTGACCACCCCTCACTGAGCCCGCGCTCTGACTTTTCTTAATCTATATCTTTAAAAGTGAAGCAAGAGAATTTTACACCAATCATAATAAAGGTCTGTATGACTAAAGTCACCCAAGATCCACCTTGAAGATAAATAATAACATAAAAATGACTTGAGAAAGGAGGAATATTAGGGGAGATATCATTGTGAACTAGTCAGGAAAGATATCACTGGAGATTATCTCTGACTCCTGGGATCAGTCGGCGGGCTGAGCCTCAATTCCCCTCCATATGGATGCCTTTGGGTAAGATCCAGACTATCCTGATTGCTTCCTTGGAAAAACTTAGAAATCTCTATAGAGCTATTTTTTAACTTCATGTGTTTTGTATCCGGGCTGTATTATTTACAATTATGGTATTTGCTCGTGCTTTTGCAGACAGTATATTTATCACCAGCAATCCATAAGAACCTGTATTCCTGTTGCCTCAATAAATTCCACTGTTCATGTAGCCAGATGCAAACACCTCTCACTGGGTGCCATGTGAAAGGTATTATACAAAATGTATTGCACAAGAAAGGTTAAATACCTAAACATAATTGCAGGCAGGAATTCAAGATGAAAAGTAGTAGTACTGATTGTGGTGCTCAACTTTGTGACACGGAAACAAGTGAAATCTTTTATATGATAATTTGTTAACAAACTCCTAATGCATTTGCAGTTAGGAGATGCTCTCTAGAGCCTCACTGCTTAACTGGGAAGAGATCCTTTAGGTGGTAGCTCCATTTATATCTTGAAAGGGAACAACCTTTTCTACTGTCTGAGATCTTGAATATTTTCAGAGTGATTTCTAGATACTAATTAAAGATACTGGATGCTATTTCTGAAGTTGTAACTTCAAGTTGCCCATGTTGATTAATTACAAACCTCAGAGAAATTTGATTGATTATATTTGCTGTATGAACTTTTGTTAAGCTTTAAAGAAGCAATTCATAATTCTGTTTGAAGTTTCATTTATTTTTTTTTTAAATGAAAGTGTTCTTTTCAAATGCTGATTCTAAATTATCATAATATTCCATTCTTTTTTTTTTTTCTAAATTGAGGCCTGATTTCTACACTTTATATATTGAAGAACCAGATTCTTCTGGACATTCATTTGGACCAGTTAGTGCTGGTGTAAGTAGTCTTTGCGTTTTTCTTAGACTAAATGACACTAAAAATGGTGCTGTAGTATGAACTTAACCAACTTAAAAGCTTGGAAAGGATAGTAGATCAAAAATTACTGTGACTGTTTTATGAGTTTATTTTACTTGTGGTTGAGCCCATTGTTATGATTCCAACAATGTGTGTGAATCAAAAGAGCTGTAAACCAAACAGACTGGTAGAAAATAAAGGCTTATATATAGACAGAGCTTTAATTTTATTGCCAAGTGATATTTGCAAGCGTGTGTCCTGGAAAATCCTCAGAACATTTATTCATTCATAACACTGTACTTCAAAGTTTTTTAATTTATAACCCCAAAATATTACATTTTTACATGCATGTAGGCAAACAGTTCAGTCTTAAAGGAGCTTAGGTCTTCTCATATCAGCTCTTTCCTGGAATCATCTTTTTTAATATATTTGAAAATAGTCTTCACCAAAAGGCCTTGCTGTAGTGGACAAGGACAGAAAAATTGATATTTGTAGGATAGTTTTAGGCACCATAATTGGAAAAGGAACTCCATTTCTTCTTCTACATGAAGAGCTTAAAAACTCATTACTGTATCTGTAATTGTGTACGTGTACGTTGTCCATCCACACCAGACATTCAAGAAACTGCAGCAGAGTTAGGGGAACAAGAAGGGTGCAAGTGCTCAGACCTGGAGCTCCTCAAACTCAGTCAGGTATCATCTGTACTGTAGGACTAAAGGAAGAGTGTAGGTCAGCTGAGCCAGCTAGGAAAGAGACTGTGAATGACTGTAGGGTGGGTTGTGCTGGATTTCTCCCATTTTGCTTCAGTGGTGGTCAGTGTTTTTCTGTAGGAAGTTTAAAGGGCCTGTGTATATGAGAGAAGGGCACCATGCCTTCTTGGATGCTACACTGGTCTTACAGGTAATATGTGTGTGTAAGTATTTTTGAAACACTGCTTTTTTTTAAAGCAATTACGTGTTCATACTGCAACAGAAATAGTATTTTGTGTTATAAATCTGATATATAAATTTGGGAATGAGGAACAAATTTGATCTGAGGGTTAATCTTCTGTCAATAAACATACTTTAAAGCTTAATATTTCTATGGTAATAGAAAAATATTGTGAGTCTTTAAGTGGTATATTCTGTGGTAGAATATTGGAATATGCACATCTGTAACAGTGATGGAAAAAGAAAAGAAGCAGCAATATTAAAAACCTGAAAACTTACTGAAAAGCTCCATTTCTTCAGACTTTGATGATTACATTTGAGTGAGAAATTCAAATCAGAGAGAAAAATTCTAATGAAACTGGTTTATCTCACAGGTAATCAAAGCCTTGCAGGTAGCAGATCAGGCACTGGGGATGTTAATGGAGGGACTTAAACAAAGAAACCTGCACAAATGTGTAAACCTCATTGTTTTAGCTGATCATGGTAATGTATATAGTTCTTTTCTGAATCTAAATTTTACTGAGTCATGTAATATGTGTGCTTACTAGTTTTAATCTCTCTTGTAAATCACTTCTTCTTCCTAGCCGTATATTGTGTGTAAAAAATAACTGTTTCTATATCATTCTTTAGGGATGGAGAAGACCTACTGCAAACAGTTAGAATATATGACTAATTACTTCAAACAGATTGATTTCTACATATATGCTGGGCCTGCAGCTCGCATTCGAGCAAACAATGTTCCAGACGGCTATTTTAGCTGTAAGTGTGGACTAATCCTGGGATTGCGCAACCAATATAACAGGAAATTATTAAATCAATATATAAGTAAATAGGGAAAATATATCAGTAGTAATCAGCAGAACGAAGAGCTTTCTGTTTCACTTAACCTGGCTTAAACATCCATAGAAGTTGTTTGATTGGTTGGGTTTTTTTAAGAACAATCCCTTTAGAGGAAATTGGAGGTCAGAAAAGCTTGTTGCAGAACCTGATTTCTTTTCTTTGGCATGTTGAAAGATGAAGTAAGATACTTTTGTTGAGTTCAGCTGGACCTTCAGGTCTTGTGTAAGTGCATTTCTCTTCACAGTTTTCTTGTGCTACATTGTCAGAGACAGTCTTTGAAGCAGTGACTATTTCTAATTGTGTATACAAAGTTATGGAAATTGAACCTTAGCACAGTGAGATCTAAGCCTTAGTTGAGCTCTTTGGCTAGTATCACATAAGAACACAAAATTGAAACCATGTGAGCTGACTCTGCCTGAGAATAGATACTGTGCTACCAGACTGAAAAAAAAAAAAAAACCTGAAACATCCCCAAACTTTTTGTATCAAGGAAAATAATAGAGAAAGGTAAAACCATGGAGATGCCCTATTTAGTGAGTTTGTAGAACTCATAAAGTGTTCTTAAAGGCATAATTCTAGCAGGTCTCAAAAAAGAGCTGGGAACCCTTTGTACTTTTTATTTATATTCTCTAATTTTATTTATTTCTGTAGGCACAATATTTTTATAACATAAAGCAGACTTTCCTGGGTTTAAGTAGAAGACAGTCTAAGTCACACAAGAGCAGAGTAATAAGCAGATGAGAGAATAATGATATTCTGAGTGTGTCTTAATCTCAATATAATTGTTTCACTTATTTCTTCTAGTGGTCTTTCTTTTTTTTTTTTTTTTTTTTCTGAATGCTTTTTCTGTCTGTAAAGTGCTCAGATTTGTTTTTCAGAAAGCTAATGTCAAAAGGTTAAAGACACTCCTTGAAATTGTGGAAGGTGAAAGTACTAAGACAGACTGGATTTTTTTCTGTGACTGCTGCTGAAAATGGAATACAATCAAGACAAGTGAACCAGATCCAGTTCATTGTAAAAAAGGTTATACTTCAAACAGAGGTTGGGTAGGAGAAGAAAATTTGGTTCTGATGATGTGTCAACTTTGGATGTAGGCAGTCATCACCACAGCAGTTTCCTACAGTCTGTCTTGATGTACCCAAAGCGCCAGGTGGTTCCACAGGCTACACCACTTACATACAAATAGATACCCTTGGAAATATAACACTCATACGTGTGGCAGATTGTGGTTACCATAATCTTCACAGATTAATAAATAACTATTAAGTAAATATTAAGAAAGAAATCAAATTAAGAATAATTAAGAATCTTTTCTTAGTAAAGAATTTCAATTTTACAGACAGAAAAGCATGTAGACATTTTTCTCATGTGGCTTTGGACCTTGTCCTGTTTGAATGTATGTTAATTCATCTTTTCTTTTTAACAGTTGACTCAGAAGGAATTGTTAAAAACCTCACAGTGAGTAAATATTTTAATAATTTTTCCTCATAGTTCCTCTTTATAGGAATCTGATCAAAAAGCACAGTTTGTGAGAAACTGAGACTACAGTGCCAGTTTAACTAGTGTACTGGCTCCAGTGTACCATAGGAGGCAGTTCTGGAAGTTGTTCAAAGATGGTGCACAAAGGTTTGCCATGGGGAGATCTTTATCCAGGGCGAAAGACCTTTCTGTACTTCACTTTGAAAGAGAAGTGGCTGACTTCACGTGAAGAAAGTAAGGTGTATCTCCTTTATAGAACAGAATACAACACAGAGAAGTTTTAGGTAATAGGCATCTCTCAGCTCTGGACCACAAGTGCTGAACCCAGGCTAGGTTAAAGCAACTTTTCTACACAACAGATAGTGACATTGTGGAGCATATTGCCTCAGGGTGTTGTAGAGGCTGGAAATAAAAATAAGAATGGGGAATTTTAGACAAATTAATGGAGGACCGACCTTTAAGGCCTATTAAAACATGATCCATGGACAACCTCTGATTTAAGAAATACCTGAAGCCTAGAACAAACTGAGCAGGTAGAAGAAGGAACGTTCATTCAATACTTTACTTGTTCTTCCTTTCTCTAAGTATCTGATTCTGGAAATTCTGGAGATCTGATTGGAAACAGAGTACTAAGCAAGATGAACTTTTGGCATGAGGCAGTATGGCTCTTTTAGGATCTTTTATGACATATCACTTATGTACTTTGCAGTGCTTTTAGGTATTCTGCACTACCACTGGACCCCATACTAAAAAGTCTGCTTGGATCTCTGCCATACCGTGTAGATGTAGCACTTCAGGGCAGGTTCAAGCTTGTCAGTGTCTCCCATGTAGACCATTGCTCCTTGTGGGTGCACTCTGTGACAGCTGAGTTTTGAAGGGTGAAAACAAAGGAATGCAGAACAGAGTGCAAATCAACCAAAGAACAAGACATTTCTTTTACTGAAAGGTGGTATGATCTGTCAGTGCGTGTTTTTCCTTATACATTTTTAGACAGATATTTCACTCTGGGAATTTATTTAATTCATTAATTCATGTGGGATGAATGTGATGGACAAATTAAAATGCTTGTAGGAAAGTTGCCTTCTTGTATTTCTTTGCATTTATGTTTTACAATTAATTAAACATTTAAACTGTTTGCTCTCTATGTGTTGTCATAATTTTCCTTTCTTTCCTTCATTGTCAGTTTGTTTTCTGTTCTGTGACTAGTCCTAGTCCAAGCAGTAGACAGATGTTCTTATATTTTTAGAATAAATGCTCTTAGCTTGGAAAAATTCTGGGCTGCATCAACTGGGTATAATGCTAATAAATCACCACTAGAGGTCTTCCTTTAACCTGTTGAACAACTCGGTTGTTCAATGGCTTATGTAGCTCTTGCCTGCCACTGAAGTCCAAAGGGCAGTGCACATTCTTGTTTAACTTTTTCTTGATTCTGAATACCCAAGAACACGTCCCTTATCCCCCAGCATCCAAAGCAGATGCAAGAATAGGATATCAATGGTTGGGAATAGCAGAATGAGCTTTTTCGGTTCTATATCCACTACCCCACTGTATGATGTAAAGCCTGGTCATATCAAAGAGCTGTAGCATGAGAGGAATAGCCCAATTTGCATGTTTTCAACCCCAGTTAAAACTGCAACTGCAACTGCAACTGCTAATTGTTATTGTGACATCTCTCTACCTTGTAAGAATAGCCTGGTATCAGAACATTTCTTTACTTTTCTATTCATAAATAGTTAGTGCATTTTATCCCTTTCAGATTCTTAGAATGAGGGGTTTGGGAAGAGAAGGGAGTTTTGTGTTGAATACTAATTGCTGATCAATAGACATAAAGTCATATTATATGTTGAATTTTTCCCTTTAATTAGACTATCCTTTGTAGAATGACCTCATCTCCTGGACTAGTAAACCCATTGAATCCTTATTTTTTATGTTCCTGGATTCCACTGTGCTTCTTTGATGGCCATCCAGGCACACTTACTCTCATTTCACATGATAATGTCATTCTGCTCAGAGTACACAATTCTAGTACTTAGAGGTGAAGATGTCAGATCAGACTCCAGGCATGCTGTAGTTTGTACTGCCTGTGTGGAAAAAAAGTCCACTTCTCTGTCTTACCCAGCTTCCTAGCATCTCTTTCCTAAGCATTTTAGATGTTTTGTGTTGTCCCAGTACTGGAGTTCTGATCAGGAGCAACACTTCTGAAGCATTTCTCTGATGCTTACAACCATCTGGGATGGCTCCTGGTGGCCATATGTAGTTAAAACTTTTCAGTATGTCATGTAGTTGTCATCAGGCTCTCAATCCAAACTCATTCCTGGTATGCCTGCTAACACAACATGTATACTAACAGAAGAGTTATATTAACCCATTAAAAGTGTATGTAAAGCTAAGGCCTTTAGCTAACAGCTGAGCACTGGACGTTTACATGGCATGAGGTTACATGTTCAGTCTTGCAACTAAAACCTGAGGCTGTGCTATATTATGTATACTTGGTTTTCTTTGTTATTTATTGAATAATAATGTAATAGAAGATGGCAGAAATAAACTTTCAGGGTACTTTTGGAGAGTGTGATCTTATGTACTAGATGCCAGTGATATTAGTATGGACATATACGTTGTTACTAAATGTCTTTCATCCTTATGAGAACTTTTACCATAGTATTTGTGAAATTGCTCTATATATTACAGCACTATATTTTCAAACATAGAATCATAGAATGGCTAGGGCTGCAAGGGACCTCCAAAGGTCATCTAGTCCAGCCCCCCTGCAGTGAGCAGGGATACCCTCAACTAGACCAGGCTGCTCAGAGCCTTGTCCAACCTCACCTTGAATATCTCCAGGGATGGGGCCTCAACCACCTCCCCAGGCAGCCCATTCCACTGTTGTACCACCCTCAGTGTTCCAAAAAAAAAACCAAACCATTTTTCTTTTCATTGCTTCTTGGGCCAAAAATAAGATCTGTAGGTTATCCAAGAAGCTACCTGTGAATAATGTGCTTTATGCTTACATTTATGCTTACATTTTTGTCACTAAGATGTTTGTGATAATTTTGAATAATGCATTTATTTTGATACTGGGAAAAGCTCATGACTTGGCTCTCTCCTCTTGCACAGTGCAAAAGATCCCCCCAGCACTTCAAGCCTTATCTGACACCTGACTTGCCAAAACGATTCCACTATGCTAACAACATTCGTATTGATAAAGTTCATCTTCTGGTGGATCGACAGTGGCTGGCTGTGAGGTACTATAATTTGTGTGACTGTTACTGTATCTTTTTCATACCCTTCTCATCCTTTTAATTTCCTTCAGAGATGGCTCATTTCCTGTTTTGCTTTAGAATTGTTACATTTAAAATCTTACTATGTGTAAAAAACCATGCCTTATACGTAATGCCAAGAATGTATTATTAGTATGATTCAAATTGTAAAGGTCTAATAAAAGAATCATCATGGCTCTGGCTGATATTTTTACAGAAAAAAAACCGCAAACAAAAACCCAAAAGAAAAAAGAAAATAAAGAATACTACTTCACAGAAAAAGCCTCAAAAAATGCAGTTAAAATAGTTGTACAAAAAATAGTTGTACAAAGCCTTCCTAATATCTAGCCCTGTTCTTGGCATTACAGCCACCCCTCCACTGTCCTTCTGGGTCCTAAGGCTGATGGCTTTAGTCTGGTACATGTGTAGATGTGGACAGAAATCAGCATTATGAGCCCTTCATTCGGAGGAATATGATGTTGATGTTTCTCCTTCTTCATTCTATGATCCAAATGGGGTCCTTCCTATATGTATGCTAAGACTACAACTTGCTCATTCTTTGTTGGCCTGCAAGTTGACGTTACATCTCAAATCAGTAGATATGCTCCATTCTACATGTGTTAGACATTTTTTCTTTATTCTCTTTGTTACCTCAAAGTCTTGTTTCGGTCAGTTCCAGATCTACATTTCCTCAACTGACCACTGGTGAGTTGTTTCTAGCCTTCAGGTCTCCATTTTACACAGAATAGCTAGTTGCTACTCTTACCTGTATAAAAACTATGTCTTTGCCATGCACAGATAAGGTGATAACAAGTTATACATAACGACCCTGTCGTTATGAAAAAATTGCTTTAAGAGCTAAACAGTAAAAAAATAGCTTTGAATAAGTCAAGAGCAGTTCAGACAAGCCTTAGTACTGAGGCTTTGAAAACTCAATACAAGGCCTGTGGTGTTTGTAGCAATACTGTATTTACTGAGCTACAGTGTGGCAGCAGGAGAAGCAAGAGCCAAGTTGGAATTTCAGGACTATTCAAATAGTAGAAAATGCCTTGCCTGCCCAGTATATGACTTGATTCTTTGTTTTGAAGCAAACAAATAATTGTCCTGGACAAATAGAAAGAAAAGTCCACTGAAAAATCTCATATTCACCCTTTGGTTAACTGTGCTTGTGTTCTTATGCTTCTAAAAACAGGATACATGTGCTTCACAACTGTGCATTGAATCAGTATGGGATGACTATCTCTTTATCTTTCTATGTATCCCAGCAACGGGTAAATTAAAACAAGTGTTAGTCATTATAAATCAGACTATTCTGACATGTTATTAATTCTATAAACACACCACCCTCAAAACCACATCTCTTCTTCACCCTTTAGAAACAATGATGAAAACGCACTGTCTTGTAAGGAAAAATCCCTTGCAGTCTTACTTATATTGTTTCATGGAGACTAACATCAGAGTTCTGACTTTATAAGTTTTCTATTAAACTGCAGATGCTGCAGAATAAAACTGAGGAATTCTTCCTAAGCAGATTACACTTGTTCTGAAGCTTGTAGCCAGGAGAAAGCCTCAGTTCAAAACCAGCCATTTTTAAAATTTATTCTGAAAATATTGATTCATTATATACTCAGTAGCTACCTAGGATAATTTATTTCTGTCCATAGCAATCTCTGTTACAAGACAAAGAGATCTTCATAAAAGTGAACACTGAATGAACAAAAAGTATTGCAATATTATGCCAGAGTCAGTTCTTAAGACTTGATCCAGAGTTCAGTGAGTCAGGATGACTGGCTTTAACTGGTTCCATTTGTACCATTTTTATTTACACTTTATGATGGTTTTTCCTTAGGGACAGAACTTACCAATATTGCAATGGGGGTAACCATGGCTATAACAATGAATTTAAAAGTATGGAGGTAAGATGATTTTTATTCAAATCTTGCACCTTCTTATACAGAAAATCACAATGTGCTAGATGAACCGCCGGAATTTAGAATATATGATTGTTTTTGCAGCAGGCTTTTTCTTCCATGTCACCCAGACACATAAACTATGAACACATACTGGCCCCAGATATTCGTATTATTACCTGTCATCGATGTATATGAGGCCTACTTCCTTGGGATCCTGTAGTAAAACTTGTCTGGATTTACCTTAACTCTATGGAGCCACGTAGACTACAGTAAACCAAGCATAGCATGTTTAGCTATGGGACACTAAATTCTTTCATTCTTTCCACAGCAACCCCCAGCAGCACTACAAGCTTGGGGAGGAGTGGCTGGAGAGCTGCCAGGCAGAGAAGGGCCTGGGGGTGTTGATTGACAGCCTCCTGAACATGAGCCAGCAGTGTGCCCAGGTGGCCAAGAAGGCCAATGGCATCCTGGCCTGGATCAGGAATAGTGTGGTCATCAGGAGCAGGGAGGTGATCATTCCTCTGTACTCAGATTTGGTGAGGCTGCACCTTGAATACTGTGTCCAGTTCTGGGCCCCTCTCTACAAGAAGGTCGTTGAGGTGCTGGAGAGGGTACAGAGGAGGGCTACAAAGCTAGTAAAGGGTTTGGAGCATGTCTCTTATGACAAAAGGCTGGGGGATCTGGGGCTCTTTAGACTTGAGAAGAGAAGGCTGAGGGGAGACCTTATAGCCTTCAACAACTACCTGAAGGGAAGCTGTAGTGAGGAGGAAGTTGGTCTGTTCTCCCTGGTGACAAGCAATAGAACAAGAGGAAATGGCCTGAAGTTGAACCAGGGGAGATTCAGGCTGGATATTAAGAAGGATTTCTTTCCAGAAAGGGTTGTCAGGCATTGGAATGGCCTGCCCAGGGAGGTGGTGGAGTCACCATCCCTGGAAGTGTTTAAGAGGCAGTTAGATGTTGTGCTTAGGGACATGGTTTAGTGGTTTTTGATATGGCTAGGAATAAGGTTGGACTTGATGATCTTGAAGGTCTCTTCCAGATGGAAATATTCTATGATTCTAAGTTTCTATGATTCTATGATTCATTCTTCTACTAAAGCAATGGCTGAAAAATTTCGATAGGTTCTGGTAGTTTAGTTGATCATCTGAAAGCCAGTGTGCTTAAATAAACTAAATCTCATTGTCTCTGTTTATCTTACCAGACTTAATCCCATCCTCAGAGCAAAAAAAGTCATTAGTATAGCCTGCATGTTAGTATAGCCTGTATTGCAGTTTCATCTCATTTTCACTTCTGGTTACAGTGAAAATATTTTGAGGTCTTGAGCTTTTGGTTTTTCAGGTACTTTCTGTGATGTGAACCTTTGAGTAAGGTCAAGCATGCCACAACTAGTCACATGTTCTGTGCCTAAGAATCAGATTCTTGCAGATTTTCACAACTATATTAAAACAGCATGTGTCAATATACTGATCAGAATGGTGCTGAAAGTCTGTATGGAAAGAAAAGGTGAATTCTGGTGACGATGGAAACCTTAATCATAGATAGCCTTATGCCAGTGGCACAATGATAGAGGAATTTTTTTTTATTTATAAAGGAGCAAAATAACTTAGTGTTGTCTTTTAAAAATAAATATTCCTTTTCTATTATGGGAACATAAGAATATTATTTTTTAGAACAGATCATTATCCAGTTTAGTCATGTTTCCTGTATTTTATGGCAGGCAGCTCACGAGGCTTATAAAGAAGTAGAAACTAATGTGAGTCTGTAAGTAGTGTAAGTGTTCTGCTACAATGCTTGCAGATCCCAGCAAGGGCCACCAAGCACTACATTGTACCACTGGTGATGCTGATGCAGGTCTCTGCTGTGCCTAGGGTGGGTCTCTGAAGTTCCCTGCTCTTTGCTTTAGCCATGGCTATAGGCTCTTAAACAACCCACAGACTTCTGAGAATGCAACATGTATTAAAAAACATCACTGGGCAAAATGTGCCTTCTTTACCGGAACAGTCCCACATTTTAACTTTTTTGACTGTGAAAAGACTGTATTTTGTCCCTGTTTCCATAAAATGCAACTAAATTGTATTTGAATTTGGATTCCTTTAGATAACAACTTTTGGTTTATTACAATCTAGGCTATATTCTTAGCATATGGCCCAAGCTTTAAAGAGAGAACAGAAGTGGATGCTTTTGAAAACATTGAGGTTTACAACCTTATGTGTGGTGAGTAGAAATAATCCAGTACTTTAGATGATAAATAAACAGTGCTTTCAAATAACAGTGTTGTGAGAGATAAAAGAACTAAAAAAAAGTAACTAAAACTTGAGTGAATTCATTCAGAAGCTAGGATTTTCACAGAGAACACAGAAGCCATGCAGTTTTGCCTCTGTACAGTGCTAAAAGATTAACTGCCAAAAAATCTGTTCTGCTTTGAAGATTTTTTTCTGATCACAGAAGGGTTCTGCAAAAGAATCAGAGAAAAGAGCTCCTGCCATGTGGGCTTGATGTTGAAATGATGCCTGTGGAATCACTGTGGGACAAGAATCTGTTACAGAGAGTTACCAGTCTTGCTTATAACTTAAGATGGACCATTGCAGTCCCAGCAGTGAGCAATTAGGAAGTATGTGCCTCAGAAAATAGGGATTAAGGCATCACACAAAAATGCACTAGGATTGTACTCTTCACAATGTGATGGTGTTTGCAATCACATTTGTACTCTACATTAAATCATCTAATCTTATAAATGTTATGACAATGTAGAAAACTGTATCAACAGTACTCAAATACATAATTACCAACTCTTGATGCAGTGGAAGGCTGACATGAACCTTCCTACCTAGAAAATTTTGAGCTGATGGTACTAGATATCATAGTAGTTTAGATAAAGGAATAAGTTATTTCTTCTATATTTAGAATGAATGCATAGGAAATGCATAGAATTGGAAAGATAATGACTTTTAAAAATGCTATTTTAGTGTTAAAATATGTTTAAAAAATTCACAATTTTGAACAGATTTGCTGCATATTGCACCAGCACCAAACAATGGAACACATGGCAGCTTGAATCACCTCTTAAAAAAACCATTTTACAATCCTTCACATGCAAAAGAAGACTCATCTCCTTCTTCATGTCCAGTTTCCAGTCTGATTCCCATAGATAATCTGGGATGCATAAAGCTGTCTGTAAGTGGGGGTTTCTGGAATTTATTAATCATCTTTGTCATCAAGTGTGTTCTCTTGTTTTTCTAACTATGGATTCATTCTGAGTGATTCTCTTCTACTTTACAGGAAGCAAATGCTGTGGTACTAAATAAGAGGTTAAATCTCACCACAGAAGAAAGTAAGTAGCAAGAAATTAAAAAGTGTTATTTTTAAATCTATGCCTGCTTTAGATTTTATATTGTGGATTTCAGCAGAAATATTTGCAATGTTAATTACAATTTAAAGTGAAGTAGGAAAGCTAAGTCAGAAGCATAACTTTTTTCTTTTAAAAAAATGCTAATTGCTACTGTTATAGTAACACTTACGCATAGGAATCGGATCTGAATCCAATTAAAATCTTGGAAAAAAATAGAGGTTTCAGTGAACTTTGGAGAAAGTCTGAGTACTTCCAGACTATATGCCTTAGCACTTGTTCCCCTCCTTGTTACCATAAATTTGCCTTTCTCTGATAAAAAATGTGCATAGATATTTCTATGTGCTTTTTCATAAGGTTTCTGGAAATTTTTGGAAATTTTCACTCTTCTGGGAAGATAACTTAAAAATACTTATATTGTTATGAAAATGCAAAGAAACAAGAATTTGCAAGTCCGATATATTACATTGACTTTTATACATTGAACATGATATTAAAATGATTTTTTGCATTTTTTTTATTCCACTCCTAAGCTAACAGCTTAAAGAAATACATGCCCATGTTTACTGTTGGTTTTGTTTGTATTTATCAAGTTTGTAACTCAATTTTTTTCTCTTTGTGCCATCCAAAACGTTATAGAAGAATAGATCAATAATTATTTCTTAAATTCTAGTGAATGCAGCAAACTCATATCATTTACCATATGGACGACCCAAAGTTCTTCAGAAGAAAAAGGTCTACTGCCTCCTTTCCCATCATCAGTATGTGAGTGGATACAGCTATGATATCCGGATGCCACTGTGGACTGCATACACTGTGGATAAGCCTGTAGGTTATCAAATACCTGTACTACTCTTAAATATGAAATATAATGGATTTATTCATCAGGAATCCTGGTTAAGGACTGATGGACATCATGTGACTAAGGTGTTTATGTCTGAAAAGAAAAAGTGTCTTTGATATCTTTTAAATAGCAACTATCTGAAAATATTGTTTAAAAAAGTGGGAGCGGCCATCTCTTAGGGACAAAAAATATATAGAAGAATGGAGTAGCTGGTAAGCTGGTTGCACTAAGCCAGTTCTGTAAAAGAGATAAGCTGTCAAGACTGCTCAAACTTGTCTGTCAGTTCCTGAGGAAAAGCAAGCTGTGATTTCCAAAATCAGAAGCTTTTAAGCTTTCCTGTGAATATCACAATCTTTTTCTTATTAAAAACCCCCTTTGTACAATTCTTCAAGACAGTTTGTACTAATGCATATTTCTGCCTTTTCTGTTTGTTTGCTCTCTGTTATGTTATATAATTATTGAAAAATACAATTACATCTGAATGAACCTCTGGGAGTTCAAGGGTATGTGGATCTGGAATAAATTGTTTGAGTTTTCAGGGGCAGTAAACTCAATGACATTCATGGGATTAATTTCCCCGATAATTTCACCCTTTTTCCAGGTCAGGTTGGACAGGGCTCTGAGCAATCTGATCTAGTTAAAGATATCCCTGCTTACTGCAGGGGGGTTGGACTAGATGACCTTTAAAAGTCACTTCCAACCCAAAGTATTCAATGTTTCTGTGATTCTACATTGATTATTATGTCTGAAGAGAACTGTTATTGTCTACATGATTGCCTATTTTATCAGTACAAATACAGGTAAATTATTTTAATCAAATATATGCTGCTAGAATGTTGGTATTTCAGAAAGTTGTACCCCATACTCTACTGATTTTTCACAGTCTGGGAGGAGGATCAGAAATCTTATCCTAAGAAGGCCTGAAGTCTAGTGAAACAAATGTCCATTTCAACAGAGACTGCTTTTACTTCATCATATTTGTAGAACTGATCTTATATGAAAACCAGTTAACTGCAGGCAGATTTTTTTTTCTGATTTTGCTTTAAAAAGATTTAAAAGTCTCTCCAGAGCTAGAGCATTTTTAATATTTCAGCATCAACAACAAAAATGTCAGAAAAAAACCCTTTTCAGACATTTTCCTTTCTTGAAAACAAAATTCTCAGTTGCAAAAGATGTGTGTACAGAAAGCTCTTGCCCAGTATAACATCTAAATCAACAGAAATATGTGTTTTTGAGAGCTTCTTATGGTGGTTTATGGAACATTTTGAGAAGCAGCAAATGGTCGAGACCAAAGTATTGGAGCTATAGTTCACAGCAGACTCTAATACAATGATGTATGTTTTCTATGGAAAAAATATGAAACAGATTTCACAGAATCATAGAATCATTTAGGTTGGAAAAGACCCTTGGGATCATCGTGTCCAACCATTAGCCCTACTCTACAAGTTCACCCCTAGACCATATCCCCCAACACCACATCCAAGCGATGTTTAAACACATCCAGGGATGGTGACTCAACCACCTCCCTAGGCAGCCTATTCCAATATTTCACTACCCTTTCCATGAAGATTTTTTTCCTAGTGTCTAGTCTAAACCTACCTTGTTTCAGCTTTAGGCCATTCCCTCTGGTTCTGTCCCTAATTACCTGAGAGAAGACCCCAGCACCAGCCTCTCTACAATGTCCTTTCAGGTAGTTGTAGAGAGTGATGAGGTCTCCCCTCAGCCTCCTCTTCCTCAACTAAACAGACCCAGCTCCTTCAAATGGTCCTCATATGATCTATTCTCCAGTCCCTTGACCAGCTTCGTTGCCCTTTCATCAGTAATAATAATAAAGAATAATAATTTCCCCTGTTCAGAGCTCACTCACTGACTTATCTTACACAGGAAGCTGACATCAGTTTTTTATTACAACATGTAGTATTCAAGAGAAAAAAGCTTTATAAATTGTAACAGCAGTGGAAGGACAGAGGGATAGAGCTAATGCCTTTGATTGTAAGCTTTGGATACAATACTTGGGAATGACAGAAAATTTCAATTTCTACAGAATTTTTATTGCATCCAAGATTATTTATGTTGTAGATAAAGCCTGTGCAGTGGTTTACACAATTTAAATGGTGGGGCATTTCTTGACACTAAGTAGCTATAAAGAAAGGCTTAAACAGTAAAATAGATGATGCAGGCTGGATTTTTGCTGCTTTTGTGTGATTTGGATGTTTTGAGACAGGACGAGCTGATCAAGCTGGCACAGGATTTATTGCACCTGCATGAGATATAAGAATCAGGGATATTATGATTGATATATTGTTAGAGATCTTAAATAAATGATGGTAGACAGAGTTTTGGTTACTTTGTATTCTCAAAGGAATACTAAGTATTGAAAGATATTTATTTTCCATAGTTTTTATACTCATCTGCCAGGGATGTATGTAGACTTTCTTGCAAAACAATAGTCCCTCCACCTTCCTGCCTGCAGGTAGCTTTGCTATATAGAATCACTGAAGTTTACTGTCAAAATTTATTCAAATGTATAACAATCTAGTCTATCTTGCAATGGAATGAAAACAGCAATGAGGCTTGTATAAATCACTGGGATTTTTGGAAGTAAAACTCGGTGTGCTGAGGATTACAGGAGTTTTGTTTTTTGTGGTTTAGAATTTTTTTCTTCTTGACCACTGAAAAAAGATTCCTGGAGGTGGCTGGAGTTGAAATGACAGACCACAGCAGATGCTTAAGCCTGTCATGTTATGTAAATAACTCACGCTTCTCAACATTAATTACTTGCTTGTCAAAAGACAATAACCTGCATCAGAAAAGCTAATGCATGACGTGATAGGCAAAGCCATTTTTCAGTTGTCACTGTTTTCTTCAGAAGACATTATGGGTCTTTGACCTGAAAGACAAGGAGCCAAAGGGCTAAAGCTGTTGAATTGGTGATGAATGTTGGTTTGGGTTTTTTTTCTGATTCTGAAGTCTTGAGGCAATGGTTATCACTGTCAAGTTCTCATTTCTTAAAAAACGACCATTTTCAACAGCTTCTTTGAGAATCATTCTATTCTTACTGATAGGCAAAATGTGTTTTAAAATAGCTTCTTCCTGAGGAAAGGAAATGGAGAGAGGCTGTAGCAGAGTGTATTAGTTCTCAGAGCATTAACAATACAGCTTGCTGTCTGGGGTTGCATTAAATTTTGATCTTGTACTAAAGGATGACACAAACATAGCCAATTCTTATCTAACAGTTTTTGATATTTTTTACTTGCCCACTTGAAAATAAAAGCTGAAATATTCTTGAGTTACTCTTTTTCAGTATTTTGAGACTGCATAGGTGCATTATTTCTTCAGCTGGAGAATTTTTTCCTGTTACATCCAGAGGAAATAACAATGCACAGCCTTCATCTCCTAAATGTATGAGTGTTGGTGAAAAAGCAGGTTATATGACATATTATATATATGGCAGACAAACAACTCTAAAAGACTATCCTGCCTTGGCACTTGGATTAGAGCTCAGAGCTCATACGGTTAGCTTCAAGAAATGTGAAATAATGAAAAGAGAGTTGTGTGGTGCCATCATTGCTTCAAGCTGGATAAAATGTGAATGCTATTAATAACCTAGATTCATTATATAGGTCAAAGTAGATTCCTTGCTGTATTTGGATAACAGTAAATGTGATCACTCTATTTAGTGAAAATAAAAAGTTCTCTTCAGGACAGTCCTCAGCATGGTTACTCAGACTTTTGTTCCTTTGATTCAAGTTTCCCTTCAGAGACCATAAAGAAGTTGAAGCCATTGTTAAATAACACAGCTCAGTTATTGAGTTTAAAATATTCATTTCTTCAGTGACCCTAATCCTTTAACCCTGACTTATTGATTTGGACACCGGAAAGGACAAATTGCTCAAATGAATTGCATGTCAATTTTGTGTTGGGATTTACATTTGCTTGACAGTGACAGCTTGTCTGCTTAGGTGGCAAAGGCAGTATTTTGTCTTTTATGTTTCATTCCCCATGTGTCATACATATACTTTCTATTACTATATAACCTGACCTTAGTATGGGCATCTGCAGGATATCTTATGAAAATACATAAAGAAATTAAATCAAGGAGGATAAAGAGGCATATGAAGAATGTTCCATTTCTTTATTTCTGCTCAGTTTTAACCAATAAAAATAAACAGTGTACTGAAAATCAATTTAGATGTTTAACTACCATTTATAAAGGTATAAAGCAAATAAATATGTTCCATTCTTACCAAATGAAAATAAATTTTCTGTAATTTAGTATGAAAAAGAAAATGCAGCTAAGCACACAAAAGTTTATTCAGATATTTTACTTAACATTATTGTAAAGTTACGATAAAGGTTATAGAAAAAAAAGTAACAGTTATAGAAACAATTATATTAATCAGAATCACCTTTGGCTGGATCTTAGCTAGCATGTATAGTACCATGTCTCAGTAAAGTTAGTTAAACTGGCCAGTAAAATGCACTGAATTTTGTATGAATTTACTTAGCTTTAACTCTTCAGCAGCACAGACTTTTATTATGGAGATAGCCTCCTCAGGTGCTAAGATGAGGTGATAGTGTCATCTTTATATACTAGCTGCTTTCCAGGAGGATGTGACATCAAGTTTGTGATTCCAGAAATAAGTAAAGGTGACAAATGAGCCAAAATTGTATAACCTTATTTTGCTACTACAATTTTACAGGCTGCATAAGGATTTCCCTGAATTACCTAAAAACAGAAGTAGAAGAAAAACACTAGGCAGAAAACATCAGTGTACGTTACTTGCATTGACCTGATTCACTATGAAAATAGGAGAAGATTCAATGAAGTCCATTCTAGAAAGTTAAAACCATGCAAAGAATTGGCTTTAGCCACAGATGTGGGTGTAATACTTATTTTCTTTTTTTTTTCCCTTTTCACAGGAAAACACAGTTCTTCCTCCCACTGCTTCAGACTTTCTGCGGGCTGATGTTAGAATCCCTCCTGCTCGGAGCCAAAATTGTTCTAACTACCCAGAAGGGCTGACCCTCACCCACAGTTTCCTCTATCCTCCCAGTGAGCATGGTTCTTTTTATAGCTAGAGCTTAGAAAGTCTTAATCAGCTGGATGTGGGTTTATGTTTAAACATATACCCAAACACCAAAACAAACTTTGTTGGATCAGCATGTTGGGCAGAAAAAGGTTTTCAGTGTTTGTAGACTGACCAAAAGCAGGGCAACCGCTACTTGTATCTAAATGTTGTCCATTTAGAACATTTAGGTTTTTCTTTAAAAAATGGGACAACTTGAATGTGATGAAAGCTAGTTGGAAAGATGTAAAGATGTGATGAAAGATGTGAAGGGCTGTCCCTCTTCCTGTGTAAGAATGTTCAATTCCTATTGTCAAATTTGATAATTACTTTATTGAACAGATTGTACAAACCTATTTGGAAATATGTTTGCAGTAGCATCATACATTCATGCTCAACTGTAAAATGTAATTGAATTATATGTACCTACAATTTATAGTGACATATGGATCAAATTTTTCTTTGTATAGCATTTCATTAATACTTTGTTCTTTTATCTAGACTTTAATTCAACTGCTCTTGAACAGTACGATGCCTTACTCACCAGCAATATTGTTCCTATGTATAGAGCTTTCAGAGGTAGGTTGCAAAGTTCTGATTAATTTTGATTAATTTTCTGTAATTATGCTTCTGGTTTTAATAAAGCTATGACAAGGACTTAAAAACATTAATGCATGGCCTGCAGTATATCCAGACCTTGTGCAAATATATGTACAATTTTTTAAAGTAGGTGATTCAATAGTTAAAACACATTGATATAAGTTAATTTTTTCTGTCTATAATCCTGTCTGACCTCTGCTTGGGTGTACCTGTTTACTTTTGAATTTTATCTTCATCTCCTGTGTGCTGTCTTAACATAAAACATGAGCTACAAATCTCTCATGAAAATATCTCCTTGGGGAAATGCTCAAGGTCAATGAAAACAGCACTTTTCCTTTCCTTTTGCAAGGTCTCAAGAGAAAACAGGACAAAGTTTGTAGACAATGCCTTATACAGTGCCTGTTTCATCAAGCAGAAACTCAAAGCAGCCAATATTAATCTTGGAATATTAATTCTGGGCAGATGTTTCTATTATACAAGTGCAGTGAGCTACATTAACTCTTTTCATCCAGTCTGACACACATTTTTTCATAATCACTGATCAATTTTCTACAACTGTGTATCATCCTGTTTTATTCTTGACCTAGGCTCATTTTCTTAGACAAAGGATAGAAAGACTTGTGTAAAAAAATGGCTGGAGGAAAAGCAATGATATGACTACCTTTGTAATGCATTCAGACCTTGTTTATTCATTCAGTCATGTTATATAAAAATCAGAGATCCAGAATAACTAAGTGGCTTTAATCTTCTAAGTAAATAAAAAGCATTATGAAAAATCCAGTCTTCCAAGGAAAACTGTACAAGAGATTTAAACTTTTAAGAAGTGTAAGACCATAAGCAAGAGGTAAATCAACAGGGGGTGCTCTCAACCCCCAAAGCCCATCTGATTTTTCTGCCATGATAGCTGTATATATTTGAATAGTCTCGCTAGCTTATATCCTACAAACTGTGTTTTCTCAAGTACCATCTGTGAAACTAGCCAAAGTGATATCTGACATGAGTTCTGTAGGGTTAGACTACCTCTCAGGTGGTGAATATTCCTCTCACAAAGCCCTTATATCTGTTCCTATGGATTGGCACTGTTGCAAGTGCTAGTAAATAGGCCAGAAATTAATGACCTCTCTGCTCTAAAACTGTAGCTTCAGAGCGAATGCATTATCTCCAGTAGTGCAATGGGCCTTACAGAACTATAATAGCATTTACTGTTCCTTTTTCAATGGTGAATGAGACTATGTTCTTTCTGATGAAATCCAAATTTTGTGTTACAGAGTTGGTTTTACAGGCCATTTATTGGAGCTTTTTATTAATCATCTATAGTGGATAAAGGAAATATGTTCTTCTTCTTTAGTGGCAAAATAACTTCAAATTTATGTTTAACATGTTTATATTCTCTTTTTATGACAGAGATATGGGACTATTTCCATAATGTGCTTCTTCAGCAGTATGCTAGAGAAAGGAATGGAGTAAATGTTATCAGTGGACCAGTGTTTGATTACAATTATGATGGCCATGTTGATACTCCTGATGAAATTAAGCAGTAAGTACATGGAAAAGCTAGAAGTCAAACTCCAGATTATTTCCCACTCTATTTCCAGACAAACAAATTTCTATTAAAAAAGAACAAGTAACAAGTGTCAGAGAGAATGAAGTATTCCTTTTACAATACTGTATCCACTGTTGACTCACACGACAGCAAATACTCTTGCAAACAGATACAATACTGTAGAATTTGAAGTACCAGTAAAAAGAAAAAAAAAACTTTACAGTTACATGTGTATCTATGTGCACAGGCACGGATACAGACCAGTAATTTGTTTCCTGAGTGTATGTGTAGAGTTTCAGGCCTCTGCAATAGAAATACTAGGAGAATATATGTTACCTAAATAGGCAGGAGATGTGCTTAAGCAGAATTGTCTCACTTCCATGTGTTGCTCACTAATCTATCAAACAGATGTGTTTTATCAAAGATCAGATTTTTGTGTTTGCCTTCACTGAAACACATAATTGGGAATGTAAAATGTAATGTTTGTGAGTGGTACCTTTGCATAGATATGGCTTACACAGGTCACTTGAAGGTCTGACAAGTTCTTCTCACATTTCAGTGACTTCTGGTAGCATAACAAATTAAATTCAAAAATTCATCTGTACATAGAAACTGGAATAAGAGAAGAGTTACATACATAAAATTTCTATAAAAGAAAAACATAAAAGATAAAGACCAATTTTTTAATGTCATTGAATGAAAAGAGGAGGGGAAAACAGAATAACAACAAACAACTAAGATTTTTCCAAATACAGGGAAAATGCCTTGTGACAGTAAGAACACTTATGTAGTAGAAAAGTGCTGGGAAATCTGCACAGCTGAATTTGTCACCGGAGTTGTTTTATTCAAGGCTAGACTTAATACCACATCTGTCAAAAATGGTTTGAGAATAGGAAAATCAGCTCTGCCACGGACTGGGGGGGTGGAAGGGAGGAGAGACTAGAATTTCCTTCCAAGCAGAATGCTGTAATACTCAGTTGACCACATAATGTTGTCTACAGTTTGGAATAAGCTTGTTTTATTCAGCATGGTTAGTCAGTCATATGAAGCAGTATAATGGTTTTTCAGTGGTGGTGGTGTTTTGTTGAATACTGAAGATGTAAAGCAAATTTGGGAAGCATTCATCTCCTCATATGTTTATTTATTCACAAAAGTGACCATGTTCATGGAATAGTCAGAAAAGGGAAGCAAAGACATTTTCAGTCAGGTATTCTAAACTGGTTTCTGTAGCACATAGCTACAAGTCAACATTGTGGCATTTCTTGCTGGCAAGAAACCAGAAGCATTTTCTCACCACTTTTCTCCAGTTTCATGTGATTGAAATTCTTAATGTAATGAAGAGCAAATACAGTGCTCTGTCTTGCCTCTTCCAAATGTAGAATTCTCTGGCTTTGGCAAAATAGTGTTGACCATGTAAGCAATAATATTGGTTTCAGTGGGACTGCTTGTAGCAAAAGGACTAATCCATTGTCTTTGGCTGTTCATGAAATGGACCCTGAGGCTGTCTATCCTGTCAAGTATTATTTCCATTATAAAATAAATAAAAGTCTTATAGTAGTGAAAGATCTATGCTGAGTTCTATAAGTAACCATGGCATCGGTGTTTTTAATACTTGATATCTACATAAATCCCTTAATTAGTGTTTGTTTTTTGTAGGCATGTAAACAATACAGAAATCCCCATCCCAAGCCATTACTTTGTGATTCTGACTAGCTGCAAGAACAACACCTATACTCCACTGGACTGTTCAGGCTCCTTGGATGCTTTGTCTTTTATCATTCCTCATCGACCTGACAACACTGAAAGCTGTGCTGTAAGTATAGTTCTATGCTCCTGTATGTCAGTGAGCTTTGTGAACTGATTCCTGGTGGGATCTAGTCACCTGGAGAATCTTTAGAAATTTGTTTAGTTAATTCATTCCCCATGAGCTGAGAGTGAGTTGAGAGCTAAGGAGATGACTGGGAAGGCAAGAAGCTACAGGAGAGGTAGCTGGAAACTAACAATCTGTCAGAAAGTGAGGAAGAAGAAGAAAGGAGGGTTTGATAAGAGTACACTAAAATGCTGTCAACTGAGAATGGCTGAGAACACCAGCACAGACAAGAGGGTGATGAGACAGCTTTATGGAAGGCTGTAGGAAAACTTACTCAAGGTGTATCAGAGGACTTTGAGTGCTACTACCTTCAGTGTAGCCAGAATTCTTTCAACCCTTTGTTCCACCTTTATCAGAAATTAGGCAGCAGGCATTTAGATGGATGGTTCTGCAGTTGGAATTCATACTTGAATTAAATGAAAACTATGTTTACCACTACGTGTAAATCTCATGTTTTGTAGCAAACAAAATTAATTAGTTGAGTGTCTATTTCACAAACTCTGGGATGCAGAAGGTTCCTTAGCTCAGTGTGTATATTATAGTCTCCACACACACAAGTATTGCTGCACAGACTTGAACTGGCCCTCAAAACAATACAATTGTGTTTATTTAGTTTATTTATAACTTTGAACCTGTAACTCCCGACAGGTGCAAGCTTGTGCTGCTTAGAAACAACTTGGGTGTCTCGCTTGTGGCGTGGATAATCCACAACTGATTTTTTTGGTAGTTGACAGTTGACTAAATATACAAAAGAAATAATTGGAATTATTTAGTCTTTAGAAATTAACATCTGTTATTTCTAAAGTTTAGCAACAAACCTCAAATACCATTGCACTTTATATTCATTTTGTCTTGCAGTGACATAAATTTAATGAACCGTTTGTGTCAGAAGCAGATGTTGTTAACGGAAAAGCAAATTACCATCTGTTTGCAAAGACACTTTGTAGTAAAAGAATTGAACAGTAACATTTTTAATTGATTAGTGTTTACATTTACATCATTTTCCCTGTCTTTCTAGCAATTCTTGCTGTCCAGCTATCAAAACTGAGCTTCTGTAAGGACTTTGTTCAGTGCCTGTTGTTGGACTAGCCTGAGCACTGCAGTTAATTTATACTATAACTGAGATTATCCTTACTCGTGTGTTTAAAACATGACTCAACTGTATTTTGTAGTGAAAAGTCATACTATCCATTTCAGCATAGTTTTGCTTCTCTGTTGCTTTGGAGGTGGGAAGAGGGAGCATCTATTTGGTTCTGTTTAAATGAGATCCCTAAATGCAAGGCTGTAAAGATGTCTAGGACAACCTGAAAGATTTACCAAATGGAGGCCTTTAGTCTGTCAAACCAGTTCCAACACCAGTTAGTGTCTAACACCACCACCAAACAACAGAGTGACTTCTATGCATTTGAACATTATTCTTGTTTGTTTTGGCAGGAAAATAAGACAGTTTCTGAATGGGTCGAAGAAAGACTTCATGCTCATTCTGCACGTGTTCGGGATGTGGAGCTGCTAACTGGGCTTGACTTTTACCAAGAAAGAAATGAACCTGTCTCCGAGATCTTACAGCTAAAGACATTTTTGCCAATATTTGACACTGAAACCAATTGACTATTTGTTTAAAAAAGATGTCTGTGCTTGGAAGAAAGCAAGTTTAAGAGATTTAACTTTTTTCCTTGCTAAACTATGTAGGAAACATGACTACAGCTCTTGTATAGGAAAGAGCTAATATGTTTTTTCAAATTTATGTTCTTTGGTCAAGTGTTTACTGCCAACTGAATAACAACTACCCAAAGTAAATTAAAGCACTACTTCTGTGCCAGGAATTTAACACAGAGAATATTTTATCAGTAGCAAGCTAAATGAAAACTGCAAAATTAACATGTTTCATAGTAGGGAGACCCCAGAATTGTAAACCGTGTAGAAAATATTTCTATAATGGAGCTGGAAACTGAAACAATTTGAGAGGAGTGTGTGTGGTTTTTCCTTTGTGTTTATCAGCAAGGTTACAGTTATCTAATACTAGTATGTCCAGAAATGTTCTGAATTTCTCTTTCTCACCTATTAATTCACATGCAAACTGCTATGTATTTGAAAAACATATTCAGCCTGTATCCAGTTTGTATATAGTGGAAGTGCCTTCTGTGATCACCCCCTGTGTTTTCCACTTGGGTTAATTCATTATGCTACTAGCAAGTGAAGTGAAGTTAGAGTAAACAACCTATATTCTGTACTTCAGAGTTCTTAAAGCATTCTGAACATGAAGAGGTAAAAGAAATACTCTAGCCAGAAGAATTTTGTCTGGATATTTACCTGTATTAGCAATGATTTCCAAATGCCTGGAAATACGTAAATGTTTGTGTCTATTTATTTTTAAATAGTTAAACCTGAGATTAGAGCACAAAATTAGTGGTGACATCTGAAAAAGAGTCAGTGTTCCTTTCTGTAGCAACTTTATACACAGAGACTCTCTAACTCACACTGTACTGTACACAAATTACTACTGAGGACAAGTAAGTGGGACAAGGCAGTGGAAATTCCCAGGTTCTGCTATTACAGAAATGTCATACATTAATTGAATGTTGAGCTGATTTTCTCCGCTGAAAATGCTGCTAAGCACAGGTATGAATAACAGCAGACAGTTGACCATTTGTCTGATTTATAGGCACAGAGGGGGAGTTTTAAAGAAACATGTCAAAAACTGTTTCAGTCTGTAACTAATTGTGGTCTGAAGGAGATATGTCTGTTTAATAAAGGAAGCTTTAAAACAAAACCACCACAGGATATATTTTTTCCTCATAGAATCAGAGAATGTCAAGGGCTGGAAGGGACCTCGAGAGATCATCTAGTCCAACCCCCCTGCCAGAGCAGGATCACCTAGACCAGGTCACACAGGAACGTGTCCAGGCGGGTCTTGAATATCTCCAGAGAGGGAGACTCCACAACCCCCCCGGGCAGCCTGTTCCAGTGTCCGGCACCCTCACTGTGAGAAAATTTTTCCTTATGTTTACATGAAACTTCCTGTGCCTCAGCTTCAACCCATTACCCCTTGTCCTGTCATTGGGCATCACCGAGAAGAGCCTGGCTCCATCTTCCCGACACTCACCCTTCATATATTTATAAATATTGATTAAATCATCCCTTAGTCTTCTTTTCTCTAAGCTAAAAAGCCCCAGCTCCCTCAGTCTATCCTCATAAGAGAGATGTTCCACTCCCTTAATCATCTTTGTAGCCCTGTGCTGGACCCTCTCCAGCAGTTCCATGTCCTTCTTAAACTGGGGGGCCCAGAACTGGACACAGTATTTCAGATGTGGCCGCACTAGGGCAGAGTAGAGGGGCAGGAGAACCTCTCTCCATCTACTAGCTACACCCCTTCTAATAGCCCCAGGATGGCATTGGCCCTCTTGGCCACAAGAGCACACTGCTGGCTTATGGTCAGCCTCCCATCAACCAGGACCCCCAGGTCCTTTTCCCCTTCACTGACTTCTAACAGCTCAGTCCCCAACCTATACTGATACCTGGGGTTTTTCTTTCCCAGGTGCAGGACTCTGCACTTGCCCTTATTGAATTTCATCAAATTTCTTCCTGCCCAACCCTCCAGCCTGTCCAGGTCTCACTGAATGGCAGCACAGCCTGCTGGGGTGTCAGCCACTCCACCCAGTTTGGTGTCATCAGCAAACTTGCTGACAATGCACTCTGTGCCCTCATCCAGGTCATTGATGGACAGGTTAAACAGAAACGGTTCCAGCACCGACCCCTGTGGAACCCCACTGGTTACAGGACTCCAGCAGGACTCCATCCCATTGACCACAGTTCTCTGGCTTCTTTCTTTCAACCAGTTCCCAATCCACCTCACTACCTGATCAAGCAGACCACACTCAGTTTAGCAAGAAGGATGCTGTCTGAGACAGTGTCAAATGCCTTAGAGAAATCAAGAAAAACCACATCCACTGCTCTACCATCATCTATCCACCTGGTTGTGTCCTCATAAAAGGTTATCAGGCTGGTCAAACGTGACCTCCCCTTGATAAAACCATGTTGATTGCTCCTGATGACCCTCTTGTCCTTGACTTGCCTAAGGGTAGTGTCAAGGATAAGTTGCTCCATTATCTCTCCAGGGATGGAGCTGAGGCTGACTGGTCTATAGTTACCAGGGTCCTCCTTCTTGCCCCTCTTGAAGATTGGGGTGATGTTTGCCCTCCTCCAGTCCCCAGGCACCTCTCCTGTGTGCCATGACTTACTATAGATAATGGAGAGTGGTCTGGCAGTGACCTGTGCCAGCTCCCTCAGCACCCTTGGATGCATGCCGTCAGGACCCATGGACTTACGGATGTCCAGATTACTCAGCTGTTCTTTAACCCAGTCCTCATCAACCAGGGAAGAGTCCTTAGTCATGCTGTCCTCTGGTGCCTCAGGTGCCAGGAGCTCCTGAGGACAGTTTTCAGCAGTATAGACAGAGACAAAGAAGGCATTTAATAACTCTGCCTTCTTTGTGTCATCTGTCACCAGGGCACCTGTCCCATTCAGCAGAGGGCCTACATTGCCTCTAGCCTCAGCTTTTCCTGCAATTTATTTGAAGAAGCTCTTTTTGTTACCCTTGACCTCCCTCATGTTTTAGGTGATCAGTGTACGCACATACACTTCAAACAGAGCTTAGCAATATTTATCTTACATCAAGGTGTGGGACCAAGCTGAATGTCGAGATTTGTATCTTTGGTTAAACCATTACACCATCATCTTGAATGTGGAATTGCATTTCACCCTGCAACACTGTGGCATCTAAGTCTGTCCGTCTAAATGAGAGACTTCTACTAAAGTGCCTCAATTAAGAATACAGCTGATTTTTCACTGCATAGCAAATCGTATCCTTACTCCAGTCAATGAGTCTACATAACACATAAACATGTAAATTAACTAATCTAGAATCATAACATTAATGTAATAGATAAGAAGAAAGAGTGAATAATACTACAGATTAATATAACAGAGTATAATATTTGGTATGTCTACTTTAGCAATTGAAAGTAGAACTAGCTTGAGTGATGTGATATTGTTGTTACTTGATACATTTAAATTTTAATTAGCCCCTGTATCACCAACCATAGCAGCAAGATAAGCTTCTTGACAAGCTTCTGGCCAATACTCTAGTTCAATTACGAAAGTGAATTTCAGGTGTAGATATGCTTTTATGAATGGTTACACTCATGTTTGAATTATATATATCTCTGGGTACCTGCATGATGAAATAACAACTTTGAGGTTTTCCCAGACTTCTGAAACCTAAACTCATCTGTGCTCTCACACACAACAGGCACTGGACTTAAAATAGCAGCAAAATTAACTTGCTGTCCTCCTTAACAGGATTCTTTAATATTCTTACTTATCAAAATGCCTAGTTTTCACCCCAGAAGCACCCCACCCTGCTGATAAAAGTAGGCCCTTTCTGTGTAAAGATCCATGCCTATTAGACTGACAAAAAATGTATTTTTCATTCAATCTTTGTGTAGTATCTAACACAAGAGGATCTTGGTGATGTTTGGGTTTTACACAAACCTAATGTGGTAATGGTGTCTGAAGTTGCACTTACTCTAAAAAAGCAAGTATCAGAGAATCATAGAATGGTAGAGGTTGGAAGGGACGTCTGGAGATCATTGAGTCCAACCCCCCTGCCAGAACAGGAACACCTAGGTTAGGCCACACAAGAACAGATACAGGCAGGTTTTGAAAGTCTCTAGAGAAGGAGACTTGAATGAAACCTACAAAAGCGTTTTTGCTATAGTCATGTTTATTTCCCCTACTATTCATTCAGCTGTCAGAATACCTAGTGTTCAAAAGTGTAGTGGGACATTTACAGATAAAAGTATGGAGATTGCATAGGAATACCTAACTGAAAAATTTCTGGGAGTAAAGGACTTGGTTCTTAGCCCTTTATTCTTCCCCTGGCACTGATGCCTGGGTACTTTCTTCATGTAGCAAAGTGACATAAAGTCTGCTATAAACTGCTTCTAGAAGTAGTCCGTTCCCTCTCTTTCTCTCCAGAGGCTGTAATATCCAGCTGTTAGCTGATCTTGTGTTTTCACAGGCCTTCTGAAACCTGTTGTGCTTTTTGTTATTTGCAGGAGAAATCATGGGAAGTTTTCTTTCCCCCATCACTATTAAGTTCAGCCAGGGAGCCTAGTCATCAGCTGCTTTAGAATACATCTGGATTTCTGACTGATTTGGTGGAGAACTGTGGGCTAAGATTTTTTGCTTTCCCTTCCCTGATTACAGAAGCCATTACCTGCACTGGAGCTTTGGAGACCTAGAAGTGAAGTTGATAAAATGTGTTTAGGGGACAGATTTGGTTCTATGTACAGCCCTTGTATCAGGTAATTAAAGCTGCACATGTGACAAAGTGAGATTTATGCAAGGGAAAATCATTAGTGTTTGGGCTTTGGTGACCTTATCTAAAATTTCTAACAGGTTCATAGGTTTGCACAGGCATTTCTGTTTAAATTTGAAAATAAATATAATGCCTTATCCATTTATAGAAATAAAAATTAAGATAATATTGCCAGTTCATAAGAGAACACTCAATACAGTGTACATACAGTTGCATTACCAGTAACATAGAGCCTGGAACCTACACAGTTCCCCAAGACATTTGTATTGATCTTTTCCTTTTTGAAACAGAGTAACTTATGCAGTTTGCACGGAGATGGAAATGAGCAGCTGCCTCAAACAAAATTCATGTGTCACGAAGATGGAAACTACAGCATGGTCATTCTGAGAGGCTAAAAAAAATGTTTTAATCAAATAAACATGACTTTAATCAAATAAACAATGACTTGTAACATTTCAGCCACTTAAGTTTCAAGGCTCTCAACTTGTTGTCCCAGTTTGCATTTTAAAAGCAAAGAATGCTTATTCTTCATCGAAGTTATCAAATATATGAAAGTTCTGGTATGTAGAGGAGAGTAGAAGGGGAACAAGTTCTATCTTGCAGTTCAAAGGCAGTGAAAATGTATGTGACATTTTAAGAAGTCTCCTTGGGACATGTTCCTTACTGTAGAAAAAGAGGGCAAAAGAACAGCTGACTGAATGTATAAAACTGATTACTTTTTTTTACTCAGAAATGCTGAGAAATTCAGAAGTTAAAATAAAGAAACAGTAAAACTAACAACAAATACACAATGACACGTAGCAAACCCATTTGCCATATGGTAAATATTTAATTTAAAAACATACTTGTCCTTTAATAACCACTCTGTTTTGTTCTGAGAACTGAGGAATAATGCTGTTTCTAAAAGTTTCAAACTTCTCCTATTTCCTAGGGGATGTGGGTTTGACTTCCCCTAAATGGCAAGCCCTTTGTTTCTGTGGTTTTTAGCCAGTTTTGGGTCACCTAAGTATGAAGCTTGAGTGGAATAGGCAGCACTCAATCTTCTGACTGTAAAAGGCAGGTTCCAGCTCTCATAGCCACCTTATGTGTGCAAAGTAAAAATGTAAGTTTTGTAAAATGTGATTTTCCATGGGAAATCTATGAAGCTGAGAAACTGAGCACTTCTGTAGCCATTGAAAATCTGAACTCAGGAGGAACTGGATGTGTCCCTCACTTGTACCTGGGGTTGGGGTGGTTTTTTTTGAGTTCTAGAGTCTTAGAAACAAACCTGTAAGCAAATATAGAAATTTGGCCCTACCTATAGCTAGTCTTGTCTCTGTAGCAAGGCAGAGGAATAAACAAAAGAGAGCAGGCAAGGAAGACACAGCCTGCCTTGCTCCAGAAATCCTACAGCCAGGGCAAGGAAAAGCTTAACTGATTCTTTTTTAGCAAGTGCTACTGTTTCCCTAACACCACACCCTGGTTCTGCCAGACTGTAACCATAAAAAAACATTTAATTTTTTTTTACTTAATATTTATTATAGAGACAGTTGGCTTTTTGTCAGTACTTCACTGAAGGCTACCTTCAAAGCTGAGTGCAGACATTTAAATAGCACAGAATACCCTTCTTTTCTACCTTGGACATTCTTCCTTAAGAAAAATAGTATTAATGGATATAGAAAGGACTTTTTTTTTCAAATTAACCTCCCACACTGGTCCTGCAATATTTGTACATAGGATGATGGGATTTATCATATGCAAAATGTGCAATTACATTTATAACTACAGATTTTTTCTACCCTAACTATGCCATTTCTGTGCAGTGCACAAAGTTCCTGCCCCTGCGTGAAGAGCTGTCAGTAAAGAGGCAGGCAAATCTGTCATGCCTCTGGGCCTGATGTCTTGGCAAAAGTGGAGGTTCAGAAGTATCCACATAATGAAGCTGCACTTCCCTGCCCCATCACATTTCCCCTGGGTAGGGGGAAGTGAAGACTACTGGAGTGGCTTTCCTTCCCATAGTCTAGACGTAGCAGAGATCTGAAAGAAGATCCTAGTCCATGGAGCAGGAACCAAAGAACAGAATTGTCCTCATAAGGATGAAAAGCAGTGGGTGAAATGTGATTTGGTATCAGCCAGGGTCAGGGCTTGGGATAGCTTTGGGTATGAGATCAACCAGACATGAAGTGGGAGGAGTCTTTTGCCAAGGCCCCAAATTGCTTATGAATGTATATTAAGGAGACCTGGCAAATAATGTGGCATATGAACCAAAGTGCCCACAGTCCAGGAAGCTCAGACACAGCCTGCTTTGCCTGTAATGGTCAGAAGTTGGAAGGAGAGCAAGTGCTTCCCAAGACTGTCTTCAAGAAAGGGGAGATTTCTACGTCTTACTCCATGTGAAGAATCATGGCTGAGGAGGGCTTCAGTTTTCCAGAGGATCTCCAAGAAAGGCAAACTTGCAGACTACTGTTTTCTGCCTAGCTTGACTCTCATCACCGAGTCAGATTGTTGCCCAACGGATGGAAAAACTCACCAAAGGCATATGTGGTTTTGCACAAGATTAGGAATTGTAGAAAGTGTTACAAGATAAGAGGCAGGGTGGTCTGACTTGGCCAGATGGTGGTAGTCTTTCCTTCCTACCAAAGAAAAGGCTCTATTAATCTGATACTTGGCAGTAAGGAAGCCATTTCTCTGTCTGGTTGTACCTCAGCAACAGATGTTGTTCACAGTTACAGTGACAGCAGGAGATGATTTAGAAACCACTCTCTTAGGAAAGCCGTGACTTGACAAGTGAATTTTGACCACATTGTGACTTCAACCAGATCAACAGCTCACAACCATACGACAACACCAGCTGTGCTTGCAAGGCATACAGAAAAGGCAGCTAAAGGCTTTTTATTCATTTGCAGGACTGCCTGTAGCGCCATGTAGCTGAAAGAGAAATGAGCTATTGGTTAAGATCCACATTTTGAAGAGGGCATGATTAGCCAAAGTTAAGTTATCTCCTTAAAAAACAATCCCCCACAGCTTTTTTTTTCCTATTTTTGCCCTTTAGCAACCTGTGTTCTAAGCAGGCTCAGGCAGGATATCCACAATAATTCAGGAGGATTTCTAAGTGCCTACAAGAACGATTATTAGGGTAAGGTGGAGTAAAAACATGAAAAGAACTGTGACGTGAAGGTAGTCTAGGTGTCTTTTTTAGATCATTTAAAATGTAGTGGATCTTGATGAATAATGATTTTTTTTCTTATGATTAAGTTGAATTTCCTGTGTTTCAGTTTATTTCCTGTCACTGGGCATCACTGAAAAGAGCCTGGCTCTGTTCTCTTGGCTCCCTCCCTTCAGGTATTTATACACATTGATAAGAACCCCCTGAGTCTACTCTTCTGCAGGCTGACCAGTCACAGCTCTCTCAGCCTTTCCTTGTAGAAGAGATGCTCCAGTCCTTTAATCATCTTTATGGCCCTTCACTGGCCTTCCTCCAGTATGTCCATGTCTCTATGGTACTGGAGAGTCCAGAACTGGACCCAGCACTCCAGGTGTGGCCTCACAAGTTCCCTGTTTAGAGGGGAAGGATCCCCTCCCTTGACCTGCTGGCAACAGTCCTTCTAATGCAGGTCAGGATACCATTAGCCTTCTTTGCCTCAAGGGCACACTGATGGTTACTGTTTAACTTGTACAGGACCCCCGAGGTCCTCTTCTGCCAAGCCACTTTCCATCCAGTCAGCCCCCAGCATGTGCCAGTTCCCAGGTGAACAACTTTGTACTTCCCCTTGTTGAACTTCATGAGGTTCTTGTCAGCCTATTTCTCCAGCCTGTTGAGGTCCGTCTGAATGGCAGCATGACCCTCTGGCATGCCACTCTCCCCATCTTGGTATCATCAGCAAACTTGATGAGGGTACACTCTGCCTCATCATCCAGACGATAAATAAAGACATTGAACATTATTTGACCCAGTATAGACCGCTAGTGACTACGCAGAAATGGAAATGCCTCAAAGGTTGCAAGGCTATTTGTGCTTTTTTTAGGAATGATTTTTGAAGCCAGTGGTTTTATTCATTGTTACAAAATTTTCATAGTGGCAGAATACAAGGCTGTTATTCTGTAGGCAGAATAAAAGAGTTTTCTCAAAGGCCTGCATTCCAGATACACCAGACTTTTTTGTAACACTCATCAGTACAGACGGAAGCTGTATCAGTCAGCAGGAAGTATAAAACACTTAATTTGATTATCCAAAATATCTTTTCATAATAACTATGGGAAGTAACTATCTTTCTGTCCTTCTCTTATTATTGTATGCAGGAAAAGACACAGAAATCTCTTTCAGATCTCAGGAGTATTCAGCTCTCTAAGGCAAGAAAGAGGACTGAAAGGGAATGACTGAAAAAAAAGCATTTTGGAAAGGAATGCTCCTTTTGCTTTGCAGTCAAGCCAGTGAATGGAATTTCCATGTGTTCAGCTGTTCTGGCTTGGATTTTTTTTTTTTTTCCTATTGCTATTTGTTTTCTGGAGAAAAGCTGATAGATTTGTGTCGAACTACCAAAAGTACATCTGTGAATACCATTTCTGTCATCATTAGAACACATGAAGGATATTCCCATCAGCCAAGAATGCAAAATGTGCTTCAGAAATGATAGTTGGTTTTAATTTTGTTTTATGAGTTTCTCCTCCATTTTAGGCAAAAGGATTACTTTTCTGTATCTGGGAGCACATTTTCATGCAGCAGCAGATTCCAAAGAGATTAGTTTGCAGCCCTCCTTTCTACTGTCCCCTAAGGAGCTCCATCCACATCTTTTTATCTCACCACTTTATATTCTTCAAAATTATTTTGTTCAGATTACACTGGATCCAGATTATGCTGGATATCACCCTAGCACAGTTAGGCATTTCAGATCAGTCTTCAGTTACAAGGAGGAAGGAGGGAGGAAAAAATACACTGTCTGAATGCAAAAAAAAAATTAGAATATTCTAGTTTTTGTTTCTTGGCATTTTTAAAAGCTTAACTTCAGACCCATGGGAAAGGTGAGTTCAAACTGCTGCTTACTCTAATTCTTTCCACAAAATGAGAAATCTTGCCTCATTTCCGTTCCTTAGTTATGAGTTAGAACACATTTTATGTGGTATACAACTTAATCTTATGAGTAGTTTTGGAAACAGTTTAGCTACATAGGCTTAGGAAATGCACATGATGTGATCTTGTATTTGTTTTAGTAAATTTTTATTTATGAACATTGCCAACAACTTTCAGTCTCTGTTTGGCATATCAAATATGCTTCTGGTGGTTTGGCAGCAAACAGTTCCCTATAATCCTGGTTTCTAAAGGCACAGTCAGATGGAGTGACAGCAAACAGGACACTGTATTGATGCAGTGAAAAACTCAAGAACCGAAGTTATTAAGCAGGCATTCTTTATTTTGTGGCGTCGGACGCACAGGGGATCACTCCTCCAAATGTGCGCGCCAATACAAGCTGGGGACACAGTTTATATGCAGACTAAACATACATATTCATTATATTTCTTAGAAAGGGCAGTCTTATACTAATGAGTTTCTGGAATTCATTTACATAGTCTAAGCGTGTGTAATAAAATTAGGGTCTTTTCTCCCCTTGGTGGTCTTCCATGACCTCTGGTGGACATTTACTTCATCTTCTCTTCTTCATCACCATGTTCTTTTAGTGACCTAAAGCCAAAAATCCTTATTCTTGCCAGTTCCTATCTGTTCAGCATGCTCGGGTGCCCCAAGATGTCTTGTTGTCCTGTTCCTGGAGATAAACACTATCTACAAGGTTACAAATTTCACAATATGTCTCTTCTGTACAACTACCCATTTATTGTTGTTGCTTGTTCAAAGATCAGTGAAACTCCACCAGACATCCCGTCTCCAGTATGATGGGAAAGAAGAGGAATGAGAAAGAAGGAGATGGCACTGAGGCACGTTTTAAAAAGTACTGGTAACATTTCTCTAGAAGACTGTGGGCTGTGGAAGGCACAAGTACTGGCCAGTGACCCCTCTTTGTAGCTGACACATGACACTGGGTATAAGAAGCAACCACAGCAATTTCTATATTTTGTGCAGTCTGTCACTAGCTGTATCTGCTGCCCAGCATCTTTTTTTTTTTTTTTTCCGTGGTTCCTGTTCATCATTTCTCTTATTCCAGTGTGTGTCTTTTCCTCCTCCTGGCCCCAGTCATGTTTCTCCCCAAAACTTGTGGCTCAGTGTGATCTTTGGCTTCTCCAGCTGTTGTCACTTCCAATGAAAGGAGTTCCCATTCCTTTCTCCAACTTGACCCTTAACATTTAGACCAACTGTTCATGTGCCAAACATACTTCTTAAACAATTAATTTGGAATAAAACCAGCATATAAACTAGCTCCCTGCTCAGTCCTTGTGACTGTGATCACTGACAACCATGCTTTCTCAAACCAGGTATTACGCTGCTTTTGCAACTCAGGACTATCAGAAAGATTAGTGTAAAAGTGATAAATTTAGTTACTGAAATCACATAGCTTCTGCCAAAGGAATGAGATGAGCTATGAGAAGTCCAGAAAACAACATTTTCAATAATAAAAGGCTTTAACATTTTACAATAATGTATGTCATTATAACTGTTCTCTGAGGTACTGATTTCTTTTAATGTACTGGTGTAAAGACCCTTAGATAAAAAATTTCTGTTGGTCTGAATGACTTGTAGGTGAGAACTTCTAAATAAATGCCATTGTATCAGAAATACTGTAAAACTGAATATCTTCCTCACATGCAAAATGTTTAAGACAAATGATTCAGTGGAAATGTTGTCAGTGGTTTTACCAAACGTCCTAGTTATTAAAAGCTACCAAATGTTAAAAGATGTGCACAAAAGCAATGTGAAGGCTTTCTAGAAATAGAAATAGAAAAAGAAATAGAAATAATAGAAATAAATAGAACAAAATTTTTGTAGCACACACAAAGATAAGCAGGGTATATTTCAAAGTAGAAGGCAGAAATTGATAAATATTGTTAGTGCAGTTATGGAAAGCTCCCTCTTTTCCAGTCATAAACAATCTAATAAAACCATGGACAGATTGTTGTAATATTGCTTGACGAATTTGATGATTGATTGCTGTAAAAAACAGGTCCTGGTGAAACATAATTGATAAATGACATAGAGTCAAAAGGGAATTCTCTAACCGATTTCTGAAATATCTCAGGAATTTTATAAAACTTGCTGTTAGAAAGGTTGTATTTCTTCATAGGAACTGATTTCCTATTTTCTATGATATGTTTCTATACTGAAATTAATGCATAATAACTGCAGAGAAAAATAACACTGACAAACTTTGAATGTTCTGGCAAAGGCTTCTGCTTTATGAATCACTGAATCCACAGTCTACTTCTCGTCCAACAAAGCTTCACAGTATTCTGGACAGCTATAACATGGGATAATGATATATGGGACATGACACACCAGTGGGCTGTTTATGCTTGAAGATTTTCCTGTGTGGCATCCTGGATTGTTTACTGAGGTTTGAGGTAAAACTGAAGAAAACAATGATTTCTTCCTGGTCTCTGACACTTCATCTGCTTTTTAACTATTCAGTGTCATTTGTGAACTGCTTTCAACCTCTACATATGGCTTTGAATACAAATTACATGTTCCATGTGTATTGGTGTTCATACAGACATATCGGATTGGATGGACTAAGTGGCAACTGCAGTGACACCTTAAAAGCCAAGTAGAGGAGAGAAAACAAAGAATTGTGTAATTTCCTCTTTAGATATTAATTCTGGTGGTTTAACATATAGCTACTTACAGGTTTGGCCAGCTCAGACTAGAGGGCACAAGGATTGTGTTGTAGACCTGGAATGGCCATCAGTGGCAACATAACTTCCATGAAAGTGGTCTTACTCATTCTAAAGCCTGCGCAGAGTTCAGTCAGAGCTACAGCTGTCTATTATCTAAGCAAAAGCTTGCTTCAAAGTGACTGTCACTGGTGACACCTCCCCATCTTAGATTGTTAGTTGTCAGTAGATAAGCAGTTTGTCAAATAGTCATCCACATGGTATCCAGAGGTAGCTGTTGTAGGTAAAGACAGAGTAGAGCTGATGTAAGGCTGCCTAATACACATTGATGATACATTTTTGTTGCTGTTTAGAATGTGAAGGGGGCTTCAAACTGTAAGGGGACATCATATTTCCTGTTACTGAAGAGGTGATTTAAATTTGGAACAGGAGTCAAGGAATGCTCCTGCTATGATATGGAAAATTAAGTCGATATATTCTTACCTACTTTAATCTTTTCCCAAACATTAAGAGATTTTAAAAGTTTGTCTTGTTTAACAGAGTGAACCCAGAATCTGAAAGGAGATAAACCACTCCTTCTAGCTGTATTGTTAGGAGTGATAGTAGTCATGAAGGGAAGGGAAAGGAAAAAGAAAAAGAAAAAAAAAAGGAAAAAAGAAAAAAGATAAAAGGGAATAGGGAAAAGGAAAAGGAAAAGGAAAAGGAGGAAAAGGAGAAGGAGAAAAAAAGGAAAAGGAAAAGGAATCTATGGTATAGAATAATGTTGTCATCAAATATTCAGAATGACAGGTAAATTTGCTAGCTAAAGATTCTGTCTGGAAATTGGAAGACAGAATCTCAGCAGTAGGCATCTGGAACAGATACTCAATGGAAATTGCAAGGGATAAACAAAAAAAGTTTTAGAAAGAGCTTGGTCAACCCATAAATCAGCCTGAATTACAGAGTTAACGCATGATAACAGGGAACTGCCTCAATGACGCAATTGGATCTGTGTTCTTAGCCTCAGTGAATAATGATTAAAAGAAAGACAAAAAAAAGATTTTACTGTAGAAAGGTAATGCAAGATCTGTTTGATTGAGACAGCACTCAAGGATATTTAATGGAAATTAACACTGAAAGCCCTCATGGCTAGGAACTTGATAAACTTACCTGGGTTTATTGCAATTTAAACAAGAAGTATCTGTGTTGCCAGGCTTGGTATGAGCACTGTTCATGCTGCCCTTTCAGCAGTCCTAGCTCGCACTCTGCTTTCGCTGCTTGTGAATCATCTTCCTGAACACTTGGATAGGAAAACTGTTCCCTACTTGCTTTACTTCCAGCTGTGTTTGTGAGGTTGGGAAGTATGTGGATGACTGTATGTGGTGTGTGGATGACTGAAAGAAAAAGGGAGGGGTGGGGGGTGGGATGCATGAGTCCTTTATTTCAAGGGGGTAGTTGTCAGGTAACTCATCACTACCTCATTCCTGTATTGACTTTATTAACTGTTTTGCATAGCATCTGCGATAATGTTTGAGAGAGCCTTTTTAAAATGTAATGACAGAAAATATACTGAGCCAGAAAATGTCTGTACAAAGTGCCTTTGACTAGTTAGGGAAAAAAGGGCATGGATAGAGTTGGTCAGAAAACGCTTAATAAAAACTTAGTTGGGGATTTTTTTTTGGTATGAATTAGTCAGCTCATTGAAAAGAAATAATCTTGCAGTCTGAATTTGCTTTCAAGTGGTGTCCCAACACAACCTTGTCAGACAAACAGTTTTCAGAACAAGGTCAGATGCCAACATATAATCTCCATGACTTTTTTTTTTTCAGGTTTCTTCTGAGATGACAAGCACCTTGAACTCAATGAGTCCTGGCTGACAGCGATATTGCTCCATGGCTGGTTGAGTCAAAAAATTCCAGTCAAAAAAATCCAGCAGCCTGCTGACACAAGCTTGATGCTGGATTTTCTACAACCTGAGTGAGCACCTTAACAACCAACCCGCTACTTATTTTGTTGCCTTTCTGTCTGACTGCTCTCCCCATCTGAAAGATGTCTCTGACCTGGTGCAGAATGTGAGACTTTCAGAAGTACCAGAAATTTCACAAGGACAGGAAATTTCTCCAGCACAGAATTTCTGCCATGACTCTCCTCTTCAGCACATCCAAAACTCATGCTGTTGTCCTTGCTTTCTTTGTCATAATCCTATTCCAACTCTCCATAGGGGAAAATAAAAATAAAAAGAAGTGAATTTTAGTTGGAATATATACAGACTGGGGTGAGACAGCCTGCCTAAAAAGAGCCCAGACGCATGATGGAGGAAGTATTTGGAATATGACAGATCAGCTCTAAAGCTTTCACTGAAGAGAAGATTCTTTGAAGATCATTCCCTTTTATATCCACTGAGAGTCAGTCAGAAAATGGAGAAGAAATGCAGGAGGCCAAAGGCAATTAAATGTATTAAATAATTTAGATGTGAGAGCTGATTGACTGGGTGACTATTACTTGACTATTATAACAGCTGGGTCCCCACCTCTTTATTGTTTTGGATCCTGTAGGATGCAGCTGTTGATGGCTGTTCATCAGTATCATGATTTTGTCACTGAGAGAAAACTATTCATCTTTTATCCTAGAGTGATGGACAGTGGAAAGACCTGCCTGTTTTATCGTTTGCAGACTTCCAGAGCAGTTGAAAAAAACCAAATGTTCTATCTTTCTGTCTACCTTTCAATTATCTAGGGGACACACAATGTACGATAAACTTCAATGGCTGAGAAATAACCTCGGGAAGAAGATCGGGGGAAATTGGTTTATATGTTTGGGGTGGTACATGAACTAAAGCTGTATGCTGAAGCTTTGGATTTTTATAGTATAAAGGGGAAGAATAAGCAGATTTACTGCCTTTATGGTTTTTATAAAAAGGTTATTACAAATACTTTTCATGTAAGCCTCTTGAGGATTCAGCATTTATGTAGTTCACACGGTACAATTAATGCTTACTTATCTCTCCTCTTCATATAAAACTTCTAAAAAGATAAATTTCTGGCATATACTTTGAGACTCTAAGCTCACACACAGAAAGGAGTATAGTAATATTTTCCCTGGATCCTCATAACCCATTCCATGAAACTGTCTGGCTGGCTGGGCCAAGACAGTTGTAGTAAACAGAGTTAAATCCAGTTGGTTGCTGGTCACCAGTGGTGTCCCTAAGGGCTCAGTTTTGGGGATGGTCTTGTTCAATATCTTTACCAATGCTCTAGATGAGGGGATTGAGTGCTTTCTCAGCAGCTTTGCAGATGACACCAAATTGTGTGGAAGTATCAATCTGCTTGAGGGTAGGAAGGCTCTGCAGAGGGATCTGGACAGGTTGGATCAATGAGCTGAGGCTAACCCTATGAGGTTTAACAAGGCCAAATGACAGCTCCTGCATTTTGGTCGTAACAACCCCAAGCAATGCTATAGGCTTGGTGAGGAGTGTCTGGAAAGCTGCCCAGCAGTAAAGGACCTGGAGGTGCTGGTCAGCACCTGTCTGAACATGAGGCAGCAGTGTGCCCAGGTGGCCAAGAAAGCCAACAGCATCCTGGCCTGTATCAGGATACTGTGGCCAGCAGGAGAAGGGAAGTGATTGTGCCCCTGTACTCAGCACTGGTGAGGCTGTGCCTCAAGTACTGTGTTCAGTTCTGGACCCCTCACCACAAGAAAGTCACTGAGTTGCTGGAGTGAGTTCAGAGGTGATTGAAGCTGTTGAAGGGTCTGGAGAACAAGTCCTGTGAGGAGAGGCTGAGGTAATTAGGATTGTTTAGTTTGGAGGAGGCTGAGGGAAGACCTTTTCACTCTCTATGACTACCTGGAGGGAGATTGTAGTGAGTTGGGTGCAGTCTCTTCTCTGAAGTGAATAATGACAGGACTAGAGGAAATGGCCTGAAGTTCCATCAGGGGATATTTAGATTGGACATTAGGAAGAATTTCTTTACTGAAAGAGCAGTCAGGCACTGGAATGGGCTGCCCTGGGAATTGGTGGAGTCACTATCCCTGGAGATGTTTAAAAATTGTGTAGATGAGGCACTTCAGGACATGCTCTACTGGGATGGTGAGGTGGGTTTTCTTTTTTTTTTTTGGTTTTTTTTTTTTTTTTGTTTTTTTGTTTGGTTTTTTTTTTTTTTTTGTTTTGTTTTGTTTTGTTTTGTTTTTGTTTTGGTGGTGGTGGTGATTTTGTTTGTTTTTGTTTGGTTGGTTTAGATTTTTGTTTTTATTTGCTTGGCTGGGGTTTTGTTTGTTTGTTTGTTTTGTTTTATTGCTTGGTTTGGTTTGTTTTTTTTCACTGACAGTTGGATGCAGTGATCATAGAGGTCTTTTCCAACTGTGTTTCTGTGATTAATATCTGCCTTTCAATAATTAGTGGAGAAACTAAGCAATAATAATATTAGCTAACATGTAGGCTTTTCTTTGTAAACAAAGTACACACTGAATATAGTACAAGGGCAGTGGCACTGCTCGGACTGGCCATCAAGTGTTTGTGATTCATCCCACCATATTACCTGGTGCCAAGTGACTAATTCATTTTTGAGATTGGTGGTTGTGGTGAGTCTAGGTCACAATAGGAGGCTCATGTGCTGATCCTGTGTAAGCAGGCCTCCTTATCAGGCACAGCAGATTGCTAAGACAGAAGAATATGGACAATGACTTCTGACTGTCAATTAAAACACATCATTACTTCATCTTAAGGGATTGCTTGCTCTACCTCTCTCCTCTATAAAGAGCAATTGAAAGTAAACTCTGGACCTTTTTCTGAGTAGGCTAGAATGAAACCATTATTTGAGATTCAAAATAAAAGAAGGTGTTGTCTAACTGATTAACAGTTCTAACCCTGTGTCACAGGGCATCACTATGAGTCAACTTGATGTCAATGAACATTATCATGATTATTGACACTAAACAAGTCTAAAGGGGTAACTAACAAAGAAGTACCTCAGCACTAATGCTTTGCCATCTTCAAAATGTCAGCTGTACTACTGATCAGATACTTTCTCTGTAAATTATGCTGCAATTCAGCAGGATTCTCAGGAGAGAGGGCGTGGCCTGAAGCTGTGCCAGGGGAGGTTTAGGTTGGATATCAGGAAGCACTTCCTGACAGAGAGGGTGATCAGACATTGGAATGGACTGCCCAGGGAGGTGGTGGAGTCACTGTCCCTGGATGTGTTTAGAGAAAGGCTGGATGTGGCACTTAGTGCCATGGTCTAGCCAATGTGGTGGTTGGTGTTAGGTCATAGGCTGGACTTGATGATCTCAGGGGTCTTTTCCAGCCTCAGTAATTCTGTGATTCTGTGAATTCACAGTTAACTGAAAAACTGAAAGTGTTATAAGAAGACACCTTCCAAAGATAATCAATTCTCTTAGCCTGAGACAAACTGATTTACCAATAAGTTGTAAACTATGTGGCCAAGATATTTGGTACATAGAGCTCTTGGAACTTTCCGTGAAAAAGGAACCCCAGACAAAAATAAACATCCACTAAAAATACATCTTGTTTCTTTCTGGGGTGAGGATGAAATGACTTTTAGACACCACTAACATCCTGGTTGAGTCAATTCAACCTCCCTTAAAATACATAGTTGGGTTTGGTTAAGTATATTAGTTTTTAAATGGTGACAGTCCAAAGAAACATCCCCACAAGAGCTGATGCAAAAGTGTTGTCTTTTTTCCCCGTCATATCTTCTTAGAAAAAGACAAATGAATAGAAAAATGAATAGAAAAAAAATACATTTTTATCTTTGCTCTGGAGGAGTTCTTTATCGGGTAAATTTCATACAGCTGCCTTTTGAGATATTTTGGATTTTTTCCAGATTCTTAGTCCTATCCGGAAGAGTTCATATGAGAAGGCAACACTTGCACAAAGCGAGTGAGTGATGCTTAGCCAAAATTTGCTGAATAATACAGACTTCCTCATAAGTGATGGACTGTTGAGAAACTGGGAACAAACAAGTTTAGCCAAGGGAAGCAAATATGGAATGAGCAAATCCGTCCCTGACATCTGTAGAGAATCTGGTTGTGGCATGTCCATATAAGGGAATTGCTGATTTAGTTTAAAGTAGACATCTGCAAAAAACATTTGTCAACAAGCCTGACATAAATGATTTGGGAGCTTTATAAAAGATACTTTACTCCTCAGAAGATTCATTTGCAAGTTAAGCTGGAACAGAGAGTGGATTGAGAGTCTGCTGCCTGAAATACCCAGTGCAGGCTTGCAGTCAGCGGGTGGTTGCTCCGTTTGTAGACCTACTTTTTGTTATTCTACCTCCTGAATAGATTCAGGAGTATCACCTTCCACTTCTCTCACAGGCTACAAGAAAGCACTAAAGGAGAATAGTACAGACTGGAAAATTCAGGTTTTTACTATTCCTTTATACTGATCGTGAAGCCAGTATTGACTAACTCACCATGTGTTCCTTTAGGACTGGTTTAGTACATGTTTCCTAGATGGGGTCTGTCAGCTTCACCTGCAGACTTCAGTCCTCTTTGTCCATCAACAATGTTATGACTCATAACAACATACTCAAATTCTGCTCCGATAGTAAGGTAGTGGATTGAGTTTGGATGGCAAAATATCCCTTGTGATCTTCTGGGCTCTTTAAGACCATGTCTAGGGCACCTCATATAGACCTTGAATCAAACTTGGTAAAATACACTACCTTGCATTCCCTGCAGTCTGAATTAGCTGTTCTTCCTGACACCTAGCTCTGGTGAATCCCTGGACAGTCTTTTGGTGATGCCCGGGTCAGGTATAATATGCCCAGGCCATAAAGCAACAGGGATTCAGCAGCAGGCACCATGTTAGAGGCTTCATGCTGGTTCTCAAAAAAAGGGGAAGATACGGTGTCCTGTCCCAGAACACTTACTACATCTTTGAGATGTCATCCTGAAGGATTTTTTTTTTTTTTAAACAATTATCTAGACATGCTTCATTTCCCTTTCCTGGTGAACTTCTAGCAGGGCAATGTTCCAGAAAATGGTTTCATATATAACTGTGAAGCAGATTTGCCAGAAGCAATGTACTGCATTCTGTTCTACTATATTCCTAAAGATCTGTTTTCACAAAAGCAGAAAAGGCAAGCTATGGAGGCCAAAAGAATAACACTAAAATGTTCTCCTGGAATTTCCCTGGGTAGTTTTTTGTTGTGGGAGTCTAAGAGGAAGCAGCACAGGATAGCTGGGTGAGAAAGCAAAGCTGAAGACTCTGGAGTTGAAGGAGGATTGGGATGAGCTCAGGTGCTGGTCACATCTACTCAGACAGTTTGGTGATGACAGTGTGAACATTTCCTACTAGGAGACAGGGTTTCCCTGCTTGATGAATTTTTCTGTATGTGCATGCTCACATCAAGCAAGAAGAAGCACAGAAGCAGAACAGGTGAACACAGAATGTGTGCCAGTGAGGAACTTCAGCATAAGCTGATGTGTCAGTGCAAGGACAGTTAAGATCCCATAAGACTAATAGTTGTTTCCATTGGAAAACAGTTACAGTCTTCCTGAGAAAACATTATTCTAGTCGGCTTACTTCGAGATTACTAGAAAGCTCTAAAATTCATGGCCGCTTACAATTTATATGCAGAGGTTGTTCTTAAACAATATTTAAGCTTTCAAAAGCATTTGTACACAGACCTGTCAGGACTGTGAAACTAGATGTCCAGTGAAGACTGTGATGGCCAAGACTCCAGAAATGTGGAGCATTTGTTGTTGTCGTTACTTTGAAGCACAGAAATGCCACAGCTATTCAAATTATTTGGAGGCTTTATGGATGTGAAATTTGATCCAAATAACAAAATGTTTTCATAAGGTGTTCTGTTATATTGAATCTGATAATCTCCTAAACTTACAATTCTTGCACCTACAGCACTGAAATTCAGAAGAATAAGAAACAGCGTCTGCAGCATTAAAACACAAAGACACAACTTCCCCTATCTCTCCTCCCAGGTTCTCCTCTCCCTCTCTTCTGGACATCCTTGAGTTTTATCTCTGGAGTTATCCAGTTGGTCTTAACATTACACTTGTCATGTATAACATTAAATATTAATAATGTTAATGTCAGTAATGTTTAAACTCCTGTCTTATGTCTTCATTAGTTGTTTGTTGGGTTTTTTTCTGTAAGAAATAAAAAAATTGTACTTCTCCCCTTATCCCTGCACATAGCACTTTAATTTTGTGTGGATTTTATTGAGTAATATCATATTTTACAATACCAGATGTTTCCTTAAGTGTGCAACAAGTTCTGAATCATTTGTGGTCTGTTAAAACACTGAAACAACTCACATTGTGAAAATTGCAAACTTTTGTTTTTATTATTTATAATAATTCAGTGCAGTCAGGCTTAAAGCATCATTCTGGTTACTTTTCAGAAGTGAAGATATTTTCCAGAATCTTGCTTTGATGACATTTTAGTATGTTCATATGAAATAGATGGTGTTCCATAAGTGAAATAAAAACTTGGCATTCCACTTATTTTCTTCCAGTAAAAAGGTAGTGAATGTCAATGCCTGTAGCTGTTGAAAAGGAAACATGCAACATCTAAATGGTAATGTTACTATGCAGGGGATAGGACTTTCTCAAATTACATTGATCTACATATTTTACATGATGACAATAAATGCTAAAATTTTAAAAGGTACTTCTTCAGGCATCAGGAATTAAACTGCAAAGCTTCCTACTCCAGAATAAGATAGATGCTAAAACTGTGCATGTGTTCAAAAAGTGATTAGAAATGAGGAAAAATTATCTCAATATGTAAAGCAGATCTTCCCTCTTGTGCAAAAGTCTTCACAGCTGCAGATCTCTGACCGCTGTTTAGCCCAATTTAACACAGCTGTTGTTTTAGTCTTAGGCACGAAATAAAGGTGGATTTTAAAGCTGTGTATACAATTTAGGAATATAAGTTTGTCTGAAGATGCTGGATGTGCATTCCTAAATGTAGGCATTTTTTTCAAATCTCTGCCTCCAATTGATCATCTATTCTGAAATCTTTTTTCTTTCTGCATCCCTCTTTGTATTGAATCTGGCTCACCTCAAGTCATCAAAAAATCAATGAGATGTAAGGAGATTGCTCAATATGGTTTAGGATGGTGAGGCTGGTCCTTAGGGATGCATCTAACAGATTCAAAGGAGAGATAGTCGATGTAATTTCACAGCAGCCTTTCTATACATTACCTTCTGAATCACCAGACTGTTACAGAAACCTTAAAAGAAATGGGTTTTAAGGCAGGAACCGCAAGAGGAGTCAGTTGTAGTATGTCTGTATCATCCAGAGACCAACATGGATGAGAACACAAGTACACCTTCTGTTTATTTATCTAGTTTAAATTATAACACAACATTTAATTTGTGAAAGCATGTTTTATCTTTTTTAAATCACCAGCTAGCTACAGTGAATGTTATAGTGCCTACACTGTTGCTGTGTTCTGGACTCAGATTGATAAACACTGCTTTTAATCTTACTAGAAGCCAGACTGAATCAGCCCTTTGGGTCTTCAAGAAACCACTGGACTAGTTACTCTAATACAGTATTTTTCCTTCTTACTGGTGAACACCCTACAATTGTTCGACTACAGGTACAGTATTGTTCCAGGTAATAGGCTTGCCTGTGTAGACCACTTAGAAGTGGTTGGCAGATTAAGTATTAAAACTTCATTTTCTAGAGAGATTATGTTGGTGACAGCATAATGAATGTATGTCTGCTTGGGTAGCATTAAAGTATTCAAACATCTTATTATGTTCTTCCCACCAAATACTGCCAATATACTGACATTATGCGAAGATTCTATAGTTTAAAGATGTTAAGGCATTTTTTCTGAAATCAAAAGGAGGCATTTTTATCTAGCTTGATGGACAGTGTCTGTCCTTCTAAGTATTTCTTATTGCTAAAATAAAGGCTTTTTTGTAGCTTACTTTTATTGTTGCCAGCAATCTAGCAACTACTAGAGCAACATTTATTAAATTTGCAATATTATATGCCAAAGTAAGACTGAAAGCAGGCAGGATTATACCATTTTTCAGTGATACAGGAAATATTAGGTGATTAGTTTATTATCCTTAGATCCCATTTTTCTTGAAGACCAATAAAACAGCCAAATAATGGGTAAATCTTTGAAAAACAGAATAATTGTCTTTGTTTACTTAAAGAGTACACAAAGAGTTGGAAAGAAAAAATTAACAGATTCTGAAACAAGCAGTTACAAAAGACTGAGTATTTTCTTTCCTGACAGAGAGACATCATGATGGAAAGTTCAGAACCTGAGTCTTCCACTGTGCATCCCAAAACTTTACCTTGCCCTTGCATCTTAGATCTTTGCTCAGCTACGTACCATCCCTTGGTGCTGGTTTTACAGATATAAATTTGAAAATCATGGTTCAGTCCACATGGTTTGATATGCCCATAAATGCCACTGGATTTCTGACTTCTTCTTAGGCATTGCTGTCAGACACAATGAAGCAGTTTCAGATATACCTTCAGTTTCATTTGCCCCTTTTATTAAGGATTTCCTCTATTTCTGTAAAATTTTAGACATACTTCAAGTGCTAAATAAAACTCCTGTCTACATTTAGCCTATATCAGGGACTAAACTAAAGCAGTTGCTCTATCACCCAGTGACCCCTCCCCAAATGAGAATGGGGACCAGAAAAAGGAGAGGAGACCCATGGGTTGAAATGAAAACTGAATTAATCAAATAGCCAAACTGATACCAATATAAAGCATACAAAATTACACTCAGCCCAGTGAATGCACAACAGTCCCAATAAACAGGAAAAGCAGTCCTCAGGAGCAGAATGATAAGTGAGCCCTTTCAGGGATGAAGAGAGGCAGAAAGAGCAGGATCAGGAAGATACAGAGAATTACACAGAATTATCGTTGAGGCTGGAATAGACCTTTGAGATCATCATGTCCAGGCTAAGACATGACACCACTCCACCTAGCTAGACCATGTCACTAAGTGCCACATCCAATCTTTCCTTAAACACCATGAGGGATGGCGACTCCACCATCACCCTGGGCACGTCATTCCAGTGTCTAATGACCCTTTCTGTAAGGAAGTGCTTCCTAATATCTAACCTAAACCTCCCCTCGTGCAGCTTCAGGCCATGCCCTCCCGTTCTGTCACTGGTTGCCTGGGAGAAGAGTCCAGCCCCCACCTGCCTACAACTACCTTTCAGGTAGGTGTGTAGAGTGAAGAGGTCTCCCCTGAGTCTCCTCTTCTTCAGGCTGAACAGCCCCAGCTCCCTCAGCCTTTCCTCATAAGACTTTCCCCCCAGTCCCTTCACCAGTCTTGTTGCTCTCCTCTGGACCCGCTCCAGCACCTCAGTATGCTTCTTGAAGTGAGGGGCCCAGAACTGCACACAGTACTCGAGGTGAGGCCTCACCAGTGCCAGATACAGGGGGAGAATCACATCCCTCTAGTCCTGCTGGCCACACTATTCCTGATACAAACCAAGATCCCATTGGCCTTCCATGCCACTTGGGCACACTGATGACTCATGTTCAGATAAGATAATGCAGAGCCTAAGCAGGATGCCCTCCTGTCTTCAGTAAACTTCCACCTTTGTAATGAGCATGATGGTTTCGGTCTCAGATACACCTGTAGCCAGCTTGGGTCAGCTGCCCTGGCTGACTCCAAACTGCTAACAGCCTGCAGACCATGGCTGGCCTAGGATTCTACCTCAGGGAAACCAGGACACTCCCTGACAGGGTATCTCAGAATCTAAGATAATTCCTAATTTTTCATTGATTTTTAGAATAGCTTACAATGGACCTCTAATGCAGCAACACCAGAGAATTCCTCATAGCAGAAGTGGAGCAACAGAGCTTCATTAGCTCGCATAGGGTGGAGATTCCAGTGTTACACTGAGAAGCAGTATTCCTTAACAAACAGCCTCAGGCTTTCAGTCTGGAGCTCCTGGCCCTTTTTATGACTGCAGAAATTTTGCTGAGGATTACAGACAATGTAACACAAAATAGTTGCCAAACCTCCAGCCATTGGGAGAAGGTTTATGCTGCAATTTAAGGGTCAAGAACCAGCCAGTCTGGAGTTGATTATCACAGCTGACCTTTCAGGATGCACTCTTCTGCCTGCAACCTCAGTCTGTTCTCCTGCTTTGAGAGCAGCAATGGTCTCTGCACACTGGTGTGAGCAGATATTGCACTCATGCAATGAGGTACAATTTACACCATCTGTTACTAGCCCATAGTTCCTCTTTCTACTATAGCCACCTCACAAACTGTGATCAGATGAGGGTTATGTGTGTACTTGATGTTTGCTCCTGTCTTTCTAACAGACATTTGGTGGAGATTTTATCAAGCCAAAAAAATGCAAGTGAAAGTGTCACGATCTCTCAGATGCAGCAGTGTGGACAACTCTCTGTTTACCTTTAATCTCTGATGGCTCTCTTTACAGATAAGGCCTGGAAACACGAAGCTGGTATTGCTGTTCTCCCTTGACATTTGGTGAAGCAGCTTGCTTTGGTTACAGCTGGAGCTGGCAGCAGCCCTGTCTTCCTCAAAAGCTTCCTTGGTCTCTGTTGAAATAACCACAGACAATTCCTTGGAATTTGGATTTGCAACTTTAGTAATCCCTGCAATTAATTCATTGCACAACAATGTCTTTCGTGATGATTTATGAAAATGGTATTGACTGCTATTTAACCATCTCCTCCCAAAGAGATGAAGCAGCTGTAGATTTTTTAAGGTTCCACCCTGGAAATGTTTTGTTTCTTCTACCAGTATTCAACAGAAAAGACTTCACTTGATTTCTTCAGCATCAAAACCTAGTCCTTTATGGTTTTCCATTCTTGTCTTGTCTAGAGTACCCTGACACCCTCTCAGTCAGCTGAAATGAGTGTACTTCTAGCTGGTAAGTTATTTTCCACGCTAGCAATTATTTTCTATCCTTAGGCTGAAGCACCTTAACAGTATGGACACAGAAAGAAATTATAAAATTGAGAGTGTTTCATGAATATAGGTACATAGAAAAGTAACCATTAATAAATAGTTACTGAATGAAAAACTTGCAAATTAGATCCAGCTGCAGAATATCCTTTCTTTCTGTGGAAAATTAAAAAAAAAAAGAAAAAAAGAAAAAAGAAAAAAAAAAGTTTTGTCTGTGAGGTAGTTATACATAATTTCCATCAAGTCATCAGTACACAGCATGTGCTATTCAAACTTTTGAGCAGATGACTTACACAGGACAAGAAAGAAGATGAAAATGAAAAGTGGAGTTTTCATTATTTGCACAAAAACACCTGAAAGTTTTTAATTTTCTCAATTTTTTTTTAAGTGGGTTTCTGGTTTGTTTTTGTTTTGTTGGGTTTTTTTGGCCGCGAGGATTCTGTTGCCTCTTTTCTTCGTGATCAAGTGAGATCTTAGCATGGAAATTTATAAGACTGCACCTATGGAATCTCATTAGATGACAACAGGCATATGCAGCTCTGCAGGAACCTTCAATATGCAAATGCTATATTTTTACAATTATTTTTAAGGAAAATTGTACTGGCAGCTTGACTGTGCAATTCATCTATGATAGAAAACAGAGCAACAACATTTTGACAGGGATCAAAATCACTTCCAAAAGAAATTTTCATTTCACTGTAGCTATTTTTCAGACAATATGGTTCTTGTCAGAAACTATGCAATTGACACTCTTTTCTGAGTACATTGACAGTTAAAGCTATCATAGACTCTTCAAGCCCTAGGAAAGCAAACCCATCACCCCGTTAGAACTGAAAGGCTAAGTCTAACATCAATATGCATAACTATACGTATTATAAAATCAAGAAATAATGGAAAATGAGATGGTTTTAGCAATAAGCCTGCAGGCAGGTAGTGCACTCACAGTCCCCTTAGAACAGCCATACCCACACATGCTGGCCAAACTGTGGGTCCCCATGGGCAGACTGGATTGCTGAAGAAATGTTAACAGCTCACTTCTCGCTTCCTAAATAGCAGGGCTGGACTTAGTGAGAATCAGTGGGAGGCGATACCAGGGAGCAACAAGATGCCCATCCAAATACAAGACCCAGAAGGGTACCCAAACGTGAATTAACCCCAATGCCACTGCACTCTCTGAGCACACCCTGTCCTGAAGGCAGTTAACCTGAAGGCACAGAATCACAGAACATTAGGGGTTGGAAGGGACCTCAGAAGGTCAGCTAATCCAACCCTACTGCCAGAGCAGGATCACTTCTATTAGGTCACTCAGGAATGTGTCCATGTGGGTTTTGAACGTCTCTACAACCTCCCTGGTCAGCCTGTTCCAGTGTTCTGTCGCTCTTCCTGTGAAAAAGTTTTTCCTTATGTTTATGTGGAACCTCCTATGTTCCATCTTGAATCCATTTGCCCCTTGTCTTGTCATTGGATGTCACTGAGAAGAGCCTTGGCTTCATTCTCCTGACACTCACCTTTTATATATTTATAAACATTAATGAGGTCACCCCTCAGTCTCCTCCAAGTTAAAGAGACCCAGCTCCCTCAGCCTTTCCTCATAAGGGAGATGCTCCACTCCCTTAATCATCTTTGTGGCTCTGTGCTGGACTCTTTTGAGCAGTTCTCTGTCCTTCCTGAACTGAGGGGCCCAAAACTGGACACAATATTCCAGATGCAGCCTCACCAGAGAAGACGGGGAGGAGAACCTCTCTCAACCTACTAACCACACACCTTCTAATAGCCCCAGGATGCCACTGGCCTTCCTGGATACAAACGGCACATTGCTGGCTCATGGTCGTCCTGCTGTTCACTAGGACCCTCAAGTCCCTTTCCCCTACACTGCTTTCCAACAGGTCAGTCCACAACCTACACTGGTACCTGGGGTTGTTCTCTCCCAGGTGCAAGACTCTACACTTGCCCTTGTTATATTTCATTAAATTTCTCCCCACCCACCTCTCCAGCCTGTCCAGGTCTCTCCGGATGGCAGAACAGCCTGCTGGTGTGTCAATCACTCCTCCCAGTTTTGTGTCTCCAGCAAACTTTCTGACAGTGCACTCTGTGCCCTCATCCAGGTCACTGATGAATATATTGAATAGTACTGGTCCCAGTACCGACCCTTGAGGGACTCCACTAGAAACAGGCCTCCAACCAGACTCTGTCCCATTGACCACCACTCTCTGACTCCAACCCAGTCAACAAGAGATGTCCCCCTGAACGGGCAGTGAAGCCACCTGCTGAACGCCCGCTCCGGGTGTGTGGGCACCCAGCTGGCTCTCCGGCAGGCAGCCGGTGGACGGGAGGGGCAGCTCTCCCCGGGAAGGGGTGCAGACCAGCAGTCAGGGAGGGAAGCACCTTCAGCCTGCGGAAGGGACCAACAGCCGGCGAACGGACTCAGGTTCCAAACGCGCACCGAGGGCTGGCTGCATGACGGCGGCGCCACCGGGCCCGGCACCCCCCGCCCCCGCGCACACCTGTGCCGGGGCCGCCGGGCGGCTTCGGGAAGGCCGAGCCACCGCCTCCGCTCGCTTCCCGCGGCGGGAATCGGGCAGCGGAAACTTTCGCCGGTGCTCCCTCGTAAACACGGCCCGGCGCCCTCCCCCGGCCGCTATTTCGGAGCGGCGTGATGTCACGGCGAGCTGCCGCTGCGGCACCTCCGCCGGACCCAGGTTCCCGCGGCTCTGCCCCGTCACCGCCCTGCCCGCAGGGAGTAGGCGGCCGCTGCCCGCCCTCACCTGCAGGGCGGGGAAGCCGGTGGTGGGGGTGGCCGAGCCGTGCGGGAGGGGAACAGCCCGTTCCCTCCGCCGCGGCCGGCGGGGGTGCCAGCGGGGGAGCCGGCGGGGGAGCGGGGGCCGCTGGCGGCCGCGCTCCGGGGCGGGGCCGGACCCGTCCGGGCCGCCACGCTATTAATAGCCGTGGCCGCGTCGGGCGGAGGGTAGAGTTGCGGGGACCATGCAGGGCAACGGGCAGCAAGCGGTGGCGGCGGGGAAGGGCCACGAGGACCATCTCGGCGGGATAGGGGTGGCTGACGGCGGGCTGCAGGCTGCGGCCGTGCCCATGCTGCCGGCCATGGAGGTGGCCGAGGAGCCGGAGAAAGCTCCGGGCGGCAAGAACAAGGACCCCAACACCTACAAAGTGCTCTCGCTGGTAAGGGCCGGAGCGGAAGGGCGGGCGGCCTTTCTCCGAAGCTTATCTCGCCGGCGGGTGCCGGAGGGAGCGGCGCGTCGGAGGGCAGGTGTTTCTCCCCGCGGCGTTAGGGACCGACAGAGCCCTCCTGGGACGGGAAGAGGAGCTCGTTGCGGTGTCGTCAGAGCCTCCCGGAGGGTCGGTCCCGCCGGTCTGGAGCGGCGTCGGGAGAGGGAACCCGCCCTCGGCCCCTGGGGCTCCTCCGGAGGCGCAGGGCAGAGGTGCTGCGGGATGGCTCCCTCCGTCCCGCCTCGGGACATCTCTTCGGGCACATGGATGGCGCTTGCGCGGACCTTACTCGTAATTTTTCAGTTGATTTATTTTACTGTCTTTGATAGCGCTCAGGGTTCAATCGTCTCAATTTTTTTTTTTTTTTTTTGCAGTGTTAATGGTTGTCCCATCTTCCCCTCATGTGGTTTTAGCTGTTTTAGCGCAGGGGACGCGCCAGGGAAGGCAAAACCAGGCTGAAACAGGAAAAGATGACAAGAAAAGATAAAAAGAGTTCAAGAGCTGAAAGAAAGGGGGAAATAGAAAAACTTGGTTTTCAATGAATTTGAAGTACTATGTGTGGATCGAGAGTTTGTTTCCAAGTGCTGATTGAAGCCACTTTCAGCCCTGGTTCAGTGGCCCCAGTGGCCAAAGCCATTGTTAGTGTGTAGGTCACCTTCCAATTTTAGTCAAGCTGTTGTATTATAATTATCCTTCCTGTAAAGACGTGAAAATAGGACCTTCCAGACTGCCTGAGGTGATCATTGTGAGGCTAAAATCGTTATCAAGGTGAAAGAACTGTGGCATTCTTAGAAGGGAGCTTCAGTGGAACTGCAGCAGACTTTATTATTTATATATACTTGTGTCCTGAAAGAGTTCTCTGTCAGTGCATTAAAGCATAAGGGTCAAGATGCCTTTCCAAATTTACCTATAGCTTTGTAATCTGGTTACTGTTCCAAATAAACTGTCCATCATATTGAAGCGACTACATGTTGGTCTTACTTTCTGACGTAGTGGGTGGTAAATCTTCTTAAGTAAAGGTAGGAGTTTGTGTGTATTTCATTACTTTGTTGTCTTCTGGGGAGGTTAGGTTGTGCCATAAAAGCAGTTGTATGGTAAAAAGAGCTCTGCTTTTTTTTTTTTTTTAGGCTTAGAAATAGGTAGTGGAAAATAATCATGCACTATTCAAAACCTAATGTTATTGCTCTGAGCTTTTTAGACTGTAATACAACAAACTGATTAGAGATACATAGCCACTTAAAGACTGGAGTTGAGCATAAGTTTGTGGGTACTTACTCTTCTGAATTATGTCCTTATTTTCCGAACCATAGCTGTTCCTTGAGAACTGGCACAATGTTCATTCTGTGCTGACTGAAGTGTCGAAATAAATGTCATCTCTCTAGAGATAATTTTAAACTTCTAAATATAAATGACCATGCAGTATTGTTTTCAGCTATTCCAGGCCCTGAGATAATTTAGAATATTCAGAGAGAACTTGAAAAACTTTATAAACACTGCAGGTGATACTGGATTGAGTGAAGGAATGTATTTAACCCAAACATCATATTAGAAAGTGGAAAATTGGAGTTGGAAATGGGAGTTTGTTCTTTTTCACAAGCCAATGCCCTTACAATTTATTGATCGATTATAAGAAAGGAGTGAGTAGACACCTGCTTTGTGTTTTGAGTTGGGCAATGTGAAATTATAAAAGTGACTAGACTTAGGTAAACTCCTTTTTTCTAGCTATATTCACCATTGCTTCCTTTGAGATTAAAAAAAATCTGATTTCAGGTAAATTTATGTTGGTTTTTATTGTAAAAACTTATGATTGCTTTCCCGATCATTAGAGAATACTTGAATTACTTTATTTCTTCTAGAAAGCACAGACATGCTTTCATTCTTCTCTTTCTATACGTGTTCCTACCACTTGTGAGTGCAAGCTCCATGGTCCCAGCTTCTGTTCATGAGACAACCCTACCCAATTACACAGGAACTGCATTGTTCCCTTGTATCATGCAGACTCTACCCATGGGTTTTGTTGATTGCTCCAGAAGCCTCTCTCCATGTTACGTGCCAGAATTTAGTTGTTGGCTGAATGTGCATTGGTTGTGGAAGGATGTAGGTAGATAAGGAATTGGTATAGAGTCATTTCCACTTCTAGCAGTGCTTGCTGCAGCAGGCATAACTTTTAAGTTCAGCTGTAGGTTTTCATATCATGCGGGTTGCTGCTAAACAAGAAAGAGTCAACAGATGGTGGGACAGGCCCACAGGGATTTAGTAACCCATGGTGCTTCCCTAAGGTGATGGAATCAAAACATCCACCTTTGAGTAGTCATAAGAGATGGTCATACTCTTATCCATTTATGTAACTTCTGTGCACACCTTTTTATTTAGTGTCTTGCCAATGTTCTGAGCTTGTACCTTTGTCCATCAAAGCCCAATGAGCTATCTGCCTGTTTGTTGTCTCTCTGGGCTCACCTGCTGCTGTTGTGTAACTAAGGAGCAAGCTGCTAGAAGCTAAGAACTGTATTCCTCTTGCTTAGGTTTGAGGTTTTCTATTCCATCTTGCCAGTGACTCTCAAGCATTGCATTTTGGTCTGATACACTCATTCTGATAAAATTAAATTTTTCATGCATTTATAATAGGTGAAACATTGAGGGGAAAAAAAACCAAACAACCCAACAAAACAAACAATGCTTCTTTTTGACAGTTTCAGACTTTCCTAGTCAGTACGGGAAAACTCATTTAAACTGACAGTTTTGTTGCAAAACCTGCCTAAGAAGTTTTCTAACTTGGTGTATGATTAGGAGAGGAAAAAATAATTAAAAAAATTCCAGGTAAGGTCCAGACTGAGCCACTGAAGGTCTGTCAGTCTCTTTTAAAGAGTAACGCAGTGCATAAAAATAATAAACTGTGAACTTTTTAAAAAGTGCTGGGGGAATGCACTTACATATTTTGTGAGTCTGGGATTATGTTTTTTTCTTGCACTTTTTTCATTAAAGCACTCAATTTTTTTTAAAGACAAGTGTTTTAGACGTGTGCCAAACACTAAGCAGTCGCCTGAAATTTCTTTTGTGAATTCACTGAGAGGGTGGCTAGAACTTATATAACACCTGTGAATTAAAACAGTTTTACCTAACAAATTAGGACAGCATACTGCCAGAAAGCTGCTCTGTGTTTTACATCTGGTTGCAGATGCAGTGAGAAGCAGTCCAGGATATATGGCTGCACTCCTGTAGGGTTGGTTACTTTTTCTTTTGGATGGTTAGTGAACTCATTTTCAGCCTGAGGATCAGACTCAGGCAGGGGGTGGGACAAGGCCTGCAAACTGAAGCCAGTGATGGATGCTATGATAAAGGTGGCACCTTTGGGAGCCTCTAAGCTGTGTGCTAGGTGTGCTGGCCTGTATCCAGGATCTGGTAAGCCAAGAGAAGTGGGGTTTTTCTCCTATACTCAGCACTTGTTAGATCCCATCTCAAATGCTGTCTAGAAGTTGGGGCCTTCCCATACAGAAAAGATCAATTCAGCTAGAGTGAGTTCATCGGAGTGACACCAAGATGATCTGAGGCTGAAGTTCTTGTGCTGTGAAGAGAAGCTGAGGGACCTGGGCTTGCTCAGTCTGGGGAAGAGATGGCTTGGTTGAGGAACACCTAACAGCCCCCTTCCCGTACCTCTGAGGGCATCATCAAGAAGATGAAATCAGGCTCTGTACTGATGTGCACAGTGGGAAAATGAGACAATAGGCAATAGATTGAAACGAGAGATTCCTACTGGGTATGGGGTGGGGAGGAAGCCCCTATGAGGATAATTAATTGTTGGAACAGGTTGCACAGAGAGATTGTGTTGTCTCCAGCCTTGGAGACAACACCTTGGAAGTTTCCAAGACTCAACAGTATAAAGCTCTGAGCAAACAGGTCTGAATTCAGTTTGGACCCAGCTTTAGGCAGGAGATGGGACATCTTGAAGTCCCTTCTAGCCTATCATTCTATAACACTGTTTCCAGTTGTTCATTGGTCTCTATATTAAGTTTAATGTTTAAGATCTGAATCATAAAACCCCCATAAATCATAAATGAGACAATCTTGGCTTAATGGAGAATATCTCTTCTCAATATCATAGAATTATTTGCATTGGAATGGACCTGAAAGATCTTCTAATACCAACCCCTCTGATTCAGTTGAAGACAACTTCCGTTAGACCAGGTTGCTCAAAGCCCTATCTAGCCTGTCCTTGAACACTTCCATGGAGGTGTAATACACAATCTTTCTGGGCAACCTGTTCTGGTTTCTCACCACCCTGACAGTGAGGAGCTTCTTTCTTGCATCTAACGTAAATCTGCTCTCTTTCAGTTTAAAGCCACTACCCATTATTGGGTAATACAGTGTATCTGCCATTGCTGCAGTCAGGAGGGAGCCTAAACTATAGAAGAGAAATCTGTCGACTATCAAGATTTTCTATAAAAGCCCTGAGGGTTTTTCACTAAGGTTCTATGAAAATAGCCTCTAGCTGCTGACTTTCTGCTTGTACTGGGAAAGATGGGTGTGCTGTCAGGATTTTGGATACAGCTGTAGTTTTGCTTGGTTTTTGGTTTGGTTTTTGGTTTTTCTTTTTGTTGTTTTTTTTTTAATTTGGTTTCTTTCATCTTCCCCCACAGAGATGAAGGTATGGAAACAACCTTTTCTTTTATAGGTGTCTGGAAGATTGCATGTCTGTTTGGTTGGTTTAATGCTGATGGTTTTCCTTCTAAATACTTGAGGGTGCTTGAACTTTTTTATACATCAGTACTTTTTTTGAATGCTATATGTTTCTGTATTCCTTCTCCAGAAAAGATGCATAATACCTATTATTTTATTTAATATAGTTGTCAACTTAATTTTACTTTCTTTCCTGCATCTGCTGTTGGAGAAGGAAAGATGGGGAGCAGTCAGTGAGAAAGCAGGTGGGAAATGAGTAGGACTTGTTGAAGTAACATGTTCACAGAATTGCTCAGGTTGGAAAAGACCCTTGGGATCATCATGTCCAACCATTAGCCCTACTCTACAAGTTCACCCCTAGACCACATCCCCTAACACCACATATAAATGATGCTTAAACACATCCAGGGATGGTGACTCAACCACCTCCTGGGCAGCCCATTCCAATATTTCACTACCTTTTCCATGAAGAATTTTTTCCTAATGTCTAGTCTAAACCTACCTTGTTTAAGCTTTAGGCCTTTCCCTCTGGTGTTGGCCCAGACTCTTCAAAACCTTGTTCTTCTCTTTGGTTTGGGCTCTGGAGAGAGGTGTGATCCCTGTCTTCTGCTCTTGCTGCAATGTGGTCTTGATTCCTGTGGGAAGGAATGCATAGAAAATAGGTTCCAAACTCACGGATTTTCCCTTTGTGCTCATCATACAGGCTTGGGAGTAACTGTAACTCATGTGAGGATAGGAAAGATGATGACAAAATATTCATAGCCGAACCTTGTGATTTGGAACATGGTTATTGACTTCACCCAACTTTGCCATGGGCATTTTTACAGGTATATGAGTATCTGTCAGTTCTTAAGCACTGCATTCAAGGTCAGTGTACTTTGCGCCTGCCTGAGTTTGGGAGACCTGGGTGTGATGTTCAGTCTTTAATCTTTTTTTGGCCCTTGGCAAATCATTCCATTTCATCTCTCTAGCTCCAATAGTGAGTTGTTTTGAGTTCTGAAGACACAGTAAAAACTGGTGTTTCATAAAAGATGTTTTTTTTAAAAAATTGCATTTGCTGTTGATACTGCTTAAATGCATCTAATTGCAATAAATCTATTGTTATCCTATTTTATCTATCAAAATAAAACTTGTTGAGAATAATGATCTCAACACGTTTCTCCTGAGTCACTTTTCAAGGAAGACTTTGCAAATAATTCTCATTAGACAGAGGGAGCTGTAAACCCACAAGTTCTTTACTCTTCTTTGAGTGGGTACCTTCATGCTGGGTATTGAAGACAAAAATCATAATCTTGCTCTCGTATAGTAAAGAGCTAAGAAATATTTATCCGGTTCAACTCTAAAGGGTTTCCAGGGTTAATTTGTATACTTGCCTTACTTGAACTCCACACAGCTAGTCAGCATCCTAGATGACAGAAGCTGATATGAAATAAAAAGTATTATCCAAAGAAAAACAAGCAGGAATTGAGGCTTTGTCTATACTTAAAATAAATAAATAAAGAAAAATTCCACTTACAGGAATCTTCATGGGGGGAGAGAAGGGACTGCTTCTGCTTATAATTGTACTCGGAACTCATTTTGAAGTTTATTGCCAAACTAGGTTGACTTTGGGTGCACCTGTGCAATAATCAAAGGTGTGGTTGTGACTTTGCTTAGCATACTTCAGCTCGCTTTAAGCTGGGTAGTTTAGGTGTTGCTTTCAACGTAGACAAAACAGTGTGGCCTTTAGGATGTGCTTCAAGATGGTCTCTTATGTAGATGAGGTAAATGCTATCTGGGAGGTTTTGGTCACCCCTCAGAGTGCATGTGTGTGAATACTTCTGACTCTCTGGACTCTAGTTGGAGCGCAGAGCTTGGAACAGGCTGAGGTACACCCAGCTGTACTTCAGCTTCTTGTCTGCTGGCTGGTTGCCTGCCTGAAAACATCCATGCTGTGCCTAGGAATTTGAGTATAGACTATCGGCTCATGGATTAGGCTGTAGTGTGCTAGAATCAGCCACTTGGATTTGGACTGTGGTCAGCGTCATGTGTGCTTAGACTTCCTGCCTGATACCTTAGGGTTTTCATTACCTTTCTTAATTTTGTGGTGATACTCTTTGTCTGTCTGTCAGGCAACAGATAAAGGCAGGTCGTGCTGAAAGAGAAGATAAAACTTTATCCAGGTGTGACAACAAGGCAGACACGGGCAGCAACCTCATTGAAAATAGACAGTCTTACCATACCTGAGCAAAGCAGGTTTGGGGATGCTAACCAGGTTCAGCCAATAATCTAGATTGCTAGATGAGCATATAGTGATGAAGCAGGTCCAAAGTCAAGGAAGGAAGTAAAGCCTGTGAGTTAGGGTCAGGGTCAATAGAGTGCTTGGCCAGGATGGACATGGCTTCAGTGTGGCTGCTACATGGCTCTGGCTGGGGACAGAGGCAAGACCTGGCTATAACAAGGTGGGAGGTGACTAAGGTTTCTTCTGAGGCTGGTTGAGATTTCCCAACAGTACTCTCAGAATCTGAAGCATTATCAGAGAACTGGCACCAAGGACAGGCAGCAGAACTCCTGGAAGTGGGGAGGGTGTTTTTGTCTGAACCCCATCTCCATATAGTTCTGTAAGGCTCTTGGATGCTAAAATAGTAAGGAATACCTTAATTGTTTAAATGGATAGCCTTTCTGTAAAGATAACTATCAACTTGAATTCAGAACAGCTTAGATAATGTGCTAAAACTGTTAGATTTCAGGCGAGGCCGAAGATAAAATAATTATGCAACGCTTCCTTCCAACTCCTGTTCTTCAAAATTTTTCCATGGCGTTCTTTCACTAACATAAGTAGAATTACACAAGGAGTGAATTGTGACTTACCATGGAAGCTGTTGTTTACAGCTGAAAGGAGAAGTAGAACAAATTAAAAGCTTTAAAAATGTGTAAGGTATGAAAAGCTTCTCCCCTTGGAGCTGGTATTAGAAACTAAGATATTGGCAAACATCACTGTGACTATACACTATAGGAAGTGGACAAATGCTTGTTTTAAAGAATATTCTGAGATAATTTGGCAATGTTCTGCGTTGCAGTAGTGTCCCATTTGAATTAAACAGTAGTATATACAATTTTCGGAGAAGCTATTTTATAATGATGCATATTAGGATGGTATTTTGAAAATAGGACAGGAAATAAATCAAAGCAGTATAAAAATGTTTATATATTTATTTTTTTTTTGCTTTTTAGTGCAGAAAGTATTTTTATGCATAGGTGTTGCACAGGTGAGCTGTATACAAAGTTTCGTTTAAGGGTACATGTAAGACAGCATTGGATTTTACTATAACTGGGATGTGGTGGAGGGCAAAGGAGAGTAGTATAAGTACAGATTTCTGGCAAGTAGGCTATTGTTTAACTGTTTTACACTGAATAAATTAGTTAAGGAGAAAAGGGAAGTAATAAGAAAAGAAGAAATATTTGCATTTTTGAAGAAACTTGGGTGAGTGCGATCCTTGTCCCAGTTCTGCTGTGTAATGGCATATAGTAAATGAACCTATAGAAATGCCTTCTAGTGTGTGCTAGTATTTGAGTTTGTGTTAAAGTGTTTTTTTGTTTCTTTGTTGTTCATAGAGTAACAAAAAGTATAACGTTGTTACAGCTGCTTGCACAAGCCTGTAATCAAACCCAGCCATTTACCTTCCACTGTGCTGCTTATCTCTGGCATGATCAGGTGGGCCAGTTCTTGAGTCCTCTTCTGGCTGAAATATGTTTCCAGTGTTGTGAAGCATCAAAATTTGATAGTCTGCCTTTTGTGTTTTGAGGGACAGTGTTCAAAGGGTGCAGAGGTAAAGAATGGTCTCTCTGTCAGCCCTGGCCTTTGTTTCAGGAAAATGGTCAAAGGATTTAAGGCTAAAGGTGTGCCTGTGATCAATATCAGCGTGCTTTGTAAAGGCCCGCAGTGAATAGCTTTGAAGTCTTATTGGTCCCATCTCCTTCCCTTACAGCTTTGTGGTTCTGCAATTTTTTGACACTCCTTACATTCTTACAGTGCTTTAGAAGATTATTTCACTTGCTCTTTAAGGTTGCTCTGTCTTCCTGGGCAGCCTAATGTTGCTGTCATGGTGGCAGTAGCCACAGCATCTGCCATGGAAAACTGGGGGTGAATATAGGCTTACTTGGTATATTCGGTGCTATTATCAGTGCCCAGTAGAGACAGCCCCCCCCTTTACACTGCTCTTGTTACAACTCTCATGACAGTATTACAAATCAGAAAAACTTCAGCTTTATTCTTGAAAAGGGATTTTTGGAACAGAAAGAGCGTGAAGGTGGCTTAGGGCCATATTTCTTTCTCCAGTTTTGCTTTTACTCATGGGTCAAGTGCAGCTTGTTAGGACAATAATTTTGAGCTGTCCTAATACTGACAGTTTCTCCTCTTTCTAATGTAACTCTGCAGTCATATGTGGCTGCCACTGAAGCAAATGGCATGTGACTGTGTTCTGTGTTCATAGTCTGCTGTGCTGAATAAAAGAATTGTGTTTGAAAGAAAGTACAGTATTTACTGTTCTCCTTTGTAAAGCAAGATCAGTTTTCAGTCCTGTTTATCCTTAGGTTTTTACAAATACCTGCCTGTTGATTAAACAGCAGAGTCAGATGCTATCTGTTTTCTGGGAATTTAACCAGAAGTTTTATTTCCGCTTCTTTTTGGCTACCCTATAGTTGCAATTTAGTTTCTCTTTAAGTTCTCCCTGAAGAACAAAACAGCCAGGGTAAAACACGTGTGCTTTGATAACAGCTCATGTGTTAATGCTTTCCAGAAGAATATGTACTTATACAGTTGAACAAGGAACAAATAAGAAAAATATTGTATGTCCTAACGGACAGATGCTCTGTTATATCTTTTTGTTTCTTTTTCTTGTGAAAAAACAATTGCTTTAATAGTTTTGGAAGGTGTTTAGAGAGCTGTAGTAAGATTATTTCTGCTGCTAGTTCCCTGCTGATTGAACAGTTATCATTTTTTGGTAAGCTCTGTGAAGGCTTTTTATATCATCTTACCATTGCTCGAGCTACCTTTAAAACATTCTTTTCCTTTGGATGACCTTAGGTTGAAATAGCGTGTAATAACATTCTTGAGAAAATTCAATAGGAACAGCGAGAGCAGACCACCTATGTGCTGTGTAGAGGAAGGGAAAAAAAAAATCCATATACATTTTAGAGTAAATTTTCCTTTTATCTCTGAGAAGTTTTGGGGTGTAAGCTCCGGCTTTTCAATCTACTGACTTAAGGATAATCCAGTCACTTTCAGTGTTTCAGGACAAGGGGGACCTGAGAGCCTCAGCAGCTCCCCTCCTCCTCTTGGCCTCTAGGTGTGGAATGTGGATCAACAGAAGCAAGTCTTTGAAGAGCATAAAAATATTTACAACTGTGGAGAGAAGAGATGAGTGGTGCAAGAAGGAGGTGGTGCACTTGTTTCAGTGCTGATAGGTGATATATTTAGGTATGTGCTGCACCATGTGAGTGAAGTATCCACCTCCTTTTAGTTCAGTAAACTTTAAGTACTCCCTGCTTTTGAATAAGACTGAGCTGTTGGGGGGTTGTCACTGTTTAAAAATAACTTACAAGCATGAGTAAGTGTTCCATTGCTCCAGCAGGTGTAGGTAAGGATTTCTCTCTGTACAGTATGCTTTCTGCATTTTTAACAATGCCCTTTTAAAGACAGAAGATTATTCTGTTCTTACTTGAAATCCATTATTTATTACTGTGTTCTTTACACTTTTACAGATGAAATTCTTTCTTAAAGATATTTCGGTGTTAAGGTTCAGTCATCTATTCTAGTTGCGCAAAACAGTGAAAACATAGTATGCCCTTCAGGGATTCCAGTGGTTTTGGAAAATTCCATGGAATTTTGTAGTACTGGCATTACAGACCTAGTCCAGATGTTCTCCCTTCATGGATAGACATGATAGAACTGCAGGAATCTATCATGGAGATTAGAATGGAAAACCACTACTGTGCATGGCTTTTTTAACTGCGTAGTTGTTAATAGATGTGCCTTAGAGTGACAAGTTTTGTTGGCCATGGAAAACCAGAGATGAACAAAAGAAGATGGGAAGCAACGTGTCAGGCAAAGAGTGAGGAAGACCAATGCAGAAAGAAACTTAAATCAGAATGATTATTACGTAGAAGAAATATCAGTGTATTCTTTGCCAAAGAAAACGCAAAATGGAAGAGGGGGAGTAGGGGAGATGAACAGAGCTTGGGAAGAGTAAAGAGAAAGTGACAGTAGCGTTGACTGTGTAAAGGAAGACTAAAATATGATAGCAAAGAGAAGGTGACAGTAGCTAAGGCTGGCCAGAGATTTCTTTGTGTGTTACCAAGACCCGTATAGTTGACCAGTATCTTGAGGATCAGGTGTCTGCAGCCTGTGTGCTTGCTGGCTCTGTGGCTGTACCACCAGCTCCCAAGAGTCACTGCTGAGAAATTCTCTTCAGCTGCAGTTCTAGAGATAACTGACGGAAATGATTCTGCTCTCTAACCATGTTATTGTATTTCCATCTGCCCAGCTCAAAATAAAAGGCTTTTGAAATGTTTTCAGGATAGCAGTTTTCCAGACACACAACCACCTATTCCCAACCACTATAATGTTTACAAAGCAAAGTTTTTATTGCTTCCTCCCACGTAAAGGAAGCAGTGATGGTACAAAGATTCATCCCTAGATGACAATGTTTTTTGATTCCAAAACAAACTTTCTAAAAAATATTTTTAAAACAAAAAAAAAAGGACACTTTCTTCTTTGCAGTTTTTACTGTGTTGGTTTAAAAACTTTTCAGATACTGTATTAAAGCCAAATCTGACATTTTGTCCTAGCAAGCTCTCAGGTTACAGACCATAACAAGTTCATGTACTACTTTTGTGTATAGCAAGGCCAGGTTCTTTAATTTTATTTGCCTTTCTACTAAAAGTTGGATTCTCATATTTCTTCATTGCACCTTTTTTTGCAATTCTTGCTTTCTCTTTTGAGGGTAAGAATATGGGAGGGAGATAGAGAAAATAGGTAAGATTTTTTCCCCTTTTCTTTAAAAAGACAGACTAAACCTTGAGGGCAGGCTTTAGGTTGACAGTGTGGTAGTAGCTAGAGATTTGGGTCTGGTGCTTTCAACAGCATGCTGCAGGGTTCTAACAAGGTTCTTCATAGTAAACCTTAAACTACATGTGCAGCTACTTGTTTTTATATAGATTGAAAAAATATATAATCTTTACATAGCAGACTGCAGCATCCCAAACCTGAGCTACCTGTATGTAAGGTAGTTCAGGTAGGGCTAGTAACTTACCTGTTCCAGCAAGGTCCTGTAAAGCAAGAAGCAAAGTAAATTAGTCCACACTTGAGCTGCAGACTTTCTGTACCTGGGCAACCTTTAAAGCTTGAATGGTCTTTGTTATCTACAGAGCTGATAATCTTATAGCCTTTCCACTAACAATAGGTCAGCTACTAGTGTAACACCTCTAGTCTGGACTACTGCTGGTGTTGTCCAGTATTAGTTGCACCACATTGTTCCAGCTGAATGTTTGTGCCATTTGCACGGGTAATATCCACACGGCTGAAATAATTAATTCTCAAGATAAAGCTTTGATTAAAAGCCTTAAACGCTAAACTGCAATTGCATGGTATAGTCCACCAAATTAGAGTAGGCTGTCCCAGAACACAGTCAAATGCTTTACCTCCAAGCTTACAATTTTTGTGAAACTTTTTTTTTATTAAGTGTGGAAGAAATTTAAAAAAAATAATAAAAGGAGGTGGGGGGAGCATTAGTATTTTGCAGTAAAATTTTTCAGACTAAAATTTAAGCTAGTCGGATGGACTACTGTTAAGAAAGCAGAGGCTTGAATGTAATGAAATAATAGAAGTTCCCAGATACTCATTTGTTACGGATGGACATGTAGTATGTATAAGAAATCTGAGAGTAGAACTCATTTGTAGTACAGACACAGAGAGCTTTTATAGTACGCTGTAGTTTGTGACACTGTGAAGTTTCCAAGGGTTTGCTTGCAGGAAACACAAGTTGAACTGTTGTGTCAAGTAGCATTACCATTTTGTAGTATTTCCTACCCAAAAGAAATTTGTATGCCTCAGTGAACATAATCCTGTCATGTTTTTGCTTGTTGGTATTAATTATATTCACGGATGTGAAAAGCTGAAAATCTGGAATACAATACAAAACTGTGCCTCTTGTAACATTTGGTGCCAAAATCGCAGGAAATGTTCGTGAGAAATCCAGTCAGGATTTACTGATGTCCGTTGGGAAGTATTATGATACTACCGCTTTGGAGAGGGTTTTATTTAGAACTGATTTTTTTACATTAATTTGGTGTCGCAATTAAATTCCTGTTTTTTAAACATGTTACCTATACGGAAGCTCCATAAGGGCATAGTAATAGTCCATTTAGTGGCACTGCAGTGTGTTTCTGTTACAAGCATGCCTTCTGTGGCATAAGTCATGTAGCTATTTGAAAGGAAATAAAGCTCTTACAGATAGAGTAGGTGTGGGTTTGTTTGTTTTAATGCGTGTATGTGGTTACATTCTAGTCTTTGGTCTTAGTATTAGGGTAAGGTGGGAGTAGACGAGCAATATATCATCACGCTGAAATAAAATGTTCTCAGTTTGGCTTTTTAGAAACAAATAGGTCAATTTGTAATTTCCAAAGAATACGAATGCATAAGTTAAAAGGACAGTAACAGGTTTCGTTCTCTCCACTGATTTTTCCTGGGCTTTGACTTCTTGCATCAGATGTGCTACCTGTTTGTGCACGTGCTCTTATCTGGGTGCTATTTCACACAGAAGATTTCAAAGGTTCAGAACAACTTATATGGAAGGTAATCCTGTTGATACTGACTTAACAGAAAATGTTGATACTGCACATTAGTATGCTGTTTAAAAAACAACGAAAAAAAGGCAAGTACAGAGTTCTGCTGTTTTGTTCATTCATGACAGCTGGGGTAATGGATGCTTGCACCTTTCTATCAGTTGTAGTGTGCCTGAGTGCATTGATAATGCCACATTTTTTTAATCCTCATTTTTCTATTATTCTCTTTCTTTCTTTGTCAATTCAATGATAGATTTGAAGTCAAGAAGTACTTATTTCTCTGCTAAACACTGCGTCAAATAACCTAAGATTCTAGACTTGACTGGTTCAAAATTCTAGGCCAAAGTTTCATCAGGTTCAATCTATAATTCCCTTTTTTCATGAAAGCTCTATATGTTATAATTCTGATACTGATTAATTTGGTTTATGATAACTTACACTTCACCAATCCATAATACCATCTTAATTTCAATTCTACGCACTCCAGAAATTGTTTTCTTACTATCTTTTTTTGGTGAAAGAAATTGTATAGTGAACTGTATATTTGTTAAAAATAACAGAAATAATTCTTATTTACTCAGGTACTCTGTCTTTAAAAAAGTAAGCTTAAGAAATAATTAGGTGCCTTTTAAAATGGGATGAGTTTTTGCTCAGGCATCCTAATCAAAAGACAGATTCAGCAGCCTTTGCTGATGAGAGAGAAGGAAAAAAAAAAAAAGGAGAGACTATGTAGGCATTAAAGTATTGTCTAGTTACTAAGGTACTGCTTGAAAGCAATTTCTCCTCAGAAAACAATGAGTGGAAAGATGACATGTACCTTCTCTCTCACCCAGAACTCCCCAGATACTTCTGAGTAAGAAAGTCTGTGTTATTGCAATGACTTCTCTTTTGGGACTTTTGGTAAACTACCCTATTACATTCTAGACTTGAATAAAATAAACCATCATGAGTGCATTGTAGGCTTTCCTGGACTCTTTGATTATATATACACTTCTCCTAAAAGAATTTATGGACTGAATCCAATACTTAATGAGGTTAAGAGGGAGCTTTCCTTGTATTTCAGTAGACATTACATCTTGCCCTAAAATGATGGTCAAGGACAATATGGTGCTTGTTTGATAACTTTAATGTCTTTGGAATCCAAAATAAACATGGCCATAGTTTCTGGTCAGTGTAAGACACTGTGGTCATTCTAATGTGACATCCCACAGTTGCTTACCATGGTATGGACCAACATCTAGTATAAACTGGATACTAGGAAGTGGGAAAAGGTTTTCCTGCCTAAGAAAATTATAGGGATGTCTGAAGGCCCATGCCTTCTGTTTGTAGTCTGTGGTCAATGGCAAAACTTTGTTTCACCTTCTTAGAACAACCTAGGAGAAAGGAAGAAGTGGAGCAAATAAAGTTTTCTATAAAATCGATATATGTGTGACCATAAACATCTTTTTCCCCCAAAAATTAAATCATTGTGTCTACGTTAAATAACTTAGTAAGAAATTAAATATCCAGGACTAGTCTGGAGAATAGTCTTGTTCATATACCAGTAATTAATTGCAAACAGCATAATTACTTGTATGAGTGAAAACTGCTTGTGAAAGCGGTGAAATCAGCCTCCTAATCTTCATGTTTATCAACTTTGGTACAAAAACCATTCAGTGGTCATTTAAGATTACTTTCTTTTCCTTTCTGTCCCACAGGTACTCTGTGTCTGCATGTTAACGACGATCCTAGGATGTATATTTGGCCTGAAGCCTAGCTGTTCAAAAGATGGTAATTAAATTGCCTTTTATTTAATAACAAAGATAGTAACTAATATGCCTTTTCTTTCTAAGCAAATGCTTTCTGGTTTTTTTGTGTCTTTATTTTGGTTGGTTTTTGGTGTTTGTTTGTTTGGGTTGGGTTTTTGTTTTAGTTTTTTTTGTTGTTGTTGCTTTTTTAAATTTTTTTTTTTATTTGTAAATTAATTTTGATATTATCAGAATGACCCCCTTTCTTGCTGCAGGAAAAGGATTGGATACATTGTTTGAAGCAGTTTCTGTTTAGAGGGGAATGAAAATACTGGGAAATAAACCTCAGGTGTACACAGTACTTGTGTGTACTCACTCGAGAGGTAAACTGATCCTGGCACTCAGTGTCTGGTCTGGCAGCTTCCATGTGTCCCAACTGTCACTGTGGTGATGTCACATGGCTGGCTTTTCTCAGTTCACTATAAAAAACCCCAACAAACCAACAATTTCTATTTCATGTTGTCCTGGAACATTTGTTTTTCATCTTTTCCAGTCAATTATGGGGGGGGAAGTTATTTTCTTACTGGTTAGAATTGTAGTCTGAAAATGTTCCTTGTGGAATTCCTTCTGGCTGTTTTCTGTCCTGAAAAATATGTGGTTTTTAAAGTGGTGAAGTTTCTTCAGGTAGAATGTTACGAAAGATGTTTTAAGAAATCAAGTTTCACTTTGGGAACAACTATCTAGAATGATTTTGAAGTTGATCTGTTTAACAAGCAATTCTACAATGATTTTTAACTACAATTCAGATTATTAATTTCCCACTAGAATCTTTTTAGGGTTTTCCTCATTTTATTGTAGCTTTGCAATATTGCCACATTTGCCTAATATATTGCACTTCAAGATCCTTGAGAAAAGGAGCCAAATGATGAAGAATTTACCTCACTTCCTTCTGGTGATTGCACAGGATGAAACAGACTGACTACTTAAGTGGTGTTAATGCTTCACATCAACAGCTTTTTTTTTTTTTTTTTTTTTTTTTTTTTTTTTTTTTTTCACTGCCTAGTGGAAGAATGATGTGTCTTTTTTGACATTTAAACTGTTAAAAAAATTAAGCATGTGATCAGTACACTCAAGTTCACATCTCCTGTGTCTGGTTTGGAACAGCCCTTCCTGTGTCTTGGGATAGTGTCTTAATCATGGTACAGCAGGATGCAAAACTAGGGCTTCTTCAATTCCTCTGATTTGTATAAAGACAGTTAATCAAACAGGACGTGAGCATGAGAGAGTTGCAAGTATAGCCAATGCAATCTAGATTCTAATTAATGTTTAATTATTCATATTGCAAGTGGAATGTCGTCAGACATGAAAATGAAGATTGGTGTTCTCTGGGGAAAAAAAAGCATTTCACTGTTTAGGTCACCCTTATTGAAAACCTGAGGTTCAGATTTCCTCCAGTAGAGATCTTCTGTATGGCAAATGGCTGTACTTGTATCTTCTGGTGATATGGAAAGGCAGGGACAGTAACAACTAGAATTGTAGTCTTTTGTTTCACTTGTTTCGGCCAATAAAGGAACACCACGCTCCTGGTAAAACAGAACCCTTTGTTCAATATGATGAAAAATCAATTTCTTTATGTTTAGTGGGATCGAGACTTTCCTCTTCCTTTGGCTGTCACTGTTTTTGCAGCCATCCTGTAAGCTGTGGAATGACCATCTGTGTCGTTCCACACACTGACTTTACTAATTTCTTTTGTACATTGACTGATTTGGGCTCAGCCACTGACATCTAACACTATCCAATATTACAGTGAAAACCTGTAAAGGTCGTTGCTTTGAAAGGACCTTTGGAAGCTGCCGTTGTGATAGAGATTGTGTCAAGCTTGGAAACTGCTGCTTAGATTACCAAGAAACATGTATACAACCAGGTAAGGATGAAAACAAGCTGTGGGGGTAAACTCTCCTGTTCCGTGGCATGGGACAGCTCTGTGTACGTGAGTACTATTGTGGTTAGGTGGCCAGAACCCCTGACCTCTTTCAGACAGGCTGCAAGTGCAAAGGGAAGGTGCTGAGCAGCAGGTTTGTTCTGATGCCAGTGGCCTCCCCCTCTTTGTGCTCCCTCCAGAATAACCATGGGTGGAGTTGCAGTGCTGATGGTGATACTGGGGATGCCTGTGGAAATATCAGGGCTCTGGTGCAGCTGCTGTTGTACACAAACAAAGCTTGTATTCCACCCAGCTGGACTACATAGGAGCTGGCAGAGCCAGTAGGCTGGCTTTCCCATAGCTCCTGTGGGAAGTGAGGCTTCGAGCGACTATGCTGCTGCCCTCCCCCTTGGAAAGGCAACTCAAGGTCTCAGCCGGCCTTTTGTTCTCTGTCCGGGGGTGAGAGAACAGTGACCTGCATTGTCTCTGGTGTCAGGGACAACTCCTACGCTGCCAGGCAAGCCAGAAATAGTGTGCGTTCTGCATGTTCTTATCTTCCTCTCATCGCCTGCATTAAAAAAAAGGAGAAAGACACAGCATCTCTGTAAAAGCTGCCATCTCTGTAAAAGCTGCCATCTCTGTAA
>JANVCC010000018.1:59211345-59321552 GCA_025345505.1 Todiramphus chloris collaris
CTGCCATCTCTGTAAAAGCTGCCATCTCTGTAAAAGCTGCCATCTCTCCTTACCCAGCTACTCAGGCCCTCTGCTTTGTAACTCTTCAGCTTAAGCGTGAAGCAAGGGCCATGTACTGCCCTTTGGGACAAGACAGGATGACAAAACAGAATGTGCTAGTGCAGAAGGACTGCAAAGTGAGAAGTAGTTGTCATGAGCTGACAGAAAGCAAAGGTCAGACAGGCAAAGGTGTAAAAAGTGCTGTGGAGAAATTGTACAGGGAAAATGTTAGTCTGGGCAATAACACTGAGGACAGAACTTGACTGTTTTCTCTAGTTTAGTTTTGCCTTAATGGTTCATATGCAGCATTCTGTTCAGTTAACTCTGTTCAGTTCCTCTTTATGTGTGTTTATAAAATGTCAATTAAAAATTCCAGTGTTGTCTTTTACAACCAAAAGATTAAACTAAGCTCAGATCCCTGCTTTACTGACTTATTGAAGGGTCCTCCTAATTATAAAGCTTTTTGCTTATAGAATAGTTGCATGGTATTTATTCTCCACTTTGTTTCATTACACCACTCTCTCTGTTTAAAGAATTCTTTAGAAACAAATAGGAGAGTCTGTTTTAGTACTAAGAATAGGAATTCATTGCTTGGTGGTCTTTCTTTTTGTTTGTTTTGTTGTTTTTTGTTTTTGTTTTTTTTTTTAATTAATCAACCTTGATGTAAGATAATATTCTAATTTCCAAATAGCAACATATAGCTAGAACCATAGTAGGTTCTTCTGTATCTCACAGAAGTAAAGATCTGCTGACGTTGGTGAAGTTGCTCAAGTTCAGTATTCCTAAAAGTGAGATTAATCTTCTGAGAATGCTTTTAGGGATTTCTAACTGCTAGTCATGTATAAAGATTGCTGACTGTCCTCTACTTAAGCATTTATATTTGGCTTCTGTGTCTGTGTTAAGACTTCCACTTAAATATTCACTGAGTTGGTAAATTCATTCATGTTTATCCTCATTTACTGAAAAGGATCTACTTGTGTTTACAACTGATAACAAAATGCTCATCTTCAAATGATATGATGTATTGGAATATTCCATTCTGAAAAATCAATATGATTCAGAAAAAAAAAATCTTGACTAAACCCAGCAATGAAGCTGAAGTCAGTAGGTCTTCCTGTGAGTCTATGTATATAGTCTCAAATAGTGTTGGAGTTATGCCTTATGCCTGAGGTGCTGAAAGAAGCCGGAGTGCCTGATGGGGACTGGTAAAATCCATTGCAACTTCAATGCAAGTCAGAATAGGTTGCCGCTGCTTAGTGCTTTCTAGGCAGTCCAAATTCAAACTCGGGTTTGGGGTTTTTCTTGGGGAGTTGTTTGGAATCTTCTTTGTAGTATGTATTTAACAGATTAAATCCATATAAATTACTGTATTTAAGGAAGTCTATCAAAGGGGTTCATTCTCATCTGTGATATTTAAAACTGTATGCTGCATAATTGTATTCAGATGCCTGTGCCCTTGATTTGTTTAGCCACGGGTGTTTCTATTTTCCGAGGTGCTGAAGCTTGCAATATCACACATGCCTGAGGTAATTCAGGGCTGTTTCTCAGTAAGAATACATTTGGGACAGGACTTAACACTTAGTTTATTAATTCTGCACTTACACTGGTATCAGTCATTGTGCTGTTCTTCTCTCTTGTCTTTTTTTTAGCCCACATATGGACATGCAATAAATTCAGGTGTGGAGAGAAGAGGCGACCAGAATATCATTGCTCCTGTTCAGATGATTGTGTGGAAAATAAAGATTGCTGTGTCAATTATCATTCTGTTTGTAAAGGTAAATGTCCTCAACAAGTTTCTACAATATCTCATATATATATATATATCCATACTTGTATGAAAGGAGAAGGACAAAATATAACTTTAAATGCATTCAGTAAAATAAAAAAAACCCCTTGCATTTATCAATAAGAATGTACTGCCTTAAAAAATAAACTGCATTCATTTGTTTTAAGGAGAGGCAAGCTGGGTTGAAGAAGAGTGCGAGGACCTTACTGAACCTCAGTGTCCGACAGGGTGAGGATATTGCATATTTTCATAGCTCTACTCTTTGCTTATGTTTCATTTTTGAGATTGTTTTCCCTGCTGTGCCTTCCTGGGACCTGCTTGCCTTCTTATCCACAGTAAGAGCAGCTGCCAGACAGAGGGCACCTGTTCAGCCAATGTCTGGTAGTGCTTACTAACAGATCAGGTTGCTCTATCCCAGCAGCTATCATGTATCCAAGCCCTTCCTTGACTTGCAAGACATGCCTATTTCTCAACCCTGCTGTCTCTCACAGATGTATATGCATTACCTTGTCCTACATGTGCTCTAATACCCGCTGTCGCAAATATTTTGGGACCCATTCATCAGTCTCAGGCACCTAAGACTGCCTCCCTTCCCGGCTGCTTTTAAAGACCTTTCCACTTCCTTGCCTGTTCCAGCCCCAGAGCTGCAAAATGTGGGCTGATCACTGTCCCAGTTTCACCAGCAGTGGGACAGCTTTATTTGCAATCTGTCTGAAGTACTTTCTTTAGTAGGTGCAAAGTGCCACGAGATCCTTGTATTCTCTGGCTCAGCTCTACATTGTGCCTGCTCCTGTGAGTTATGCACACACTGTGTGAGGCATGACTCATGTAGTTGATGGCAGCAGCACTCAGGCTCAAATAGTACAGCAGAGCTCCTAGCCAGGAAAAAACTCTGCCTTTCTTGTACTGTTTTTGCTGTGGGATCTTCAAATGAACTTTAGCTTTAAAGTTGACTGCAAACTATGACTGTACATATATGTAAGTTATTAATAGATGTGACTTAAACATTCTTGATTGAAAAGTATTCCACTTGAAAATAGTTCATAAATTTGTTGTGGGGATGATTTGAGTTCAATTATGTTCTTGTCTGAAGTGTCAATAAAAAAAAAAAAAATCAAGCCTATTTTCATTTTGATGATTTTGAAATTATGGTGCACTAAGAATATGTCTAGTAAACACACTTAATTTTGTTCTTATATCATTACTTTTTTTGACTTAAGATATTTAAATCATGCTAAGTTTATTCACTAACAAATGCTGACGCTTCAGAACCTTCAAGACAAACTGAACCTTCTATCCAGCTTGGAGTCCAAATCCCCAGTAAGCCCTCATGTAGGAGAGTGGTAACAAGGCCATTCTGGAGGCTTTTGTTATTATCTCATGTTATGAGGTCAGGGGCCATTTGGGACTGTGTGCTGGGAAGTTGCTCTAGGATGCTGATTTCCCTAATGCAGGATTGGGAACTGGGATGGTTAAAAAAGCAAGAGCCTCGTGCAAATCCGCAGTCAAAAGTTAATGGTGTGAATGCTGTAGGGCAATTCCTGTTGGTTAACTTGTTTTTAGAGTTTTTTGTTTGTTATTTCTGTACAGAGCATGAAAGGGATACATAGTTACTCTACTAAAATTGTTTTAATGCTGGCAAAACTACAAGTGTAGCAATAAAACCCAGTCCAGGAAAGGGTGATGTGTGGTCAAAGTTGAATCAAACAGTGTTGACTGCAGGCTCATCTCAGACTATTAGCACTTAAACGTCTCCCAAAACTAACTACTCTGTAAACAATCCACTTCTTCCTATGGTGAGGTAGGCAGGAGTGCAGGTGACTTTAGCTCAGTGCTTGTTTTAAGGCCTCGGGATTTCAATTCTGATTCTGTGCATATTAATGCACAGTGTTTTGTGTGTTCGAATTGCTGCTTTTATTGTATTTTCATTTTAGCTTGGTTTGCTCTTGTGCAGAGTAGACAAAAGACAATGCAGCATTCAATGAGGTGCTTAATCTGAGAAATCCCACTGATTTCCACGAGACTGATCCAGTGCTTAAAATTAAGTACACACCTAAATCTTTCCAAGCCTGGGTTCTATGTCATTTAATAGGATTATAAAGTTAACGGGCTGTAAGGTTTCAGAAGTGATCTAATCCTCTCCAGTGTTCTAGGAATGAAATAATGCTTTGAGAATTCAGACCTACTTAAGCAGTTTATCCTACTGCTTACCTCATTTTCTTGATGTCTTAGTATCTTTTGCTGCACTTTAAGCCTATTACTATTTGTTCTATTTTCATGGAGCTTGAAGAACAACTGATTCCTTTCCCCTTTGCAGATGTCTCCTGTATATTTAATGACTGCTGTTGAGGCTTTACATACATTTAGCTGAAAAGAAAGCTTTGCTTCCTATGCTTTATGTCCGTATATAGGCGGTGTTGTGTGTGTATGTGCGGGATAGGAGGTTTTCTGTGTAGTATGTTTAGCTCTTCAAGTGGACTTTTTTTTTTCTCTTTTCTCCTCCTTTAATTGTGGTCTAACTAGCCTGCAGTGAGGCGGGCCAGCTTGGCAGTGTGGTCTGGGCTCTTGATCGTCCAGACTGGTGAACCTGCTATACCACAGCAAGCCTGTGTTGCCTGCATTATGTTTCCATAGAAGCCGGTTTATAGGAGGGGATAATTATCGCTGCATTTCCTTCAGTTTGGAGTCAGGATGTGACTGTGGTGTATGTATTTACCCAAGAGCTGTGAAATATCCTTGTCATACTGTTTGGACACTGCCAGCATGAATCATTGGCAGGGCCAAAACTGGAGCCTCCCAGGCTTGCTCGCTTATGGTGGCACGCTTTTGAAGCAGCAAGTGTAACCCTGGCTACTCACTGGGAAGTCATGGAAATCCCTAATATGTCTCAGAACTGAGCTCAGATTAGTTTGTCTGGGGATTTTACTGGACCTATTCCAAAGGGAGTACAGTTTAACATGATCTGTCATGCTTTGCTTCCCTGAGCAGAGGGCAGATCACTAACTATATGAGTTTCAGCATGTGCAGAGTATATGAGAAGTGACCAGACGCTCTAGTTGTGGCAGTGGTCTGTTTTGCCAGGTTTAATTTTACACGTGTGAGGGAGTCGGTAGCTGGATTTGCAGACAACCAAAACATGTACTTAACAGTTGGCTTACTTGTAAATGCCAAACCAGAAATGGTTGCGTAAAGTCCCTTTCTAAGGAGTTGTCTTAAAATTTGGCTTTTTTTTTTTTTTTTAAAGCTAGGCTTGGTAAGTAATGTTGAACAGTCTTTGCCTAAAAGTTCATACTTTATTGCATTAAAAATTTGCAGTGAAGATTTTTAGACTTCTGCATTGGAGGGAGTCAATTTGGGAGGGTTGACAGAAAAGTTATTTTCAAAAGTTGTAGAGATTGGAATCTGTGGTGCAAAAATTACTTGTAATATGGGCAAAGGCAGTACATGAAGTTTCTGTACTCTGTTCTGCCAAAGGACTTTAGACTTGGTCTGAAGATCATTAATTTCTTGCTCCCAAATATCTGCCTCTGCTAAGATTTTTCAAAAGATGGTATTAAATATATCATCTCAATAAAAAACGGGTTTCAAACACACATCTTACAAATACATCTTAATGTTTTATTCTGTCTGGAGAATAGGTTAGGCTATGTAGTGGTTCTGACTAATGAACTCCTTTTGGCTAACTACTGTCCAAACTATCTTTCCTAAGAAAATTTTAATCAACATGTTTGGGTTGCCTGACTAATCTTCAGTTTAATATAGTCACGTTTGTTTGACTGAAATAAAGCCAAATATTTCACTTGCAAATGACTGGATTTTTTTGAGGGGTACCTCACTAAAGAAATTGGCAACACTTTATAAATAATATTTGTCTTCTATCCTTACTGTTTTATTCTGGGAAACTAAAGTGCAACAAAGTTTTGTGGGGAAAAAAACCCTGTTTTTTGATTTTACAATTTCTAAACATAAAAAAAGGGAAAATGAGCTTTCAACTGCCATGTAGAATAAATTAAATTCTTATATGTAGAATAAATTAAATTCTTTCTTATATGCGAATCTGTATTTTCAGTGGTTGTTGATGCACTATAGTGATTTTTACTTTATTTTTTCAGTCTCACATCCTCATATCTATAGGTCAAACACAGGATATTTTTTCTTCAAGGAAGAAGTTACTGATGACTATTCCTCTCCGTGATGCAATGTTTTAAGTACTTACAGTTGGAGAGAAATTGTTTGAACAGGGCTGAAACTGGCAACAGTCAGGGCTGGAAAACATAGGCCTTGTGGATACTGGAAGGGGAGAATTTGTTTTTGCTAGTTCCTGTGAAATCGTTTTCTGAATCTGTCTGTCAGGTTCCAGGCAGAAATACTGTTACAGTGTTCCAGTCATAGGGCCACATTTTCCAGTTTGGAGATTGGTAGTACTGCTGGTACTGTAACCAAGTTCTTGGTGAAATAATCTTTACAGGATGAAAGGAAAAATGTGTGTTGTGGTTGCTTATTTAACATATCCTGTACATTAGACTTTCTTACAGTTTTGTGCACTGTATATGTAAAAAGATAAATTCCTTTTTGTTAAGATAGGTTACCGGTTGTTGAGGAGCAAAGTGAATAAGGAAAGGCATGGCTTCATGTTCCCTTTGCTCTTACCTCGGGGTACATTGGAGGGGGTTGCTCCAGTGGGACTGATCTCAAGATAAGGAATACCAAACCCACCAGATGGATTACGTGAACTTCATAGCTTGTTCTTTATTTTATAAGTGTTTGTGAAATTGGGCCTTGCCGTGATTTCCTTGTGCAGACAGGCCTTGTTGGGCTGTCCCTGTGCACTCCCTACTGCAACCTGCAGCCTCTTTGGGCAGGGTTGCTACGCCAGCCTCTAAGCAAAGGAACCAGTGCAGGTCTGCTCACCGCTGCACCAGCCTGTGAACCTTCCTGCTTAGGAAGACTCAATTCCTTGATCCAATTTATCATCCCGTAATGAGTATCCCCACGATTTGGGAGAAACTTTCTTGAACTAAGTGATAGGAAAGTATTTCTCAGAGTCTGTCTTTTAATACTTCAATTTCTTTTTGTTCAGATTTACCAAGTCTCCAGTGTTACTGTTTTCGTTGGATGGCTTCAGAGCAGAATATTTGCAGACTTGGGGTGGACTTCTACCTGTTATTAGCAAATTACGTGAGTAGTTTCATTGTTTAATCAATATCACAATGTCTTACCTGAAAAATCCATAGATGCAGCTTACTCTTTAAAATGCTCACTCTTCTTCCATGGAATTTTAAGTTGTTGCCCTAAATAACTATGCACTGAGAACTTGATCTGGGGGAGGGTGGGTATGAGGAAAGGACCCATTGCATTTTCAGTGAAATCTTAAAAATTAGGTAGCCCTTGCCATATTTAGGAGATGGATGCTTTTTTGCTGTGAGTTTACTTATTTCTTCAATGGAAAAATGGAAAGTGAGGTAGAAAGCATTTGATTATATTTGAAAAAGAAGATAAAGAAAGAAGAGATTAGGAACAGGTGGAATTAGGAATAGAGAAGGGCTGGTAGAAATGTGCTGAATCTGAGAAAACCTTCATTTAACAAATATTTTTGCAAGAAATGAGAGCCTTATAAGTACATATTTTTCCTTAGCTTTTGTAGTGTCTTACTTAACTTTGTAGTGTCTAAGTTACTTTTCCTGTCTCTATTTTGGCTGTGGTCTGTATAGAACTGATGGCATTTCTTGTCTGAAAAATATGCCAATCTTCTTGTCATTCATAAATTACTACCTGGGGTGTTTGGTTTCAGTTTGACTAAAAATAAATCAGTAAAAATACTTGCTTTTTTGTACAGTGGTTGTTACAACTTGATGTGTTCCAGAGGGTAACAATTCACAGATGTATTTGAGGTTTTAGATTTTTTTCATTTTGTTCTGCATTGGAATAAAATGAGGCATTTGAAACAATTTCATTAGATGCAGTTATAAATAATTTAAATTGAAAAAGACTTTGTGGGCATTGCAAGAAGAGGCTGGCTATTACAAATGGTTATAGCTCTGGCTGAGACACAAGATAAGAGTGCCACAAAGCTTCTGTAGGACTTCCAGACTCCAACATCCACGTCCACATGTCAAGTTTCTTCATTCTTTGGTCTGGAAAGGCTACAGTGCAACTTTTCTCATTGACTTCTATAATAAACTTGAATTTCTCTTTCCATTGAACCCATGATAAATTCTGACCACTAAGAATTAAAAATATCTTAGTAACTTCATCAAAGTCACTTCACTTCTCCAGAATGATAAGGTTTTTGATTGTCAAAACTTACTTTTCTTTTTTTTGATTCTAAAATCAGAATGTCCAATAATACATGTTTTAGACAAAATAAGGAGCAGTCCTGTAATACAGTATACTGCAGGATTTTCAGATTTTTCTTTCTACAAAACCTCACTTTCTAGGCTTTATTTTCCTCATAGTAAAATGGTGGGTGAAAAGCTTAGATAAGGCAAATTTTCTTCAGTAAGAGAAAAATAGTCTCACAGATGAAAATTTGTGTCACTGGGGTGTTTAGCACATGACACTGTGGTCCTGTGGCTTCATATCTTTATGTGCTTCATGTCCCATGTGCTTAGACACGGAAAGGGTGGAAGCAGTTGTTCTGTAAAAATAAACATTTATATAAGTGTGTAAATACTGCTACAGCATTTTACTGTTCGGGACAGGGTAATGAAATCTGTTTCTCTATAGTAGACAAGTAACAATAATAGATACAAAGATTATTGCTGAAAAATCGTATTGAATTCTTTTGAAGTTCATACTTATCAGTCTACAGGACTGATAAATGTTCAAAAAAGGCACAATTTATGAATGACAACATTTACAAAGAAGTGGACAGTTCTTTGCATTAAGTAACTTACCAGACTGCTCAGTTCTTTATTAAATTAAAGCCATACTAAATTCCTGGATTTTTCCCTTTAAAATATTTGATGACAAATGCAGTATTCTGTTTGATTAAAAAAACCCTCCCCTTATCTAGTCCTGCCCATTCCTCCATGCTTACAATGAATTTCTAATGTCTCCTTGGAGAAATCTGTTGGAGTAAATGCATATAAGACATTATAATTCACTTTTTGCAAGTTTTATTATACACTTACTCTCAACCACCTGCTGAAAGATGGACAATTCAGTGTGGAGCTGAGGTTTTTCAGTGGACCCAGGCGTCGCTATAATGTGTCTCACATACTTCCATGCTGTAGTATCATAATTTTAAAATAAATTCTCCATTTAACTAAGGCAACAAAATCCAAAAAGAAGACAGACAGCTCTTATGGAAGTCCCAGAAACGCCCTCTAGGATTTTGGACACACAAAAAGTATTTTTAAATGTATTTTTCTGTTACTTAAAAAATGGAGCAAACAAACAACAACATCAAAACAAACAAAACCCACAACAAACAAACACAAACAAAACACAAACAAAGCAACCCCAAAACAACAAACCAAAACTGTGATTTCAGAAAGCAGCCTTAACAACAGATGTAGAAATGGTTGAATGTATCAAGTGTGTTGCAGTAGCAAAAATGGTACAAGTGATGATTTGTTACTACACAACACAGATTTGAGAGAGGGTGTCTGTAACTCAACAGGATTTAGATATCTGGCTTGGCTCCTTTTTATCTCAGTTAGCTCCAATTGAGTATTTCAACTGAAATCTAACCCAAAGCCCCAATCCAATGACTTCAAAGTGCCTTGATGCAGTAGTTTATGTAATCAAACCTTTAATTTCTGTTTTATTTATATTATATATAATGACCCAGAGGGCTAGTGAAGATGAACTAGTGATGGTCTTTCTATAGAGTCATTACTTTTGGCTCTTTAGCATCAGTTGAAATAGGTTTGGTTATCACATAGTATTTTTGAAGTCATTGATGAAGGCTTTTTTTCCTCTTTCTGAAAATCGGGGACCATATATTTGCATATGTAAATTTAGACATATAATTTAAATAAAGTTTGCTCAAGTGCTTTGGCCTGGCTAATTAATGATTCTTCGTACTAGCAAATAATGTGCATGAATCTCCTAAAAAACTGTGATTTTCATATCAAGATAAAAATTTGAGATTCATCTTGGAATAAGGGCTTATTTTTATTAACAATAAAACAACAACAACCAAAAAAAAAACAAAACCCCAACAAAACACAAACAAAACCCCACCACCAAACTATAAACCACAAACAAAAATGAAACTGCAAAATAAAAAAAAAATAGGGATTTGACAGGTGACCAGGACAGCCAGGCACCACTGTGCCCATGGATGCTTCATCTCTGGCAGCACTCAGGATGAAGTAACTAGTTGGTCTCAGGCTGTGGAGTTCACTTACAACACACCAGAGCAATTTTGGAGGGTGCAGTTTCTTTGATTACTCATTCTCACATATGCGTGCTTTTCATAAGGACTGTAGGTTTTGCTCATGTGACCACTGAAGTCAGTCATTAGGAATATATTTAGTCAACTTTATAAATTAGCATGGGAAGAAAAATGAAATATTAACTCTAGAATTTAGAAGAATGAAAACTTTCTGAAAATAGTTGTTGGGGGTTTTTTTAATAGGTATATGTCTTCATGAGGGAAACTTGCAAGATTTTTTTTATTTCTGTAATTTTCCTGATTTTCTTTCTTCCTTCCTCTAGAGAAATGTGGAACGTACACTGCCAGTATGAGACCAGTGTATCCTTCAAAAACCTTTCCCAATCATTACTCCATTGTCACAGTAAGAATTCCTGTATTTTATATGTATCCACTACTGAAGAGACTGGCCATGATCAAGTTTTCTCAAATGGAATAATATATTTCTTTGATAGATTGGGGGGGGGATTTCCCCTCGGAATATGAAAAAATATATATATCATACTCTTTTTTAGATTAACAGTTATTATATAACCCTACAGCTGAGTGGTGAGATCTAATCAGATTAAGAAATCAAATCCTTCCCAGACTAGCTGCAAGAATTCCCTTATAGGTGGAAGGTCACATAACTTTACAACTCCTCATCACTCATGTGTAAGTATTTCCACTAAACTGCAGATCCCTCTCTCTCTTGGAGTGAGAATAGCCCATCTCCTTTCAACTGCCAGCCTTGTTCCACTTCTTTAAGGTAGCTTGTCACAATGAAAAAAAAAGAGTAAGAAAGGAAAGGTTTGAACATAATGTTAATGTTGCCTCCCTGATGGACTATACCCAAACCTGGAAAAGAATATCACAAAACTGATCTTGTAAATTTATCACCTCCCGAATATGGGAGGAAAAAGAAAAATGAAGGTTTTACACACCAAATGTAGGGTTGGAATCCAGCAGATCCTTCTTAGTTTCGTTATGTTAGGACTGAAATTGGATCTGCACCTTCTTTCTTTCAGGACTGTCTTTTGGTAAGTGAAGAGCACATTGTAGATACAGAGTTTTGTCTTTGCTCCCCATTTTTGTGAAAAGTAGCAGGCCCTAGTGTTTATCAGTGTCATAAAGGTGTTGTTGTTACCTCCTTTAATGTAAAAAGGAGCCAGTCTGCTTGAAGGCAAAGCACGGTCTGTTAAAACTACCAAACAGCTGGTGTCTCTGAGCACTACTTTCACTACTTATGTAATGGTAATCCCCAGCTAAAGCTTCCATCTGCTGATATGCAGTTCTCCTTTGAAAGCCACAGTTTTTTCGACATGTGATGGGGTTCCAGCATAGGTAACTGCTCTGTCATTAGTGCTAAAGATGCAGGAAGTATGAACTGAGGTGGGGTCTCTTTGTTTGATCCTATATTTTTTAATTGCTTCTCACTGAGAAGCAAGTAAGAATTGGAAGGTAGAGCTTGGTAGCTACGGTAGGTGATGCTGTTAAGTTTGTGAGATACTGGTGGAGTAGAAGTCACATATAGATTATTCACTGGACATATTTGTCTAATGGACATCTGTTTGTGTAGCCAGAAGGTTCTTTATAACATTGTGACAAGATATACTCTAAATTACAGGGGCTGTATCCTGAATCTCATGGTATAATTGATAACAAGATGTATGACCCTAAAAGAAATGCATCCTTCACCCTTCGAAGCGAAGAGAAGTTTAATCCGCAGTGGTACCAAGGACAGCCCGTAAGTGTTAATACACTGCTGAGAATATTCATCAGCCTGTTGTTACTTAATACCATTTGCATGTGTAGCGATGTTGAAAGAGTACAGAGAGTGCTTCTAAGTCAGCCAAGAAGCATTACTCAGCACAATTAGGAATTCCCATACTAGAGCTGCAAAATGACAAATGAAACAAAAAGTAACATAATTTGTTGAATTTAAATGGAATTCTTGCTAAGGGGAGAACTGTCTTAAAATAACTAATAGAGATACCAGATTTTGTTCTGTTTTTAATATGAAGTGGGATTGCAGTTAATTTCTCTGAGGAAATTGACAGACCAGTTAGTTTTAGTAATAAGCACTAATAAAAGTTTACACCCTACCCAGTTACTCTCAGTTCAATCATTAAGCAGATATGAAACTGCCATCAAAATAAAGTGGCATGGGAAAGTTCAGGTGAGTGCTAGCCAGAAGAATAGCAAGGGAATAGATGTGAGTTATTTAGTAATGTGGAGAGGACCGATTTGTTTTTTAATTGTTTTGGTTTTTGTTTGAGGAAGTGTAGAATTTATGGGCCAATGAGAAGAATGTGTTGTATGAGTCTTGCTCCCATATCTCACAGTATGTGTGGCATAGGTCCTCAGAACATTCCCACCCCTTCTTGCTTTGCTGTTCTTGAGCCATTTCCCCTTCCTGGTGTTCAGACATGGTTCTACCATTGTGTTATTGCTGCATCCATGGGAGCTAATGGTTCCTGCTTCTGTCCTGGCTCCCCCTGGTGTAGCAGCAGAAGGGATGCAAGTGTTTGCCATAAGGAGTCAGGCTGCAAGGTATATCTGGGCTGCAGAAAGTGATGACCTGTGAGATTGTCTGGAGTGCTCCACGTAACCTTTTTATCTTTTTTAATCTTGTGAGAAGGTGCAGAGCTGTTGGGGGTGGTAGTGGATCTGGCAGTTACACTCAGCTGATTCTGTGAGCTTCTCTAATGATGGTGATTATTGTTCTCCTGCAGATTTGGCTAACGGCTATGTACCAAGGTCTAAAAGCGGCTACGTTCTTTTGGCCTGGGTCAGATGTAGCAGTTAATGGAACCTTTCCAAACCTGTATGAAATATACAATGAGTATGTAAACTCCTGTGTCTTAGATTAATATTTTAATTCAACTGTTGCAACTTGTACATTCCCCGAACTTGTACATTCTTACTTGACCTGTTAAGTAGCTGAATTACTAACTTTGTGGATGCCTCATGTTGTTACATGTCAATATGCTTATTGTTGGTCTACTTTAGTAGTTGATACAAATATCTACTTTGTGATGTAGTGTGAGAACTTGTATTCAAACTGTTTAAACATTAAAAAAACCTAAACATCCCCAAAACAAAAAATTTTCAAAACATAATGCAGGAATTAAAATCTACTCATGATTTTTTGCACCCTGAAGTAAATTATTCTTTTTGTATAATAAACACAAGCAATACTGGGAGCTCTATACTAATCACATTGCAATCAATGATTCCAAAGTGCTTTAGATCAGGCCATTAACTCCTGTAGAGTCACAGGCAATTAGCATAGATAAACTCGCATCTGCTAAGTAGTCATTAATGGCATCCAGTTGAATTCCGTTTTTTCTGCTAAAGTACGTTGAGTTTGTAATGTGCTATTAAAATTGTTTAGCTCTTGGAAATACATGGTTGGTTGATCTTGTATTGCTCTGATACAGCTCAATCCCCTTTGAAGAAAGGGTGGTAACTGTTCTTCGCTGGCTGCAGTTGCCTGAAGATGAAAGGTAGGTATACTATTGCAAGTGTAAGTTCCTGTTCCAATGGTGTTGCAATGAATTACTTTGTAAATATGATTTCTGTTTTAAACATATGCATTATTTTTATCAAGGTTAAAATATTATTTAATTCAAGCCTGTTCCTATGGATGAAACCTTATTTTATTAATTTTTATAATATTATTCTTTAATGTGTCCTTCCTCTGTATGACAGTGTTGTTTCCAATATTTGATGTCCATTGTTGAAATATAATCTCTTCAAACTGTCTCTGCTTGTATGTAAAATATTACATTTTTGGTACTGTTTGATATAGACCACACTTTTACACTCTGTATTTAGAAGAACCAGATTCCTCAGGCCATAAGTTTGGACCAGTAAGCAGTGGAGTAAGTAGTTTTTATTTTATTTATTTATTTATTTATTTTTAATTTGAAGCTTTAATCTGATTCTATAAATAAACTTCCATAATTTGTGAGATTAACCAAGACCACGTTCAGTATGCTTATTAAGAAAAAAAAAAAGAATAGACAGCCTATCCATAATTCACATTAATATATAACATGTGATAAACAGCCTATTTAGTGTATTATTTTTTTTCTTCTTTATTTCAACATATTTTAATTTGCAAAAGCATGTTCAGGTATGTCTTGTATGTTTTATCTTGCTCCTATTAGTTCTTTATGTTGATTTTACTCAAGCGGGGAGGGGGACAGAAAGTTTGTATATTTTTAGTTTAATAAGAACAGAGATTTTTACAGCAACTGTCCCAAGTTTTTGTGGTCAAGTAATCATGTTATAATAGTCATTCATTTTCCTCCAGTTTCTGCGCAAAGGTTGGATGAATACTGCTCTTACATCACTGTAGTTAAATTTTATGCCTTCTCAGGCAAGAGGGTGGTAAAAGGGACATTCACCCCATCACAGTCTGTGGTGTGCCTATGGCATAAATAACAAGTCTCTTGGACTGCTACTGTTTTAAAAAGTACTAAATAGCTTTACATTTTAACAGACTAAAGTGAAAAATGCCAAGAAGAGAGCTCTTGGAAATTCTGGAGTGTTGTAAAATTCTTCCATCTTAAATGGGCAGGAAGACTGGGCACCATAGCTAGATATCACTCAGTGGTCACAACAATAAAAAATTCTTGCCAATTGGTAATTAGGGTAATTACTCTAAGGTGTGAGTAGTTACTGTTCCTGTAAGGAACTGTAGAATGAATGTAAGTGCCCAGTGAAGAAGCAGACAACTAATTGGAACTGCAGTACAGGAAATGTGTTTTAATTCATTATCCTTTTCTTTGGTTAACTGGATCTAAAGTTCTGTATGTCAAGAATGCTCTGCAGAGAAAGACTCTGAGGTACATAGTCTCCCCAGGAGCATCTCATCTTTGTTTCACACAATGCAAGGCAGCTTATACAAGTAGATGAGGAAAAGGCTGAGGTACTTAATGCCTTCTTTGCCTCAGTCTTTAATAGTCACTCTGGTTATCCTCATGGCATTCAATCCCCTGAGCTGGAAGATAGGGATGGAGACCAGAACAGTCCCCTCATAATCCAGGAAGTGGTAGTTAAAGATCTTCTAAGCCAACTGGAAACCCACAAGTCTATGGGGCCAGATGGGATCCACCCGAGAGTGCTGAGGGAGTTGGCAGAGGAACTTACCAAGCCTCTCTCCATCATTTATCAGCGATCCTGGTCAACTGGGGAGGTCCCAGATGACTGGAGACTTGCCAATGTGACATCCATCTATAAGAAGGGCAGGAAGGATGATCCAGGGAACTACAGGCCTGTCAGCCTGACCTCGGTCCCGGGAAAGATTATGGAACAGTTCATTTTGAGGGTGATCACACAGCAAGTGCAGGACAATGGGGGGATCAGGCCAAGCCAACATGGGTTCATGAAGGGCAAGTCCTGTCTAACCAACCTGATCTCCTTCTATGACCAGGTGACCCGCCTAGTGGATGAGGGCAAGGCGGTGGATGTTGTCTACCTGGACTTCAGGAAGGCATTTGACACCGTTTCCCACAGCATTCTGCTGGAGAAGCTGGCAGCTCATGGCATAGACAGGAGGACTCTTGGCTGGGTTAGAAACTGGCTGGATGGCCGAGCCCAGAGGGTGCTGGTGAAGTGACCAGTCACAAGCGGTGTCCCTCAGGGCTCAGTTTTGGGACCTGTCTTGTTTAATATTTTCATCAATGACCTGGACAAGGGAATTGAATGTACCCTCAGTAAATTTGCAGATGACACAAAATTAAGCACAAGTGTCGATCTGCTTGAGGGTAGGAAGGCTCTGCAGCGGGATCTGGACAGGCTGGAGAGATGGGCTGAGCTCAATTGCATGGAGTTTAACAAAGCCAAGTGCCAGGTCATGCACTTCGGTCACAACAACCCCCAGCAACGCTACAGGCTTGGGGAGGAGTGGCTGGAGAGCTGCCTGGCGGAAAAGGACCTGGGGGTGTTGGTCAATAGCCAGCTGAACATGAGCCAGCAGTGTGCCCAGGTGGCCAAGAAGGCCAGTGGCATCCTGGCCTGGATCAGAAACGGTGTGACCAGTAGGAGCAGGGAGGTGATTGTACCCCTATACTGGGCACTTGTGAGACCGCACCTTGAGTACTGTGTCCAGTTTTGGTCACCACAGCACAGGAGGGACATCGAGGTGCTGGAGCGAGTGCAGAGGAGGGCAACAAGGCTGTTGAAGGGGCTGGAAAGCATGCCCTGTGAGGAGTGGCTGAGGGAACTGGGTTTGTTTAGTCTGGAGAAGAGGAGGCTGAGAGGAGACCTTATTGCCCTCTACAACTACCTAAAAGGAGGTTGTAGAGAGGCTGGTGTTGGTCTCTTCTCTCAAATTAGTAATGAAATGGACTCAAGTTGTGTCAGGGGAAGTTTAGATTAGATATTAGGAGGAAATTCTTCACTGAGAGGGTGGTTAGGCACTGGAACAGGCTGCCCAGGGAGGTGGTGGAGTCAACATCCCTGGAGGTGTTTAAAGAACGATTAGATGTGGAGCTTCAGGATATGGTGTAGTGGTTGAGAAATGCTAGGACAAAGGTTGGACTTGATGACCCTGGAGGTCCTTTCCAACCATTATGATTCTATGATTCAATAAGGTAACAGAATGACTTCATTTAAAAATACTTTTTTCGTTTTGTTTACTTTGCAAGTTTTCAAAAGTAGCCCAAATGAGTTTACCTACACGAGTGAGCTTAAATGCAATACCCCTGGTCATGAACAGTGATAAAGTGGTAGCCTGTTCTTTGGCTTTTTCAGTCCCTTTAAACTAATTTGCTCCGAGACTAATATCCGGTCAGAATTTCAAGGACAGTTTTCTCCAGGGCCTCTCCCAACAAGGATTTTGAGGAAGAGTGCTGCACGCTTGGCTTCCTCTATTGCTTTCTGGTGTTCTCTTCTGGTATTTTCCCATCAACATCTGTACCCTTAGACATTCCTTGTTGTCCTCATTTGTGCCCCTGGTAATAAAACAAGGATCAATTTCATACTTTAAAACCACTCTCACTGGCTATAAACTGGGTTGTTGGGTTTTGGGGTTTTTTTTGGTTGGTTGGGGGTTTTTAAAAATCTTAACTGAAATAACAGCTAAAAATGTGTAGCTGTGTCAGTATGGTGTGGGGCCCAGAAAAAAATGAAGCTGAGGGCTTTGTAGTGTAGATATAGCTAGACTTCTGTAGATGGAGGTAGCCCTGAGCGGTGCAGTCTGCAGGCTGCCATTTTTATTTATCAGTATAAGGTATGTCTGTTGAGTACATTCTCAGAAGATGTAAAGACTAAAGGATGTACAACTGAGAGAAATAGGAACAGGCAAAAAAGCAGGTTTAATGGGGTATTGAGGTTGATGTACATCTCCTGTTCTCACAGTTCCTTCTGTTAGTGTGCACTGTATGTTCTCCCTGTCATGAGTTTGGGAGTTACTGCATAGTTTTAAGTCCACTGTGTCCTTCCTTTATGTCTGGACTTCATTGCGCTGTGAATAGTCAATAAGAAGAGCTCCTTACTCTTTATTAGCATATACCATTACAGTTTAAATTTATCCCTAGAAATAAATTCTAGTTTTAAATTTAAATAATTAACACCTACTTTACATTTCTATTTTTGTCGTCAGGTCATTATGGCATTGCAGAGAGTGGACAACATAGTAGGGATGCTGATGGATGGTCTCAAGCAAATGAACCTGCATAAATGCCTGAACATTATTTTTATATCAGATCATGGTAAATTAAATTTTATTAAATATATCACATTTCTGAGGAGCTGCTTTTATAAAGTAATATTCTGAGTTTATACTTGCATGTTTCTGTCAAGGTTAACAACTCGGATAATACCTAGAAATTATGGTTTATATTATCAAGATGGTATAAGAGGTAATCAATGTAGGTGAGAATCAGGCTGTTCTATGGGGGAGAAAGAAGTGAACAACATAGGGAGGAGTTAAATAATTTTCGTATCTTATTCCTAATTCCTCTTGTGATCATTACCAGCCATTAAAAAAATAGAATAAATGTGAACTGTAAAAAAATAGATTTCATTTTATTCTTTTAACTGCACTACACAGCAATACTTGTCAAATTGCTGAAAAAACTGAAAATGCAGACCGTATCTCCCTTTCACTTATCAGTTTCTTTATCCATTATTAGAAAGCTGTGAATATGAAACTTTATTTCTGCAATAGATTTTCTGTATTTCTGGAACGATTTCTATGCTAAGTTATGTATTATACCAATACACCTGTTTCTGCTTCTTTTCTTGATGAACAAAATGAAAACACACTTCCATGCAGCACAAAATTGACTTGCAGAACTCATAGACACAAGGAACTATCTAAGCCAAATATCTATACAGGTTTTAAAAAACATTTATAAAATTAATGGAGGGTAAACCTGTCAAAAGTTATTAAGAGTTCAAATGTAACATGCAACTCAAAGTCCTTTTGATTTCTGGAAATTGATAAGGAACACTGGGAGGAAGATTATCCCATAACTGCTGTGCTTATTGGATATTTTCCTAGATGTGTTACTGAATACTGTTAGGTAGGATATTGGGCTAAATTAATATTTGGTCTGACCATTACTACTGTTCTTAATCTTATAAGATTTCTTTCCCTTAACAAAATTTGTCTGTTTATTCAATTGGACTGTTTTTCTCAGCCAAGGAAATGGCTGGTTGAGTGTATCTATTTATGTTTTGTTTCTTTCATACATGAGTATTGTGGTCTCCTTGAATCAGATATCTTGGGGTTGCTGATAAAAAGACCTGATAAGCTGCAATTCTGACTTTTACAAGTTAAGTTACATGTCTCCTCAGCAAGCTACTCTACACTGATAGTCCCATTTTTAAATGAAACTTACTTCCTTTTACAGGGATGGAAGCAGGGAGCTGCAGAAAAACAGCATATCTGAACAGCTATCTGGATGATGTTCAAGATTTCATAGTAGTGCCTGGTCCTGCAGCTCGCCTAAGACCTAATAATGTTCCAGATGAGTATTTCTCTTGTATGTAATTGCTAAACTAATTTTTGTTATTTGGCTATATGCTTTTGTACTGTATGAATACAAACTTAGGATCCGCATACTCTATTGGTAAATCTGAGTGCAGGTCAACTAGGGACAACCTAGATAATGACAAAGGGGAAATACTGAGTAATGCACCTGTATTTTTTTTAAAGACCCCTTGACTTTACAGGTCTGAAAGTGTGTTTGAATCCTACAGTTTGCATTTGCAGTCTGCTTCGGAGTGATCAGCTGCAAATGCTCTTGCCTTGTGAATGACATTTCTTTGAATCAGACCTTTGGTGCTCAAGAGAGACTAGAAAATCCCCCTCTCGTGTCTTGCTGCATTTCTTGATTTACCAGTATATGTGTGAATTTGCTATAGTTCTGTCTTAAAGGATTGTTACTATCTTTTACATATTATTTTGAGTATTATATTTCCTAGTCATTAACTCCTGTCAGGCCCTTAACCAGTTTTTAATTAAACTGCAAATAAATAAAAATAAGAAAATAAACCTTAGTAAAAAGCAAAGAATGCTTACAAATTTTAAACTTTCATTCATTGTGAAGTCTCATTTTAGGTGAACATTTAATGCCTGCAGTATTTGGTATTTTTTGATGCTGAATGCACACATTTCCTTCCTGTTTCATAGGTGTTCTTTTTTTTCTATCTAGATTATTGTTCTCCATGCTCTTTAAAACTTGTAGGCCTTAACCCCAGTGACTTTAAGTCCTGTTTACTTCATTGCTTGATGCTACTGTAAACTGTTTTAAATGTTTCCTTGGAGAACGTGGGAGTCAAATGGCAGTTCCAGGTTCTCCCTGGAGAAACAAGCTCAGGAAGAAGAAAAAGCAGAGTATCTCCTGCTTCTGCCACATGCCCAGTTTTCATGAATTACTATTGCTGTCTTTGTAGCACTGTGTGTATCAATGCAGGAGTTATTAATGGATCCCTTGCCAGTGTAATCCTTCAGGTATTTCAGTCAAGCATCAGATATTAGACTCAGGACGGACTAACTGTATGAAATGTAATGGGCCTGTGTTCTACAAAATGTCAAACTAAATGTAATGGTCCCTTTTGGCTTGAGTCTAAACATCTGGATTTTATGCAGCTTGCACTTGGCTATCTTTCTAAGGATGCTTGTCAGATAAAACCACTGTCCTGGTAGTTGTACTTGTTGCTAATAAACTCTTAAGGGAAAAGAAAGTAGGAAAAAATCCAGCTTGATTACCACAGTATTTAGTTGTCTCTTTTGTGGGCACTTCTCAGATTATTTTTCTAACTGTGGCTAATACAGTTTAAAATTTGAAAGCTGTAGATAAACAAGCAGAGGGGAGACTGAACTAAAATTTCATGAAAGCAATAGCTTGACAGTGTAGTCACTGTTTTGTTTCATAGGGCTTTCATTCTGGAAAAATAATTTCCATATTTTTTCTGAAACTAAGCTAATTTTACTATGTGATGGGAATGCTTTCATTTTACATTGATTTTTTTTTTTAACGTAGGTGACTAATTCTTACATATGATTCTTCCAGTTAATTATGAAGGCATTGTCAGAAACCTCACAGTAAGTGTCTGTCTTATCTGTTGTTTTAGCTTAATTTCTACTGACATTTACAGGTATTTTATAGCCTCAGCTGTTTGCTAGGCTACTTACATAGATAGCATCTGCACTTTGAGTCAGTGACCTTTTGTATGCTATTCAGTGAACAAGAACAAAAGCAGTTCGCTGCAGTGGTAGGGAAGGTCAAAGTCGAGTAAGGTGTAACGTGACTATCTGTCGTTGTGCATTAACTAAGGTTTTGTGTTCATTTCTTTTCACTAACTCTATCATGTTGCTGTTCAAACTGGTGAGCTTGTGTATCTGGACCATACTGGCTGAGGGCCAAGTCAGTGTTAAAGCTGAGCTACATTTCCTGGACAAGAATAAGATTTTCTTGTTTATCAAAAAGGTGTGAGAAACTGTGAGAGGATCTTGATATTTTATTATTTTATTTTATTTTTTAATATATTTTACTTTTTTTTAATTACTTTCAGCTTAAGATATTTGCTTTTCTGCTTTATACCTGGCTTCTGTTTTCATCCCTGCACTGCAGTGTGTTTGCCTGTGAGTTGTGCAGACACTGCTGTCGACAAGAGCTAGAATGGTTATATAGATGACTTCATATTCAAAAATACCAATATTAAAGTAGAGGGGCTTTTTTGTTTAGTTGGGGTTTTTTTTAATTTTATATTTTACATCATGAATGGATCTAAACTGGTGGGAAATCTATTTGTCCCTGAGTGACCAATCTAAAGACCCTTTAAATGTCTGTTAATTTCTGTATTATACAGCTGTGGAATTGTTGCACTGGATAGTCTCCTACCACTTGTGAAAGTATCATGATGTCCATGTCTCAGTGTAATTCTGTATTAATCCTATGCATTTCTGTTTGACTCTCTACAATTATAGACTGTAAGAAAAAAATTATGTCCATAATCTAATATAAATTTTCTTCTAATAGCTGTTGAATGAACAAACAGTCAGTATTTTTTATTTAAATAGTTATTAATATTTTTTTCTTGGACCATATGACCCCAAACCTGATGGAGTCCCATTCTCTTTAGTGAAAGTTGTTGCAGACCCTATGCGATTGAAGTACTTTGTAAGAACTGTGCATGAACTAAGCAAAAGTTTAGTGAAATGTACATTTTATATTTCAATTTAAACATTTCAGTGCATAGAACCAAATCAGCCTTTCAAAGCTTACATGAAACAGCTGCTACCCAAGCGTTTCCATTATTCCTATAATGACCGGATTGAACCATTGCACTTTTATTTAGAGTCCCAATGGCAGCTTGCTAGGTAAGTTAGTTTTCAGTACTTGATTTTACAGCAAGTGTTTTCTTGTGTTCTCATACCTGTTCTCTTTCAGATGCCTCAGAGTTCAATGTTAACTATTGAAGCATGATATTATAATTTGTCATAACAAATGGACAATGCAAAGAAACAATGCATGCTTTTCTCTACAGTTTTTGCTGGTCTGAGGGGATTAATTCTAGACTGGCAGCTGTAAATACTCTCCTTACTGGCTATAAACAGGTAGTGACAGGCTTGGTGACACAAATATTAGAAACTAAGATCCCCTTTGTCAGGTGCTTGAATGTATCTTGCCCTGCTTTGGGTGTTTCAAAAGAGTCATGAAAGCCAAGCATGATGTAAATACTCACTTGAATCAGTCTTGTGAGCAATCCACTGAATTTACTGGGCTCACTACTGTTAAATACCTTACATGTTATCATAGACTCCTAGAATGCCTTGGGTTGGAAGGACCTCTAAAGGTCATGTAGTCCAACTGCCCTGCAGTAAGCAAGGACATCCTCAACTAGGTGTTCTGACCAATGAATTTGCAACTTTCATAACAATGGCATCTGCTACAATAATAGAAATTTGAACACCTCTGTGGTACTCCAGGGCTTTCATCATGGAAGAGTTTTTTCAGCCCATGTACTCAATAAGTCCTGTAGTGTAATACCATAAATGTGTGCAAGTCATGCAAATCAGGTTTTGATTATTATAAATGTACAGATTTAAATAATATGTATGGATCTAGAATATGTTGGAGATTTGTTTTTATTAGACTGTAAGATGCCCAACCAAATGCTTTAAATTAAACCATAGTATTTATTAAAAACAAAATTCTTAATAATCTACTATATATATATAAAAAAAAGTACAGTAAAGTTCTGTGAAAATCTGTTAGCCTGAGAACAAACATTTTGTCCATATGTCATCTGATACTTGACTTGAAGCTGCTCTGATGGGCACTTGAAGGTCCTAAAGGGATAACATTTGCAGAGAACATTTTAATTCTGATTTTAAAAGCATTCTCATTCAGAGCCTAAAGTCTTTCTATTGCCTATGGACAAGCCTCTAAGAACCTTTAAATAGACAAGTAAACAATGCATCACTGAATGTATTTTATATTGATATGATTTGTAAAGTGTGAGTTATAAAACCTGATTTATTTATTTATTTATTAATAGGAACCCACTTGAGGCTAAAAGCTGCACAGGTGGATTCCATGGCTCAGACAATCGCTTCCCCAGTATGCAGGTGAGACTTAAACTTAAGGTAGCTCTGTTTTGCTCCTTCTATCTCTGAATGTTGTGTTTGCTGGGTGTTGAGATTTTTAGGTTTTTTAAAATCTGTGGCATTATTTCATCTGCAATTAAAGAAATCTGGCATATTTAGGATTGCTGTTGTAATATGCGGGGTAACCATCACATTGTGTGATTCAGTCAAAAGTCAAAAACTGAAGAGGACAAGAGGACTTACCCTTGAGATTTCATGGTGCTGGTAAGAGCACAAAGTTGTTCCAAGTTGGTTTTGTTGTAACATTAGAAGCAGGAAAAGAGAAAGCTTGTCTAATTGTAGATCTTAAGAGAATTCAGATTGGAAGGGCCTCAGGAGGTCTCTGGTCTGACCTCCAACTCAAAACAGAGTCATCTTCAAGATCAGACCAGATTACTTAAGGCTTAATGCAGGTCTATCTTCAAAACTGCCAAGGGCAGAAGCTCCACAACTTCTAACCAAGCTGCTCCGCTGCCTGACTGTCCTCCTGGTGTAAATGTGTTTAGTTATAGCCAGCCAGAACCTTACTTGTTTCAATTTATGCCTCTTGTCTCTCTGCCCCCTACTGTGTAACGCTGAAGAGCGTGGTTCAATCTCCTTGATGACTTTGTTGTAAGGTACTGGGAGACTGCTGTTAGGTCCACCTGAAGCAGTCTGTCTCTTCTCCATGCTGAACAAGTTTAGTACCCCTTCACAGGGCCAGAACTGCAGCCCATATCCATCTTGGGTGCCCTTCTCTGAATTTGCAATGTTTATTGATGTCATTCTTATGCTGGAGGTGCAGTATCCTGATGTGGCCTAAATAAATGCTGAGTAGAGAGGGTTGATCCCTTCTCTCAACCTACTGGCTCAGCTTCTGTTTGGATTCATGGATTCATGGAATCCTGTTGGCTGCCTTTACTGCCAGGGTGTGCTGCTGGCTCATGTTTGGCTTGCTGTCCTCTGTGTCACCCAGGCCCTTGCAAGAAAAGTTGTACCCTAGCCAGCCAGTCCTCTGTTCTGTAAGGCTAGTCCATTCTTTGTGTTCTGGGCTGCCTAAGAACAGAAGCAACAGGCTAAAACTGCAATAAAGAAGAGTTGATTTGGGTATTAGAAATTAATTTTTTTCCAAAATAATTTATGGGTGCAACAGTTTGCTCTGGAATTGCATGAAACATTCACCACAGGAATCACCTAACAACTAGTCAGACAAGTATCTTTCAGAAATAACATAATTAATTTAGATTCTGTCTTTTGCAAAAGCTGATTAAATGGTCTCCCAACTCTGTAATTCTACTGTGGCATGATAGATTATGTATCACTGTTTTGTGGTAGTCTGTTCATGAGAGAGCATGTTAGTCACCTTTAATATAAGGAGAGTTCTCAAAATCTTTTTAATGAGAAATGGGAAGGGATCACAGGGAAACATGAAACCAGATCCATGGTCAGCTCCATCAAATTTGGGGAAGTTACTTAACCCATCCTCTGTTTTAGTTTCTGCTATCAATAAAACTAATATTCTTAATTTCAAAAAGCTACTTTCAGGATAAAATCCACTAACAGTAATGTGATACTGTTACAGTGAATATGTGTAAACACATCTATAGAGACAACCCTATATTAAAAAAGTTAAAACAAATATTTCTCTTAAAAACCTTAGTTTTCATGTCTTGCAGAATTGCATAGTGTTGGCATCAAAGTGCTGCTTTTTTAAAAAAAACCTGTTAGCTATAACCTGTGTTCATTTGGTATGAGTTTACCCTTCTAGGTCTACTCTTCTCCAATTTGACAATGGAAAACCTGTTGACAGGGTACCTAGTGATGGGATACAACCAGCAAGGCCACGTGATGCCAAATGTCAGCATAGTATATACTCTTTCTGCAGCAGTTTGACTGTAATTTTTTTCAGTAGATTGACTCCATTCAAACTTTTTGTCAGACTGGGGACTGTCAGTTCATAGCATCCCGAATTGGTCTTAAAACAGATGCAATTTATCCTTTTGTGGCTAACGCATTATAGCAGCATACATTTTGTGCTCTGTAATTATCTTGTTCAACAGAAAGGAGGTAGTATGTTCATGCCCCATCTGGTTCAAATTAGGCTAGTTGAGAAAATGATTAGCCTACAGTTAGTATCAACAGTTGCAGAATGACAGCCTGCATTATGCTTTAATCTCCAAAAAATTAAGTTAGAGTTGAGTTTTTAGCCTCCATTTTTTGCCACACAGCTATGAAATCTGGCACAATTGGATTGTTTGCAAAGAGCTTTGGGATCTTGCCTAGGAAGATGGCATAGAGTGCAAAGCATCCATCACTTATTCAGTATCTTGATACCATAAATGGGTGTGATCAGTTTCACTTAATGAAAAGTAAGCTGAATATCTCAGGATAAGTTTAAAACCAATCTTTTTGGCAGCAGTTGAGTTAAAGCATTTGCTGCCCTTGCCTCCTCCTCCTTATTTCTGCAGCAAACCCTTCTCTCTGATGGTGTAAGCTTTGTGTGGCTGCAGTGCTAAGTAGGTCGGGGAACTGAACCAGAAGGAAAAGAGCCAGCAGGAAAATGAGTGTTTCTGAACTGGCTGTGTTCCTGGACCAGGTTCATGGTACGGCTACACAATAGCTTGTGCTAGTATAGCTCAGAACTGGTGCAAGAAGGAAAAACAGCTGCAAACCAGGTGTGGAAGCCCAGGATCTTGCCATTGCTTAAACCATTTAAAGCATTGCTACCAACAGATGATTTCATAGCCTTAAGTTAAAGGCTTCAAATTGTTTATAAAGCATGAAATGTTATGGTTACTTTGTCTCAACATTTCCAGTAAATCCCTTAAAACTTTTCAGAAAATTAATTCAACTTCTTCAAAAGCAGTGAAGAGCAAAGGACTTCATAAATGGCTGAAGGTGACTATGAGACAGAATCGGGTTTCCTAATACTGTTTTACTACTACTTAAAATTAATTTTTTTGTTTTTAAAATTTATTTTTAAGAAAAAGCATGCATTTGACTTGATCCTTACAATGCTAGGAAAGTAAATATTAAGTTGTTGGAAGAAAATGCCTTCTAAATATGGAGATGTTTTCCATTTCAACTTGTCTTAAACAAAGTTCCACTTTTCTCCATTAATCCTAGGCTATCTTTATTGGATTTGGACCAGGATTCAAGTCTCATACTCAAGTTGATCCATTTGAAAACATTGAAGTATATAATTTAATGTGTGGTAAGTACAGTTTGTGGGGGTCACCTTTCTTCAGTGAAATATATCTACTTAACATTGTAAATCTTCTAATAACAGATATTTAAGTGTCCTTAGAAATTTGTCCTTAAGACTAGCTGCTGATTTTAACACATAAAAAGCTCTTTGTTTTTCTGAGAAAGGTCCAGCTTTTAAATGACTAACAACTGTTTAGGATCTACTGATCGGCCACCTTATATCTCTCCTTTCCACTGGTCACTGTGTGTGTTCCTCTTGCTGCTCCAGAGCTGGTGGTTTGACTCGCCACTACTAAAACTGACTACCATACAGTCTCTACCATCAAGAAGAATGAATATTTCTTTCTCATATCTAACTAGAGGCTTTATCAGATTGATAGCTCAGGTGACCTTATTCAGGCAGAATAATAAACAACAAGGATAGTAATGGATGTGGGTGCAGCTGCCAGGCATCTTATTTCAGAAGTCTGAGTCAGTCACCCACTCTGCTTTTTATGCACTTGAATTTGTATTTTGTCATGTGGTTTTTTTATTTGTTGTTTTTCTTCACCATATCTTTAATTTTAGTTACTTGATATAAATAGTTTTTTAATTTGGATAATTTTTATAAATTCTTTTTTAAAAATCTTTTTTACTTAATTCATATAATAAACCTTCTCCCAGATTCATCGTTATACAGAATCACAGAAGGGTAGGGGTTGGAAGGGACCTACGGGGATCATCTAGTCCCACTCCCTAGCTAAAGCATGGTCACCTAGTGCAGTTTGCACACGAACATGTCCAGGCAGGTTTTGGAAGTCTCTAGAGAAGGAGACTCCACAACCTCTCTGGGCAGCCTGTTCCAGTGCTCTGTCACTCTCACAGGAATTAAGTTTTTCTTTATGTTTAGGTGTAACTTCCTGTGTTCTGGTTTGTGCCTGTTGTCCCTAGTCCTGTCAGTGGTCACCACTGAAAAGAATCTGTCCCCATCCTGTTGACACCCACCCTTTAGATATTTGTAAGCATTGATAAGATCATTGCATGTGTCACTTGTTCAATTTATGTATTGTATCTTTTAATACTGGATTTGAATATTTTCTTGTTCATTCTCGTTGTCTGATAAAACAGGTATTTTCCTTGATGGACTACAACTGTCCTGTTAATCTGTAATCCTATTGCTTTGGAGTCTTACTCCAGAGCTAGTGGTGTCTGCAATAGTTAGGGTCCCCTTTTCTCACTATTCTTTGGTGTTGCTTTAGAATTCATGATTTATTTCTGTCCGATGCAATCTGCTTCTGTATCTTGAGGGTTGCAGACAGCTCACGTCATATACAGATACTCTTCACTTGACTTTTTGACACTGTATTGTACACTGAATTAGAGAAGTGGTGTTTCTTTCTGAAAATTAGGTGATTTGTGGCCCTTTTCCCCACCTTCAAACACAATGTTACTGTGACTCCTTGTTACCTTTGTCCATTCTCAGTTTTGTATTTTATGGTTTCTCCAAAAGTCTATCACTAGTTCTACCACTTTCTACCACCCCTTTGAGGTGGTCTTCGTCTGTATTCTGTATTTTCCTGCCTACTTATCTCTCTTGCCAGGACCTATAAGTGCTCTAACATCTGCATCTGCGAGAGACTACGTATTACCAAAGGGTTTAATCCAGAAAACACTTAACAGGAGCACTGCCCATGCTTGAGATCAGTGGTGATATTTTGGCCACATTTAAACCAAGTGTTTAAATTCTTTGCTGGAATAGGCAACATGTCTCTCACAGCCTTGTATGCTTTGCTGTCTCCTTATGTCATGATTGATCTTGAACCACCTTCTTGTGCCCCCCTGATCTGTTTTGTGTATGCTGCATGAGAGAGGTAGAGTCCTTAATAGTATCTCCATGAAGCAAGTTCAGTAACAGATCAGACTAAGAGCAGTCAATGAAGCCTAGACTTCCTCTATCCTGTATAGAAAGAATTAGAAGAATATGATGTGCAAAAGCTGCAACATTAACTTTCAGATAGAAAATGAAGTGAGGTGACTTACTCTATCTTTTATTTGCCCAGGGCTTTGATGTCTTGTGAGCTACAGAAAAGCATCATCTTTCAGGTGTAGTGTGGGGCTTTATCATTTCTCTTGGAGATGCTGACTGCACCTTCTTGCCAAAGGCAGCCAGAGAAGAGATGCTGTCTCCCATTTGTCCAACATCTCAACACTTAAAGCATGAACACCAGATATGTGCAACTATCTTGTCTGAGTTGGGGAGTTTCAGCTTGTGTTTTCCAAGGTGTTCAAATTACCAGACTTGGGGATTTCTGGGGTGTTGTGAATTCTTGGATACACCACTTAAAACAATAGGAACATAACAATGTCATTTAGCTGTTTAAGTGGCAACCTGACTTCTGGGGCTAGTTCTCAATTTATTATTTTTTTTAATTTTTTTTATTTCCCACTGCTTTGTGTGTTGTATCCATTGGAGCAGGAATTGCTAGGATTAGAAAGATTATTTATTTCTTCTTTCCAAAGTAAAATAGCTTCATCTGGAGGGAATTACACTAACATATCCAAGTGCCACAGTGCAAGGATAATAGTGCTCCCCTATGTAGGAAGGGAAGTTCAGCTCTAACTCCTGTGCCCTACGTGAATGATCAAGACATCAAGCTTTTGGATACAAATGCATCTTATCACCTCCTGTGTTTTAAAAACATCTTATTTCATAGATGCAGTATGAGTTAAGTGGAAGGACAACAAACCTGTATATGTTAGCAAGGATTAAGTATGGAATAGGGCTTCATCTATTCAGTGTTTTGAAGATGTCTGAAGTGGCTCTGAGCATTAATGGTAGGCAGCTTTTAGTTGTTTTTGAGTTACTTTAATGGAAGAGATGTAGGCGTTTGTGGGGTAGAGATGTTTTTGTGGTTAGACTACTTTGGTGAGAATTTTGGAGCTTAAAATTTTAAACCTACGTGACAGGCTGAAACCTGTGTTCTGTCTAGGTTCTTTTATGGCTTTGCACTTTAGTGATGCATATTAACTAAAGCTTATGTATTTAATTTCCAGATAATTAAAAAAACCCAACAAACACCTCAATCAAATAAACAAAAAAACCCCACAAAGAAAAACCAAAACAGAACCAACCCCGCCCCCCACCCCCCCAAGCTTATAATATTAAAGCTGTGGGGAATAGAGTCACTAGCTTCATATGTTTTTGGATTTCCATTCTGTCCCTCACTGCAAGTATGGATGCTGCACGTTCACTTCCTCTCAGATGTAAGCCGCTGTCACTTTTTGTGTTTGTTCTGTCCCCCTTTACAAACAGACTAACATCCCCCTGAGGCCTTTAGAGGGATTGCATTACTTACAAGCAATGGAGCTTTATTGACTCACCCATACAAGCAGCAGTGTATTACAGTCTTTCCCATCCTGTTACTATCACTTGAATTCTATTGTAGATTTGCTCGATTTGAAACCAGCCCCAAACAACGGAACTCACGGGCGCCTAAACCATCTTTTAAGGAACCCTGTTTACACACCCCACCATCCCAAAGAAATGAGCCATCCTTCTGAATGCTCTGTGGTGGGACAAAGAGCCTTTTCAGTGAGCTCTGGCTGCTCCTGCAGGACAGGGGTAAGTACTGAAATGGATAAAGCTGTGGAGGCAGACATAGGTGTTGTATTCAGAGTGAAACTCTGGGTTCTCCAGTGTTTATCTTTACCTGCTGGTTTTGCAGTCCCCATTATTTGTTTCAAAGTAAAATATTGCCTGGGGTTAGTGGGTACTAGCCTGTATTTATATATTAATTTTTGAAGTTTGCTTGTGTAAAGTCACGCTCAGCTCTGAAGAGCCTGGAAGATGCCACAGAAATAAGCTTTGATGGGGGTAGCATTCAGTTCTTGCGTGCTTCACTTAATTATGTTGAAATTTCCCTTCCATGAATGTTGTGTTTGGGCTGTGGTTTTCAAGGCTGTAGATTTTGCTTGTGCCAAAACCAGTTTGTTCCTGCAAATTCTCTGTAACCCCTGCCCAGTAGATGTCAGTGACTCATGTGTAGAGATAACTTGCAAGGCAGATGTTACGTTCTGTACTTTAAGTGTAGCAGTGGCTTGTAATATGCTTTGTAGAACACTTAGCAGAATCTCACTGGTTTTGCTTTATAATTATAGGGCTTGCCAGTAAGGGATTTTCCTCAGCGTTTAAATTTCACTGAAACAGAAGGTAAGAACTGTGGATAGTAATATAAAAACCATAACAAAAATGTAAGAATTATTAAAAATATGTTTGGTATCTGAACTTCTGACCAACTCTCAAGTGCAAGAGGTAAAAATTCTTTGAAATACTTGCTGGGACTATAGTTCTGAGTTTTCAAGTACAATGCTACTGAACCATTTGATCTCAAATAAATGTGTATCCTTATAGGTATGTCTTTATGGCACATGTATTATCTGATATTTATGAGTTTTCTAGCACTGAAGTAGTGAGCATTCCAGAATGGCAAGCAAAAGCAGTGTACAGGGAAGTATCTGATAAAAAAAATCCCTGCAAATGCTGACATCACAATGGCAGCATACTTTTAATGAAGCATAAGGAGTATTTTACATGGTTGAGTTGTTACATGGTCTTAAGCTGTTGCTTGTTTTACTTCTGCTTTATTTCCATTCTTTGGACATATACATGCTGTGTTTGAGCTGTGGTTTGTAAGGCTGTAGACACACTCATGACTCATAAACCAAAATAAACTATTTTGGGCATGAAGCAGGTAAGATTAGAATAAGGAAATAATGAAAACAGTAAGTCAAAGTGGAACGTAGCCCTTGGTGCTAATACCTTAAAAGATGAAATTAAGATGATCAGACTGTCAGAAAGAGTAATAGGCTGATGGACACCTTCCCTTCTATGTGTTCATGAAACCTTGTTTCTTATGCAAATAAACTCTATTTGGCAGAACCCCAGTGTAGCTAGCTATTAAGAACTGGACTTAAATGTCAGTTACAGACAGGATCGAGTACTTGCTACTTGTTCAGGGCTAATTTGAGGCATCTGTTTGTTTGTGTAGTTAGTCCTGGCACAAAGAGCGGATAGAGCTTTCTTGAATCTTTTCCACTAACGACAGGGCATCTTTTTAAAATGTGTCCCAGAACTCTTTTAAAATAACTCTTTCAGTGTTGTAACACCCACAAGAGCACCAGAAAGAAATGCTGTTAGTACCATACTGTGTGCTTTCCCCAAGCATGTAAGTGGTTTCAATGAAACAGACTCTGCTAATGTGTAGGTGGACGCCTGAGTGCCTTGCTGAACCTGGCTTTGAAGAAATATGGCAGGCCCAGATGCATAACCTATTTCTGTTCCATACTGTAGTAATAAAAACCTAAGGCTCTAAACCTGCATTTTTGAAACAGTAGAATTTTGGTTTGGATTGTCAGTAAGACATGGCTTTGCACTGGTCTTAATAGCAGTAATTTCCTTACAAATTGTGTGAATTAAGCACTTATTAATTAGATATAAAAAGCATTATCACAGAGGAAAGAATTCCAGTAATCAGCCTAAATGCTCCTTAAGACTGTTTAGTTTATCAGTTACCTCAGTTTGCTTATTTTCTCGTTGATCATCATAACTTCCATCATAACAACATCCTGTAAGAACAAAAAAACCTAAATTTTTAGTTTTTATGAAAAAAAAAAAGTGAATTATCTGCCTTCTTCCTCATGGGTGGAGAAATAAGTGTCATAATCTTGACACTTTTTTGTGTTGTAGAATTACTGTGAGGAAAAAACTGCAGCTCAATTTCTTTCCTGATTTAAAACAGTTGCCTTGAAAGTGTAGTCCTTCATAATTTGTGAACAGTAGTGACCTATTTAATGGAAAATATACTTTGACACCTTCTTTATAATTCCAGTCATGTAACTGGAATTATATTGTAAGTCAAGCAAAGCAATATTTGTCTTATTTTAAAATCTTTCCATGATGTGCTAGTTTTCTTCCATTTTCTATTTTACATCCAGGAACTTGAAACTTGAAAACCTTCTTTTTGTTTGTTTCCGGTTGACAAAGATTTAAACATTCAGTGTTTTGATGGATTACCTTAGGAGTTAAAAAATGAAACTTTATGCCAACATTGGACTGCAGCAGATGATTGCAAGAGCATGTGTTTCTTATGACTCTGTCTTGTTACTTCCTTGTTTTTTCTTTAAGATAAATGGTAATGACTTGTTCTGTTACTGTGACTTCCCTATTTGTTTGGCACTTGGATATCGAGGCAACCTTAGGTGTATAAAAGAGGAAGATGCTTAACAACCAGTATTGACTGAAATGTAACAAGCACCATCTCTGTTGCAGTTAAGAAGATAGAGAAACTTACTTTGCCCTATGGACGGCCCAGGGTTCTGCAGAAGAGACATAATTACTGCCTCCTCTACCATTTCCGCTATGTGAGTGGATACAGCAAGGACTACAGGATGTCTCTGTGGAGTTCGTACACCATTAACAAAGATGTAAGTATATGAAGAAAGGCTAGAAGCAACCTTGAAAGGTAAAAAGCTTCAATGTCAGTTATTCCTGAATGCTTCTTAGATCTGCTCATAATATTATCTCTCAGGGTACTAATCATAGAATGGTAGGGTTTGGAAAGGACTTCTGGGGACCATGTAGTCCAACCCCACTCCTAAAGCAGGTTTGCCAGCACAGTTTGCACAGGATTGCATCCAGGTGGGTTTTGAATATCTCCAGAGGAGACTCCACAACTTCTTTGGGCACCCTGTTCTAGTGCTCTGCCACCCTTACAGTGAAGAAATTTTTCTTGCTGTTGAGGTGGAACTTCCCATGTTCCAGTTTGTGCCTGTTGCCCATTATGCTCTCACTGGGCACCGCTGAAAAGAGAGTGGCCCCTTTCTCTTTTACACCCACTCTTTAGATACTTATAAGCATTGATAAGATCCTCTGTCAAGTCTTCTCTTCTCCAGGCTAAACAGACCCAGGTCTCTCAGCCTTTCATTGTAAGAGAGATACTCCTGATCATCTTTGTAGCCCTCTGCTGGATTCTCTCCAGTAGTTCCCCTCTCTCTCTTGAACTGGGGAGTCCAGAACTGGACAAAATACTTTGGATATGGCCTCAGCAGGGCGCAGTGGGAGGGGCTGAAGAACCTCCTTTGACCTGCTTGCTGCACTCTTCTTAATACACCCTGGGATACTGTTGGCATTCTTAGCTACCAGAGCACACTGCTGTCTCATGTTCATCGTGTTGTTCACCAGGACTCCCAGGTGCTTCTCTCTGGAGCTGCTTTCCATCAGGTCAACCCCTAGTCTATACTTGTGCATGGGGTTATTCCTGCCTAGATGCAGAACTCTATACTTTCCCTTGTTGAACTTTCTTTAGGTTCCCCTCTGCCCAACTTTTCATCCTGTCTTAGTCTTTCTGAATGGCTGCACAGCCTTCTGGTGTGTCAGCCACTCCTCCCAGTTTTGTTTCATCAGCAAACTTGCTGAGGGTATGCTCTGTGCCTTCTTCCAGGTCATTGACGAATACGTTGAATAAGACTGGACCCAGCACTGATACCTGGGGAACACCACTAGCTACAGGCCTCCAACTAAATTCTGTGCTGCTGATCACAACCCTCTGAGCTCTGTTGTTCAGCCAGTTCTCAATCCACCTCACTGACCACTGATCTAACCCACACTTTCTAAGCTTGTCTATGAGTATGTTATGGGAGATAGTGTCAAAACCCCTGCTGAAGTCTAGGTGGACAACATCCATTGCTCTCCCTTCATCTACCCAGCTAATCACAGCATCATAGAAGGCTATCAGATTGGTCAAGCATGACTTCCTCTTGGTGAATCCATGCTGAATATTCCTGATAACCTTCTTTTCTTACAGATGCTTAGAGATGTCCACCAGAATGAGCTGTTCCATCACCTTTCCAGGGATGGAGGTGAGGCTGACTGGCCTGTAATTTCCTAGGTTCTCCTTCTTGCCCTTTTTTGAAGACTGGAGTGACATTGGCTTTCTTCCAGTCCTCAGGTTCTAAGTTCATAGAATCACAGAATGGCTGAAGCTGGAAGGGACCTTAGAGATCATCTAATCCAACTCCCCCGCTATGGGCAGGGACACCTGTCTACTAGACTAGGTTACTTAAGGCCTCATCCAAGCTGGCCTTGAACACCTCCAGGAAGTGGTATCCACAGCCCCTTTGGGCAATCTATTCCAGAGTCTCACCACCCTCATACTGAAGAACTTTTTCCTAAGGTCCAAAGTTGAACCAAGTTGAACCACATGAGATAAAACCAGGAATTATGTATGAGTTTTTCTTCACTTTCCTATATTAATAAGAATTGTTTAGGACTCTTTCCTGTTTCTCGGAGTGAGCTGCATTTTTGCAAGCCAATCCACATGCAAGTCAGGAGTCTGTTGCCATCGATGTAGAAGCCCTATGAGTCTGCACTGGCTTACTGCTTGGCAGCGTATGTCTTCTATAGCAGTTTGCCAGTGCTGTCCCTAAAGTCTGGTCTCAATGTGGCGTTTGTGGTCTTAAAGCAGTGCTTGTAATGTGGCAGAATCCTTTTGAAAGAATAATCTCTGGGCTGTCTTGAACTATCCACGTCCTGATCCAATCCTTCTCACAGAAGATGATTCTAACTGGGGGGAAAAAAGAGGTCAATGGAGATATCTCTGGTCTTTGTTGTCCTGAATCCTATGCTAAGATGTAAATGTTTGTGCAGAGCTCTGATCTTGTGAATAAAAGTGGTTTGGTTTGTTTTGGTTTTGTTTTTTTTTAAGCTGGCCTTTCCCATTCAGAATGAAGTTAGAAGACACATCATGCTTAAAGGAATTAGGACAGTAAAGGATGATTTTTAGTTTGATTATCTTGGAACAACAGGTTTTAAATAATGTCTGTTATCATTAAATTTAACTAAAGTCTGCCAGGGTCTGTTTGATACTAAATATTTTGAGATTAGTGGCATGAAGCAACGAGTTACTCTAACAGGTGGCCCAGTAGAAAGAGATGGCTAACACCACATCTGTCTGCATCGCATTCCTAGCCTGAATGAACATGTACGTTTACAGTAGACCAGGTTGTCTTTAATGGCAACCTCTAGGTTCTCCTTTTGAAGACATTATTCTCAATTCAATTAAAATGCTACAGTTCTGTTAATTTTATTTCTAAATTATATAAAATGGATAGGAGGGCTTGTTTTCCACTGACAAGAGGAACAATTCTTGCATCTTAAGTCCCTTCACGCCATCGAAGATGGTTGCACCTAAATATTTAGAGTTCTGCAGTCCCCCACACTGAGAAAAATATTGCAAGTCAGCTGTCCATTTTGCCAATGATATTTTCTTCTTGTTCAATAGGACAAATGGGTTTCTGGTACAGAAGATGTCTCCAGCTGTTTACACAAGGATAGCCGTGTTTCTTCTAATCACAACCAGACGTGTTTGTTTTACAACAGTCATCCTCGCCTTACTTACGGGTTCCTTTCTCCTCCAAGTAAGCACATTGCCTTCATTGTACAGCATATCCAATTTAAATAATTTGTGATATAGTAGGTCTGGTCTTTTATAGGTGTTCTTGATAACTAATCAGAGTATGAAGCAGTAGTTCCTGAGTTGTTGCAGTTCACTTCAGCATACGAGAAAGAAAAACATTTGGGGCATTTTGGCAGCTGATGGGTTATCCAAAGTTGTTCAGTATTTCCTGAAAGCTTTGGAATTTCTCAGGTTTCTGAAGTGTCACCTCACAAAAGAAACTGTAAGGGACATACAAACCTTGTGTCCAGTCTGACAAGACAGAAAATTGCAAATTCACTTTCTGTGACAGGTGTTAGTTGGAACTATCCAAAGTATCATTTAGAGATGTTTCATTAAGGAAAAGCTGCCTTGATAAGTTTATTTTCTATTTGAAATATACTGTTGTGTGCCTATATGTGGTCTTTAGTAAAGCAATTCAGCATGGGTCTGAAGAACATAGCTCTGATTCAAACATATTACAAATTACTTAGCTGTGCAAGTGGTTAAAGTGTTTGTGAACTGTTGCTGCCCTGATTTGGAAGGATTTTATGTTGACTTTACTGCATAAAGTACTGAGTAGTGGATTATTTAAACATTCACATCAAGCATAATTTGCAAAGCTTGTATTTTTGTGCCTAGATTCTTCAGTCAGAACAAGTTGGTCTGATACTCATGAAGTAAATTTTATTCCCTTCCCCACAGATCAAAAGTATGTTCAAATATTTTTAAATCTCATGAAAATTTGTCCATTATATGTTTGACAAGTGCAATTACTGCTACTACTTGTAAGTTTTTGTATTTTGGATGGATTCCAGCATGTAGTGAAGTTAGTGTTTAGACCTACATCAGCTTTGGAAAGTGAAAGTCAGCTCCACCTTAATGTTATTACGCCAGTCTTTAAAAGCATGAAAATGTAAGTTTAAAGTGACAAATCCAATTAATGAATTTTTTTGTTTGTTTTAGATTTTATGACAGATGAAAAGAAACCTCACTATGATGCCTTGCTTACCAGCAACATTGTGCCAATGTATCCTGCATTTAAAGGTATTTTATTTGTATGCATATTTTGTGTGCACAGTTGAATGTAAGAAAGACTTTTTTGCTTGCTTCCAAAGCATGCAAATGGTCCCTGGTTCAGCTGCCTCTGTAAATAAGACCTCCCCCAGCTGTGGGCTTCTTACCTCAATGTGAAGTTCCTTCAAGTAGAATTCTCACTCTTGTGAAAAAGGCTCATCATTGTGAGATGGGGATTCCTAATTAACTGGCCCCTTAGATGGGAGCATGGCGTCAGTGTCTCCACTTTAATGTCTGACATTTTGTTTGCATTTTCCTACCTACCTAAACAGGGGTTTGTACTGAATATCTTCTAGGGAACCCAGATAGCGTATATAATTGTGTGAGTTAAATTAATTTCCTGTTTAGGAATGTCTTCTAATCCTAGAGGAGTTTCCAGGTGGGAATCTAGGGTCTCAGTCACTAAGGAAACAGGAAATTAATCATGTCTCTAGTAGAAAAGGTATGAAGACCTGGGCTTTCCTGGGTGAGAGGGAACATGAGAGAGGCTGAGGGAAATTAAGCATATTCCTGATGAAAAAGAATTATAACTATGACAATTCCTCTGGACAAAAGAGTTGTCTTGGGTTTTAACGAAATGGTGATCAACTCTTATCTGTAATTAAAAATGTTCATAACAGTAAGATACTTCCTAACTCATAGGTGTGGGTATACAAGCTATCGAGACCAGCTTGATCGTGGGGCAAGACACAGGCAGGCATGATCTTCTCTCACCTCCCCATCTCTAGGCTCCCCATGATTTGGTTTCCAAGGAAAAAAACCCAAGGCCACAAGAGAGCAGCATCACTATGCCTCAGGTTTGTGGTCAGGGTGACTATGAAACCACAATGCCAGGAAACACCACAGTGCATGCTGCTGCTCAGTTGCAACCTTTAAAAACTGTGAACACCGGTATAATTTATTATTTTTCTAGCTTATTGTGCCTGATTTCACTCTCCTGAAAACTCTGTGGAATTGTATTAACAGCTTTTACCTAGGAGATGATGTTTCCCATCTTTGTTCCTGTGTTTCAGTGTTGTGGAACTACTTCCATCAATACCTGCTACCTGAATATGCTGCAACCAGGAGCGGTGTCAATGTAGTCAGTGGTCCTGTGTTTGATTATGACTCTGATGGGCTCTATGATGCCCCAGAAAAGGTGAAAAGGTGGGGACCTTTCATGTTCTGATCCTTTGTTACTTTACTCCATTAGTGGTCAAAAAGTAATTACGAACTTTGCTATGAAGAAAAGCACCTTGCGGAGATGGGCCCTTAGAAGGTTATATTAGTTCAGAGAGAGTCAAATGGCCCTAAGCAGGTACAGAAGTGTAAAGCTAAGAAATGAGCAACAAGTACAAAGAGAAAATGCACCCTTAGAATGTGTCAACCTAAAACCTGAAGGTGAAATATAAGAGAAGCTGTTTCATGTGGAAGAATACCCACTAGCCTGAAATGCTATGAAAGACAATTTTCTGGGCTTAGGCTGAACTCTCCATCTACCTTGAGTTCTTATACATTTATGATAAATTGGCTTATTGTTCTGCTTCATCAATCTTGTTATTTATATCAGCCTACAAGCCAAGTTTGATTTGCAAAATAGTAAAATGGAATTTTCCTTCCAGGCCTAATTTTTCTTTGGGCTAAACAGATGGATATGCCAGAATATAGCCATTTGCTGTCATTTGTTCTTTCTGGTTTGATTTGGTGGATTTACTGAAAGATCTTTTGTGTTTCAGACAACCCGGTAATTCAGAAGTTCCAGTTCCAACTCACTTCTTCATTGTGCTGACTAGTTGTAAAAATACTTCGGAAACTCCTCTGGAGTGCGAAGGGTCTCTAGATGCCTTGTCTTTCATTGTACCTCACAGAGAAGACAACACCGAAAGCTGTGCAGTAAGTAGTCTATTCAGTTCCCATAAACATCTGAAGTCAGGCTTGAGCTTGTTTCGCTTTGATATCAGCAATTCACTAGTTAAAGACTGTAAAGACTGTAAAACCAGAATAGTCTGTTATGATCACCTTGAGAGAAAACACAATATTTTTGTAGTCAGAATTATGTTTAAGTGTATTTATGCTCAAATGTGAAGATAGAAGTTACCTGTTTGAAGAACAAAACTTAGGGCTAGGGGAGTAGAGTCAGAATACGTTGAGACCATCAATGTGATAAATACATAGACTTCTGTAGCGCAAATATCCAGTCAACAGCTGGGAAGGATGAAGAGCTTCTAGGATATGAATGATTCACAAAGAAAAGTCAGTGCTAGCCCAAATGCATACCCAAAATGAGAAGACACAGATGTTCTTGAAGAGCAATGGTTGTTCCTAGTTCAGGTACCTTGGCACTGTAATGGGAATTCACATAGCTACACTCTGTATGGACCAGAAAAAAAAGTGTGGAAAGTGTGTAGGCATCCTACTAGTGAAGAATTACACAAGTCACTGCTGAAGTCAGGCACAGGTCTCAGAAACAGTTTTATCATAGAGATGGTGGATAGATGCTGGACCTCATCTGCCATTCCTCATTATCACCAACTTCCACTGGTGCACTGCAAGCTCTGTATACTTGAGGAAGTAACAGTAAGTGCTAAATTCAGGCAAGCTTATATTTATAATCCAGCGCTCTCTATTTGTTAGATGTTTGCCAACAGTTAACTGCTTTCTGTCTTTATAAAACATCAGTGTCTTTTGCTAATTGATTAAACGTGTTTCAGAAAGGAAAAGATGTTTTACAGACCCTTTTTTTTTTTTTCCCTCTGTCCCAATAGGATGGAAAGTCTGAGTCCATGTGGGTTGAAGAGAGAATGAAGTTTCATACAGCTCGGATCAGAGATGTAGAATTGCTTACTGGACTCAGTTTCTATCAAGACAGAAAACAGCCAGTGTCTGAGATTTTAGAGTTAAAAACATATTTACCCACTTCTGAAACAGTCTGATTTTTTTTTTTCCTATGGAATGTTGTTAACCATTTCACAACTGATTTGTAAATAGACTGTTTTTAATTAATGAAGATTTTTTTTTTTAAATAAGCTGAAACATTTATTGACAATTCTTGACCAAAATGCCAGTAGGGAGGAGAGTGGGTGCCATATTTGTATCTCAGGGACTCCTGATGAACTATGTATGTAACACAGTATGGCAGCTCCTGTCATTCCCACTTGAATGTGGTAGAATCACCATGTCCATTATTAAATGCTAGCAGCATTTGATCATCACAGTCTGAGACACAAACAAAAATGTTACCTTTTTATATGCACTGGAAAGGGAGTAGTTTATAAAGCATGGGTTATCATGAATATTCTGCTTTAAAAATGTAGATAATTAACAAATACAGTTCTGGGAAATAACTACATTCTTGGTGACAAGAGCACTTCAGTTTTCCTTGAAGCCTGAATTACATTAGAATTATAGAATCATAGAATCGTTTTGGCTGGAAGAGACCTTTAAGATCATCAAGTCCAACCATTAACCCAGTATTAGTTCAAGTCTCATAAAATTATGATGTAGCATTATGATGCAAGAAGCTATACTGAGGTTAGTACGACTGTCAGCATGGAAAAGACGCCTGGGTGAAGTTCTGTTAGCTGGGAAGCCTTGGGATGTTGCTGCCATCTGGTGTCTCCAACACTGAAGGAGAATTTGGTGCACAGTTTGTGTCATATGTGTGTCTTCAAAAGAAGCAGGTGTAGGATGCATCAAGTCACCTACAAGTCAGAAGAAATATCAGGAATATCTCTGAGCTCCCAGAAATAATTATCTTCAAAATAAACTCACATTTGATTAAAAGATTTTGCTTTCTTGAAGCAAAGGTGTCTTTCTCAGTTTGGTGCATGATTTTGTCAGCTGTGGCTTTGAAATCCCATTTTTTTCAAGAAAAGATAATTTTGCACTAAGATTGTTGCCTTAGACGGGTAAGAATATCTCTAATGGCACATCTCATCACTACAGTAAATGCCCACAGGCCATCCAGTTGTCCATTGACAGCAAGTGACCAGATCTTAGCTGTATTTGTAGCTGTTCTTAATCCTACATCAGACAAATAGCAGATAACATATTACCCATCTTGAATGCAGATGCTGCCAGATGCAAATTCTGTGGAAGAAGCATGTAATGAGCTTTCTTGGAAGCTTTCAAGCTGCACAAACAGCTGCTACAGGCACTCAGGAGTGCAGGAACTCTCTCCTTTTCCAGTACACATGCTATCATCTTTGTCGTTCTCCCACTCTTTCTAAAGCTTATAAGCCAAAATTGGCTCTGTTATGTATAAAGTTTGGCATAGTCAATTAGACATTTATGTTCTCATTTACAAAGAAGAAAATGTGTCACGCACAAGTACGTGAGAAGAATGAAGAGCCTGTGACTGAGCAGAAAGGCATCTTACCTTACAGTTTGGTCAGGGGATGTTGAAGGCTGGATGCAAAGCCTGCTGAAGCCAGTGGAAACTTTTCCATTAACTCAGTTTGAGCAGGCTGAAATCCTGGGACCATTTTTTCTTTTAACCAAATGTATTTTTTTGATCTTCTGTTGCAAGCACTATTTTTATTTTTTTTCCATAAAGTAGTTTCACTGTGTGAAATTTAAATGTGTTGTAGCAACCTCACATAATGATATGACTGTGACAGCATTATTCAGTGTAACTGCTTTGTAACATTGCCTGTGACTAATAAAAACATCAGAAGTAGTATGCTGCTCATGACTTTCTGTACCAAATGCTACTGGCTAGTCAAACTGGTGCAGATATAGAGCACTATTTCATGTTATTTTTGGCAGGTGGGGCGGGGGCTACTTCAATTTCTGCTCTTTAGGTTGAAGATAACTTCTCCTCAGAATGTTGGATTTATTATTGGAAGGGGGAGGCAGGAAGAAAGACGGTCAAGTTGTTCCGAATTTTTTTATTTGATTTTATTTTTTTAGAACTGGTACTTTCTCCTGAATGCAAATGACAGAGATGTTAATTCTTCAGAAAGTAAAGTGATGGCAGTTTCAGTTAAAAGGCAGGGCTAGCCTAGCTCCTGGGTAAAGGTCAAACAGGACTGGCTTCAAGCAGGTGACTGCTGGTCTGACATAGCGGGGAGGATTCTGGAAGGGAGAGCAGCTGTGAAAGCTGTTATGGTCATCAGGAGAGGGAAGTGGCTGAGAGGGGTTTGGGATGTGGCTTTGACAGAAGTTGAAAAGTTAACTTGACAAAGAAAGAGCTCTGTCCTGGTTTAACATTCAGTGTGAATAGTTTTGCTTCTTTTATTTCTTCATTTTTGATTTTAGAAACACTTGTAATGGTGGTATCAGAGTATTGTGAATAAATGCTGGTTCTAGTCATGGTGTCCAGTGGCTGGTGATAACCCCAGGATGGCAGGTGCTGGGTTGTAGTTTTGAAGCCTGATCGTCCCCAAGGAGCATGCTACACCCACTGTCAAACTCGTAATTCTAAAAAATAACCCTACAGCTTTGTCTATCTGGATGTAAAATACTTTGTCGCAGCTGATGTACACCATTGGAGCTCCACTGAGCATTCTCAGGATGTGAAGCTGAGAAGGTGTCATAACAACACTTGTCATGATATGACTGTCCTTGTTATTGAACATATCTGCTTCTTAACATCAGCTGCTGTGTAGTCTGGCCTTCTTGCAGGTAAAAAAAAAACCAACCAAACAGTGGAGGGGCAGACTAAAGGTCATTGGCTTGGATGTGCCTAGCAGTGTCATGTGTCAGCAGGCATGCTCAGGGAAGGCACCAGGAGATGCTGAAGTCTGCAGCTGGTGTCCACTGATACAGGGAAGTTGCTAACCAGTTGCCATCACCTGAGAAATGATGTTTGCTTAGGGTAAGGACAGGATAGCTGAGGAAGTGGGTGGTAGGAGACTTCACAGGCATTAGAGGCTCTTCTAAGACTGTTCTAGTCCTTGTGACTGTTACCTTCAGGAAGAAAGGGAAAAGGGCCTGAAGCAGCAGCAGAGGACATCTGTTTTAGGCAGAGGCTGTCCAACTCTTGGGCAAGTTAAGCAGTGGAATGGGATGGTTACTTAAGAAAGGAAATGGATTGTGAAATGATTTCAGGCATACCTGAGAAGATTGATGGCTCTGGGATGGTGATGTAGGAATAAGCACTGGGGCAGAGAACATCTCAGGGTTGTTTTACTGCTGAAAAGATGCATGTACGAGTTGTGCCCTCAAAGGTATTCGGGTGTTACAGATTTATATTGCTGCCTGTTCCCATTGGTAACTGCAACGTAATTCACTTTAGTGATGTGGATGTGTTGCAGATTTCTTGCTCTTACCTCAGCATCTACCATGTTTTAGGAAAATGAAGCAATGTTTTAACTGCCTGTAGTTCAGATGGGCCTGTTCTGTCAAATCTGTTCTCAACACATCCAGCATTCAGTAAACCACTCTGCCCATCTCAGTGCACAACAGCTGTCTGCTAACAGCACCTGCCAGAGGCTGCCCTGTCTCATATCCGGTGAGTGGGTGGCCTGGGCTTCTGTCTTTCCTCAGGCTGAGATTCAAAGTACAAAATTAGGCCTTTAAATACAAGGTTATAAACCAGGCTCAGCAAGCTGGGAGGAGCTACCCCTTTGCTGCATGGGAGGGCACCCACTTTTCCAGGAAAAGGAGATTCTTGGGGACCAAAAGACAGGAAGGAATATAAAAGAAAGCCTAAATCTGTGGCTCTGTGGTTAGGGCACTCAGATGGCAGGAAAGATCTCATTTGTGACCTCCCTTCTTCCACAATCTGCTGCAAGCTCAAGACTGTTGCTGAGGCATCATCTGTGCCAGGACGAGGAGCCCATAGTACCACTCTGGAGGGGATACTCAGGAGTGACAGCACTGCGAGGGTCCTCTCCTATGGCAGAATTCCAGGGCAGCTGCCGTAACACTGTGCTCACAGTGGCACCAATACTGAGGTCAGGAAACTGCTCCAGCAGTCAGTGAAGGCTATACTCAGCTCTTGTGCAGTGGTGAACTGTTTTTGCCCTTCTGAGGAGTTCAGGGACAGGGTTAGCATGAGTCCAGCAGAAGCTTCCAAATATTATCGTTTGGATACCAACATTGCCAGTGCCAGCAGCAGCAAGGTCTCTTGCTTACCCTCATATACCCTGCAATAATGTCTGGAAGGTGTTGGAACACCACACTGAGGTGTGTTGTGTACCACGAGTGGTCCATCTACCATAGTTTGGGAGCCTCTGTATTATAGGAAACCAATCCAGGTTTGGCATCCTGTGACTCAGACTCCCTTGGAAAGGAGTTGAGTCTTTTGCTGAACCACTGTGAGTCACCACATCAGCCTCAATTCTCAGGAAAGGCTGCTATGGAGACCATGGATAAACTTGCAGTAATTATGGAAGCCTGGCAACAGATTTTAGAGGATGCCATTGCAAACTACCATATTCCTCATCAGCCACAACATGTGTTAAATCTGTGTTGCCCTTTATTGCAGGTTTAGTCCTTTCTATTTTTAGTCTCCTTACTGAAATAAAGCAAATATGGCAGAATGGAAAAAAATCGAGTCACCCTAAATCTCCTGACCGATCTCCCCCTGATCAGAAGACAATGGAAACGCCCTTTGGTCATGTTAGCAGATAGCACCATCCACTACAAAATTTTAATTATACTCCTCCTTACAGTGCTGTAACTAGGTTTAAAACTGTGCCTAGCCTCTTTACACTGACGAAAGTAGTGATGTATACTTGGTTCTGCTGTTCAAAATAAATTGCTTAGGGAGGTGCAATGTTTGATGATCACATTTGAGTGCGTTTTACTTTGCAAATAGTGAATGCAGCTGCATTTGCTGGTGATATCTGTTCCTCTTCTGGTCTGAGTGGAGATATTTGGGAAAAGATCTGTTTTGCTCAGTGTATCTTTTTGAGGGAAATACAGCCTTTGGATAGTAGAACTCCAGACAAACCATCTAGAAAAGAATGGGCTTTCCTGGGCTTTTTATTAAATAATTCACTTCCTTGTAATTAGCGAACACTAAATTTTAGAGATAAGAGCACTGGGAAGTCTGAATTACTGTGGTGCAAAGAATCAAAATAATTCTGCAGAAGGTTATGCTATGACTTCCTATGACTGAGGAAGATTTTTTTTTTCATATAAATTATTGTATATCCTTGTATCAGACATGCCAACAAAACTAATTACACTGCGGATGTTAACATTTTTCTTTCCTTGTACAAACGATCTAAAATCACATGAAATGTGTTTTGCTAATTCCCCCTGCCGACTTCACTGGAGCAGAAATGCAGTGTGATTCTGCACCAGCTTCTTCATCACTCCGGGGAATAGTTGTTCTTGTGTTATCTTGCAGAAATGGATGCCATCTTGGAGCTTACATAATATAAACCAGGCTGTCCATAGCTTTCTGCAAAAAAAAAAAAAGGAAAAACAAAACCTGCAAAACCATGACCCAGCTCCCTTGCCCCCATATACTGCAAGATCAGATGATGTTGCATCCAAAATATCCTGATTCAAACTGGAGAGTGGAGTGGTGTTGCAACAATGAACACTTCAGAGGAAAGTCAGCTAATGATTGGGTGTTAAAGACTGCATTTTGATTAAGTCAGCAAATTTGGCTGCAGATCTCAGGTTCCAGAGGACAGGACTTGCACTGATACACTATTCACATGGAGGAGAGAAGTGTTTTAGCTTGACTGGACACTTCTCAGCATATATAAAAGGCAAAGCAAACAAAGGGGAACATCAGAAAACACATTGAGGAAGAAGGCACCAATTCTTAGACTTACTCACTAGGTGGCTCTAGGTCCTTATCAACAATGTCTTTTAAAACAACTTGCAGGCTCTACAGCTTTGTCATCTGAGGGCATAGATGGCTGTAGCTCTGGGAAAACTGTTGACAACAGCTGTTCAGATTCAGCATCTGATGAAAGTTGTGTTCAATGCACATAGCTTCTTGACATGTATCTCCTTGAATATAGAAATTGTGGAGATTCCTGCAGCATTCATAATGAATCCTTTGCAAAGCAATGACAATGTGTCAAATCATCATTCATGACCAAAAAAAAGCTTATGAAAGATGGACAATTTTGACATCAAAGACATGATGGTCAATCCAAAGTATTACAAGAAAAAGACCTACCAACAAGAAAAGGGCCTGTGGAGTCCACAATAATCACTCTGCAGCTATTTCAGCAAGAGTGCAACTGTTCCAGTATTGAAAGGGCATCAAAAGAGGGGAAGTGCTTTGGGAATCAGGGGGAATGGATCTATTAGTTGAGAAATAGCTTTTCAAAAATGAAAAAGCAAGTCACCAGAAGCCTGTTTTGGCTCAAAAGACTTTGGTAAATGTGTAAAAAGGAAATATTTTCCACTATTAATAAGAATATAAATTTGGGTGACCCGGTAGATGGCAAACACCTTCCTAAAGCCCCATCTTTGAAAACAGAACATACATTGATTTTAGCATTCTCTTTGGAAGATGTTTTTTCTCAGACATGTGATATATGTGACAGGTTTTGATGGTGTAAGAGACAGCATTTCATGTAGGTTTTGTTAGGGTGTGTGGATGATAAGGATTTCAAAATCATGAAAACACCTAGAACAGCTGTGCTAAGGCTGAATCACAATACAAAATAAGTACTAGGGAAATACAGTGCTTGGGAGAGAAATTAACCTGAATATATTCTTTGACCTGCTTTGCTGAGCTGCCACCTTTAATATGAAAATAAGCGTGATTTTTTTTGTGTAAAGCAAACTCTGTTTGCCTAATCTGGAAACTCAAACCAGCAACTTGAGAGCACTACTTGTGCACAGGTCGTTACGAGATGTAACTCTTGGGAGAGATTTAGAAGCTGAAGAATTTGGTCAGTTAGGACCAGGCTGATTATGAGCACAAAGCTGGGTTGTCCGCAAGCCTTTCCAAGAAGCAGGCTGGCTCTAGGAGAGTGAAGAGTTTTTTCTGATCCCTGCTTGACACAGTGGTACTGATATCTCAGGGACTCTGGGTCTGAGGCTTACTGAGCATTTCCAGACAGGTTGGTTAAGAAGTTGGTGGCAAAGGTCTGAAGTTCTGTGGTGACCCTTTATTAAAAGTTGTTCACCTGGGAAAGGAGATGTGAGGAAACATAGCTCTAAAAAGCCTCTTTTCTTTGCTCTTGCAGAAGATGAGGCTCACAGTGCTTTTAAGGAGCAGAGTAATGAAAGCAAATCTTGGGTGAATCTCTGGTTTGGAATGACCACGAGCAGTCAATCTATCACTACTTCTATTGAATAAAGGTGTCACTCAAACAAGCTTTTGTAAAAATCTTCATAAGTGTTTGTTTATGAAGGAAGTATATGCCCCTACAAACACCTGGCATTTCTTACCGCTTTTTTGAGTCTAAGTAAGTGTCCATGTAGGTCTAGTAGGTGTCTAGTAGGTGTCCATGTAGCAGATGCTGCACTGTGGCTGGGGGGGTCAGCTGCAGTAAAGAGAGTCCAGAGACGAGGCACAGCAGCAATCTTGCCCATTTATACATCCAAACCCATTTCACAGAATTGGGTCTTAAGTAAAAAGCTGGTCAGAGCTTTTTTTTTGTGGTAGGTTTGGGTTAGACCCAGAGCATCAGACTCAAAGTCCTATTCATCAGGCCAGGCCTTCACAAAACGGACACGACTCATTGTCTATGCATGTTGAAGAAGTCAGGAGGGAAATGGTTTTCCTTTACAAAATTTAAGTCAAAAGCTTATTGTAACATAATTAATCAACTGTAAATAGAGGTGCAACTACATAAAATAATTTCATGGATTTCTGACAGGTCCCCAGTGCCTACGTGATAATCTGGACCCACCTAAGAAGGAGAAGCAAGCCTTGCTCATCCTAAAACTTGGACCATGGAGGATTGATTAATTTTTAAGTGACATGCAAGCTAAAAAGCAAAACATTTCAAATACACTCTTGTTTATTATTACCTTTAATTAAACAAATGTCTCTTCACTTTTGGACAACTTTTCTGTGTACCTGCTAGTGACAATTATTGTGATATATTACAATATATTGTTGTGCTCCATTCCTTCAGGATGGGTGCTGTTGGGAAGTCAGAGGATGCCCAGGGAGGGTCTGCAAGGGGCTCCTGTTCTGCTGCCTGCTGCCAATTGAAAGCACGGCAGCAGCCCAGAGCACGAGAGAAAGTGGATCAGTGAGACCTCATCCTGTGACTTGCAGCTCATTCCAGAGGAGTCTTAACTGCACGCTCGGGTGTTTCATTTGCTGCATCTTTAATATAGGTAACAATGATATGGAGAGTGCATAATCATACGTCTAAGTAATGCTTGGTGCTCCAACATACTTGTGTGGTTATTACTTTAATAATTTATGAGAAAGCAGCAAATATTTCCTGTATTCCAAACGAGCCTATGCTTAGCTCACAGCAGAGCAGCCACAGGGTGTCAGTGTGTTGCAGGGAAAGAGCTCGCTCTCACCCCGGGCAGCCCCCTGGCAGCAGAGCCCTGTGCTTCCTGGCCTCTGTGCCAGCACCCAGCAGAGGATCAACTTGCTGTTTCAGGAGTTGTTAGTCTAATATTGGTTCAGTTGATGTATTAAGTGCTAGCTAGCTTAAATATTAGAATATATAGCCATACATCCTACACCACCTATTGACAACACTGTATGACTGAAATTATATGCTCCAAAATTGCCTTGTCAAAAAAAAAAAAAAATTATCTAAATGCACGCATGAAATAAAATGACAGACTGACTTTTTCCTCCTCTTTGTCCTGGAGAGGCAGCTGGACAAAATACAAGTGCCAGTGCACAATTCTTTATTTTATGACAAAAGGACAGGCTGTTTCTGTGCAATCCTACTTGCTCAGAAGTTGTCCTGGTGTGCATATACAGAGCAAACAAATTCAAAGGCTGATTTAATGAAGATCTCATTAAGAGAGATCTTTGATGAAGCTGTTAACCATTTGGAACAAGAAACTGTTGCGTCTCACAATCAGCAGTCACCATACAGCACAAAAAAAAGATTTTATCAACCAGCATTACAGTTTGTTTGGCTCTGATTTTTGTTGAGAAGCTCATCAGGTATGTCTGCGTGTGGTTGCTAGAAAATATACGTATTGTTTCTAAACTGGTTTGTGATAAGGTCTGCGGAGAATGCCATGCAGGAGCCAAAGAAAACAGTATATAAATAGTATCTAATTTGATTTTCAACTGTATGAAATTAAAGCACTCTTAAGGATAGAAGAGGCTTGCTTGATTTCTGCATGTAGAAAGTCTCTTCATTCTTCATACAGAAAGCAAGTCTTTACCCAGAGAGTCCTTGCACTCTAGAGGCTTGCTGCTCTTCCGAGCTTTGCCATCCATGCTCACTATATACTTGAAGAAGTCAGAAAACCAGAACTAAAATTCCCAGTTGTATACAGTTTTCCAAAGGGTAGGATGAGCATACTCCCATTTGTAGAGTGGAATATTGTATAAGATGACACATTTACATTATAACAGCATCCTTATGAGAATAACTACATAGAACAAATCATTATATACAGAAAGCTACAATGGGGATGTGTATGTGTGTGTAAGGTTAAGCCTTACAGGATATCCTTATACTAGATGTATCCCATGTTGCCTAGCTCTGAGAGCCAGGTACTCTGGCTGTTAAGTGAAAGTGGGTAACATTGCCAGTTCTTCCCTAGCAACACTTTGGCATGTATCTAACCAAAGACCTGTAAAATAAAATGGCACTTCCACACTGCTGTTTGTTATTGCTCTGGAATGTAAAGGTGAGCAGTAATGCTGAGCCTGTAACATAGCAAGTAAAGCCAAATGTTTCCTTCTCTTGCCATGCTGATCCCAGGTGGCTTCTTGTAGGCATTAGCAATGCTGGAATCCATTTGGGATCACTGTCTGGGGAATGTTCTGATCTATGTCATACTTTCCAAAGTGGCTACTTATTGGCTATGCAGCTGTGGCTGGAAGGATCAATGGAAAGAAGGAAAGAAACATTTCATTCCTACTCCATCTTATAAACATCTTTGGAGTCACATGCAGAAGAAAACCCTCAGTTGAGCAGGTTCCCCCAGATGGGCAACTACAGGTACGATGCTGGTAAGAAAACCCGTTGAAAGACACTTGTAGCAGTTCCCACGATAAGATGAGCTGGTCCTCTTCATTAACTCCTACCATATTAGAGTTCAGAGCTTGATCAACTTATTGACCTTGGTGTTTCTGAACTCAGAGCAAGCCTAGAATTTGAACAATATGTATAAACAGAAAAGCCAAAATGTGACTTACTACAGATTTCCATTGTTCTGCACTTTTGAATACATGGTGTTCTTTCCACTGAGATCATCGAACTCTAACATTGACCTTCCTTAGAGTGGCAGAAATTGGGAATTTGTGAAAATAAGTATTTTCACAGCAAGACTGTGTACTTTTAGTCCCTGACTTTACAGCATATAGTGGTTCTCAACTATTCTCATGCTTTTCATCAAATACGCATTTCTCTCCTGCTCTTGAAGGTGTGACTTTTGCATGGTATTATCTTTGTGTATTGCTCTTGTTGGCTGTGGTGCTGAATCCCAGAGGGATGGTCATTTGTTAGCTGTTTTCTGTTTCTCCTCCTGACAGGCTCTCCACCTGGGTCTGTAGCCATCTGATATCAGAGCACTGTCTCAGACATCAGCTGGGCTCTACCTGTTTTTGGATCAGAGAATGGCTCAGTGCATGTGGTGTAAACAAAGCCTGAGAGTTAGGGCAAAGTAAGTTCCTTCAGAAAATGGTGTTCTGCCAAATCACAAAGTCCATGATGAGCTGATCTCTCATCAGAAGACATCGAATGTCTCCTTTGGTTAACAATAAAGAATTTTATTTTTTTGCTTGCATGATTTAAGAAAAATGTAATTAAGAAAGCATAATTAAGGCTGTGCCATATCACAGTGTATTAAGATTATACCTAATACCTTTCCACGTGTTACACTGGCTAAACTCGAACAGTACTTCAAATTGTTTTGAATCCTTGTCTGTCACATTCATTTACCAGATACACTGGCTTATCCCTTCCCTAGTGGCTTGTACTTTTAGCTGTTTACAGAATATTTTCTTGTGCAATTTGTGCTCCTGGAAGTGCTTATTGCCAGGCAAATGCCACAGGAGCCAGCCCGTGTCCTCTGGGGAGCCCTCCCAGTCACACAGCCCTTGTGCAATTCCCCTAACTTCATACAGACTTGGGACTTTGGGCCACAGGTGGTCTAAGCCAGTGTGACTGCAGTTATGTCAATTAGCTAGGCTGATCTAAATTCTGAAAACTGGCTGAAAAGCTGCTTCTTAGCATTTAGCTCAGGAGCAGGAAAACATATTTCATAGCTGCCGAAAGCTGTTAAATACCTGCTTTTAATAGGACTAATTTAAAACAACAAACATTTCTTTGGATTGTGCATTTCTTTCAGTGCCCCAATTAATGGGGCTGAGTAATGAATGGAGGCACTGCTGGATTGTGTTTACACTGCAGTACCGCGTTAGCAACCTTTTGGTCCTGCTCGTGAGGCTGTAAAAATGCTTTGTTCCTCACAGCATAAACACTATTATACTACTATTAGGGTTGGATTTACTTACCATTAAGCAAATGTAAATACTCCTGCATTTGGCACTGCCCCAGTAACACACAGAGGCTGAGGAATGCTGCCACAATACACAGACAGAGGTTTCTGGGGGGACTTTTCACAGCTGTCCCATATTTGCTGCTCTGGAGGTATGGGCTTGGGCCAGTACAGAGAAGAGCTAGGGATAGTACTACTGACTGTAAGCAGCTCTCCAATGCAAGAGCAATGCTGGATCATGCAGCAGAGATGGGACCTTAGTCATGCTTTTTAAGCTCTGTTCAAACACTAAATGTGTTGAAGGCTTTAGTAGAGTTTGGGAACAGGTTCCTTGAAGAAATTTCTGGTATTTCCTGGTTCCAGGCAAGCTGAAAAACACTGTGAGAATGTGGTGGCTTTTGGTATATCCATTTATGGGCATGAATCAAAGGAACTGCAGAGAGGAAAAAAAGTGGAAAATGAGAGGAAAAATAAGTTAACTGAGCTACTTCCTCTCTCGGATTCTTCTTGGGTTTTGGGCAAAACCTTACACTGGTATTTCATCCCATGTTCTCCTTGCTAACTACTTCCATATGTAGGCATAGTATAACATCAGTTAAAGCCACATTTGAGTACTCTTTTTAAAGAACTTAGTTTTTTGGTGGTAGGATGAAAAGTCAGAACGGTTTACTTATTATATGTTTAGGTAAGAACATTACTGTTCCTTCTTACATTTAATGTCCTTTCTGGTGTACTGGTACAAGTGTTTTCTTCAAGTGCGATGTCTGAAAAAGCTATGCTCCATGAAAAAAATACAAATGATCTAGTTAAGAGTATGCTATTTCTAGTGATGTCCAAAAGTCAGTTTTCTCAGCTGAGTCCCGATCTTTGTGAGACAAACAACTGGATACTGTTCAAAGACTTATTTGTTCCTGTGTGGTTATGGATCATTAAAAGTGGCTCATTCTTGAAGAGTTTCTTAACTAGTGTCTTTTGGATGTTTCTTAGCTCTGAGGAATCTGACAAATTTCCATCTGGAGAGTAGAGACTATTTCATATGAAAGGGCTATAATCCGTGTCTGTTGTTCACATCTGTATTATGTTAGAATGCTAAGCTGCAAATCCATGCACAAGTGTTATGGTACAAAAATCTGAAATACGATGGCTTAGAGTTATTTCACATTATTTGATACTCTGGTCTCCAGCCACCTTAAATTCCAGTTTAATGATTAATCAAGTATCATTTATTAAATGACTGTTGACTTTACAGTGGTCCTTTACCAACTGTATTCTTATTATTGCTGGAGATCAATTTTAAGGAGCTAGTAATTTGAATGAATATACTTTCATGTATGAATAAAATATTCTAAAAGTACAGTAGCAAACCTGCACAATAGGATTTTCTGAGGATGCACATATCCAAAAGCAAACTTCTAAAACAAGGTATTTTGGAAGAAATGTGAATCAATACTCTCTCCCAGGTGAGTGACTTTGGATTTTTGAACTCGAGTTTTCATTCTTGCATCTATGCACATTAAGCACAAAGAATTAAATCAGGAAACACCTTTATGGTTGAAAGGCCCACATTTTAACCATCGTTTAAGATGCCATAAATTCCACACAAGGGCTTCATTTTCCCAGGATACCTTTGAAAGAAAATCATACAAACAGCATGATGCGTACTTACACCTCTAGGAGACCTTGCAAGTATTTAAATTTCTTTACCTTCAGAGAGAACACCTTCAAAAGTCAAACACCTGTGAAATGGTGTAAAATGGATGCTTCTGCAGAAGATTACATGCATTCCTGGGGGGAAAAAAAAAAAGTGTGCAAATCATTATAATGTAGTGATTTATGATCTTTGAAACGCACAGGGGAGGGCAACAACTTGCTAAACAGATTTGCATATGCAGCATAATTCCTTCTTATTAAAATAAGGACACACACAGGGGCAACAGCAAACCACCATTAAAATATTCTGACAGGAGGTCTCTTACATCCTTCCCCACTGGTCTGTGAAGCAGTGTGATAATTTATCAGATGGCAGGCAAAGCAGCTGCATCATGTATTACCAGGCAGAGGTTAGGTTGTGGTACCGAGCTTTTTAGTGGAACCCCTTTGTGGTTGTCTAGTGATAAGACAGCCCTTCCTAAACTAGAGCTCTGCTGTTGCTCTCTGGCCCTGCAGCCTTATATGCCAGGCACAGATGGTGGACCGTGCCAGGGAGGCCACAGCTCTGGCAGCTTAGGTGTCTGAGATACAGCCCACACTGCAGAGGACTGGGAGCAGAACCTGAGTGGATCTCATGAGATGGTCACAAAGGTCAAGGGGTCGATGTTATAAGGAATGGCCATTCATTATAATGCCTGATACCAATCTGCTAAAGAGCACAGGGCACAGCTGTTAACGAACAGGCTTGAGCAGCATCATCAACACATCTCTTAAGGGCATTAATCCCAACCTGCCAGGTATATTCTACTTCTTTCCCTTCTTCTGATCCTCAGAGCTTCAATAATGATGGCTATGAATGAAGTCCATATACATCCTGTCCTTGATGGAACTAGAAATTATAGTTTTCTTGTTATTTGGGGGTGGAGCCACAGTAGCGGTTGGACAACCAGTCCTCGTGGTTGTATGAGCGTTTGAAGTGTTTCCAGGGTGAACTGAATGGCTGCATCATATTAATAACCTGAAAAAAAAGAAACTGTGAGAGGAAAAATGCTGGAGAGTCTCAGGGAGCGTAAGAGCCAGAGGCTACCCAAAACTATTTCATATGGGACACAGAAAGCCACTTCCTCATGCCAAGAGAATTCCTCATATTTTTTAGAGGAAGGGGAAATGCTTCTATGGCCTTGTGCAAAGCCTGGTGAGGACACTGGCAAGAGTCCCGTTGACTTCCTATTAGTTTAGGGCTCTGTTGTCCATCATTAGTCAAAGTTGGTGTTACACTGATTTGCCACTAATGCTAGCTGAAATCAGTGGGATTGGAAGGCGCTCAGGAAGGATGGACATTTTTGTAAGCTAACACTCTTTCACCACCAGGAAATTCCAGATTGAACTTGTTTGCCTGAAAAGGATTCTTGTTGGAGAGTATGTGTTTTTTCCAAAAACAAGAACTAATGCTTCTAGTGCAAAGGTTAATTTTAAATTCAAAGAATTCCCTTGTCTTTAAATAAAGGGACAAAAAAAGTTTGTTATTAATGTAAGACTTAGCACAGGACTCGAAGCTTTTTCCTTTTAGCTTCAGGGGGATGCATCAAGTGACTCACAACTGTCCCTACACAGTTTTTGCTTATCTGAGGAGAATGTTTGGACTATTATCAAAATCTGTGGCTCTTACAACATTTCTCATCTGTGCGTCTGCAGGAATTTGAATAAATGGACACTTTGCAGACAGAACTGTCATGTAAAAACATTTGCCCTCAGTCATCAAGTAGGAAGATAACCCAGGTATGTGCCACCTGAGCTTGGTGCCCTGTTTACTGTACCATACACTAAGGTCTTAATTCAAGTAATCCCATGCCTGTCAGCCCTCCTCTGCATGAAGGTTAACTCAGAAGATCTTAAGAGCCCCCTTATTCTATGATTTTTACCATACAACTCATTAACTCTTCACTGACAATTTTATGAAATTTCAGACTTCTGGATTTGACCCTAGAGTCAGAAGCCACTTCAGTGCAGATACTTTGAAAAACATCTTCCTCGCCTTAGTTGAAAACAAATCTTAACCAGTAGAACAATTCAGTGAAATCAAACACGTTGCATGGTGTATTAAAGAAGGAGTTAAATACTCTGGTGACCAGCTGGCTCATTTTAAAGCCACCACATGTGACACATGAGGAACCTGATGCACTCTCTAATGCAACACCCAGCTTGGCAAAGCAAACCTGGCCCTGCCCTCCATCCTAAATTCAGAAGAGCAGCAAAGGACAGTTGGTTCACTAGTAACAGATTAACCATAAAATACTATTCATCAGTGTATGTGCTTCTGGACAAAAAAAAAAAAAACCCACCACATATTACTTGATTTTCACCTAGTGCAAAGCCAAGCCCTTGTAGGAATATGTACAGGAATAGTGAAGACTAAAAGGTAAATGAAATACCAAGCCATTTATATAAAAAATATAAATACTTTATTTTCAACTAAAAATGTGCAAACATGTAACTTTTGGTCACACTTCTCAACAAATAAACTGTCCAAAAAGAGCCATAGTCAAAGCAAGAAACAAATGCTCAAGCAGAAAGACTGATGAGTTACAGAAGAGCCATTTTTCTTAAAGCCACTTGTCCAAGAAAGTGGAAGTAAATGTATTTTGCCAGATGAAAGCTTTATAAGGATACAAGCACCTCAACTCTAACATTTGATCTCAACTCATCACTTGGCCCTATCTGAACAATTTTCCACTGGAGTATCTATTTCATGCTTTGAATGCATTGTCAAACAAGCTTTAAATCCTACCTATCTTGTTCCAAAAGAGAAGGCTATCATTGAAATTTCAAAGCATTAAACAAAGGCACAAAACTTTAAATTAATTTAGATAACTGTACAAATATATATACACACAGTATTTACAATATTAATAAAAAGTAGCTTGTTGCAGGTAAAGTAACTGCCACAAGCTGTCCAGTCTAATAGACATGATTCCGACTCTTGTTGACAAAGCCATACGAATCAGAGTGTCAGAGCTGAAACATTACTGTCCTGACTAACAGAACACCTTCTACTTAGCACGTTGCTGGGTGAGGGTTTGCATTCCAGCTGCTGCTGTCACTAAACCAGCGCCAGCAAAAGTGCCAACGGTCTCCTCTTCAATTGCACGACTAGATGAAGCATGTTGTACCACATTAAGGGAACATTTGCTTGAATCTGCTTTGCCTGCCTATTTCCCTTAACCCCTTCACACCACCTCACGAACAACGTGTTCTGAAGCTGTGTCTTGCTGTGGGTCCCACTGTCCGTTTTACCTTCTTCTTCAAACCACCATTTGGGGTCAGTAGAAAAAATGTCTTAAGTCACATGGAGCAGTTTGTTGAAATTAAAAAAACAAAAAAACAAAAAAACTGATTTAAATACCTTGTGCTATTGAATCATGTTTACAAAATGAGATGCAAATCAGTTCAAGTTGAGAATCTAGTTAGCGTCTGCTTCTGGCTTTATGCCATGTCTCCATACATCTTTCTGTAGTACAGAGACTCAAAGATGTCATTGTCTCCCGGGCAGTTGTAGTGGCACGCGCAGGTCTTGATGAACATCATTTTCCTTTTCATGATCTCCCCATCAGGGCACTTGAACTCCACGGGGAGGGTGGCTGTTCTGTGGGGTGTGCAGCAGCGCCCGTCCGTGCAGACACCACAGAACTTAGCTCTGTAGGTCTTCACACTGGTGCAGCCAGACAGTTCAAACTTGATGGGCTTGGAGATTTTAGGGGTGCGAATGCACTTTTTGCCTTTCTGTTAAGATATAAGGGAATACAGAATGTTTAGGAGGTAGGCTTTCACACAGCACTAAGCTTGCAAGTTGAGGGCCAGCAGACATGCTAATCCTTATTATATTTTCATTAGGCAAGAGTGTCTTACATAGTGCCATAATACAGTATGAGAGGAAATTAAGGACATTTAACAGACAACTGTTCACCACTGGGGCAAAACTCAAACTTCAAGGTAAACGACTTGAAACTGACTCTGTCAGAACAGCACATTTTTTGGTAAGACACTGGGTGGAAGAATCCTAGTGCATCATACATAAAGATGAGGCAATATTTACCTTGATGTTCTCTTCCAGGTCTGCTTCACAAGGTCTGACCATGCAGAGTCTACTCTGTTTCTCCAGTCTGCAGAAAGCATTATCATTGGTGACCCTGGTTGAGATGCCCATGCCACAGGTCTTTGAGCAAGCACTCCATTCTGTGGTCTGCACCAGGCAGTTGTCACGCATCATCGTTGGGTCTGGACCATAAGTGTCTTCCAGTCTGTAAGCTGCAGAAGACAGACAACCAAGATGAGACCACCGCCTGACCTCATGTCCTGCTAAAGGTTCTCTTCCCTTTCCTGAGAAATTCAGGTAGCCACATTTATCTGCGGGGTAACTCCACTTACCGCAGCACTCCAGTTGCTGGGGTGCCCTGTGCCAACCCATCCCCCTGCCCTCAACCTCCATGTAAAGTGCCTCTTCCCCCCAGGCAACCATCCACAGAGAGATCCCCACTCACCAGCAAGAGCAGGTCCCACGGCAGTCTGCTCTTTGGCCTCGTCGCAGACCCACTCCTCGCAACACTTTCCAGGGAGCTTCACCCGTCGTGGGTAGGGGCAGTCGGGGCTGGGCAGACGGACGTCCATGCTGCAGAGGGGCACGCATCCCACTGCCCCGTCCAGGCAGGTGCACTGGTACTTGCAGCTGCTCTGGAAGGACTCCCCGCTCCGGTACACCATGCCGCCGAAGACGCACGGGGCGCCGTCCCGAGCTGCGAGGGGCAGGAGGCAGAGAGTGAGACGGGAGGTGCAGCGAGGCTGAGCCGCAGCCCCGGCTTTCCCCCTTCCCCAGCCCCCTATCCCGGGGAGAGCCCGCCCCTATTCCCCCGGCCGGCGGCAGCCCCGGCCCCCACTCACCGGTGCAGACGCCGATCCTGCGGTTGGCGGGGGAGCCGAAGTCGCAGAAGAGCCCCTTGTGGTGGTCGCAGGGGTCGCGCTCGGTGCAGAGCTCGCCCAGCTGCTTGGCGCAGACGCGGCAGCAGCCGCAGCCGTCGAGCACCAGGGACACGCCGGCGGGGCAGGTGGGGCTGGGCCCCGGGCCGCACTGGCACTGCCCGCTGCACTCCTGGCCCTGCGCCTCCTGCAAGCAGCGGCGGGGAGGGAGGGAGGGAGGGAAGGAGGGGAGAGAGGGGGAGGGAGAGGGGGAGAGAGAGAGAGAGAGACGTCAGGGCCGCCGCTACCGGGACCGCGCCGGCCGTCGCAGGGGTGTCGGCGTCGCGGGCAGCGGCACTTACAAGGCTGAGGAGGGTGAGGAGCAGGGCTACGGCGAAGCTGGCGGGGGCCATCCCGCGGCGGTCGTCGGCTCGTATGCGGCGCGGCTTCGGCGACAGGCAGGCAGGCAGGCAACGGGCTGCCCGGCGGCGGGTCGGTGAGGTGAGCCGAGCCGAGCCGAGGTGAGCTGAGGTGAGGAGAGGAGAGAGAGGTTCCCGCCAGGCGATTCTCCTCAGCGGCGCTGCGGGGAAGGGCTTGTGGCGGTGAGGCGGCGGGCTGGCTGCTCAAGTTGCTGTGCTGCTCCGCTCTCCTCCGCTCCGCTCCTTCCGAGTCCGGCGGGAGAGTGGCTGTGTAACTGCGGACTGCCGGGGCGGCCGCCCCTTTATACGCGGCGGCGGCGCGGCCTCGCCAATGGGCTGAATGGGGCCGCGGACAAACAGCGACATTCCGCGCATTCCTGCGCGCCGCGCCGCGCCGCCCGCCCCGCCCCGCGCCGCCGCCGCCGCCCCGGAGCGGCCCTGACCCCTGACTCCCGCATTCCTCCGTCTGCGCGCCCCCCCCCCCCCCCCCCCCCCAACGCACCCCCCCCGCCACCTTCGCGTCTTTTTATTTTTCATCGTGGTGTTTTCTAAATGTGAGTCACCTCCGCCGAGAGAGCGGTGCTCGAGCGGCGCCCCCCAACCCGTCGCACCCCCCATGCCCTGGCAGCGCGTTATGTCGAGGCGGGCGGCGGGTCCGGCGGGATGGGGCGAGGGGGGCGGCGGGGCGGTTGCCAGGGGCAGCCGGGGGAATCCGTTATTTCCCTTCCTCTGTTCTCCCCGCTCAACCCTCGTCCCTCCCCCGGGCAGAGGGGACGTTTGACGGGTGGTTTCGGGATTGGCCCGAGCCCACCGAGAGCCGACGGGACCCTCACTTCAGGGTGCCCGGTGGCCAACGGTCCCGGCGCTTTGGTACCACCAAAAAAAAAAAAGGTGTAATTACGCTGTTGGGTATAAATTGACTCTGTGTACCACTGAATCATACTGAGTATTTGTAATGTGTTCCTTCCCTAATAGGTGCTCTCTATGAATAGAGAGAGTGCCTATTTACTCTGAAATATTTGGCACAGCGGACGGAGTCTGAAGTGTGGAAGAAGTGGCTATTATTTTCCCACTGCCTGTGTGCAGCTGTCATTTCTGAGCGACATGTTCCTTGCACATCCCTGTTTCCCAACCTTGCTAATGGTCCACCCCAGGGTTACAACAAGAAGGACTGGCATGCTACAACACTCAGCCAAAACCTTAACGTTGTGGTTTGTATTTAACTGAACCCAAGACCTGAGCATTGTGGCTTGTATTAAATCATTGCAGATAACTGTTATGGTTTTCTTTCTTTTGGTTTTTTTTTTTTTTTTTTTTGGTTTTTTTTTTTTTTTTTTGTTTTAACCAGGAGGATGGTTCTACCCCCATCTCTCCATGTATCATTTGAATATTCAGTGATGTCATGTTTTCTGACCTCCGCTTTAGCACAAGGAATGCCAGCATTTTGGCTTTTGACCTGTAGAAGTACGTTAGTGTTTACTGAGTGAGACTGGCTTAATGCATCTTATTAGGCAAACTGAAATCTGATGGCTATCTTGAAAGGTACCACCTTTTGCATGCAGGTTTTCTCCTGCTGCCATACCCTGCCTTCTTTGCATCCCTCCATGTGTAGGCATGCTTCTGTGCTCTGATACAGCAATGTGTATACACAGGATTCTTGAGGGAAAAAGAAACCTTTTGATGTAAAGCCCCAGTAGGATATATTGTACTGTAAAACTGTTATTTATATTCTGCCAGCGCTGTACTTTGGCTGGTGAAGTCATTTGGATGTCATTTCTTCTACTTGAAATTCTCCATTAAAAGAAATGATATTGTCTCTGACAGAAAAAAAAAATCCAGAGGAACAGTTATGGTAAATAATATATGTTCCCAAACCCATGAGGCTTCAAGGAAATCTGTATTTACTTGTAGGACTCCAGTGGCCTCAGTACTGGGTAAATAATATGTGTACCAAACTATGTGTGACATGCATACCAAAATGCAAATGTAACCAGGTAAACAGAATGCCTTTTTTAAATGCCTAAATATGGTAGGAGAACATCAGAGAGAGAGAGGCTCTAGACATGTTTTATAACTTTCCTTGTAAGAGTCTTTTTCAGAGAAACAATTTTATTAAACAAAACCTAAGAATCTCACTGACAGAAAAAGTATGTTTAAAAGTAACAAATCACCAGAAAGCCAGGAAATCCAAAATTAAAGGATAAATCTGTCTTAAGTCCTCACACTGCAGGCCAAGTACAGCAAGCTCAATCCACTTGCTGCCCTGAGAAAAAAAGAAAAAAAAGACTTAAATAGGCATTTGGACTTCAGAACTAATTCTGGTGTTACACTGCTCTGAATCAGGTATTAGTGCACCGAATTGCAAGTTGTACCAGCCCATGAAAGTGGGTAAGAATCAAGAGTCCATCAGGTTTGCCTTTTTGCCATTTCAGTTTCTGTGCTGTTAGATGTGACTCGCTGGGTACCTCATTCGTGCGTGTCTATGTGTGCATAGAGGCAAAGAGAGCCCGGAAGCAAAGGTCCTTCTTTCAGAGTCCAATTGGTCTTCAGCTTACCCTTTTTGATGATAATATGTCATGGGCTGGAGAAGTACATCTTGGCATGGATGCATAAAATGGTTAAAAGGTACTAATTTTGACTTCCATGCAGGTGTTTATACAGCACATGCTTTTAAGATAGTATATTTTTTCTGCTGAAGCTAGGAATTCACTACACCGGCCTCGCAGACTTGTTTACACAGCTATATACGGTATGTGTGTGTCTACAGCAGCTTCAGTTGGTACAGTTCCTTTGGTGAAGTCTTGTAAAATGTACAGGTGTGGATATGCTACATTCCTCTCTTGTGTTTTTCCTTCTTTTTTTTCCTCCTTTCCCCCCCAAAAGTCACTTGATCAGGTATCAGACATACTGAAAACCTGGCAAGACTACAGGAAAGTGGCTAGACTTGGAGTGTTTGTGTACTTAAAGAAAGAATCTTGCACATTTTCAACTTTCAGTCACAGATATTTTTTTATAAGAGCAATTGGAGGTCTGAGCCAGCCCTCAAAGCGGAAATCAAAAGCTCCCAGAGAAACATACCCGAGGAATGTGAATCCGATCCAACAACCATACGCAATGCACATGCAGTACTGTCAGTCTTATAGGAAGTCTTGCCATATATGGACATCTGGACCCTGAGCTGTTTATCATCATGATAGGCTTGTAGTTGGCTTCAGACATTTCTGGCTTGCCTCAGGTTTCGTATGCCAATTAGTTCCTTTCCCAAAATGCTCAACAGGATATTTCTTAAAATTTGTAATAAGTATATCTCAAAATCCTGAGAGGTCCAGTTAAAGTTACGTTAGTAGGCTTTTGTTTAGAGTACAGATTCCAAGCAAGATTTACCCTGCTAGCTCAGAAATAGACACAGAATGAAAATAAAGAGATTTATTCCATCGTGAATGTGGTTGCCTGGTATTTGTCTTTCTTAGAAGTCATCGGATAACTTATTCTATGTATCTGTAGGCACAGAAAGTGCTCTGAAGTAGAATACTTGCTCGACTTTTACTCATCCTTTTCTGGAGGGATGTATGAGCTTATGAATCAACAAAGGCAAGGGAAAATAGAAAACTACATTTCCCACGAGCTGTCAAACAAGTTACCCACGTTGTGCCATTTGTATTGCTTTGTTAGAGTGAGGCACAGGGTACAACCCTTCCACTTTGGAGCCATGACAATTCATGTCAGCTAATTTTGCCAATGAGAGGCATTAGCTCTTCTCCGAAGTGACCCAGAATAAGAAGGCTGGATGGTGCAGTGGATGGCATAGGGCCTATGGCAATGTTCGTGCTGAACTGGTGGACCTGCTCCAAGTTCCTGAAGATCCTGGGTCAGTTGTATGCTGGCATCAGTTAGATAGATGCACTGAATGCACTGCTGACCATCAAAATGCTTGGACTTGTGACGTCAAAGTCCATTGGGCTAAAGCTACCCAACAGTATGGGCAAAGCAAAACCATCAGATGTGATGATTCCCATTAGCAGATCTGAGTTCTGTTGTTTTCTGTAATCATTGTTCTTTAAACTTATGTTTTTTACGTTCTAACATGTAATATTTTGTTACTTGTAGAGTTACTGAGGATGCTGCTTTAAGATCTTGGCTTCCTTCTTGGAAAGTAAATGGAGTTCTTACGAATGTGTGTGGTCTTAAAGAAGCAAAGTGGAAGTAGAATAGTCTAAATGAGTATTCAAAGCATATGTAAAACTATTTGTATGAAAGAGAGATTATAAGTAGCATGAAGCCAAAGGTCCTTTACCTGACGAGCCTCAGGTTCAGTTTATCTGTCTGATTTTATTCTGAAAAATTTGCCATAGTGCTTGTCAACACTGAAGGGAGCAGCATTCACTACATCTGTGCGGAGGTTGGCTGGGCAGACCCCTTCCACAGCTCACAAAGGTGAATGAGTAGGGAAAGGGACTTTCAGTTGTTTATTTCTCAGGTTTGGCTGAGGTTGTCAGCCTCTTGCAGTAATAACTCAACTAGTGTAGGACTGCAGAGAGTCACCAACCAGGCCTTTGACAATCGTCCTATAAATGGTTAACAATTCAGAAAGTGTCACTGGCTGGAGAGGAAACGTGGCCCAGGACTTGATTCAGAACATCCACCAGAAATCCTTTGAGGTCCATCTTTTAGAGGAACCACTTGGGAAACAGCATGAGGAACACTTCCTCCCACTCTGTCATAGTTTATGTGACAGTTTACAAGGAATTAATCAGATCTGCATATTCTGAAATGCATATGATTTTATTTTCAGTTTTACAACCTGCTTCTTTCAGGAGCTGTCAGTGTATATTTTGAGGCTTTGTGTTCCTCCCCCCGCCCCAAGCCGAGAGACATCAATGTTTAATTAAGACTTGATCAGATTAGGGCTGTCACTTAACAAATGCAGTTTGCTGTAGACGATCTGCTGTATCTGCTGTGGAGTAGAGGCCTGTGGAGAATCCTGTGGGATACATTTTTCCATATTATGCAATAGGGTAGGATCCGGTAGGGATGTACCTTTGGAGATGATGAATAGAGCGTTCTCTTTGGGGAGAAAGAGAGAGATCACTGTCTGTAAAATTTGCCCCCTTTTTGATGCAATCTGTATTCACTGACCTTGGTATAGTGTAGGAAGGGCTTTTCTGTTTGCAAAAGGTCTTCCTGAGAAAGTGGAGGAGTTGGGTTATTGTATAGGTCTGTAATGCTTCTGGAGGACTTGATAGTCACACTGCAGCAGCTGATCTACAAAGGAATGTAATGTCCTCAATGAATTAACATAGGATTTTAGAAATTGCTTGATTTTCAGGAGAATAGTCGCCCATAGTTCATCTGCCAGCTTGGCTGACTGTTTATTCAGCAAGTGATGTGTGGTATGTGACCTGTGTAAATACATCTGTACAAGTGACGCAGACGGGGAAACTAGGATGTAACCTACAACAGCCAAGGTGGCTTCCTTATTGACCCACGGATGTGTGTGAAATGTAGCAACTACCAGACCAGGTCTGAAAACCATCTTACAATGCTAATCTCTCTGGTGTCGGTGGGAAATTCTCTGTCAGACCCTTTTTCACATGGAGCCGAGTAAAGCGGATACTCCAAGAAATGTGCATTGTTAGGGAAGAGGGGATATTTCCAAGATATTTTTATTTCCTGCAGGGACTAATTGAGGAAACTTAGTTGTTCAGTGGTCCCAGGTCTAGAGTTTACAACGATGTTGCTACAAATGTCTTGGTAATGAGTGGCTTTTAAGTAATAAGCATGAAGTTGTACAAGTGGTAGGACTCACACTGACAGCAAGTGTTTCTGAGCATATTACCCCATTTATAACCTTTTTATTAAAGGGTTTTAAATAGAAACCAAAGTTAGGTTTTTACTGTACCTAGGTGTTTGTTTTGACCATTTTGGACAATGGGGTCTTTATGAAGATGGAGTCTATGAAGTTATTTGTGGTGCATTTCTTGCGAGGATGTTACCCATGATGGATCTTGTGGAAAAGTCTAACCTAAATAGCATGGTAAATCGGTATGATTATTTACGAATCAGTTACAACGTGGGATGAAAAGATAGTTCATCAGTTGCCTTTTTTCATTACCTAAGATTTGCAAGGTACTTGAAAGTCCTAAAACTGCCCTAACTGGTGTTCACCCCGTGAGTTAGGAACTTCATAGTACAAAAGTTTCAGGTGAATTTTAAAAGCATGTGTGAACTAGCCCCATCTTTTCCTTTCTCCTTATGTCACTCACAAGATACAGAGGGTTGAATTTCAAATTCCCTGGGAACAGCCTTCTTATTTTACCATCTTAAATTCAGTGAGACCTTGCGTAGGCCTTCACATATCTCTTTTTTTTCTTCATAAATGGCTTGCAAAGGATGACGGCTCGCAAAGTACAGGAGTTGGGAAGTGTGCTTCCTATTTCTTTTTTTTGCCATCAAGCTGCCACAGGGGGGAGTAGAAGTTTGGAAAGGACAGTGCTGCCCAAGAAGCCACCGAGGCAAGTGGTGTATTCCAGGTGCCAGTCCTTTCCTGGGGGGAGAAAGGGCACAGAAGAAGAGTGGATGTGCTAGGAATGAAAGTTGTTGGTTGGAGGAAGGAGCTGGAGGGTTTCTGCCGCTGGGACGTGCTGAATGGTTGACTGCATCGCAAAACCACGCTGTTTTTCTTATTCATTCCAACCAGCTTTTCTGTCCAGATGTAAAGGGAATGTGACTGAATTGTTTTCCTGCCTCAGGAGGGAAGATGACACGTGGGACTTGTACAGTAACTTACAAAATCCCTGTCATTCTGACAAAAGGCTTTTCCCACGTTAGGACTATTTGCTAATGAAGAAAAAATGCAAGGCACAGGCAAGGCATCTTTGCAAGGCAGAAGACACAGTGAAGAAAGTTTTGCCGACTTGATAGTAAAGGGTTATTCTTGTGGGACTGTTAGTACTGGTGAAATCTACTCTGCTTCACGCTCGAATAGGTGGACTCTTTGTGGATCCTGAGCAGCAAGGATGGGGAAGGGGGATGCCTTGGCCCCGGCTGCAGACTTACTCTCTCATCTCGTGTCTGACCACAGTTGCTCTTGTAGCGCATGGTCTGTGGTAGCAGCATGGCTGCCAGCCACCCGTCTGCCCTGCCAGCGGGCCTGGTGCAATTTTGAGGAGGAGGTGTGTGGGCAGAGATGGGCATGGAGGCGTGAGAGCAAAAGGAGTGGGCTGAGATTTTGGAGTAGTGCGTCATGACAAGAGGGTGGAAAGGGGCTTATCCCTCCTGTCGGCTTTCCACCCACGTGCCAGATTTGAGCCTGTACCCAGAGACAACCATAAGTGGTGCTGAGTGGGAAAGCATAAATAGGGCTGGAAAGAGAGGTGCATGTACGTGTTTCTGTGGGAAGGGTTGGGGGAATGACACAGAAGGAAGTGGAGGAAATGACGGGTGAGGAGAGAGGTCTAAATGAACCAGCCAAGCATGGGGTGGGCTTGGCAGCTTTCTTCCCACCGCTTTCACAGCATTTTACCACCGAGAAACAGTGTTCAGGTCTGTTCAACCACTGGCAAACTCCTTTGCCAGAAGAGAGCAGATGTGTCTGGTTTGGAGCACCTTCAGATGCTGCCTTGAGGGGCATGGTGGAGTGACTACGTGCTTCTTGCTTTTTGGGTCGCTGTTAGGGAGTTTTATTATTGGACAACTTAGTCAACAATTCTTAAGAAGGAATGAAGTAATTTTCAGGAACTACGTAATGATCAGGAAGGCAACCAAAAGGAGTGAAATAAGCACTTGTAAAAAAGATATAGAATCCTCCAGATTTGAGTCTGTAATGTGGACATCTGGACAGGTCTGTAATGAGGTAAATAAGCAAGAAAAAAAGGAAGAACTAAAGGAGAAATGCAAAAATAAGCTTTATGTTTCTGTAGTCTATCATGAGAAATAACAATGCTGTGTATTACTTGTTAAATGTGTAAATGTTAAACATTGTTTAGAAGAAAATGACAAACAGGTCTTTGCTTTTGATTTTAATGGTGAAAGCAGGATGGAAAGGAAACAATTCTTTGGGTGACTTTTTTTCTGTGCTTTTTATGCATCTGTGATTCCTGGACTGTTGAACTATCATGAAAAGGAACCTGGGAGAAATCCACATTGTTTGTGTACAGTATATCGATAAATTCAATGCCTGTTCCACAACTTTGTGCCTAGCATACACAAAAGAAAAAAAAAAAAGAGAATTAATGGTCCAGTTTCCAAATAAGACATAAGGAATTTGTTTATACTTTTGGGAGGTAATGTATCTCAGTTTGAATGGAACTATGTTAAGTATATTGAAAGTCCCAAGGAATGCAAAGTTGGGTTTGTTCAACAATAAACATCTAAGATAACAAGAACATTTATACATTTGGCCAACTGAAGCCTAAACCTCACATTTGTTGTTTTTTCTTAGGGATGTTTGTTACAAGTTCAGGGAGTTAACCAGAGATAAAAATGCAAACATAAAAAGATAAAATTAAATAAATTCAGAGCAACTTTGGTATTTTCCCTTAGTTCCAATGATATATGCATTATAGAAGGAATTAAAGTCAGAAACATACTGAAGGTTTTACCACAGTTTATTGCACTCACCTAGACCCTTGCAGTGATAAAAACCTGGAGAAGGCTGACCTGAGCCAATGTCACAGTGTCACATAAATCACTTTTAAAGATACCTACGCTTCTGTCTCATTCTTTCTAGAAAGCTTTCAGCTTGGTTTGTGAAAGCTTTTTGCCTAGAAACATTCATTGAGGAAACTGGCAGCTAAGTGTGAGTATGTAAATAAAGAGAATAAAAAGGCAGGCATCTAACAATGTAAAAACCTACACCCTGGTTAGAGTGCTGTTGTAAAATACAATGTCAAGATACTTATTGTGGACATGGTACATAACATTTGAAGAATCCAATATGTATACAAAACCAAAACTAAGTGCAAAAACAGTGTTATATATGTGGTTTGTAATTCCAGAACCCTTTCTATGGCTTTTCCATTTTTATCACTTTGTTCTTTTCAGGAAAAAAAAAAAAAATCTGAAATTTGAAATTACAGCAGTCTTTTTTGAGGGTTTCAGGCATCTAACACTTTGGCTAGATGTGTTAGCCCTTCTATTTCTACCCTTCACTAGGGTTTAGAATGAATGGATAGCATAGCTACTGTAGTGTAATTGAACCGTTCTTTTAGTTGAAAAGGTATAGATGTGTGTTTCTGGTGCTAGAGGTCACAGGTTTGCTCCTCCAGGGACTCCCATTTTGCATTATGCTCAGAGCTGATTCATTATGTACTTCTGACATTTGAAAAAGGTTACTTTCTTATGGTATAATTCCAGCAAGAAAACCACACTTGCTGTGTTTCAAGCCAAATTGGTTGATGAATGGATGAGATGTCAAGGTTTTGTTTCTGGAATGCCATTGGAGCAAATCCTGCCAAAGTTATGTTTTTGCTCAAAATTTCTCCATTTGTCCTGCTTTTCCTGCAGACCAACACAAAGCAGTACATTCTCATCAGTTAAATATTAAAAAAAAAAAAAAAAACCCAAAAAGTTCAACAAAAAAGCACCAAGGTAAGAAGTTCTGTCCACAAGTATTTATCAAGAAAGCCAAGCAGGATCACAGTTGCAGGAGTTGAAACATATTTGGTATTCCCAGACTAACTGAACTAATGTATTAGAGTGTTCAGGAGAACTAAGATGGGAATAACACGAAAGGTGGAGAGAAATGAACTCCAAAAGTTAAGATAGTGCAGTGGGACCACACTATTGATGCTTCTGGTGAAAAGAGACCCAAGGTCTGTGATCCTCTTGCCTAACAAGGGCTCTTGCTTGGAAGTAAGTTTTGAATCATCAAGTAAATGTAGGCACTGAGATAATTGTTATTAGAATGCCCAGGTATAGATAGCTTGGGGTAAAACTTTCTTGCCTGCCTGCCTCTGCCCTTTGCACCTTACAAAGCATTTGGTTATTTTCGCATCATTCGTGTATCAAATCCCTGTTCGAGAAGCTTCATCCTTTTCCTGACTGTTGTTTTCCCATTTCTGCAGCAATCTGAGTCTCAGTGCCTTTTCACCACCTTTCCCCGTTTCATTTGGGTCTTCAGTGAATTGCCTGCTCTCAAGCACAGAGGTAAAGCTAGCTGCTGCTCCTCACCACCTTCAGCTAGGGTTCCCATGAACCTCTTTTTCTGTTTTCAGAGCGATGCTCCCCTCTTCTAAAGGTGACTCCTTGATCTGCTCCCGAGTATGAGCTGGTAGTTAAGACTATCTTTGCTAGCCTAGGGGAGATGTTTTTATGGGACAGTGTATAAGTGAATGCGGGAGGCCATCGAGGGGTCGTACAGATTTGTTCAGCCTGTACAGTAGCTTGGATGATGTTAAAACATCTCTGCTTTCCAAGCTGGAAAGGTCACTGTGTTTCTTTAGAATATTTTTGGAGATGTTTCTGTGGTTTGTCAGATCTAAAAATAAACGATGATCAACACACTTTAAAATTATGACAGGATTTTTTTTTTAAGAGTACATAAGGCAGTCAGATATTTGTTTTCCTCTTAGGGAACCAGTCAGACTTACAGACAGGCTATGAAAATCTCCTTCAGATCTCCGCGATTTTTTTTTTCAGTGTGTGTTTGAAGTTGGGGACATCTGCCTGCCTATCTATTCATCTGTCTTACACTGTTTATACAGCCTTTCATTTTCTCAACAGAGAGAAAAAGTCACCAGGAACATTTGTAGTCTTTTATCCTTAAATTTCTAGGGCAACTGGGAAGCTTTAATTGAAGTTTGTTTTCATTAGAAAGAGGCATCCTGATGAAATAGTCCCAGTACATCGCTTACATTAATTTTCTGCAAAATGAAGCTTAGAAAAAATGTGGAACTCTGTTGTTTTTAGACATGTCAATGTTCTGTTTTGATTTTGGAAGGGAGAAACACTGGGGGATCTTATTTTGAAATTGACTTTGTGTCAATGACCTACTGGTCTTGATTGACCTGAAGAACACTTAAAATTTTCACTTTGAGGGACTTTTTAAATGACTGTCACTGTAAGTGGGGCTGAAGAGCCATTTGGAAACACAGCATTCTTCAAGGAGCAGAAAATCCATTTTCTGGCCTACATCAGGGAATACTTAAAAACTATTCTATGATTTGGTTAGAGTCATTGAAGCCTATTGTGTAAAAGCAAATTTGGTAATGTAGTTTTGCTGTTTTCTGTTGCTGTAGATGTTCCTAAAACAAATCCCATTGTGAATGTCTGCAGTACAGAGCCTCAGACTGAGTAGTTCAAAGGCTCAGTGTTGGATAACAGGCCAGTGAGTCCAGCAGGTAGGTATCTATCAGTGACGACTTCTTTGGAGACCTTCAGCTGTCATTCTGCATCTTCTGTGCTTTTACTTGAGTACTGTGCTTGAGTACACATTATAGTTGGGAGTGTTGGCTAAAGCTTCACTAGTTGTAAAGAAACAGTGGTTGCTTGTATGTTGTACTTTTTCATTGTTGAGGTTGCAGGGGGAGTTCTGGAGACACAGAGCAGGAGTCTACTGAGAGCTCCTTTAAAAATACTAAACAATTCTCTGATGGCACTGACACACGAGGGCTTACCTCCCCTCAAAGCTGCTTCATGACCATTGTGCATTTATCAAGGTTCACCTAAGTGTCACAACGGGAAGGAGCTAACACTGAACAGCTCTCCAAAGTAGGCATAGCTGGGTTTCTGCTTTAAGCTCTCAAGCATCTCCCAGAAGGATGATGTACCAGGGACATTTTCAGGGGGCTGAGCGTGGGCTGTGCCAGTTGCTGGTGTCTGCAGGTCTGAGAGCTGGTGCAGGTTATTCCTTCAGGGGTTTTGTAGCAAAGGGCAGTAGCATTGAGCACTTGTCAGTGTTATCAGCAGTTGCTCTTTCAGGCTCACTGCTTTGCATATTGTCACTGGCAAGAGCTGGCATGGGAGCCTTAGCTACCTGATCTATCACCTCCCAAGTGCACAGGTTAGAAAAGTCATCCTTGCATAAAAAAAAAACCGAACAGAAGAGGAAGCAGCATGACTTCTCTTTCTGTGCACCAAGTTAAATCCCATCCTATTTTAAACCCCATCTCTGTCAGTGAGTCTTATCTAACATTGGCAGAAAAACAGATGATGTTGCTTCTCATTAGGACAGAGACTGCATTTAGCTTGCTTTCAAGCAGTGCAATAAAATATGGGAATAGGCTTTAGCTTCCCACGTTTTAATTCTTCTTTTTTTAATCCCTGTTTTCCTTTTCAAAACTATTTGGATCCAAGAATAATTTTTTTTCTCTCTCTTTCCACTTCTGATTTGTTTGTTGGAGCACTGCTTGCTCACCCTATTTGGATGTCAGGAGACTCTCTATTTTTCCGTTTCTGGAATAGTCATTCACAACTCAGTGTTTCTTGTGCAAACCCTCTGAATTTACAATGTGTTTATAAGTCTCACACCAACTGCAGTTTTTCTCTTGTAATATTTTGTGTCAAAATTTCTCTCAGATACTATTATATGGATTTTTTTCACAAAGTAATTATCTTGTAAGCTGAGGAGTTTAAGAGACAGTCTTCCTAAAGGATCTAACTAATCAGCTAATTAAAATATAAGGGATTTAAAGAATTTGTTGATCTAGTAAATTTAAGACATAATTGATGGGATAATACATATTTAATAGTAAACTAGTGTGCAAAAGATACCAGCTGTGCAGAGTATTGCAGGTGACCCTGCACACTCGGGGCCCTACTTTGCCAGCTGTACTGCACAGATCAAGAGCATGTGTGTATAAAAGAATTTGTAAAACTTAATAAAATAGGGACAGACAGTCATCAGATGAATATTTCATGAAAGTGCAGGTAAGGTGGTTTGATTTTAGGGGTGTTTCAGCTAAAAGGAGAGTGGAGGTCAAATGCAAGACCGTAGTAGCCTGAACATGGAGACTGGAAAGGGGCTGAGCATTACAAGGAAGAGTGAGGAAGAGGAGATGTGTGGCATAAACTGGAACAGAAATGGCAAGAAAGGAGAACGCTGAGGGGAAGTTCAACAAACTGCAAAGCAGAAAAACATGGATAGATGACTGAAAGAGTAGCCCATGGTGGGGTTTGTACCAGGGCCTGATGCTGTTTTGCTTAACACCTGATTAGACTGGTACATGGAAATGTTAATGGTCTTCACAATTGACTCTTTTCCTTTCTACAGCTGTTGAAGTTAAACTGTGGAAGGAAGCTGTAGAAGTAGATGGAAAGCTGGGATATGCTCCATGTACGTGAGAGTCCTGGGCTTTTGAACAGTGTAGTGGTGCAGGAGCAGTGGATGGGGATCATTGTTCTCAGTCTGTAAAATGCAATGTCTGCCAAGTTGGACTTGCTGTACAACTGCATTTCTCATTTTACTTCCTCTCTGTCTTCTGTATCTCTTTGGTGTAGGCACTTTTAGGGGGGCTGGTTCAAAAAGGAGAACTACATCTATCCTGTGGTTTGAGTGCTACCATTTAAGCCTGTAATGTGTTAAATTAGTATAATAACCATGCTTTAGACATAGTCTACTTTTAAGCCTAGGCATGAAATGATTCTTTGCTGAAAATCAAGAATGTTTGGGAATCTTTCTTTTCCTGCTATGGTCCTTGGTGCGTTTTGTCCAGGTTGTCCTTGGAAGTGCAAGCTCCAGATATATCATGAGACAGCCTGTGTATTGTGCCAGCTGCACGTTTCACAAGTAAATGCTGGAGGAGATGGCTGAATACACTGCCTGTGGACTTCTGGATGTTCATCAGCACCAAACCCAAACTTCCATTTCGATTGCTGATCACTGTAAAATGGCACAAACAAGACAGATAGCTTTAGCCACTAAAAATGCTCCCTCTTCTGCTCTCACAGTGTCTCTAGACCAGAATTTTGTAAACAGCCAGATGCAGTTTTTCTTCCAGAGATCACACAATCCAGGTTTTGGTCCCAACTAGCTATTTCAGGCCAGTTTAGACTCTACTGAAAGATGTATTTATAAGGAAAACGTTGACAGATCCTGGCTTCTTGTACCACTGGTGGGAGCCGTGATAATAATAATGATTTCCTTTAATAGTTTTCCATCAGATGTTCAAAGCTGTAGTTTTTCCTTTGGTGCAAACATCAAAAATGTGGATAATTTTGTTTTCCTAAACTTGGAGAACATCTGTGTTTCCACCATTTCTGTGGGAAAGCAGTACACCCTTTTCCAATTTTGTTAGAAACCACCTTTTTGGCTAAAGTGTGTGCCACTGCAAGCACTTTCATTATGTCTCGTATATCTTGTTCTAAGAAGTTGGAGTCTGCCTATTTTGATTCTCCAGGACTTTCTTTTTGTGAAAAGCGTAGATGAGAACTGTGGTTTTGGTCTCAGAATGCCTTCAAGTTGTTTACCTTCCTAACCTAGACATCTTAGGTGTTTCCAAGTGGTTAAATGACTCTCCAGTGACAGTAACATTTTACTGATACTTATATTCCTTGTTGGCCCAAACCAGAATTGATTTTAGAGATTACTGTAGTGAGTTCTGACATCTGGAAAAAGTTATACTGAAACCTGGCTGCAGTTTAGTTCTTTAGCTTTTGGGACAAACCTCTTTCATTTGATCGGCGTTGGAAATCTCGAAATCAGCTTTGGATGTGCATGTGGAAAGAGGGATATAAGAGAAAATGTAGGAGGATCTCACTGTTTCCATTGCAATTTTTGAATGCTGTCCAGTTGGAAGGCAGGCACCCATCTAATGTCAGTGTAAAGGCTGAGAAGGCTTGTCAGTGCAAGGTAGAAGTTTCATCTTAAAATGTGTGTCCAAATCCTATAAACAAAAAATTTGTTCATAAAGCAGTCTTTGATGCCTGACAGGAAGACTAAGGAAAGATTTGTGCTTGCTCATGGTATCCCACTCACAGCAAGAAAGTGCTTTCCAAAGAAGGAACTAGATTTTCTCTGAGCAAGAAAAGGGTAAAAGCTACTTATACTCCTCAGTTTTGCCTAAGAGTTTTTAAAAAGGGTTGGCCTTGCTTACATGCCTCTCATCATGAATGGAAATAGGCAGACCATCTGAGGGAGTGGTCTTATTTACGTGGAAACTGTTTTACGTAAGAAGAGGAGGCTGGTCCAGCAAAGGTGTGGTTTTATTTACATCCATGTTCTTCCCTTATGATTGGAGGGGGTTTGGAAGGTGTGGTCTCATTTACATCCTGCCTAGACTGTCTTTGGCTCATCTGGATTCAACCCTTGCCTGTGGCTGGAAAAGGAAAGAACTGCTGCAAGCAGAATAAAAACGACTGTATGAAAAAAACATGACTGTTTTCTGCCTCTGTTTCTTCAGTGTGTGCATTCCTGCTGGTATGTACTTGAAAAGGGAAGGCCACATTCTTGGGGAGAGGGTTTTGGGTCTGTGTAGGCATTTGTATGTATGTTCGCGTGTGTGTATGTATTTGTAGTGCCAAGGTGAACATACCAGGTTCTGTGTTATCCTGGGCATTGGGAGAGTGCTAGAGCTGTTTCTGAAGAAAGGTCAGAAAAGCAAGTTCTTATTAACTGAAAATGGTTCCTTTTTGTGGTGGATTTTTTTTTGTTTTGTTTATTTTGTTTTTAGGTTGCTGGGACTTTTTGTGGTTTTGTTTCTTTGTTTTTTCTTTTTTTTTTTTTTAAATTTTTTTTTTCTATTTAAAGGTGCATATACAACCTTGCAAAGGTGCTGCTGACAGCTCTGGGAGAAGGCCTGTCTTTATTGTGTGTGTGACATTTCATGTAGTCCCTTGCATCAAAGTGAAGCCAGCATAAATGTGGTAGCAGCATTTTACACAATCTCAACTACAACACAGAATATGCAGGGCAGTGAGGAATTGGCTACATGACACGGTCATGATATGCTTTTGCTGTGTAATGGTCTGTCTCTTTCTCAACATCTGTATAACATATTCAACTATAGGGTCTACTGTACTTTATGGTCAGGAAGCAATTCAGCTACTACTGGCCTGTTTCTGCATTAACTTAGGGGTGCAGGTACATTTTTAGCAGAAAGTGGACTGGAGTAACTCCTTGCATGTGGATTGCAAAGCATCCAGAACACCTTCAAGCCACTGTTGACTTGATTTGATTGAATTTACTGTAATTATTCTAGGCCTTCCCTATTTTTCCAGCCATGGTTGATCAGGCACCATCTTGGTAAATTCCAGGCAATAGGAAAGGCAGAAGGCAGAAGAGATAGTTTGCTGCCTTTTTTTTTTCCTTTTTTTTTTTTCCCTAAAAAAGAAATTAAAGTATCTTGAATCTACAACAGCTTGACAATTGGTCCAGACACTTGTACATGAGCATCACTGTTAGTTTCACTGAGAACAGAGCTACTGTGTTGCTTTGATTGTGGGTAGAAAGTGAGCAGAGAGTCCCTTCAACATGAAGATCTGATTTGTGACTATGTCCAGAAGCAATGAATGCTGAAGGAGCTGCCACCAATGCTCTGGGACAGACTGCCCCTTCCATGGCTGGGATTACTTTGCTGTGACATGCTGTTGCGCAGCACAAGAACAAGGCAATTCCAAGCATATAGCCTTGCATAGGAATGTGCAGGTCACAATCTCTCTAATTCTTCCCGCTGCTGCCTCTGATAATACTCCTGTAACTTGTGGTAAACATCAAGGCGTGACAGTGTAAAAATACAAACATTTTCAAGTTACAGTCAGAACTCCTTTTCAACTTTAGATACCTCTGAGTGCCTATATAGACAAAGGGCAAGAAGTAATTTCTTCTTTGCCCATAAAAACTCGGTGGAACTACAAGTCCAGCTATCTTCCACACTCTGGTTTAAGGAGATTAAAATTAGTAAAATACTTCCTCTTTTCTGTAACCAAGGCAAACTGAAATGCACAAAAATAATTTTCCTCTACAGGAGGAAAAGTATCTGGCATTTTGTCCCTGGATTGCAGATGCACAGGAGAGTTGGAAATTTTGTCGTCAGGATCCCTTGCACGTACACTGAGGCTGCAGCTGGAATTTCTGCTTTACACAAACATATTGCACAACTTCTGAAGACAGGTCCTCCAGATGACGTACAGCAAGTGATACATGCTAAGGACAACAAACCTTTTTACACCCGAGGAGCTGGCTGGTCTGAACTGCCATTGCAGAAGCCGTGTAAGTTAGCCTGGACTGTGTGCTATGCTGTTCTGCTTCTCCAGAGCCAAACTAGGCTGTTTAAATAAGGCTTGTGAATCTCTACACTGCCCTGCATTCATGGCTGAGACTGCACTAAGAGACATATGCCTCATTTTAAAAATTGGCAGAGGTTCCAAAACACAAGGATGCTTTATAAAAATTTCTGGCTCCCTGATCTTCCTCTCCTCCTTGAACTTTATTCCCCAGGCTTCGCTTCCCTCCTTCATCCCCAGCATTGCGCCTGAGCAAACACTCTGGTTACATCTACGTGGGCAAGTGAAGGTGTCTGCCCTCAATGGCAGCTCTCTGGTGAACATCAAGCAGCCATTGCCCGTGTCCTGAAGGATGTGGCAGCCCTTTAGCTGGCGCACATGCAGCAATGTAAATTGTTTTGCCTTTCAGAGGAAAAGATGGCAAGCTTACAACCTAAGGAAAAGGGATCTAAGGGAGATAAGAGTGTAAGAGACATTACTGTAGTTCTATACTTGGAATCGGTTACGTATGTGTGTGGTCACCCAAATGATGGGTGGACTGCACTTTCCCATTACCATAATTACATTTCCTTTCATACCTAGGGTTGGGGACACATCCAGACACTGCAGAACACATCAGTAGATTTAGTGTGGCTTACTCAGTCTCCATTTATCAGACTATGTCCCAATTATGTTACGTTTAGGAAACAATAATTTTCTGGTTATAGCACACGGAATTTGTGGCATTCTAATCCTAGTCATCCTGCTGTATGACCTTGGAGAAGTTGTTTTGCTTCTCTTTGATGGTAAAAAATTAACTTGTCCCATGGATGAATTTTAATACCACGCCAAGTTTAAAAAAAAATCTGAAGCTAAAGTTAGCCTTCTAAAGCCATATTTAGGGGCTAAATGGGGCAACTTGTTTCCCACAGTCCTGAGCACCCATTGACTGTCTCCCACTGAAGCCATCTAGAGATTTTGGTTGTTCAGCAGTCTGAAACACGAAGCAAAAGAAGAGTGAAAGCAGCCACTTGTTTGTGCATGAAGAGGAGCTCACTGATGTGGTGTGGTGAGACTGGGACAGCAATTTGTCTTTCCTGGGTGGTTGTCACAGTGGTGGGGAGATGTGGGTGGGATTAATCTCACTAATTTTACTGTCTAAAAGTGGGATGTCTGCCTTAGGATGGTTGTTCAAGATCTCTTTAATGGAACCCTTGGTTCACTGGATCCAGAGCAGCTCTCTGTGTATGAGCACCCTTGATGTGTAATTGTGCCCACCTATCCAGATGTGGCATGGGTTATCCTCTTGAGATGCTCAGCTCTGTCCACAGAATAAAGTGCTTCATAAATGCTTAGATGGCTTGCTTAGTATCTGCTGATTACAAAGTCAGTGGGTGACTTACAGTGCATAGGTAAGTCCCAGAGTGTGGCAGAGCTGCTCATAACTGCAGAGAATGGTGAAACTCCATTGCAGGCCTGAAAAATTTGGTTGTGAAAGCTATGAACAAGTGAAAGCGGGGAGACATAGCTGAGTCTTGCAAGGAAAAGGAAATAAAAACTTGACTGCAGTCACTGAAAGCCTATTCCATATGATGGCATGGTTTGTTTCCACTGGAGAGCTTTGTTCTTCTGGGCACTGTTTGAGGTGGAAGATTAATTTTCCCACGGGAGAAATAAGCTTTGAATAAGTCAGCTAAAATGGATTGTTCTTATGTGCACCACACATCTATAGGAGAAACAGAAGACGTTTACATGCTCCCTGAGGAGGAACCATGACAAGCAGACAATTAACCAATTCCCCCAGATCCCCAGATTTAAAGAACCACGTAATGGCTTAATTGAGTTGAGTTGCTGAGAGTGCGGCACTGCGCTGAGATTCGTGCTGTGAAGTGTGCGATTCCCAGAGGCATCCATCAGGTTTTAAAGAATTGACTTTCCATGCTAATTGACCCAGATGTGCTTGATTTTACCTCACAATCTCCACTTCATTCAATTACTGTTAAAGAGAAGGGAATGAGAAAAAAAGGACTCCATTTGTCTCATGTACTATATTAAAAGGAAGCTTTCCTAAAGCAACATTTTGTAGCGCTGAACAAATTGTTCAGCTTCAACTGGAGCGGCATTTATTCCACTTTTTTTTATTTCCCGAATGACCGAGCACATATTTTGTAAGGACTAGAGAATATTTGTTAAGCCACTCTGCTTGGCAGAGGAAGCGTAGGCACCATCATCAGAAGAATGAGGGTGGTATAGATGAATAGATGGTGTCTGACCTGTCTGACCAGGCAGGGCTGAGCAGCACAGCATGAGGGGTGAGGGCTCTCATGGCTTGGTGAAGTGCTGGCCCACCTGAATGATCAATAAATGAAGAATAAATCACGCTTTCGCTATTTTTATCTCCAGGAAGGCAAAGAGCCAAGTTTGAGGAATAGGCATTGCAATGTGAATTAGCAGCTGAACTCTTCCATGTACCAGGCCAGTAGACACCTCCTTTTGGCAAGCTACGGTCACCTTTTATGTGTGTGTAAATATCCCCGGAGCACACAGAGCAATTAGTTGAAGGCTGAGGTTCACAGTGCATTCTGTGTGTGTGCAGGACCTGGTGTTTTGTTCCTTGTCAGTTCACAAGCCTTAATTCATTTACAAATCAAGTATCTTTGTGTTGTAGGGACGGAGGCCACCTCTCTAGCTACATTCCTGGAATACCACTGGAGGCTTTCTTTGGTAAGGAAGCTGCTCTCTACCTGGTTAATGACTTCAAGCTTACCTCAAATAATGCCATCAAGAAGCATGTCGAGGAGCTTCTGTATATACATATTTAAACAGGCTGTGCACCACTGATATTAGTGGAGTTCATCTGTGTTGGCATGGTTGTTATGGGAGCAGAATTTAGCCCCTGGTGCTCGTGATAAGCTGTATTTTGTACCAAACAGTCAAGTTATGGATCTCTGCTGTGAAATGAAGGTATTTAAGGAGTTTACTTCTTTGCTAAGTGTTGTATGCCATATATGGTCAGTTGTGGGATTTTTTGCTGCTGTTTTCTTTTTTTTTTTTCCTTAGGAAGGCTCTCCTCCAAACTGCTGAATCATATTGCAACCATAGACCTGGTGATTTTTCAGAATTTGAATCATAGTTCAGTTCTCTGGATCTCAAGCTGTGAAGCCACATGTGGGCTCAGCAGTTTGGCAACCACCGAGTACAGATTTGGCAGTATCATATTCACAGGCCAGATGTTGGATGGCTCAGCTACAGCATACAGCATATTAGAACAATAACATGACTGACAATTGCTGTTTACTCTTCTTAATTTAAATACCATGGTTTGTACTGTTCTCTATGATTTAGCCTGGATATTAGGAACCAGACTGCTTTAGATCTGTATCCCATCCTAGAAGGAAGTCTCACATAACAACCCCACATGCAGTAAGAGGTTTTGCTCTTGCATTCCTCCTGCCAAATCCCCCAGTGAGAAGCTGTCTCAGTCAGGCCCACTTCTGAAGTCCGTTCTAGATATATTCAGGATTAACAAAAAGCATCATTATCCTGTGTGACCAGAAATAAGAAAGTTGGGGTGGTACCTCGGATGTATATATGTAGTATGATCATGTTTTGATTTAATTTTCTGCTTTGTCCTTACAAGCTGCAGTGGTAACTGCCTTTGCAATAATTACGTAATATAAAGATGATCTCTGTTAAAGCAGGATTTATCTTCAAAGATGAGCTTCTTCAGTCTCAATCGGTTGAGCTCCTTCCTGCATGTACTTGATTTTTAATAACGTTCTATAATGTGTTTTGCACTTGCTAAAGTTTTGTGCATGTGATACAAGAAACTTAGGAGAGCCTTGAAAATTCAACTCCTGTATCAATATTTCTTTATGAGTACAATACTTAGTCTATGAAAACAGCTACTCTTGTTTTGCAGGGCATTTAAAAGAAAAATCTTTATTTTTGCATAGGGAGTGCTAAATCTGGAAAGGAATAAGCAATGAATCACCTAGGCCAAATTACTTTCTTATGTCTGCAGAAAACACACTGACAAAACTTTTTATTTTTTTATTTTGAGAATGAGTGTGAAACACATAGTAGCAAATTGTTCATTGATTTGATCTAATTTATTTCGACTCAGTACTCAGCTTGAGACCTAGACAGAAATGAAAATAGAGAACGTATATAAAAAGCACTTACAAAAAGCAAGAAAATTCCTGTGCAAATGTGAATATTGAAGGATCATCCTTTAGGCAGGACTGATGATTCCCCTGTGCCTGTTGTGCTAAAACCGCACCTTGAAGGTAATCTATCTGACAGTTTTCTTCCCTGGCCAACCAGTTAAACTGAGCAGTTCTGCAGAAAGAAGTAGCACTGGAACTGAGAATGACTTGTGCTGGAACAGAAGTTACCACATAGGTGAGCAGGAGGCAACTTTTGTGTGCCAGTCTCAGCACTGAGCACTGAGATAGATAGAAGGCTCAAAAGGCTTGTCTCAAAAGGAAGAAGGGATCTGGAGATAGGAAGAAGAGATGTTAGAAGATAAATAGCTTCTTGGGGTCCATGACATGGAAAAGAGAATGGTTCTGTTGTCTTGGTGTAGAAGAAGACTTCTGAAGACAAAATGAGAAGAGTGGCCTAAATATATGAAAGAACCAAGACAACTTTTTGTTTGCCTTGTTTTGTATTTCAGCAGTTGGGCTAAAGCTGGTTCCTCAGAAAAGAACATTAACTGAGCAAAGCAGCACAGGCCCTCAAAACAGAACAAAACAGCTGGAAAGAGAAAAAGACCCTAACAAAGGATCTCGTTATGGAGTTCAATGACAGCAAATGGAAGCGGTCAAAGTACCCGGAAATTTTACAATACGTTTTTTCCAATAAATAGATACGTATAATATATATTTAAAGAGAAAGTAGCATGTTTTTGCACTGTTCTGATAATTTCCATTTTTACAATACAATGAGCTACTTGAATGCTCACTTACTGAGAAGAGCAGTGTCCTGGTTTTGCTGGGATAGAATGCTAGGCTAGTCATGGTATACAGGCTATTAGCAGTTTGGAGTCAGCCAGGGCAGCTGACCTGAGATGGCTACAGGTGTATCCTGAGGTATATCCCATACCATAAACATGATCATAATAAAGGGGGAGATTTGCTGAGGACAGGTGGGCCTCTTGCTTGCACTTCTCCAGCTCTTTGTCCTTGTCTCCATCCCTGGAAGGGCTCACTTACCATTCTGCTCCCAAGGACTGCTTTCTTATTTATTGTGACTGACATATATTCACTGGGCTAAGTACAACTTTGTATACTTTCTAGTGGTATTTGGTATCAGTCTGTCTGTTTTCAAATATTTTCATATTCCTCTCCTTTTCCTGATCTCCCTTCTCTGCTGTGGAGGGATCATTGGGTGATAGAGCAATTGCTATATTTTAGCCCCAGATAAGGGCTAAACAGAGACAAAACAGAAAGGGTTTGAACAGAGCTTTTGATGAACACTTTATTATTAAAGAAGTGAGAGCTAAACAGAGGAACTATAAAAATTCATCCCAGAGGAGGCCTCGACTCACAGATTCATGAAGGTTCTTCAGTATTCAAGTGGGAGAAAGCTTGCTCAAATAAGGTATGTGAGTTCCAGTGAGAAAACTCCATTCTCAGTGGGTCTAACTGTCAAAACTATTGAAGCAGCTTTTGTAATGTGTATTAGTTATTATTTCTGTCCTGTCCAGGAGTCCAGCAAAGAACGAATGAAATCCCTGAAGACCAACTCAGTAGTTAAGTCATACGTTATTGTGGTCCTTGTTCTTGACAGAAAAAGGTCAGGTCAGAGATTGACTGGTATGCTGACAGTTTTCATTGAGTTTAATACTGTAAAATACAAATATCTAGTGGTCAGAGAAAAATGTGGTAATTCTACAGAAATGAAAAGTATTCCACAAGTTTTATTAGAAGAATTGAAAATAAACTAGAGGAAGCTTTTAAAAGCAGATGGTTTTGTTTCTTGGGAACCAGAACAACTGTAATAGAAGCAGTTGCTTACATGGCATACAGGATTTACCACTTAAAACATCTGAAGAGCAATGCAGAAAAAGGCTCATTGTTTTCCTGGAATTATGAGATACACATGAAATGCTTCTAAAGTGCTTAAATTAGTCAAAGACATGATCCTACTGAGTGAAAAGAAATCTGTATGCTAGTTCATCTCTGCCTAGATTCTGAGCTGTTAAGTGTCTTATATACTGCTAATCTTAATCTGGATTTTATCTCTGCAGCATAATATTCTTATACTAAAGATATTGGACATCTTGCCTCAAGTGTTTCATAATGCACAATTCCAGCAGATTTATGTGTGTTCTTACAGACAGATGCCATCACCTTTTGTTGTCTGAGAAGCAGAAGTGCTAACTGTCATTACACCCTGTGTCATTTTGTAGCGGACAGGAAAAACAATGTTGTTGTTAAAATGTGGAGTTGAGAAAAAACAATCTTGTTGCATGATGTGTGTTACAATTTTAAGTCTTTGCACGTCTCCAGTGGAATCCCCAGTAATACCCTCCCTTTCCTTCAGCATGGTGACGGAGGCTATGGCACCAGATGCAACACAGGATTTTGCAAGAAACTTGATTCTCTAAGTAGTAAATGTTAAGTACTAGCCAGATACCTCAGCTCAAATACCTTTTGAAATGAAAGGCAAATCCTAGAATAATTTCTCACCTTTACTACAAACTTCAAACCCCGCAGTATATTTGGAAGAAAATGAGACATACCTAAGGGATGGAGAATTACACAGAAGCCATGAAATGGCACTTCTCTCCCCCTGAATTAACAACTGAATTAATAAAAACTGTTACCCAAGGCAAGAGATATAGAGTGTGTACTGAAAACGCTTAGCCGGAGAATGGAATTGAAATGCCACAGGGTTTTTCATCCTGGTAGGGAGGAGAGCTAGTACAAAGCTAAAAGGGGATAATTAAAACTCTTCAGTCCATTGTGTAATATGTGGAGAAGGAAACATTTCTTAGGGCATATATTGTATTGGGGGTTGCTATATTTTCCGACATACATGTTTCTTGAAAAGAAATAGAAGTTTTCTCACTGCTGGGATACAGTATAGAACAATTATGAATCTATTTACCCCAGGATAGTTGTGATCTTATCCATTTCTTGGGTTAAGGTTTGCTTTGTAAGAACAAAATCTAAAGTAATTGGTTTGGGTTGCTTTCTGAAACCCCCAATTTAATTGATTTCTCCCTTCCATTACCAGAACAATAAGAGGTATCTTTTTTTAACACTTGAATCAGAGAAAACATTAGTTGTCCCAACCTCTTAGTCACCCAGTGAGATCTTATCAAGCCTCTGTTTTTGTTTTCCTTGGTGCTTGAACTCACTAGAAGAAGATTTTGAATTATGGCTCCATGCATTTCTTCAAGAATGAGCTATAGATAAAGAAATCCAGGACTGACAAGTTTGCATTCAGTGAGATCAGAGTCACTGTAAGACTGAGTGGAAAACTGATGGCTAGGAAAGTAAGGAGAGGAACAAGGAAGGTTAAGAGTTGTGTGAGACAGGCATTAACTTTTCTGGTCCACTGTGAATGACGAGTGTATTTCCTGGATCTGTGTTCCCCCACACACATAGCCAGAAAATAAACTTCACAGATTAATTTCTAGGAGCATAGACTGGTTTCCGAAGAACATTATTACCTGGGAAATAGATTCTCTTTTTCAAAGTACACATTCTGGCTGTACTAGACCTAAAGAACTTGTCTGGCAAGCACATGATTTTCTTTTACATTGGTATTGCAAGAGTTTTCAAAGATTTTTTTTTCCTGTAATAGTTCTGTTTCTGTAGGCACTGCAGGAAGACGGTTGATGTCTGTTTTCCAGTATATGAATGACAAAATAGCCTTTTCAAGAAAGTGAAATATGTAGCTTTCTCCTTTCTCCCTGTTAGAATAGTTGTCCTAAAGAAGAGAATATAACTTCAGAGGAAAATTAAATGCCTAATTATAAATCAATAACGAAAAATCAAAGAACTGTAGAAGCTATAGATCTAAATCAATAACGAAAAATCAAAGAACTGTAGAAGCTATAGCTCTTTGCTTAGTCTTTCATCTCCTCACAAAAGCAGTGGCTTTGTGTACACTCTGATTTTTCAGTGGAAAAGAATAGGAATTGTATCCTCTATGCTATTTTAATGTTAGCTGGCTATCACCTTCAGTACAGCGTTCATTAATTACTTTATGTACTTCAGAACAGCAAATCTTTTTTTCCATGCAGAAGACCTGTACTGCATGTTGTACTGCTGGATCTCCTGGCAGCTTTTCTGGATGGTATTTGTGAAAAGTTCTGAGCCATAAGCAGAAATGAATCAAGCAACTCTGCAATGAAGGGAAATAGTGTAAAATCTTTCATTGATATTCAGAGAACCTATTTATGTAGTGCTGACTAACATTGTTGTGCACGAGTAGTGTGGTGGATAAGTATCACCATCGTACACGGAAGAGCATCGTGATCATGCTTTCTAGGCATAGATTTATGCTAGGGCCAGGAAGCCTGTTGCCCATTTCCCCTCCCTTCTCCCTGTATCGCTGCCACAGGAGCACTTGCTGCTCAGATCATGTGAGGCTTGCACTGTGCCCCTACCTAATTCCACTTGCAGCTGCATGCAGCCTTTCATGTCTACTTCAGCTTGGAGTTGTGGGTCTGCTCGGAAGGAAATCCAGCCACGAGACACTTTAAGTAGCAGTTTGATCTTTGTCAGTGAGATCGACTCAATTTAGACACGTACTGTTGAGAGGTCAGATCTAGACTGGAATATGTTAAGGGCTGTCAGAACACTGTAAGTGGGAAAGGCAGACATTGCAACCACCAAGGGTTTGATTCCAGCAGAGACTCTTGTAAATGGGGATGTTTAATAGACCGTGGAGAAGTTAAAAGGAAGGATTAGACAACTGGTGGGGTCAAGTGCACTTAAGAAATCATAAATGCATAGGGTGGTGCTGTAATTAAAAATGCTCCTGCACTCACTTGGTTGGCCTTGGCATCAGAACCATGCCTAGTACAGGAATAACTTTGGTTCCAAGGGACTTCTCTAACTGGTTCAAATCATGAAAGCTTTAAAACTTATACATAGGGTTAAACTTAAAAAGACAGGGTGGGAGAAAATACCCAAATTATTCTGACTCTTAAATAAATTTAGCCACTCTGTATTCTGAAGTGAAAGTATTTGTGATAGCTGTCTGGAAAGCAAAACTTGGCAAAAAAACCTTTCAATTCCTATTTTATCACATTTAAAAGACTATTTCTAAATGAGTATTTGTATTAAATATGTTCCCTGAAGAGCCTTGATAATATTTGTCAGAAGGATATTGATACTAAATGTCTGTAAAAAGCATAAGAATCTTCTGTTTTTTAAAATAAAAGGGTGTTTTTAATTGAAAAAAAACCCACTTTCCCTTGAGTATTTTTACTATCCGTAGCAAACACACACAAGAGTTGTGCAACACCATTAAATGCTTAGAATAATATTTCCAATGCACACTTTGCTTGTTAAGTCAATGGAGTGTTTTCTTACACACCAGGCCAGAATCACATGATGAAATTCAAACTGATTGCTTTAGGCTTTCATGCTCTTTCGTTACTTATTTGGGTTGGGCATTTAGAAAGAAGATAAATCTAATATAAAAAATATTGACCTTCTCCTTGAAAGCATATTTTTAAATAACTGTAAGACTTGCTGCTCTGTGCTTTGTGATGTGCTTCTTGCTGAGTTCAAGTTCAGATGTGCTTATATTTTCTAAGGGACAGGAAGTTGACAAATGCCCTCCTCACAGCAGCGATGGAAATGCATGAGCCTGAGGTCTGTAAATGCTGGAGAGAAAGAAGAGGCAGGAAAGGTCTGCCTGCTAATAAAAAGATTATTCAGAATATGATACTTATGTGAACCAAAATAGCACTTCTGTTTCTCTCATATTATATTTCTTGTATTTGGCATACAAAAATTCAGCTGGGATTCTGGCTTCTTAAAAACCCTTTTTACATGAAAAGAGAAGTGACCTTTCTTCCTTAAATGTGCTGGCCTCTCTAGCTCCTTACACAAATTTCAGCCATGTAGAGTGGAAGAAAGTAGTTTATCCTTAACAAAGGTTTTCAGGAAACTGAAGTTAGGACTATATCTGGAGTTTATGCAAAAACTGGTGGAGCTACAATAGAGACCATTTAGCAGAAATAAAACTGATGAAGATCAACCAGCATTATATTAAGATTTTTTTAATACACTTTATAAAATACCTCTTTATACTAAAGGCAAAAGTCAAGATCACTAATACAGGGACTGCCTCGGACTGCAAGTGAAATGCCAACGAGGAACAGCAGGTCCTGGAAGGGATTGTAGAGGGAGATGGTGGAGTTGCCCTCCTTGAGTCTTTGCAGGCAGCATCTTCAGGTGTTTTGGCCAAACATCTGTTAGGTCTGGAGAGGTGCAGGACTGATAACACTGGAGAGCTCATTTACCAGATATCAATAGTGACATTTCAGGTGTTTTAGCATGAAGCTTTCAGGTGATTTGTGAAAATCCATAATCCTGCCTTCCTGCATGGATAATGAAGACCCATACTTCTTGCCAGTAAAATATGCAGAAAGCATTTGTTCCTGTATTCTGTCCCTGAAGGGGATACATTCTCTTTGTACCATATGCTTTGAGACTGGGCAATGCATGAAAGCAAAATCATGAGCTGTATTTCTGCCTGGTTCTTAGTAAGATAATAGAGAGTCTCACAGGGGATAAATGTAAGCTGCTTTGTTACTTATTTTCTTAGCATTATTTTTTGTGTTTTGCCCATTCTAAACAGTGCAGGCTGGGAAACAGGAAACTGCCTTTCCTCCTAAACTGTTTTGCATGCCACTGACAGGACATCCCCTGTGCCTTTTCAGTCCTACAGAAACACTTCTGAGTCTGTACGGCACCAATTATGGCAAGGCCTTCCTCCATAATGATAAATTCAGACAAATAATTTACAGCAGTCATTTTTGTGCAAAAGCAGATCCATTCTGCACCAGTGAAGCTCTGCTCCCTGCTGGAAGGAAGCTGACAGGTTGCTGAACCATCTTCCTTCTTGCAGAGGGATGCTACCAAAGATACCCAGCCTGGGCAGGAGGGAAGGATGGAGTAGCTGGTCTTGCCAGTGGAGCTGGACCCTCTCCTCACAAGCAGTAAAGTTACCGCTTCACCCCACCCACTGCTGGAGGGTGGGTGCCAAGGGCTGGTCCCACCACAGTGCCACACCAGACCACAGTCTGCCAGGGAAAGATGGTGCAGTGTGAGGCCTCAAGGCAAGCATTTCAGTAAGGGGTAAAATGGCTGGACAGGCTGCCCACTAGAAAACAGGGTTTTTTTCCATAGTGACTTCCCAGTCTTGGATATGCAGTCTCTAGTTACTGGAGGGATTCAGAGCTGGCACAGGCAGCCCCTTAAGTATTAGGCTGCCCTGTGTGCTTGGCATCAGATTCAGACAATTTTGAGAACAGTTCAGATCTTCTGGAGGGTTGGGTTTTATTTTTTTGTTTTGAATTAGGGTTCTTTTTGGTGTTTCTTTCCAAAAGAAAGCAGTTCTATTTTTAGGACTTGGCCCAGATTGTTGAATCCAGAAGTCTGAGTTTTACTGTTGTTTCTTTTCCTCTCTTTGATCAAAACGAAGTGGTTCTGGCTGATCCAAGCCAAGCAATGCTTCTGCCTCTCTTAAAGTTACACTCGAGGAGTGTATGTATGTGTGGAAAGTTTCTCTCAGTTTCCTGGAATAAAAAGGGTCTATGCTTCCTCCGAATCTATACTCTGTGCTTGTAAATGTCTCTATTAAGACTGGTTTTGTGGAACATTGTGAAGGGAAGCTTGCTTAAAATATGTCATTAAAGTGAATTTTATATTTGAAGCTTGTGTCCCCAGACTCTTCTGTTTTCTTTCTTGCTGCAGCTATATACTGCAGTATTTCAATGTATAATGTTTGTCTTCAGCCTGTAGAGATACCAAGATGCTCCATTTTTTTCACTTGTGGGAAATGAAACAGCATAACAAACCAATGATGAGAGCAGCGACTGAAGCCAAGTATCCCTATCCTCTCTCCTTTGGCTACAGCACATATGTAGAACCTGCACACCCAGGTTAGCTTCTGGATGAGATAGAATATTGCCTCCTCTGCATGGTGATACGCTTCAGCTAATTAGCTTTCTTATCTATGCTGTTTCCAGGGTCCATGGGATTCAGGTTAACATGGGGAGCTACCCCTCTTCAACCTCTACATGCAGTTTATAAATTGGTGCTTGCTCTCCCTTTATCTGAGAGCATCTGTCCTCCTGTTGCACAGAGTGCCTGAGCGGGCAGAAGGGCACATTTCTGCTGCTTGCTAGTTTGGGAGCTTTCCAAAGGAATAGGGAAGGGCAGAGCCCATTTCTCCCAGTTTTGAAGGACCAAGGTGAAGTAGCAGTCAGCCACTTCCCATGTAACTGCAAATGTCAACCAGGCCACTGTAGACTGTCCTGAGGTCATTTTTGCAAACCATGGCTGGACACCTCTGCTCTGTGTTGTAATTTAGACTTTTTTTCCTACAGGCTGGGACTTTGGTTTGAAGAGGGGAACACGCCTTCTAGTAACTCTCAAATACAACCAATGTGCCATTGAGGACAGAGTTAAAATATGTGCCTGTCCTCAGGGTTTCCTTTTTTGCTAGACAGAGGGGGGTCTCTATCCAAAGCTAGTCTCAGCAGTGAACAGGGTGGATGTGAGTCCCTGTAACCAGTGCCTGGTGGTAGGAGCCCAGCGTTGCAGGGCTGGGTGCTGGCGTTCTAAGCACCAGGCATCCCTGCAGTGTTGCCTCTGAATCTATTCCCGGATGTAGACTTGTGCTCTTACTAATAAGTACAGACTTAAGGCCTCCTTTCCAGGACTTGAAGGCATCCAGAAGATCCCAGGCTATTTTTTTAAGCACTCTGATCAAAACCATAATGAATTTCCAAACCATTTGCAACAGTTTCCAAATGTAAGCCTAGCCCCAGGTCTTAAATCCTATGTCAAAAAAAAAGGCATTCGTATGGAGCTTAGAATTTCCTGTGTCAGAAGTATCCCATGTTCTTTCTGCCTCTGGCTCTGGCTTTCAGAAGTTCAGAAATGTGTGAAGCTCAAAACAAATCTTGTTTTCCCTTGATTTCCATTTTGCTTTCCTTGGACGTTTACAGCATTTTTTTCTTATAACAGCATGAAATTAATAGACATTCAAGAAACATTAATTCTGTTGTATTTGTGTTGTATTTTGCGCTTTTTTTTTTTCACCCTTTCACTTTTCTGCCAACAATCTAACAATGCCATGTTCACCTAGCAAAGAAACTTAGATGATTAGAGGCTAAAAAGTACATTTTTCAAAGGAGCGGAGGTGTTAGCTTCAGTTTCCTAGGCAAAATCTCATACAAGTAATTACATTCTGCCTACTGCATTCCTCTGCCACTTCAATTGGATATGGTGTTCTTCATCAATTTACACCCTACACTTTTGCATAGCATTATCAAGTACTATTAAATATTTGTTGTCCAGCATCCCAGAGGCAGTGATTCAAGTAAGCCACCTACTAAGTGAAAATTAGTAGCATATTCTTGTGGTAGTTCCATAAAAACCACTTGTTAGAGCAAAACTTTTAGAGTAAGATATGTTTTTAACCATGACTAGATAGTGCAACAACCTGTGACAGCAACAAAATTAGCTATGGTTGCTTTCAAATGAGGAATGTTTGATGGTGACTTTGGTACAGCAATACAAGAGAAGCACTGTGGGACACCTGTACTGATACCTTCAAACTGTGACCACTGTTTTACAATAGAAGCTGACAAATTACATCATTGGGTGAATTAGGGTGTGTTTTCTATAAGTGGAGGAGAAAAATGATTAAGACCGTCCAGCCCACAGCAAAAATCTGGAGAAGGGGAGATGACAGCTGCTCCCATAGTGTGTTCACAGTGGGTAGGAGCTGTTCACAGTGGGTGAAACAGCCTGGTACATCACCACTAACTAATTCCAGGAAACTTTCCCACTACTCCCTGATAATCACAGCATTTCACAGGTCCCTGACAGAAGTAAGAGTCCTTTTTTTCCCCCCACATCTCAGTGCATTCATTCAGTAATGGCAGAATTGGGACCTGTGAAATTAGTGTTAGAATGCTAATTTTAGCTTTTCTTCAATTACACCATGTTACAGGAAAAAAATCCCTTAATTTGTATGATCCTTTTCCTGGCAACTCTCAGCCTTTAACACATTCAGTGAGTGAACCAAAACCACCACTACTTGCTTCCCCTGAAATTATACCAGTTTATTTGATTTCACCCACCCAGACTATTACACCCTGGAAGCTAGCTCTGTATGTCACAGGGAGGCATGCCAGAGCCAGTGATCACCTAGATGCTCTTGGGGTTGTGCTGCCTTCCAGAACCACTTACTGACCAGCTGCAGGGGGGCTGAGGTCAGTGCAGATGTGGGGAAAGCCACCCCCCAAACCCTGAAGTGTCGTATCGTGGTGACTAAACCACACCAAATTCCTCTTTTGGAGAAGGAGGAGAGTTTTTTTTTGTGGCAAGGAAAGGCAAGGCAAGGCAAGATCATTTTATTCTGGGGGCTGTAGTTATGGGGAAACTTCTGAGTATGTCAAGAATTTACAGCCCAGATGAAGGAAATTCATCTAAGCAAATCTAGATGTGACCCGACACAGATGCTGGAAAAGTAAAATAATGAAGTATTTGACCTTGTTTTGTTTATTTCCTGTAGTGGAAATTTCTTGGGTAGCTCTGAAACACAGTGGGCTTTTGTCACTGAGTTGAGCAGTGGTGTCATAACTAGGAAGCAGTGGAAAAACTCGTATTGAAGTGATACCTGTAGCCTTTGATCTTGCCTTATTTCTCAATGAGTCTTCATGTTTGTTTAATAGCTAGCTTGTTTTGTGTGATATCTGATGTCATTATGTGCTCAGATTTATGTTTCATTGATGTAAATGGTTATTGTTGCACCACACCAGGAAAGAAACAACAGCAACCATTGGTCTGCACTCCCATAACAGAGTTGGGTGAGGGAGGAAGGTGAGGTGCCCTGGGGTAGAGAAAGGAAGGACCCCCAAGTGTGAACCATCACTTTTAGAATTTTGATGGGTTTTGACCAAAAAAGTTAATTGCCTCTAAATAATCATGTCTGCATGCTACTAGATAGCTGTGAGATGTTAGATGCTTAGCCCTCCTGATTGTTTTCCTTCCTTTTTCTTCTTTTCTCCTGAAGAAGATTCCAGAGATCACATTGGCCTTCTCTGTACACTAAGGGCTTCAGAAACCAACCTGAGCAACACTTCCTGAACACAGAATTATGAGATAGAATATTTTTCTTTTGTGCATATTCAATTCATTAATGTTTATGACTTTTTTTTTTGCTTAATCTATTCAATTTACACATATTATCTATTATTCTGCTAATTTGAACTGAGCAGAACAAATGTTCTGCTACTTGGAACATTTTCACATACTCAGATAATGCAGGAAAAATCAGGAAAAAATATAATTAAGACATTTTTTTGGTTTGTTTTCTTGAGTTGCACCATAATTCTTATGCGGCAAACATTCTGGGTTTGTAAAGTAGCTAATCTTCATCTATGTGTCCCCGTTTTTTTAGTATTCCTTAAAAGATGTTTGCACAAGGGGATTTCATAACTGCATTGCTACACAATTGCTTCATGTCTCATAAAGCAAATGTTTTTCCCATTTTTCTCAGTTGGAAGTTGTGGATTATAGATATGTTCCATAACTACCATTGTCTCACACTTGACTGTCAACACCTGGAAAGTGATACCATTTGTTTTGTGAAGGAAGGTTATTTCAGTCAAAAATCCAAGGGATAACTCTCATTGTTTGTTGTTTTTCATTTAGTGTTGCTGAGATGAACATTTACTTTTTGGGGTCTCAAGCATGCAACTATTCTACTTTTTAATGCTTATTTTTTCATGATGGACTTGGCCTGTTTTGGTTTGTTGCATGTTTATATGCATACACATGGCTGCTGGTAATCTCTCATAAGATTTGAATTCAATCAGGAGTAAGTGCTGTACTTTGCAAGTATTTTAGTTTCTTTTCAGAGGAAACCTCTGAAAATGAGGTCTTTAGACCTTCACCATGCCTCTGAAAGCCACTGGAGCTATGAAGCCCACAGGCACTGCTCGGTGCATTAGACTAGGAGATTCCTCATTCTCTTGACATTGTACCAGCACTGGAAATGTCGATAAACGTGTGTGTAGATAGTAGCAGAATAGGCAGTGGTTTCACTGAAGTATATGATGTAAATCTGTAAAGATCCCCATTCCTACAAGGAGACAGTGGTGGTATGATCACTTGTGTGATTAGCAGAGAGAAGCACAAAGCTCTTCCCCTGGTGACACTAGTAGAAACCCAAAGCTAGAAAACTATCTGGTGATCTGGCGTGAAGCCTGTGCCATTGCAGTGGTAGAGGATACCGGTTTGTTGGGGCTTGCACTCATAGGGTGCTGGGAGCATCCCTGGCTCTGTTGAAGCTGTCAGCACTTGACACCAGGCCTGGTGAGGGAACTTGAGGAGGTCACAGAATGAGGGGAGACGTTGAGGCAGGACCTCTAGGGGCAGCTGGCCAGCCCTGCCAGGAGAAGAGCCCCTACAGCACTCTTTGCCCTCTAAGAGTACTACAACATGGGAGCACTTTAAGTCTAAACCAAATAGTGGATCTGATTCTTAATGTAATTCAACTCTTTGCACAGATTAGAGACACCCACTGCATCAGGGCACTGGGTGCAAAACCAATAGCTTGGTCATTCTTTTGGCATAAATGGGGCTCTGTAGGCATTTGGCCTGGACATGATCTATTGCGTGGCATCCTAAGAGCTGCTGTTTCACTGATATCTTCTGGGTGCATACAAATGTTTCAGAAGAAGCAATCTATCTACATACACACACGTCTGACTGGGTGCAGCCATATGGCCACTGGCTCAGTGGTGATCCTGAAGGTCTACAGTGCTGTGCTAGAATTAGGCTCAACTTTCAAGAGCTCCTTTGACTGCCAAGTGTCATGGCACATGGGAGATGTAAGGCCAGCCCACTCTGCTCACAGAGAGGGCAGCATGGGAGGTGTTAACCATTGTTACATGGTTAACCATTGTTACATGAATTTTCTCAAGGGAACAGGAATCTTTTCCTGTCTCAACAAACCTGCTGTAGGACAATACCCAATATCATTGCAGTAAGTTACTCTTGTACAGGCAGATGAAGACCATAGAGTCCTTGTGGTTTGCTGAAATCTGAGCTTTTCAGTCCACGTGAGCCATTAGTAGATTTCTGGCTCCCTTTTGACAGATGTTTAGAGACACATCTTGTAGTGGAGCCAGTTTACCAAGAGATTATTCTCCTTCTAAAATATGCTTCAATGCAACCTAAAAACCTGGATGAGCCAAGGTTTTATTAGAAGTACAAACTGTCAAATGAGACCTGAGAAAGTAAATTGACTTGATAATTGAATTAATTTTTTATTGGGTTTTTTTTTTAATTGTTTACAAAATGGAGACTGGGGGGTGGGGAGAATTAAGTTTAGAATTTAATTCCTTCATGCTCAACAGCCTCATTTACGGGAAAGAATACAACAAATCTCTTGTTTTTGCAGCACAAGGGCTTTATACAGGTAAACATGTTGAGAATGTTGCCTGTAGTGTTTGCCCAGCTAGACCATAAAGAATTCCTGAGAAGAGGGGTAGCCAATGCGATTGCACAGCCCTGGCGATTTCAGCTTTCCTCCTGCCTCCATCTGCCCCAGTGCCAGGGAGGGACACCACTGGAGTCATACTATTCCTGTGGAGCTGTCTAGCACATTTATTCTGAGTACAGATGCAGTGGTCTTCCATTTTGCAATTACTGAAACAAGAATATCCTGTCGAACTTTCTCACTTTCCTCCCTTCCCCACTGCCACCTCTTGGTATGGCTGTAGGGAATATAAATGGAACAGGAAATTTGACCGCGTCCAGGATCAATGTCATTAAAGACACGTCTTGTTTTAAAATCTAATTTTATATAACTGCTCTGTTATACAATATGCTTTTGTTTGTCATCTTGATTTTTATCGAGGTAGTGTACATTCCCCTGGACCTTTTCACGAAGGAATGTTTATACCTGTGGGCAAGCGCTAATGGCAGTGAAAGGCTTGCATTCATGGGAACAGCATTTAGCAATTCATGGTTGCCAAGGTAAGCAGCAAAGGCATGCCCTCTGCCACTCCATTGCCTCTAAATGAAACAGTCTCTAAGGTAACAGGCTAGCACCCCTTGAGGCCAAAAATCTTTAGCTTTTTAGACAGAAAAACACATTAAATAATACCGAGAAAAGCATTTTTTTTTTGTCCAGGCATTTTTTTTCTTCACAACAGAAAAAGGGCTCAAAGTGTTCTATTTTTGGTTCCACGGAGGAATTTAATTCAGATGCTGCCCAGTGCATTGTGCACTCAACACCCCTTTGACAGTTTAGTTTCAGGGACACATAGGACTAATGAGCCAAGGCATGACTGCACTTGGAAGCTGGCGTCTCCCAGGCCTGTGACTGTTGTTCAAGTGAATAGGCAATTTCCCTGATTAGCTTGGAATTTGCAGCATTATCTGGATGGTTATTGGCATAAGCCTTTTTTCCAGTATCACAGACAATGTGGGAGACAGAGTCACCTGAAGAAAAGGTTTGTGGAGGCAGCGCTTGCTCGATCCTTCTCGTGAAGGGACAAGGAGAATGGGCTTCTCTTCTTTAATTCATCTTGCTCTGCAGCCACTTGCAACCTCTTTTATCTTACTGTAGCAAAGGGGAGAAGTAGGTGAGTCATCACATTTTCCCAGTGCAAGATTTTAATTAGGAGAATAAACAAACAGTAAAGTGCTTTCTTTTAGAACTGATTTTTATCAAAAAATAAAATGCAAGAGCCAGATCATCTTTCTCCTTATGTTGGTGCATCAGAGACCTGTGGCATGCAGAAGACAACTACTCTATGCCATCTGCAGGACATTCACATGGCTATAACACCAGTACAGTTTGCTGGATGTGGGGAAAAGCGAAAGATTTTCTATTTCTATTTCTGGAATATCTCTTTTTCTAAACAACTCAAGCTATTACAATTGCTTGACAACTACAGAATCACAGAATTACCTAGATTGGAAAACAATTTTAAGATCCTCAAGTCCAATCATTAACCTAACACTGACAAGTCATTGACTAAGCCATATCCCTGACATCACTGACAATTCATTCCTTCATTTACTTTTACTTCATGTTCTACAGACTAAAGTAATTACGGAATAACTATGGACTTTCTAATGGTTTAATGCACAATAACACAAAGAACATTAAACAAGGAGATGAATTAGTTATATCAACTGCTCCAGAAACACCCACAATGTGACAATTTGTTGTTATGCAAAAGATGCAAATTCAAGGGTAAGCCAAGAAGTATCCAGACACACTTTTTAAGTTCAGCACCTTGTCATGTCCACAATTTGATGCAGCACATATTCACATGCTGTTATGCAAAAGAAATCCTACTCCTTTTGAGACACAGATTGTCTGAGGCTCACTAAATAAGAAGAAATTTGGTATTTGCTCATTGCATGACTTGTTCTTTATTAAACTCTTGGATGCACAAATGGACTTAAATTTCACTTCAGGTAGAATGGAAACATGTAGCAGTCAGAACAAGTTGTGAGAAATGGTCTGTCTCCTGGGACAGTCTTCAGGCACCTGAGAGACAACACAAAACACCCCTATGCTGCCTCAGTTCTAGGGGGTTTGCTGTCTTGTCTGAAGATAATGGCTTCTTTCTGCTGTTTTGTAAGCTAAGCAGCCCTGTGCCTAAGTCCAGTGGGACTGAATGTTGTAAGCAGTAGCTTAGCGTGCCTAGGACATGCCCACAGCACTGAGTTCAGCAGTCACAGCCACCTCCAGCTGAAACATGACCAAGTTGTGAAATGAGTCTGGTCAGGAAAACAAAAGCACAGAGTCTGTAAGTTCTGGTATATGCTCAAGAACGTCCCTATAGATTTGGCTGAAACATTTCAGAACTGTTCATCTTGAGGGGGATCTACAATATGGAAAAGTTCAATTTGAATCACTTTTAAGTAACAGAAAATAGGTTACTGAAATGTGATGTTTTAGACAACAGCAGTAACAGGGAGCAGTATTAGAGTCATCTGTGAACGTGCAGGTAATAAGAACTAGGGACTGAGTTATAAAAAAAATCTTTTCAAAATGCTGGCTCCAGTTTACTTCCCTGTACTTAGCATTGCTATTTTTGTTGACTTCACAAAGAGGTTAACATGAGAACTCCACTCGGTATCTATAACAATAAAATATTATTTGATGTGTAAGCTATTATTATTAGCTGTACAGACTACACTCTTTTATTTTCTTCTTTTCCCAAAGAACCATTGTGCTATTACTGTGAAAAGACAGAACCTTGGGAAAATTAAAGTAAAAACTGATTGCTCATACTTTCACAATGTGGTTTATAAAGCCTATCTTTCAACAGCTATAAAATACTTGCATTCCCATGTTAGAATGACAAAAATATATAACTGCCATTTGCTTAACATCTCTTAACTGCAGCTGGAAAATGCATTCATTTCATCTGACTTAATTACCATCACATTTGTCTTTCTCACCAATCTGTATTTTTTTTTATCTGCTTTTGCAGATCCTAAGGCAGAGTGCACACATACATTTATATAGCATTTATACCTAATGCCTTTCTACAATGGAGTTACTACATCAGTGGACAAGGGAAGAGACATAGATGTCATCTATCTGGGCTTCTGCAAGGCCTTTGACACAGTCCCCCATAACTGATGGAATGGGTCCAGAGGAAGGCCACAAAAATTATCAGAGGACTGGAGCACCTCTCCTATGAGGACAGGCTGAGTTAGAGTTGTACATCCTGGAGAAGAGAAGGTTCTGGGAAGACCTTATGGCAGCCTTCCAGTACCTGAAGGGGCCTACAAGAAAGCTGGAGAGAGACTGATTACAAGGGCATCTAGTGATAGGATGAGGGGCAATGGTTTTAAACTAGAGAAGGGTAGATTTAGATTACATGTTAGGAAGAAGTTCTTTACCATGAGGGTGGTGGAACACAGGACCAGTGAGGTGGTGGAAGCCCCATCCCTTCAGACATTCAAGGTCAGGCTTGATGTGGCTCTGAGTAACCTGACCTAGTTGAGGATGTCCCTGCTCACTGCAGGGGGTTGGACTGGATGACCTTTAGCAATCCCTTTCAACCCAGGGCATTCTATGATTTATATTCCAATGTGCACATAAACTGACATTTGAGGGGCTGATCTAAAATTCAACAAGGTCACTAGAAAGCCTCCTAGCTAAGCATCAATCTGTCCCCTTGGAGCTCTGAGCAGGACTTTTTCTCATAATGTATTCCCTAGATTTCAGTCACCTCTCCTAGAATAGGTACATGAACTGCATTAATGAGATTTTACTTTTTTCACATTCAGGTTTTATTCATCTATTTAGCAAAAAGTTGTCTGATAATAGAATTTCAATCAATCAGTGCTTTATAGAGCAGCTGGATATTGGCACTTTTAGAATATTCTTCCTATAACATTTAAACTTACCCAGTGCTCAAATATTTTTGTCACAAAATATTGGCAACTTTACTTTGGTTTGTATTTTCAGTTCAGACACATGTCAGAGAGTCCAGACTTTTATCCAAACATTATCTGAATGAGTCAAACGTCTTGATACTACAAAACTGGGGAGGAAGTGATTTGAATACAAAACTTTCTCAACAGATTTCCAATATTTCTGGTCCCATTTGGTTTTAGCCCTTCTTTTGTAATGTAGATGTTTATTTCCATGTCTATCCCAAATCTAGAAGCACAAAAGTAAAAACACTTGTGAAAAAAGACCAACCTAACATTTCAGGAAGGAAGGAAAGCTTTGAGAATTCCTGATTCTTAGAATAGGAAAGGATCTTTTATTTTGCTTTAACTGCTTTGCTCATCTTCACCTCAGCGTTTGCCATGAAACCTCAAGATAATAAACTCCAGACCTCACACAAGAACACAGGCAAACGTAGTGAAGCCTAATAATGTATGTATTAATAAAAGGAAAATAACTGTGAACTGTGTTATTAATGATGGATCCATTGCATTTGCTAGATAGTAATATATACTCATGAAGAAGGAAAAAATACTTCTTTCAGATCAGTGTATTTATGGCTAGACAGAAGTCTAACTTCTGAAGTGTTTCTCTAAAATTGCAGGTATAGACCATATTTTTTGTGTCCTTCTGCCTTAAAAATAATTAATCCTGTAAAATGGATGTAAAATATTGTTTTGCTTTTGATCCCATAGGTCATGCATATGGTTGATAGGTAAAAGCTAGTAATCTTATCCTTGTGTAACACCACTTAGCCCACCACAAATAACATGCCTTGTTGTTATAAATGATTTGCACCTTGTGATGTTTTTCTGTCATTTGATCTTCTCAAGATCTCACTTGTTTTCTACAGTAATGTCTTACTGCAAGTAGGACTGGTTTAAAGGTGATGATACATGAGCCAGGAAGAACCCTACCTTATTTTCAAACCAAGAAATAGCTCTTTGACCTGAGAGCTAAAAACCACCAGCATCCTTTTGCTTTTAAACTGAGGAAAAGTGATGGGAAGTCACTGAAAGACAGTAAACATGAACCACACTTAAATGCCAACCTGGCTTTAAATAGTGTTTTGACAACAGACAGAAAACTATTTATTTTAAGACTTACGAGACTTCTGCAGGAGCTGGTACAAATACAATGAAAATTCTGCTGTTTATATAATCTATAAATAAAACAGTAAAGAAATCCAAGACTCACCAAGATCCCAAGTCAAAAAGGAATAGGAATAAACAAGATCATTAATACCTAGATTGGTTGATTTTTTTCCTTCATAAACAATGAAGTCATTAATATACACATATCTGCAGATATATATATATATAAAAACATGCAAAACTCAGAGAAAATTAAAATGTTTATCAAGGCCTATTTCCCAAAATACTACTTACGGGAAGCAGTTGAAGGCTTAACAGAAAGGAAATGGTTTCCTGGATTTGCAAGTAAAGTTTTTTAACAGTGGGTTAGACCACAGAAAGACAGTAAGGACACTCAGATTACATTTTCTAGAGATAAAATTAATCATAAAATACAGCCTAATGCAGACAGAAACACAACCTGACACTATGTGGGTAATGTGAATTTTGGAGGCCATCTTGAGCATAGTTATCATGAAATTGTAGAGTTTTCAGTTCTTGGGTCAGTAGAACTGCCACCTTGGACTTCCAGAGGGCAGATTTTGACCTGTTTAGGAGACCAGTTAACAGAGTGCCTTGGGAGGCAGTCCTAAAGGGCAAAGGAGTCCAGGAAGGCTGGACATTTTTCAAAAGGGAAAATCTTTAAAGGCACAGGAGCAGGTCCTCCTGGTGTGCCATAAAATGAGCCAGTGGGAAAGAAAGCTGGCATGGCTGAACAGAGACCTTTGTCTGGAATTCAGGAAAAAAAGTAGAGTTTATGACCTTTGGAAGAAGGGGCAGGCCACTCAGGACAACTACAGAGATTTTGTGTGGCTATTCAGGAAGAAAATTATAAAGGACAAAGCCCAGCTAGAACTTAACCAGGCTACTGCCATAAAAGACAATAAAGTCTTTCTATAAATACATTAACGGCAAAAAGGGTACTAGGGAGAATCTCCATTCTCTGTTGGACATGGGGGGAAACAGTCACCAAGGATAAGGAAAAAAGAAGGACATTTTCCAAAGAAGGACAATGAAGCTGGTAAAGGTTCTAAAGTACAAGTCTTACATGGAGTGGCTGGAGGAACTTGGGTTGTTTAGCCTGGAGGCTGAGGGGAGACCTTCTCACTCTCTACAACTAACTGAAAAGAGGTTGTAGTGAGGTCAGAGTCTCTTCTCTCTTCTCCCAAGTAACAAGTGATAGGACAAGAGGAAATAGCCTCAAGTTGTGCTGGGGAGGTTTAGGTTGCGTATTAGGAAAAACTTCTTCACTGAAATTGTTATTCGTTGGAACAGGCTGCCCAGGGAAGTGGTGGAGTCACCATTCCTGGAGGTATTTAAAAGAGGTGAAGATGTGGCACTTAGTGATATAGATTAGTGGTGACCTGGCAGTGCTGGGTTACAGGTAAACTAGATGATCTCAGAGGTCTCTTCTAACCAAAACAATGCTATGATTCTGTACTTCTATGATTCTATGTAGGTGAAGTTGTCGACAGCTACGTGTGAAAGGATTGATATCCCAGGTCATGTCCCGGTTGATACACAGAGATTTTATATCTTTTTAGCCTTACCTGTATTGTTTTCTTAGTCTCACTTGCATAGTTTAGTCATTTGTTGGGTAGAGTTGATAATGAGATGTTTTGAAACATTCAGACATCTTGCCTGGCAAAGATCAAACAGGCCTTGAGATTTTTCATTAAGCCAGAGCATCCCTGATAACAGGGACTCAAGACATCAAGTTAGGCACAGAAGAGGACACCAGTGTTAAGATAAGCACCTGAAAACTAATTTAAATTGACCTTTTTGGAGGTTCCAGGGACAAAGGATGGATGAGCTAACTCCATGACCATGTATGGGCAAAGGAAGCCCAAAGTTCAACTAGCAGATAGTGTGAGGAAGACTATGAACAACCACCAGAGGGGGAAAAGACCCTAACCATAATTTTATTACACATGCTCAGACTATGTAAATGAATTCTGGCAATCCATTAGCATAAGATTGCCCTTTCCAGGAAATTTGATGAATATGTATGCTTTTTTTCTGTATAAGAGCTGGTGTGTTTTGCTGATTTGTTGGAGCACTTATGGTGGACAATCCCCAGTGATGCCCCACCACTGCAATAAAGAATACCTGCTTAATAACAACTCTGTTGTTATTGGATATTTATCTCAGAATCCTTACCCAGCTGCACCTAGCCTACCACCTTGGTGAGGAGCATTAGAAAGCAAGGGGGTTTGGAAGCTCCAAATTTTTGTTTCATGTGTGCATGCTTACTCACTCAGAGCATAAAATCTGCTCTAAAAAAAAGTGCCTTCATTATTACATATAGTAGAAAGACAAATAGATAAATTGGGGTGAAAAAATACCAACCTCAAGTGTTTGAGGGGGCAGAGGGAATTATATACTATGGTTCTTAAGCTTTTTCAGGATTATCTTTTGAGAGTTCATCCAAAATTAATGGAAATACCTCCTGGTCCTTTGGGTTCAAAGCACAAGTCACTTTCTTTTCCGCAGAATCTACTAACTATAAAAAGTCATTTCCATTTCTAATCTTCAAAGTAAATTACTGCTGATGGACAGGTAATGCAATAAGTTTCATTAACCTCATTTCCATAGTCACAGTATTAACTAAAATCTATTTTTCTTGTAGACATACTGATGTCTTTATACTAATGGTATAAAATAGTCTTATTTTTGTGAAATACACCAGTGAGGCACTCACCATCCATACAGATGTAGCAAGGTTTGAAAAATGAGTATAATTTTACTAGAATTAAAGAAGTCTGCTCTGGGATTTGAGGAAGTTGAAGTTAATGACCCAGTATCCTTAAAAATTACTTACATTTCCCACAATGTTGGCGGAGAAGAAGAAAAATGCATGTAAAAAGTTACACACACAATCCTGCTCCCCCAGTTTTCCACCACAGGGAATCACTGAACTAACATGGAGCTGCACTGAATAATTTTCCTCTGTTTTAAACAGAGGATACAGTCACTGGTATTGGGGTAAATATGACTTTGTTCAGGTAGACCTTAGTTAAGGACTGTGGCTGCTGACTTTCTGTGGCTGTCTTCTTGCAATTACTTGTAATAGATCTCTACATGAATGACTTAGAAATAATGAAAGTCCTTAAAGACCTGTTTAATCAGGTATTCCAGCTTATCCTCCTGCAGTGTCCCTGAGTGTCCCTCAGAACTCCTGGCTCCTGTGCTATGACAAACTCCAGGACATGTTGCCTCTCTGCTCTTGGCACATGTCTGCCTCCATGCTAGCACTTCCATCTCAGGCTGGCAGAGCACAGCATTTGCTGCATGCAGAGGCAAATGTAGTTTTGACACCAGACTGTGTGTCCAAAAAAATATGCTTGATAAGTCAAACCATGGAAAAAGGTGGGTTAACACCCCTCAGTTTGGAGTCAGATGAGTATATCAACCTGTTAAAAAGAACATGCATGCATTGCACTGATATGTAATGTATGTTGGAATAAAAGATGTCAGAGGAACAGAGGAACAGTGCTATGAACTAAGCCATAGGTTCAGTGCTTTTCAAAGAATGGGGGTTGTTTATCTGTTACAATGCAAATCAAGTGGGAATAAAAATTTGGGATACTTTTACAATGTCAATGAAAAAAGAAAAGGTGAAAATTTAAGTTCATGTTGAGAGGTATGTTATTTGTAGGACGGTGAAGTAAGAAAGGGAATTCTTTTATTCTGCTTGGCTCCTAGTTACAATAATGAAACAACTTTTGGCATGAAAATTTGGAAGACACTAGTAAAAATTATGAGATTAGAAAATATAATGTAAAGGCGACTGGGTTTGTTTAGTCTAGAAAACAGAAGACTTAAAGGGGATATGTTAACGTAATCCTCCAATATGTAAAATGTTATAGGGAGGACAATGTACATTTGCTCTCCTTTTCTCTTTGGGAACAGGACAAGAAGAGATCTACTTAATTTTTGGCAAAGCAAGAAATCAGACTTTAGGTGAAAATGCCCAATTGGGTTATCGACATATGGGAACTGATGTACTAATGAAGCTGTGGATCACCCGTTATGCCAGGATTTCTAAAAGCAATCATGGATGAACATCCATCAGGCATGGCCTGTGTGTACTTAATCCTGCTTTGCTTCTGTGAGACAGGTTGGAGGCTCCCTTCTAGGCATTTTGGAAGACCTGCTTCTTCTGAAGTTTAGGATGACTTTAGCACAACATTTACTATCAAGTAGCTTATGCACAAAGTAAGTTATGGCCTTTTTTTTTTTTACTTTCAGTTGTTTTGTAGTTATAACACTGATCTTTTCCTTTCTGCTTCATCTTTGTAACTGTGTACTTACATAATTGAGTGTATTGAATTAAATAATCACAGGTACTTCAGTTAAGAACTTACCCAATTTTTTTGTTGGTGCAGCTATTACACAGAAGAATTTACAATTTTAGAATTTACGAGAATTTACTTTTTACCTGGAAGTTCAAAATGGATATATCTTAGTTATTTTGGTTAAAAACCTGAAGTCTATGACAATAAAAGCTTTGTGTTATACTCCTTCACTTTCTCATTGATACTCATTTGGATTTTTCCAGGAAACAGAAAATAGAAAAATATCTTTTTGTAAAAAGTTTTATTCTGTACTTCAGAACAATTGTACTGATATTATATGGTCATCTTTAAGGAAGTCATACTGGAAAGGATTTTGAAAGGTGGGTTTTTTTTTTTTTTCAGTGGATCTCTAGTTCTTGGGTGGGTTAGATAAAAGACATTGATCCTGGAGGTGGGAGGCTGCATGTCAGGATTCACAGTTTAGGCAGGAGTTAAACTAATGCATGCAAAACTAATGCATGCATTGCTACATTTTCAGACTTTCATAAGAATTGTTATAAACCCACTTTTTCTCAGGTTAGTACCAACAGCAAAATAGAGAAGATGATGACAAGCTCTCTAATTAGCTTGAACCATTTGTCCTAGGAAGCTTACAAAGTACTTGCCAGGTTTTTAAAATCCTTATCGGTAAGTATTCTAATATCAGCAAGCAAAACTCTTAACCATTAAATGAAGATTTTACTTTTCTAGGCATTATCAGCAAACACCTACTCCTAAGTGTTTAGGCTTTACACCTTAGCTGGTGATAAGTGACTTCCAAAAATCCTGTATGACTGCCTGCTTCCACTGTGCTTCCCAGTAAAAGGCTGATTTAAGGGCCCTCCAGAAACCTCTTTTTGGGCACCGTTTCTCTAAATAATTCTCCAAATGACTTTATTATGAATTGGATGCTTTGACCCAGATCAAGTGAACATGGAAGTCAATGGGACTGCCACCACTAACTATGCTGAGCATAGAGTCAGGCCCCTGAAGTTTTTGGAAGTGTAAGGCCAAAATTAACATGGCTGAGGCTGAGCCAGCCAGTGATCGGTCAGAGCAGGCAGCTAGAGAAAGCTAACTTCACTTCTGTGCACAGTAGTGACCAAGATTGGAATGACCCTACTGCGATAAAAGACATACCAGCTTCTACTCAACCTTTTTTTCCTTTTTTTTAGGATATGGAAAAAAGTTATTTAAAAAAGTCCATTACTTCTTTTTTTTTTTTTTTTTTTGTATGTGTGTTGATAGGAAGGAATGGAGCACAGACAGCTGCTTTCTCTTCTAAGCCATCTAATCTTTTGGAAACTTCCAGGAATGATATAGAGATGTGCTCAGCTGTCATTTGTATGACCACTTGTGGCTAATTAGGAGGAAGAATTGAGAGAGTTAGGGGTTAGTTAGAAATGCCAGAGGCTGTGGATATATCTATACCTTGCATCTGTAATTCAGGTGCTTATCTTGACATTCTCAGGCTCTGGAACTGTACTTATTTTCCTCTATGGATACCAGAGTCCTGGGCTGTCCTTTGGAACAAATATGGTCTTCCCCAAGATGATACCCACAAATTATTCTGGGGATAATTTACTCCCAGAAAACTCTAGTTTGACTTGTTCAGCTTTATGCAGTATACTTATGCTCTTGAGTGCCATCACAGAGGTTCATACCATGCCTCATGGTGTGCATTAATTTGACATCATGCTATAAAGATGCTGCTGCAGCAGGCTGAAATGTTCTAAAAGGTCACAACATAAAATAATGATGTCTTAGGGCCTCAGGGGCTTCCCATGGGCTCCAGAGGAGGCAGCAGGTGTGCTGCTGCACAGTGTAGCCCTGAACAGCATGGACACAAGTCACCCTGTGCTACCTGGTATTGGATTGTTCCCTAGGAGGAAGCCTGTAGCAGTGTGGTTGTAGTTGGTGCTATAGAGATAAAATAAAGAGTTCCTAAAACAAGAAAGAAACAGAGTTATTTTTAAGAATTCTGAGAAGAATGAGGAAGATCTAAAGAAAAAATTATTTACAATCTGTTCAGACAATAGAAGGGATGAAGGATGAAAAGCACGCTAGTTGGATAAAAGAAGCTCATTCTACTTCTGCCAAAACTTCATTATAATATGCCTCAGCCAAGCCCCAAATAGTAATTTGCTCTACCATAATTCCTGCATTCAATTACCAGTGAAATATATTCACTGCTGGTGGTTAGCATCCAGCCTTTGAAATGGTGCACTAAATGCCCCATTTTTATATTATTTCATCAGAAAAAAGTCATAATTTAACTTTGTTTTGCAAGTATTCTGACAGATTGAGGAAGGCTCTTTTTATTTTGCTGCTATTTATTTGCTCGGGTGAGTTCCTTGCAGAATTTTTGGCATCCAAAAATCAAGACTTGAATGCAGCATCTTTTCTCCTTAAGCAGAATGTTGTGCACTGAAGGTTCAGCCCTCCTTTTTCCTCCTCATGCCAAATCCCTGGAGAGCAGAGAGGCAGAATGATTCCTCAGACCAACAGAAGGCTTCGTTGCAAAGACACTCTAGCAAGGATTGTGCCATTCTGGAAGGAAATTTTTCTTTCTGTTCTTCAATCTTCTCTTCGGAAAAAAAGACAAAGACCTTGATGAAAGGTCCTGAAATCTAGACTCACTGTGGCCAGCACACAGAAAAGCCTCCTCAGCCCAGGGAAACCAACAGGGAAATGCCACCAACTATAGGAAGCAACCACTTGCAGGCCTATGGGAAAATGGAAAATACGCTACAAATGCAAGTCTTTTTCAAGAATTTCTGCTTCCCCCAAAGCTTTGACAATCCTTCCTCAGCACCAGCTGGTGTGTACTGGGAAGTCTGGCCAGGAATATTGGCAGAAACGTGGGCAAGTGCCATGTCAAATATCTTCAGTCCCGTGCTTGGCCTTCTAGAGAGCTGTGCAGAAGCAGTGGGGTGTGGCGGTCCATGAGAGCTCTCTGCAGCAGTGATTTCCTCTGGAAGTACGGGTGCTCCACAGCTTACGTGTCCCAGACATACAGTCTTGAAGTAATGGGAAATGGTTTGGACAGATTTGGTGGGTGCACTGACTATTTTAGTGACCCCTTGGGCTTCCTAAGCAATAGAGGTATAAAGAAGTGAAGGTTCTGTTGCACATACAGAATAAATCACATGCATTTATACTGAACTTTAAATCTGAGGCTGTTAACATAAGCACTTTGACCTCTAGAGGAAGAGTAGTACAAAACAGAGGAGCAATATTTTTACATCACTTCACCTTCAGGACAGCATGAGAGAAGAGCCACAAAGTCAAGCTTCTTCTTGGTACATTCCCTCCACTTGACAGCTTGAATTTTTTTATATATATTGTGCAATATCAAAGTCCTGGGATGGCACAAAAAGAAAAGCCTCAAACTATACCAAAGGATGTTTTAGTCTTAAAAATTTCAGTACTAAACTAATTACTGTGCCTCATAGCTGTGATAGAAATGTTTATATATGTGCACAATGGCTTTCATCAACCATCACTTTACCATCAAAGCAAAAAAAAAAAATCATCCATTTACTCTGTTCTAAAAAATGTTCCTAAACTAATGATAACCAAAAACACTTATACAGGCACCCCCTGGTTTGGTTTTAATTGTAGAAAACTTAATTTATGTGCGCAATTTTATTTTAAAATGCTACAGTCCTTGCTCAGGAAGGTTTTTCTTCCTTTTTGGGGAGCTACTTCCCTTGCAGAAAGCACACATAAATACATATGTATATTAGGCATACCAAAGATCTGTGAACTGGTCTTAGTTTTGTTTAGTTTAGTTTTGTTTTACTTAATTTTATTTTTTTTTTTTATCTGCTGATGCTTCTATGTGCAAGTAATTCCAAACTGAGCCAAATTGCTGAGATGGTTATCTTGTTTCGAGAAAGTAAGTAGAGTTAAAACATGCATAAGTTCATTCAATGATCAGGGGACTCTCTGTGCTGCCACTGCTTTTCTTGTGCCCTCTTCCTCACCCTTCTTTTACATATACTGTGGCACATCCTGAAAAAGAAGTCTCCATCCACCATCCCCTTGATATTGATATAAAGGCAGCTTCACCTCCACCCAGATTCTTCCCTTTCCTCAGTAACCATGAAAACACAACATCCATCTTTCCCTCTCTCTTACTGTGTCTTTGGACTTTAAGCCAGGTAAGAGTATGAGCTATAAATTGAAGTGAAATATACAGCTGGATAAATAAAGTGAGGCGAAAGGGAGAAAAAGGGAAATGTGTTTCCTATCACAGAGTTTAAAAAACAGACTTGGCACACACGGGGAAAAAACAAAACAGGAAACAAGGTTCTACATATAAATTAAACTTTTTCACCCTGAACCTTTTTAGATAGCCCAGGAGTAATAAGAACGTGTGTTTCTTGGAGCAGCAAAGCAAGCATTCCAACACTAAATGGCTTCCTGTTCAACACGTTCAAAGCCAGAGACTGTTTTTGGGGGTTGGTTAGAAATATGTGTGAAGTATGCACTTTTACTCTTGGCCAAATCAAATGTTTTTAATCTCCCCCTTGTCCCCTCCCCCACCAAAAAAAAAAAAAAAAAAAAAAAAAAGAAGGCAAAATGTGACCAAAGTTTTCTCCTTCACTGAGGAAGTTCAATGATTAGTCTTCAGTTAACCTGCAAACATTCACAATGCCCAGCAAAGATACTTAAAAAGGAACTGGTCAACATCATACTGCACTGATTATTTGAAGCAGTTGAGCTGTGATGAGTAGATATGTATAAGAGCTCAAGAACTTGGCCCAGTGCAATGACAGGGAAACAGCAAATGTTTGAGGATGTGAAGTGTATTACAGCATTTTCCCCCATTGGTGTCAAACCTATAACACACAAATTCTTGATCTGTTTTCTTCTTCTACTGCATCAGCTTTAAATGTTATTTGGTACTGCATGTTCTTTGCAGATAGGTCTTTAGGGTTTGGGTTTTTTTTTTAGGTTTACAAGGTTTGATTACGTAGCCCAAAGTGAAAACAGCACACATAGGGAAAAAACATGGAACACCATATGCTATGGATTTGCCAAGGTGAGGAGGTTTTCCAGTTCCTCACTGAAGCCACAGGGTATGTTTTGAAAAAAAGTCACAAAAATACACCTTTTTTTTTCACAGCTAGTGGGCAATAGTTGTGTCTAACTAACCCAGGCCTCAATTTGTCCCTTTCAGTATAATTTCAGAAGTCTCACCAATTACTGCTTCTAGTAACATTTTTCCTCCCAACTCCAAACAAACAGAAGCCATGTAAGTGGTAGCCAACTATTTTCTTTTCATTTTTTTTTTTTTTTCATTCCAGTGTTTTTGATCAAACTCAGGATCTAAACTCTGTTCTGTTTCCATATTTGAAGAATTCTATGTACTGAGTACAGTCCAAGGTGGTATGCTGTTGTGAGACGTTAGTCTTGTCTGTTGCTGTTACGCCACTTTGAATGAACCAAGCTGCATACTTTGTTTTGATTCTTTCTGCCTATTTTTTTACCAAACCCCCCCAAACATTAATAAGCCCTTATAAGCATATAATATAAACATACGTTATATAGCTCTTCTCAGTGACGTCAAAAGATAGGACAAGGGGCAAAGGGTGCAAGCTGGAACAAAGGAGGTCCCATGTAAACGTAAGGAGAAACTTTTTCGCAGTGAGGGTGACAGAACACTGTAACAGGCTGCCCAGGAAGGTTGTGGAGTCTTCTCTGAAGACATTCAAAACCCACCTGAACGCATTCCTATGTGACCTGATCTAGGTGATCCTGCTCTGGCAGGGGGGTTGGACTTGATAATCTTTCGAGGTCCCTTCTAACCCCTAACATTCTGTGATTCTGTGACTCTGTAATATTTTTGGGGTTTTGCTTGAAGAAAATGCATCCTAGGAAGTGGTTTGGAGCTCCAGTCTCAACTATGACAGCAAAATTCAACCTGTGCTGGTTTGCACCAGACTAAGCAATGATTTCTTTTTGTCCTAGTCAACGATACTACTCATTTCCAGAGGTACTGCTGAAGACAGAACTAACAAAGATAGTAGGACAATGAATACTAGGTAGACTTCATTGATGAGTCATCTCTGGACCTTCACATACTTCAATCTCATATCATACTTGATATTCAGAGGTATTTCTGGGGCGGGAGAGTGAGAAATGACCAATGAAGGAGAGTTTTCCTGCAGCTGTCCCTCTTTGAAAATCCAGCTTTCCCAGGGAGAGACACAGGAGTTCAGTTTCTAGAGATTCTGTGGCAGCTGCTCAGTGAGACTCTTCTGACACTTCTCTGGCACACTTAAATTCAATTTTAGTTCAATTCCATGTGTTCTACATTGTGTTCTGCCCTTCAGACTCATTCCTTCCCATAAGCCCATCCAAAAGAAAAGCATCATTTTTGTTTGCTATATCTGAATGCTGCAACTTCCTTTCCCCTGACCTTCACCATTAACCCTTTTAAGTTCTGTTCTATCTTCCTTACATCTAATACCATATTTCTACACACCAGTTATTCTTCTGGTGTGTTAAATCAGTCATTCACAACCCAACATCAGTTTTCAGGAATGGGAGTAGGTGTAGGTATGTCCCATGGGAATTCCAGGGTCCAAACTTTCTGCAGAGTCATGTTGGCAAAATTACAGGCTCGCAATAGTGACCAGTATCAACAGGTTAAAAATGAAAGGCATACACTCTGGTGTAATCAATAGGTTTCTTGTACCTCAGTCTGTTCTTCTAAAATTGACTTCGGAAACATATCCTTTCATGTGGGACAAGGCAAACTAATAATCTGCAAAATACTATGAAGATAGCCATGAATTTTATGAGTGAGTCATAACATCTACTCCTGTTTCACACACACACTTTTGAGGAAAGACAGAAATAGACCATGATAAAAAATTAAATGATAGAGCATGAAAGAAAGAAGAAGAAAGGAAAGGTTTGGGAAGGGAAGGTTTGGGAAGGGAAGCTTTGTGAAGTTTTGGGAAGGTTTGTGAAGGGAAGGAAAAAAGATGTAGCAAGATGTGATGAGAGAGGAGAGGAGAGGAGAGGAGAGGAGAGGAGAGGAGAGGAGAGGAGAGGAGAGGAGAAGAGAAGAGAAGAGAAGAGAAGAGAAGAGAAGAGAAGAGAAGAGAAGAGAAGAGAAGAGAAGAGAAGAGAAGAGAAGAGAAGAGAAGAGAAGAGAAGAGAAGAGAGAAGGGGAAAGGAAAAAGGAAAGGGAAGGAAAGGGAAGGAAAGGGAAGGAAAGGGAAGGAAAGGGAAGGAAAGGAAAGAAGGAAAGGAAAGGAAAGGGAAGGAAAGGAAAGGAAAGGAAAGGAAAGGAAAGGAAAGGAAAGGAAA
>JANVCC010000018.1:59323819-59384086 GCA_025345505.1 Todiramphus chloris collaris
CCTTTCCTTTCCTTTCCTTTCCTTTCCTTTCCTTTCCTTTCCTTTCCCTTTCCTTTCCTTTCCTTCCCTTTCCTTCCTTTTCCCCTTCCCTTCCCTTCCCTTCCCCTCCCTTCCCTTCCCCTTCCTTTGGCAGCTCACTGGATGAAAGGCTGCTAGTCCTGACAGTGTAACTTCAGGTTTCCCTGAGTCCTATACTGCAGGAATAACCAAGAGGTAGGACAGCAATGGACTAACAAGAAATAAATTGTAAGCTCCACCAGGAATTTCTTTCCTAGTCTGCATAAATTACTGATGGACTGGTCTAACATTTTAAGACTGGTTGCTTGACTGTTATCCAGTGTTAGATATTAGGGCTCTGGGTGCAAGAATTGCCCACCAGGCAGTGATTCTTTGCAGTTCTTCTCTTCCTCTCAAGGCATCCCTCAGGTGTACTAAGTACCCTGATGGGAGATTGAGCCAAATTAGAGTGCAAGGCCAATCTAAGTGATTGATTATGAGTGATGTGTAGTGTTTATTAGCAGTTAAGGCCTTTCAGGAACCACATCTGTCTTTCTCCCTTGTTGTCTGTCAGTATATACACACACACATGCACACACACACACGTGTGCACACACACACTCTCTCAAATTACTTTCAGGAATGCCCACATGTCAGTGAGTATGCTGGAAGGTGTCATCAATGCAAGGCTGAGACCATGAATGTTACTGTGTTTGAATGCTGCCATCACTATAGAAATGCTCTAACCTGGTAATTCAGGAACAGGAGCTAAGCCATTTTAGCCATCTTGTTATCAAGATGTCATATATTCATAGTAGCCTAACTAATCAACATCTTATCAAAAACAAGGACTGGTGATTTGCCATATGCCTTAGGGGTACCTGGAGTCCCTGACAATGATTCTGAGCCACACAGAGCAATTCAGTCAAAAGGCATTGGGTGTGGAAAGAGGCAAGCAGGAGCAAGTAGAAGGGAAACAAACCCCAGAACCTGACCCTTAGGTTATGCTGGGTGTCCTGTCCCCTTTCTTTCTGTGCATGCAGAAAGCAGCTGATCTGATACATTCTGCAAATAGATAAAAATACATGCTCAAGAGCTGGGAACATCTTGTACACAGATATGAGTCAGTGCTTGGAAGGTGGCTCACTGGAGTCAGATTTCCCAGACAATAATTACATTTTCAAAATTAAAGAGACAAGGGAAGAAAGACTCCTTCCCATTGCTCGAGAGTGTGATCTCTCAAGTGAAATTCCCTTTTCTTTACACATAGTTGATTCTACGTCACTTCAGGTGTTGTCTGCATAAAACATCCAGTAAAGATATGAAAAACGTTACAAGGGCCTCCTGTTCTAAATGGGTACAGGTTAGATTTGAATAATTGTTTCTGTCCTCCAAACTGCCCAGCCAGTTCTGATCTGAAAGCTGTACAGAAATAACAACAATGCAGTATGGTGTTCATACACGTCCCGTGAAAAGATCCCAAGGAGACACGCTTATCAGTGTAGTTGGCCAAGGAATATGGCATACAATACATTTTTTTTTTTTAATTGTTGGTATGGGCTGGAAAAACATTTCCATAGCAAGACATCAAATGTGCCTTGAGGGCTATGAATTCAGGCATGTCTGGTGTTCCTATGGCAAACAGCATTCAGCTTCCTCTTAGCCCTGCGTGACTGTGTCTGAGGCTTACAGCTTGTTTTATAATTTCAGCATGAACAGACAGATGTGGCCAGAACCACAAAGCTGTAGGCGGGTTAAAGAGATTGAGGTGCCCAACGAGGTCGAGAAAAGGGCAACTATAGCTGGTGAAGGGCCTAGAGTACAGGTCTTAGGAGGAGCAGCTGAGGGAATTGGGGCTATCTAGTCTGAAGAAAAAAGAGGCTCAGGGGAGACTTCATTGCTTTCTACAACTACCTTAAAGGAGGTTGTATTGAGGTAGGGGGCTGCCTCTTCTCCCAAGTAACAAGTGATAGGACAAGAAGAAATGGCCTCAAGTTGTGCCAGGTGAGGTTTAGGTTGGATATTAGGAACAATTAGCACTGGAAGAGGCTGATGAGGGAAGTGATTTAATCACCATCCCTGGACATGGTTAAAAGTCATGTAGCTATGAAGCTTAGGAACATGGTTTAGCAGTGGACTTGGTAGAGTTAGGTTAATGGCTGGACTTGATAACCTTCAAGGTCTTTTCCAACCTAAACAATTCTGTGATTATGAATCTGTAAATCGTGATTTGATTTTTAATTGGTGCTGGTTTCAAATTTTGCTTATTCTCTGATAATCATTTTTTTCATGGATGTTTGAAAACTTGTTTTCTCAAAAACAAGAATACATAAGCCTTTGGTAGAATATCTATCTGTTTGTCTGTCTGCCTGTCTACCTACTACCTGCCTGCCTATCTATCTATGGAAAAGTGGAATCCAAGAGTCAAAACAAATTAATTTTGGACACAGCAGTATAGTTGAATCTTTGTGTTAAACTTTTTTCTGAAGAAAGGGCACACACACCTCTGTGTCGAACACTGTCTGCTGTAATGAACCAGATCTCCTTGCCAAGTGAGAAAGCTGTAGTGTGCCGTGGAAAATGTTGTTTAACCAGAGAGCTCTGCCTAAAGAGGGAAGGAAATATGAGCATAAAGCCAACCAACATGTTTAAGGTACAATTGATACAATAGCTGTTACAATTGCTGTTTCCAGTGAGGGCTGAAATATTCTAGTATTGTAATAATTTTTGTTAATTTTTTACCAAATTTTCTGTGAAATGTCTATGCTTCCTCTATTCCATTTCAATCACAGTTCTCAAGGCAGCTCTAGATTTTTTTCTGTGTTTGTTTAATGCAGGATATGGGTAGGCCATGGAAAAGCATGATCCATACAGAACTGGATCTTCTCAGAAACTGCATCTGAGACAGTGTGAGCCACTGGAACAATGTTAGGCTGTGTCTCCTCATAGAAATATTTAAGCTGCAAGCTGCAGTTTGTCCAGGACATTTTAATTTTTGTTGTAACAATGTCCTTCAGCACGCATGCACCAGTTCAAAGAATGCTGAGTGAGTAGGAAACACAACTCCATGAGAGTCAGATACCACCACAAAACCAGTGGGATGTAATACTTTCCAAGTGCCCTTTTTTGAGATGGGACAATAGCTCAGAAGAGGAGATATTTTTTATTCATTTTAATAGGAGGGAGAGCAATTTAGTGAGAGACAAAGTGAAGAAGCTAACAGATTATATGCAAAAAAGGCCTCACAAAGTACTATATTGGGAAAAGTGAGTTAAATACCACAGGAGATAATTAATCTGTTCTGATACATGAAGACTAAAACAAAGAAAACTTTTTTATATCCTCATTTTCCTTTTCCTAAGCAAATTCCTGGGGATACCTACAGCACACAGCACAACAGCTTCCAGTCGTTTCCCATGATTGAAAGCTTCCAGGTTACTCAGGAGCTGTTAAAAGAAATGCTGCTGTTGGCAGCTAGCATTGCTGTCAGTTCACTATGGCTGATGAGAATCTTCTGGTTGACCAAAATGCAGATGGATTGAGCTCTAAGGGATTTACCTTTCTGAGGCTCATGAGGAAGAAGTTCCTAAGCATATATTTGTCTTTGGAACCATCATGTGTATTACAGGTATCATAAGAAACAAGTCTGGGCTAATAACACCATCCTAGGCTACACCTAGGGTGCACCCTTTTACGAATGGTTCTCAGGCCCCCTTATATTGCTGTGAGGACAGCTTCCTGAGGTGGTGAGTCCATTCTCCTAGGGAAAGCACATCCAGTGTCTGCTAATAGCATGTAGAAAGCTTCCAAAATGCTGTGTGTATTTAGCAGAAAACTCTCATACTTTTCCAGTATCAGTCCTCACTGCTGAGCAGAAGTCCAGTGTGGTGGTCTGGTCTCTCTTGTTGCTTGCTTGCTTTTAGCCTTTCTGAAGATGCAAGCTATTCAATGGTAATATGTACTCCATGGCCTGAAATAGCATCTCTGTTACTGTGCCACAGATGCAAAAAGACATGTTATAAAAAGTGTGTTATAAAAAGAACAAAATATTGATCTGTTTCTCTGGTGAATGGCTGTGAATGGTCTGAAAGTACCGTGCTGTTACTTTTGTAACTCTCTAAGTAGAGATCACTGTTTATAAAAACAAACAAATAAACGAAGAGCTAATTAAAAGTCTTTCAAATCTAGTAATCTCTAAGCTTCAAAAGTCTAAACATCAGCTAGTTCTGAATTAGGGGTGCAGTGTGCAGTTCTGATTTTAAACAATCTCTTATACTTTGATGGGTACTTAGAGTAGGATTTATCCTGCCTTACTTAGTCTTCAAGAAGTTTCTTAATCTAGGAGTACAATTGCCCAGTCTGTGGGATGTCTGCTTTCAGATTTCCTTGAAGAATTTCTTAATCACCTGGCTTTTGGAAAACTTGTTTTCCACAGCTTCTGTTAAAGAGGAAACCTTATGCAATGAGGAATGCAGCATTCACTGAGCCAGGAAGAGAGGGACAGTGGGGACAACACTTAAAGTGCTAGCAGGTTAAAGGGCAGTTTCTACATTTTACCCAGTGTTTGCAAAAGTAACTCACCCTTCTTTGGGCATCGACCAGAAACTTGAGGAAAGCAAGTACCGAGGCTCAGTCTGTTCCTTCTGACTGGCTCTAGGCAGCTGCAAGTAATGGAGTGCAGGTGGTTTAGTGTTGAAGTCCCGAGTGCCCAGCTCTACTGAGGCATAGTACAAAGGGAACTGGAGATCTATCCTCTTGGCCACAGATGGAAAAATTGAATAGTGCAATATCTGTCCTCTGAGAACTTATTTCTGCTTTTGGATCCAATGTCCAGTCTGATCCATACACAGTGTCTGTCCTCTGCATTAGTCCACACCTGCATCTATTCCTCTTATCCCCTGCCTTGCCACTCCTGCTCCCTTACAGGATTATTTTTATTTTGACCTCTGACCTTTAGCAAGCAAGTATTTTTGGTTGGATTGAGTTCTGTATCAAAATACATTTTCCTTTTGGAGCAAAAATAACAGAAGAGAATGTGTAATTCTCTGTAATGTCTCTTCCCCTTAGGTGGTCATTTGAAGGATAAAATATCCACCAGCACCAAATGGAGTTTTGTTACTGAGACACTGACATTGAATCAACACTTCCACATAATATTCATGTACTTCACTCCTCATTAGTACTGTTTCTTCTAAATTGAGCATAAAGTTATAAGTGGAGAGCATAGCACTAGCGTCTATTAATACTGGGTCAGATTCTACAGCACTTGCTACATCCAAAAAGTGCTTACTTGCACTAGCAAGTTCTGTTTAAAGCAATGGTGCTTTAATTTCTTTTTGGCTGCTTAATCTGGCTCACATTTAAGGATGTAACAAGATTTTTTACAACATTGGTAAGATGATAAAAACACTTCATGGAAAAATTGTTAAGCTCTTGAAGAACGTGATAATTGATGTCATAAGTATCATTCTTTCCATATCCTTCTTATAGAAGTGTAGAGTGGGGATATTCTGCTGAAATGGTTGTCAGTATTTCCAGTTACGACCTTCCTACAAATAGTCTGAGCAGAAGGTTATGGAAGTGTTGTTTCCTATCTTGGAAGAGTGACACTGGATTTAAATGGCAAACTGTTAATGTTTGTTAGGTACCTTCCTAAGACATCCATCCATGTATTGAAACTACAGGTAACTGCATTTCTCAAAATCATCGCTTTAAAAAGAAGGAAGCATAAACTGGATGGAGAAGTGATGAGCGGTGTTATTTTTTCACACCTTTAACCATTGTAAGAAAGCTGGCTTCAGCAGCAATATGTGCTGTGTCAATACTGAAAAAAGAGGCTTGAGTACTATGTAAATAGATGTGTCCACAGTACCTCCTTCAAAAAACCTAGCACTCTCTACTCCAGCCTACTTTCTGTTAAACGCAGGGTGCTCAGCTTGTCTCCTGGGATCACACATAAAGATGAGAGTTAAGCACACATCCACAAAACCACTCTGGTACACTGCTTCTACAGATTCATTGTGACAAACATCCTAAATGTGTCTGCAGTCCCTATGTTCCCTTCTAGTCTTCCGTCAGTGTGGATCTAATTTAAAACTTCTACCTTGTTTTTTTATACTTTTGTCCTGCATTATACTTGTAAAAAATGGAAAAAATGCTTTTTGTCTTGCCAAACCAACCAAACCATGATAACTTACTTTCTGTGTAAATTTTTTAACACTCCGCATAGTCCAAGAAGTCATCTTGTACTTCATCATCATTTGAATACAGGTCACTATACTTAATATAAGTGGCTGAACCTGTGCACAATAAACTTGGACTCTTACCTGTGCACGCTGCAAAAAAGATGCTTTAAGGAAATTGCTACTGGCCTTAGTCTTGTCACCTTAATCATGGAGATACTTCCAAATGGTATGGGAAGAGTCTGTGGTGAAAATTTTGGTCTTTCTGCTTGAAAACACTGTTTCTAGTGTTACTCTTTTCCATTTAATGTGTGCTTGGGGACCTCAACACCATTGCTCAGAATTCAGATTCATCTCATTTAATCACTGCCACTTGAAAGTTGACACCTAGTCCATGCTGCCTGTCTAGCATAAAGCTCTAATTGATGTAAAGCAATTCACCTCACTGATCTTAAGGTGGAATACCTGTATCTTGACGTAATAGTTTCTGTCTTTTAACCACAGAAGAAACCAGAGGAATTGACTTGACCAGATGCCATAACTTTGGGATGGTTATGTGACACGAGTCCTACTCCAGATCATGACAATAGTTGAGTATTAGAGACGAGATGATACAAAAACATTTGAAGGAAGAGGTAATACTCCACATCACCGGTACTATTTATAAGAGGTGGCATACCTAAAGCTGCCATTACTGCACAGTATATTATCAGAAAAGTGTTTTCTGAGCTAAAAAAGGTGGGGAGTAAAGAGACTCCTGAAAATTTAACTGGAGAGTTGAACAGTGAAATGGAAGTTATTAGTAGTGGTTCAAATTTGTTTATCAAGACTTTTAAAATTAAATCATGTAGCGATTTATAGCAAGGGTTGCAATTTTGGCCTAAGGAAGGAGAAAATGTTAGTCATCTTTCAATGTTAAAATACTGTTCAAAGTTCATGATCTACCAAGATTTCTAACCTTATCAGGAGAACCTGAAAGAAAATGTCTGAGAGTAGGTGTCACCAGACAAAAAGAAATAAACAGGGGCTAACATAGCTATGAAATTCAGTATATGAAAAGATACTAGGCAGACAGTCAAAATTACAGGAACAAACACACAAGAGGGCAGAGCTCTTACTGCCAACAATCACAGCAGTATTACATATCACTTGTGTTCTCACTTGTGCTAACGTTATGCTAGTACGGCTCACTTGATCTTTCTGGAACTAGTCCCGATTTTCAGTGATGTGAAAGCAGAATCATTCCGCATGTGCTTCTTGCTTTTACTTCTCCTTGGCACTAAGAGCTGAGGAAAGTGGAAACTTCTCGTGGCTGTTGATGTTATACCCTATGGAAGGTTGGGCTGAGAAGCAGGAGTTGAATATCTTTGTATATGTTCTTCTGTTTCACAAGAATTCTTTTTTTTAAGGCAATCAAAACATTGACCCTGGATCCTATTGCACTTAACAGTGGTATCAAGAGTACTCTGCAAGCCAGCTGAGCAAAAATAATGAAAACCTAGTGAAAGTTCAAAGCTGGAGCTCTTGCTTCTGATGGGAAAATCCAACAGATTCTCCAAACCTCTTTTTTTTCTGATTGTGACTTTGATGAGTGAATATGTTATTCAAGATATTTTAAAACACTCTAATTGAATAAATAATGCATTTTCAAAGACCAATTAGTTTCATATGTGAAATAATTAAAAAATATTAGAATAAACATTTCTGAGAGTAGGGGTTATTTTTACTTTTTTGTGTTTCATTCAGTGCTCATGAATAGGTCAGCTCTACACCTGGCTACTACAGTCATTACCATAGCTGCTGCACCTACAGCTATGTAATGGAGAAACATCTTGAGAAAAGGCAACTGCATCACTCTTAACATAAGGAAGAAATCTTAATACTTGAAGGCCTTTTTATGAAAAGTCTAGCATGAGCAATACCACCCTCTCAGTATTAGTAGGCCTTCCTGATTGAGATGTAAGACAGATATAGGGAAAAAATGTCAGTTGTCCAGGGAGGTTGTTTTTCTTCCTTCTGAGAACCAGGGCAAAAAGCCCAACTGGGCTATTTGCTGGTATCCTGAACCATTATTATTCTCCGAGTCTCATTAAAACAAAAGAAAACAAAACAAAAACCCTGCCTTTGTCTCAGGTCATTCCAGAACATTTGCCCTCCCCTGTTATGTATCCAGGCAGGAAATGTTTTTCTTCTTTTAAAATGAGCCATGCAAGGATATTGTGGAGAATGCATGTAGGGCAATATGCTATCAGCACCCTCCAGTTGTTTATCATGGCCATTTTCAGCCCAAAGAGGGACACTCAGTTCTCTTGGATTCTCACTGTGCTGGCAAAGTTGACTGTGTGTGACAACAAAAAACCCAACAACCACTTCCTGCTAAGTTTCAGAGGATTTTTCTCAGCCTTATCTCACAATTTCATTCCACTGCTGAAAAGGCATGCAGAATTTTACAGCAGACTTGCCACTTTACTGTATATTTGTCAGTGATAACTGTAGAGTTTTGCCTTCTCTCATGCTTTGCTTCTCTCTGGAGGAGATAATAAAGAGGACTTACTCTCCTTTTCCCTGTGAATGGATGTGGCCTATGCCTAAGACCACTTAAGAACAGCAGACCCTCAACTGCAGCCATGGCTAGGGGCCTTTTCTATAAAAATGCATTGTTTTGCCAAAGGCAGCAGGCAGGGTAGGGTTACGGCATGCCAGAGATGCACAGGAATGCAAGGCTACTTCATAAGCACAATTTCCAATCTCAGCATGCCTCTCCACAGCAATATTGTGCTATGAAATCAACATGGATGTTTTATGTAGAAAGCTTTGCTTTTTGAAGGCCAGTCATGGTGCCACTTAGGTGAGAAACATATTTCTCTCTCTGTTAGGTCACAAGACCAAGAGCATAGCAAGGGGAACCCTCCTTTTTTCACACAGAAAGAGGACAGAACTGAGCCCTCACACTTCCTTGGTCCTTTTTTTAGACAGAGCATTTTTCAGGGTATTCAAGGCTCAGTGGTTTTGGCTGCTGAGTTATTTTGTTCCCCAGTTTGTGACAGTTCTCCTCTATGCATATTTTGCACATGTCCACAACAAATAGCTTTTTAGTTGCATCCTGTACAGAAAGCAAAGCTCATTCTTGAATTGTGGGTGCCAGCTGGAGACTACAGGGCTTGTTGTATTCTAAAAAATATACTTTCTCTTTAGCCTTAGCAACTGCCTCCCACTTTTCTCCAAATATGTGCTTGATGTTTGGTAATGATCACTCTGATGATATTACTGATGAGAGGAAAAAGGCAGGAGGATGGTCAGGATGATAGCTGCAAATTTAGGAAGCCTAAATTAAAATCTCTGTCAGAGACTTCCTGTGTTATCTTGCACAAATCACCAAGCCACAGAGCCACAAAAGGCTGCATTCACCTCAATTTCCGTGTTTCAGTTTCACATCTGTCAAATGTGAAGCATAGCATTTTTATTGCATGAGTTTATGTACATTCAAACTGTGAAGTTCCTAGTTATTTACCGTGATGGGGCCACATGGCTTTTTAAACTCAGACTTCTGAAAGGGATCATTAAAATAGATGGCAAGAGGACTTGCTTTTATTTATTTGTTTATTCTCCTAATGATGAATCTCAGTCTGAGGACAAGAATAAATATAAATGCTGTGGAACTGCAGAACAGGATTTCTTCATCAGGAACAGATGAAAAAAAAATCCTTGTAACCTTGTTGGGAGAAATTGTTCTTTTCTCATTGGATTTTCCTAAAGAATAAGTGTAAAATAGTGGTTGAAATAATGAATTCTTCTGAAAAATTAGGGTGTCCTGTTGAGTAATAGAAGGATTGGGTTATATTGTTTCTCAGGAAGCAGAGCGCTATAAGCTCTTAAACAGAAAAGCATCAACGCAATAGTTAATACAGATGTATTAGCACTTAGTACTGATTTCTTGACATGCCCCTGGAAGTGTATTTCTTTCCCCCCCAAATTCCCCAATTCTAGTTGTCTGATAGTTTTTGTTTATTTTGTGGGATTTACATTCTGTTGATATGAGGTATAACTTATAAATACAGGAGGATAAGAAGAAGTTAATTACATTTAAATAATTATTTTACTTTCTTCTTGTCAAGTATCTATCTGAATCTATTAGGAAACTGGTAAATATCAGTCCTGATCCCGGTCCCACAAAGGATCAGAAGTTATGGCCTCTAGTTAAGAGTTAAGTCCGTGGGCTGCTGCAAATGACAGAACACATCCAAGCACTGTGGTCACGGGGCTTTTGGAGCGAACCAGCGTAAGGATCAGTTTGCAATTATCTAATGTTAAGTGCATTGCTGTTGTGGGAATGTGATCCCTGTGATCCAGGGGCTGAAGGTAAGTGCTAGAGCAGCCAGCACCAATGTCACTACATTAGCAGAACAGAACCAGCCCCACATTTCCCATAGCTTGACCCAAACTCAGCAATGACTACAGGCAGAAGAGGTAATATTTCAACAGGAGAAGTTATTCTTCAGCTGCTTGCCTTAAAAAAATTAATGCTCAGTTTTACTAGTGCAGTGTGACTATAAAATCTTCAGCAGTGGTGACAGCTTCAGAGTGATGGCTTTTTCCTACCCACCAATGTCACCTGCAAAGTTTTTAGTGAGCTGCAACGGTGAGAGAACTTGAGCACAAAGTTATTTTAATTAATGTTTTTCTTCTTAAGCCTTAATGTTGTTAACTTTAAGAAGTCATTAGAATATTAGAGACAATGCTTATGGTCTTTAATGAATGCAAATGTGGGGAGGAACCCATTTTCATCTTCTAAGAAACAGAAGGGATTAATCTAAAATGACATACTTAATTATTCCAATCAGGCCTTCTTCAGTGAGAAGCAATAAAAATAAGAGCCTGTGATTATTTCTGTATTTCTGAATAAAAATGTTGATACCATTACCTAAGAAATATTTAAGTGATGGTTTGAAGCAAATGTCTTCAATATACTTCTAATGTAGAATTTGAAGATTCATTATTCTTGGGTAATTGCATGCCAGTTGATGATTAAAACCAGATTTAATGAGGCTTAGGAAACATGCATCCTTTACATGGACATTAATCCTCAATAAACATGCTTTTAAGAATCAGTTGGCTTACTTTTTGTGTATAGCAGGGAATTCAAGTCACAGAATGCTCATAAGATGCTTATTTTAAAGTAGTACTATCATTTCCCTACTTATGCTGTACTGTCTTCTCTAATTAAATGGAAAACCAATCATTACATGCACATAAGAATTTTTTCTAATCTGACTTTTGCCAGATCTCCTCTTTGCATAAATTCATTTCTGATAGATTACCCCAGTTGAATATTGAAAATGCATAAATGAGATGTCAGAAAAAAAGTTTGACAGAAAGAAAAAGTGTACCTCTTGGGTTCATACAAAAAAACGTTGCATGTGAATAGATCCATATTTTCTGAAAGACATAGTTCTACCCTGAGACTAGTGCTGATTTAGGTCTAAATGGTTTAGAATGGTCTCTCCAAGTACTGGAGGCAGATTAAAATCTGTCTAGGGTTCTGTTATGGGGAAAAATTTCATGGTACAGATGCATTCAAAGATTCACAAACATCTGCAGCCATTTAAATTGGTTGTGTCAAAACAAAGAAGCCTCACTCCAAATTCTCTTAAACTCTGAAGGCAAAATAATGTTAAAAAAATAGATCTCAATTTTGTAGCTCAGTTGATCTCCTACATTAGCTAAGGCATGGGTGAAAAGTGTTTTCAGGTAGAAATCCTGTAAAAACAGGTGGTGTCATCTTAAAATTGGGCAAAACTTGCTGTTCAAGCTTAATTTAATTTTGAGTTCTCAGCTTTATTTCATCACAAAATTCAAATCAAATTAAGATTTGATAATAAAAAGAACAAAGCAGACATGGATACTAAGCAGAACAACAAATGTCCCCTAATTCAAAGTCCCATCATTTTGTGAGATGGATAATTTTGAGGGTTTGCAATCATTCTGATTCCAGTGTATCACGCATGCAATGCTGGTCATTTTTTGTCTCCATTCTTTATACTTTATCTGAAATGGCGAAATATTTATGTTGAGCTATATATCTATTATTTTAAATAAATATGTGTTGCCACTTTCCATCATAACTTGAAAAGTAAATCATATGGTTATTCTTTCTGACAGCTGTAAGGCTTTAAATCCCTTCTCTACTTAGCTATATCTCTAATCAGGGGGGAAATCATTGCTATAGGGTAAGGCAGAGATCATTGCTGGTCTTCTCTCTGCTCTTCTGTACCATCTACATAATTACTTAATACAGAGGTAGTTATTTTTATTCTCAGATTTTCTGGTAACATTAAATATGTACGTATCTTTGTAAGTATGTCCTCTTATCCCTGTAGGAGGAGAATGCTGTATCCTTCTGCATGCTGTTTTTTCTGTTAAAGACCTTTATGGAGGAGGAATCTGCTTGCAGGGCCACCATGTGAGTTGGCCCAACACCATTCAGTATAATCCAGCTGACTATACTGCCTGTAAAGCCTGTTAGCATATGGTGGAAAAATGACAGAAGGGTAATTCTTGAGCAAAGCTTTCTGAGAACCACAGAACTTACTGTAGAGAAATTGCAGAACTTGAAACTTTTTCAGGGACAGGGAATGAAAACCTGATTTAGGGCAGTGAGGATTTTGCCAGTGATTCTACCAGGTCAGATATGGTCAGGTGAGATGCAGGGCCCTTACTTCCAGCATATCTCTGGGTATCAGTGGTTCTAAAGAAGTACATTTTGTTTCTGCTGGGGCATGGTAAGAACTCTTCACAGCTGAATGATCTACAGGAGATAAAAAAGATATCTTTTTCCTAGACTGTTTGGTGTGATCTGTGATTATGGAGCAGATCAAGCAAATGACATAACATTGTCTGCCTGTCAGTTTTACTAGAAGGGATCACAGGCTTAGCCAGCAGCTACCTTGCTTTGTTTTTCTTTCTTTTCCTCTCAGAATAGCTCAGACCTGAGATTCTCCAAACCACAGTTACTTCACAGGTTGTTTTTTTTTTTTTATCCAAGCCCCTGGGTGGAGCAGCAGGTGCACCGTAAGCTTGAGAGTAAGCTTCTGGGCGAAATGCTAATGATCAGGCTGCTGACCCACTTTGCACAGCTGGCAGGTTCATGTTTCCTCTGAGGATGTCCCTGCTATAGAGAAGTCTTGGGCTCCCAGAGTGGTGTGTGTGAGCAGCTGCTCATAGGAAGTGGGGGAACAGACCTTTCTTGTAAACAAGTTGTCTTATTAGTCCTGAATTTGAGACTGACCTTTTCTTTTCTGGTGGAAGCTAAGACTGGGTGGCCCTTGGCTTCTTGGAAATGGGCATTTGGTTATGAACATGGCTCATGTGATGATATTAATGATTGGTGATTAGTACAAGGAAATACCAGGCACATGGCTTGTTCTATAGGGGGTCATCAAGATAGACATGGGAGCTGTATTTCAAGAAAATGCCTAATAGCCTGAAGGCTTTCTAATAGCATTAGAAGTTTTATGTTCTGGAGTAAGGTAATCAAATCTCATGCTTCAGGGCACACGCCGATCTCCACAGGAACCAGGAAGGCATTTTCCCCCACGAGAGCTTTATGCAGTTGTCTGGGTGGTTTCCATCTTTTCCCAGAGCAATGGTAAATGGAGGCTGCTGGAGGCAGGACGCTGAACTGCATGGAGTGACCCCCACATATCCGTGTCCCCATGTAGCTCTTTAAGGAGCTAAAGATTTTGAATCCTATAGAAATGAATGCATTATGACAGGAAGGCTCCAGCAAAATGCCTTCAAAGTGAAACCCTGGGCCAGCTTTCAATCTCTATTAGGTAGGTGCAGTGCTTATTGAATTCACTCCCAGAACAGAGAACAATACTTGGCAAGCTGCTTCTAGTGCGGAAAAATGATTAATGCCTTATGTCAAGTGCTCGTAAAACGGTGTGGCTCTTGTACACAGAGTCTTTTCTAAGATAGGATGCTAGTGACCGCATCAAAGCAAAGCTGAGCATTCATAGCATCAAGTTTTTGTTCTCCAGCTCCTAACGTGCTCTCATGACAGCAGCTTCTCTGTATGCCCATCTAATAAGAGCTATGCCCTGTTTTGGCTGCCTTCTGCTCCTCTTCTACTTTTAATTGTCTCTGTGGCTTTTTCTCGTCTTTTTCTTTTTTTTTTTTTTTTCTTTCTTTTTCATTCTTTTCTGCCCAGCTGAAGGAAACAATTTGTTAGATGTTATTGAAATTTTTACTTTGATCTGGTTAATGCAAAATATTTTAGTACAATGCAAAATATGATGCTGCCATTTTGTCATTACCGAAGTGATTTTATTTTTTTTCTCACCAGGAACATTTCAATACACATAAATATGTACTTAACAGTAGCATGGACAAAGGCAAATTGCTCCAGCAAGGCAACTTTCTCCATTGATTGAAGCCAAGACTTCTCACTTTTTCTGCCTGGAACAAAATGTTTAAGTATACTTTTCTTATAATGCTACAGTCAATGTCTTTTTTGTCCCCATGGTCAGTATTTTTCCCTAGAGATACTCCATATTTATTGTCATTATTTTTCACAGCCTTGTAGAAGCTGTGATGGTACAGACAAAGAAGAGTTTTGAAATGCTGCATCTCGAACACTGGGGTCTAGAAAATTGGCTCCTTTGTGAGTTTAATCACCAGCACTGCTTGAGTTTTTGCAAAATGAAAGCTAGTCTTCTATCTGAGAGAAAGATGATAAAGTAGAGAAATTAATCTGTTGTTTCTTTTTTATTTACTAGTTAAAAGGGGGAAATATCTTGTCCTCTGTTCAGTGGAAATTATAGAAGTAGTAAATGAGTAGGTACAAATATAATGCAGACCATACCAGTGCTACCTTTGACATTCCACACGGAAGCAGCAGAACAAGGCAAAATAGTTCACAGAAAGTACTACTGCCAGAGAAAAGCTTCCAGCTTTCATTCTTCTTGGGATTATCCCTTCTCCTTGAACACAGGGTATTGCTGCTTGTTGGGATCTACTCAGTCATGCTGGAACACAAAAGCTCTCAAAACTGTGCAGCTTTGAGGAGAAGCATCAAACCAGGGGTGAGGCAGGAAAACAAGGAGTGACGTTGCATTTCACATGATGGTCCCTTGTTCTTGTGAAGTTGATTGACTTCTAAATTATCACGATCTCCTTGTTCTCCTCTAGGTTTTGCTGCAAATGGCATATTTGAGGAGTAGTCTGAAGGAGATGAGGACTATAGATTAAAATAAGTGGTTTGGAGAATGGAGAGTCATTGACCTGAAGTGGGACAAGACTGAAGCTGTGATTTGTGATGCAAGAGGAAAATATTAGGAGGAATGGAGTTTTAAATGGCCTTGGATAAAATGCCAAGAATTGTTACCCTCATGTGGGAAAAGAAGGAAATCCCCTAGAGAGAAAAAAAAGCGTATGATCAGAATTTTTGTGAACCAGAATACTGCAATACTGGAGAGCAGTGGAAGGAGAGATTATGACAAGCAGAGCTACAGATACACAGAACGCAGATGCAAACAGCTTCAAGAGAATGTTTTATTTGCTCCACTGCTTCAGCAGAAGACCACCATACACTCAGCAAGAGAGATTAAAAGTGGTCTGTGATCATCAGCCAATCAGTTATACTCAACTCTCCTGGGCAGAGTGAGTGAGGATACACAGCCTGCAGAATTGTTGGTGGGTTTGAAGGTAAGAGGAACAGAGTCTCTGGGCAGGGAAAGGAGTATGCAGGAGGGAGATGTGAGAAGGTGAGTTTGTTCCACCTAGAGCGATTAAGGAGCTAGCTTTGTTGCCATTGCAACATTACTTACAAAACACTAGCCCAATCCCTAATGAGCTTAACTTTAAAAAATAAGAGAAAGCCTTTCTTGCCTTAGAGTACTTGTTATGTGCTCAGAATGCGTTGTTCTCTTTCCAAAAGCTTTTCATCTTAAAGTGGGTTTTCGCCAACTGGTCTGAGACAGAGTTCTGTGAAACAGCATGGCAAAAGAACAAGACTGCATGCCATTCAACTTTAATAAGTCATAGGAGAAGATATTGTTTAGCCTTGCAGAGCTTATACTCTCAGATTTATAACTGTCAGTAATTAAAAGGAAGCAAGCCATCTTGGGCCTGACTATGCTCCAGCTCTTTGTCTCTAGCCCAGTGCTGTGCATCTGGCATGGGTCGACTTTCTGTGTCCTTTTTGAAAGGGAAAGGACTAATTGGGTTTGCTGCTCCTTGCTAGCAACACAGGTGGCTCTGTGGGCAGTGGGAATTCATGAGGTGTCCAGGATGGTTAGGGAAAAAGAAGAACACTGCTAAAATTTTTTTGCAGAGCAATGTTTTTTTTGTCTGTTGCCATCACAGTGACTCTGGTAATTTGTCTCTTGTGCAAAGCTTTGGATCTAAAGGGTCTCGGTTGGAGAGCAAGTGCACACACAGAGCTACAGCAGATCTGAAGTTCCACTCTGCCTTTGGGATGCAGGTGTGACCAGCATCTGTGAGAAAGCTGGGGAGGGCTGCAGAGGTGGCAGATCTCCCTAGAAGGTTGGGCTGGCTTGTAAATTGCACCAGGAAGGATCCTGGATTCCTAGTCTATATAGACATAAAGGGAAAAAAAGGAGGTGTCAGACAGAGGTTCGGGAGGTGAAGTCTAGGCACCTTAAAAAACAGCAAGGCCTCCATATCAGTGTTCTCTGAAATGTTTAGAGGAATCAAAAGGCAGCATTTTAATGTCCAGCAGAAAAAATGGTAGATGAGCAGGGATTCAGGATCATATAGGAATGGAGGATCCTCCTGTTGTATGGGAGAAATACACAGACATATGGGCTTTATATGGACATTAAAGAAACCAAACTTCTAGCATTTAAAACAAGAAGGCTGTGAATGAGTTCTTAAAATGGAGTATTAAAGGAAGCTGATGAATATGGAAGAGCTCATGGTTTGAGACAATTCTTCTGTTCTGGATTCTGTATCCAAATAGGAGACAGATCAGAGGATAAATCGTCACATAAGAAATGGAAAATTAGACTGCCAGGAACCAAATGAGCATCATGCATGCTTCCAGAGTATTACAAGGAGTCTAATAAAGAAGACAAGAAAACTGGAGTACATAGCCATTCATGAAAATATTGACACCAGTTATGATGAGACCTTGGTGGAAGAAGGATCACCATGGTACATGGTATTACAAAATATACCTGAAAACCTAGTAAACTCTTCTGTCACTGCAGTCATATTAGAGGTTAATGAGAACCTAACATAAAGATAAAATAACAAATTAACTGCATCATTAGGTAATAGCAATGAATACAAGCTGAAATTCCAGGACTAAATAGGAAGAAAAATAGCTCATCAGGTCTTTATCTCCAGCTATATTATGAAGTAATCTGTAATGGGTGCCATCCTAGGGAGAGGAATTGCAGTACAGGTAAGAAGGTAAGGAAGTTTGAATAAAACAGGAAGCACAGTTGGTTGCCCACACCTTGAATGCTGCATTCTAGTTTCATTCTGTCATCAGCAAAAAGGTGTATCAGAACTGGAAAGAATTCAGAGAAGACCAACAAGGGTGGCTGAAGATAAAGAATGCCTTCTGCATGACAAAAAAAAAAAAAAAAAAAAGATTTTTCAACCTGGGAAAGAGATAACTCAGGCTGATGTAGTAGGGGCCTATAAACTCATGAGATGCACAGAAAAAGTAGTGGTGGATGTGATTTACTTATCTCTACTAACAATAAAACTGAAGGACATCAGATGATTTTAATAAGACACATATTCAGGGGAAAAAAAAAAATCCACCAAAAATTATTTTTAACACTGTTGTAGTAGTCCATGCTGACCTAAGTTCAAAGGGGGGACTAATGAGTTCAGAGAAATTTGTTCAAGAATTTCTAAACACACTGAAATCTCATTTGCTTCAAGATGCCACTGAGATGGAAATACTTGAAAGCTATAGCAGTGTAATGTGGAAACATCATTCATGTGTCCTTTAATTTTAGAATGTTCCCTCAGCATTCGCTTGAAGACACTACTGGAGACAATACGGTCCTGTGGTCTGATCCACCTCAAGCTCTAATGTTATATTGTGAGAGGAATTCTTTATCCAGACCAGTGGTGGCCAGAGGACTCCCAGCCTGAGCCTGACACGTGCATCTCCTTATGGGGTTTAGGCCTGGGCTGGATGCTGTCAAAACATAGTCTTGTGAGGGTAAAACTGGTATATGAGACCTCATTCCCACTGCCTTTCCCATGATGCAGCCATTGCCTCCCATCAGTACCACTGCTGTTCTCTCTGGAGCAATCCATACTATGAAACACAACTATCTGGGGGAAGGCAAAAGCTATCTTTGCCATTGTGCAGATTTTAGAGGGGTATCCCACAAAGACTTGCCCTGGCACAGCTGGGAGGGCAGTTGGCCTCAGCCCTGGGGTGATGTTAACCAGATGAAAGTGGGAAAGAGGAGGGGGAAAGGAAAGTCTTTGCTGAGAGAAGGTAAGAACAACTGCATTCTCCAGCACTTGGTGTATTAGTGACATTGTGTTCTAATCATAGCAATAAAATAATCTGGACTAAAAAGTTAGGTTTATAGGACACCCCCAGTAATTAACTCATTCTGGGCAGAAGGCATCACACCCAAAACAGTTGAATCTCCTCGGCCAGTGTCATGACAAGAACACAAATAGGTGTTGGTTGCTTTTTGCTGACTGGCAATATATAATGCAGATCAACTCTCCAGGAAACAAAGGTGTCACAGGGTTTCAGGATGGAATTTTTTTGAAAAGTTCAGTTTTTTCACTTAGCTACTGAGGCTACTGGCTAGGTACAGGGGTCTGACTCTTAAGAGACTATCCTTACAAGAAGTTTTTAAGAAGCTTAATCACAACATAAATATGAAGTCAACAAACACGAAGCAATGGGAACTTAAAAGAATTTCTGCCTTACGTAGTCTAAATTCCAATCACGTTCCTCACAGAAAAGGAAACTGATGAGCAAACAGAACAGGAAGGCACACTGTTGTGAGGTATTGTCACATTCGACTCAGTCACTGTGCTGCATAGTGATTTAGACCTTCCTGGAGGTTTGTTCTGTCTTTGTCACCCACTGCTTGAGTTCTCCACATGGTTACGTGTATAGCTATAGTCGCTAAATCTGTGTACTCATGTGGACATGAATATTCATTGCCATATGTTTTGTTTTATCTTAAGAGGATAAAAGTTAAAGTGAAAATATGACATCTGAGAAGGGGTTTTTGGTCATTCTGACTGGAAAAGCCAGGGACAGCCAATTCTCCACACTTTCATCCAGATTTTAGTAAATTGAGATACAAATGCAAATAGACTGAATGTTCAAGGACTGCTTGCTAGATGAACACATGCACTAAAGCAGCAGAAAAAATACTGACAAAAGTGCCAGGTGTCTTGAGCAGTTTAAATTCAGCAGACCAAGCCTGTCTGGCTTCTGATTCACAGTCCTGAACATGAACATTTTCACAGTCATCTGAAGAAGGGAAGTACAATCCCTGTAGAGGCATGTTCACTTTCTTTACCAAATTTAGGATAATAACTAGGAACCATGGCAAAACCACTTAAAATTCAGAGGGACCACTGAGACAAAACACAGGCCTAAATTAAAAGTGGAGAATACATCATCAAAAGAAAGAAAAGCTGTCAGTAGTTTGCAACGAGAAAACAGTCCTCATTAAAAAGGAAAAGCAGATAGTATCATCATGAACAAAAAAAACATCTATTGAGTGTCAGCTATTCTTCAGGAAAGAAATAGAATAAATGATAGAATAAAAGGAAGTATTAACACACAAAGTAAAGACTCCCTTAGTCGAGGCGATGGAGGCTTTCTTATTAGGGTATACAACGCTGAATCTCTACACTGCTAAACTTCTGGCTGAGACCCATGGATATCAATAAGTACTGTCTTTGTCATTCAGAATAGAAAAGGAGCAGTCACAGGTGATCCACCACCAGCAAGAGTTTATGGTTTTGGCTGGCCTATCATTCCCCAAGCACCACTGCCAGCTCTGTTTCTGTGCTCTGGGGAACTCATGACTAATGGTATGAGCAGATACACAACAAAATAAGAGAATGAAGTGAATATTTCTGCCTCCTTTGGGTCCATTAAAAGTCTTCTTAAGTCTTGCTTCTTGCTCAGTGTATTTCACAAAGCCTCTTTACTGTCTTCCTACAGTGAGGATCCCAACACCTAAACCACAATAACACATTACATCACAAATAGCTTTAATGAAGGCAATGGAACTTTTAACACTCTATATATGTAATTTAAACTGATTTACCATCATGAATAGTCTATATCTATTATAATAACTCTTGCAGTCTGAAAAACAGAAGACTTGCCCTCAAAGTCCCCATTGGGAATGATCCTGGGAATGTTCAGACCCCAGACCACATGCAGGAACTGTTTGGGGGTGCTGTGTGGCAACAATCTAAAATGTGCCTGGAAGCCCTCTGGCAGAGAACTGCACACACAATTGCATTCCAGTGCTTGGGACTGTTCCTGGGCACTGTTTAACATATTAGCATAGACATAGACTCATTGTCTAAAGCGGTGGACTCCAGCAACTTCTCAACTCCAGGATATGAATATAGGTCTCCTTGCCTCCCAACCATGTTCTGAAGTAAGAGAAAGGTTATCTCATACCTTGACTGCTCTGAGAAGCAGACTTGGATACGCAAGTGGGAAGGGTGACTATCCAGGTAACTGTGGCACCAGAGCTCTCTGGCACACATTTCATAATTGGTCCACATGCACCCTAATAAAAGGCATCTCCTCTTTTTATGAGCATCCTAGAATATGGACTTGCATAATAATGTTTGTGGCAACAAGACTCAGTCTGCATCTATTTTGCTTCTGTCCCTTTTCTATGGAAAATTGCTATGTTTGCCCTTGAATTCCTTCCAGTGCACTATCTGGGCATGAACTGTTCTCTAATTAAACCAAACTTGTTCAGCTCACAGGAATAACTGAGTGCAATTTATCTGAGAGAAATGATGTAAATGATCCTTATGGAAGCCCGGAAAGACTTTGTCAGCATGTCAGAATAATTTCACAGCTGAAGTAGAGAGGCCTAGAATAAAACTCACAGTCTTCATGAAGTGTTGTGTCTTACTAAGAGCTTTGCTGTATTATTTGCATTGTACTTGCTTAGAGATACCCTGTATGGACACAAAATTTTATTGCTAATTGCTCATTGGGCAAACATGAGAGACCAGCAACATGACTGCTGATTGGTCTGAGAGCTGCAAAGATCATCAGAACAGCTCAAATGAGGGTAAGCGGAGACTCATCTTCTCCTGTTGCGTTCATGATGTGCTTCACACTGCTAGAGACTTTAACGGTGTTAAAAGAGGTCAGAAGGGGTTTTGAATTTCAGAACATCTGTCTGTCAAGACCCACTTCTAGGGTCATGACCCCACTTCCAATTATACTGCCAAGCTTGTGCATAAGAGTAAGGTTGTGACCCTTGTTTAGGAACTAGTGGCTTAAAATAAGCTCTGTGAAGAAGGAATTAAAAACATTAACAAAGCAGTGTATACTTGGAATGCATGTCAAGTGTAGGGTACTTTCCAAAGAGACAAGACTAGGGTGAGGTCATGCAAACATGTAATGCATTGTATTTCTATTTAGGTCATACTTTTTCTCCATAAAAGGGAGAGAGCTAGCTATTCTCAAGACAGAGAGAATCATAGCAGCTGCACAGGATCTGCACTGTTGAGTGATTTAGACCCCTGCCCTGTATTTAAATTATCAAAGTGCAGAAGTTACATACCTAGAAGTAAATATCAAGATTTTTCCATTGGAAACTGGGAGTTCACTTGTTGGAAATTAGGATGGGGTGTATACTACAGCAGTTGAGAGTATTAGTCATAGGATGACTATGAAACAAAGACAGGATCAGTCCTGAAAAAGGCACACATTATCCTAAGATTCAGATAAACTGAAAGAGGGTAGATTTAGATTAGATGTAAGGAAGAAATTCTTTACTGTGAGGGTGGTGAGACAGTGAAACAGGTTGCCCATGGAAGTTGTGGATGCCCCCTCCCTGGAACTGTTCAAGGCCAGGTTGGATGGTGTTTCAAGAAACCCGGTCTAGTGGAAGGTGTCCCTGTCCATGACAGGTCAGTTGGAACTAGATGATCTTTAAGGTCCCTTCCAACCCAAACCATTCTATTATTCTATGATTCTTTGGTGTTTCTAGCCTGGAGATGAGTCTGAGATAGATTTTACCTCTGGCACCACTAGTACATTTTCTCCAGCAAAGTGAATTTAAAAAAAACTCGTGCAGAGAGGATGATTTAAATGGCCAAGAGATAAGAGACCTGTCTTACAAGACAGAGACTGAGAAAGATTGGCTTGTTTAGCTGTCCTGGTTTGAGCTAGAGCAGAACAAAGTTTGTTCAGTGCTTTTATTTTTCAGTCAAGTCTCTTGTAAGTTAAGCATATATTTGCAGACAGTGTCTGCTTCTAGAAGTGATAATGCTCAATGTTTACAAGGGCTACCAAGGATTGGTGTGCAGAAGGGCTCTTGCTTATACTTGCTCCTGTGGAGACCAAGGCCACTGCTAAATCTTGTATACCGGGCTGGGGGTGCAGAAAGTAAAAGGCAGCACCTGCAGGGAGGAGCAGAAAGGACAGGTGAACCTAAACTGACCAGCGAGGTAGTCCATCCCATATATGTTCTATCTAGTGTAAAGCTGAGGGATCACAACCATCAAGCTTCTTCAATGGTCAGCCCAACCCCCCTGATGGCAATTAGGTCACCATCACCACTGATGGACTCTGTCTACTCTGCCTTAAATTCCAATCCGTGCATTCCTGAATACAGTTCTAGAATCCAGCTCCTGAGACCGGTTCCTGTCTGCCACTGTGTCCAGCCTGGAACTTCCATGGTGCCTGCTTCACAGACTCAGTGGTGACAGTGACATAATTGACATCAGGATCATTTGGTTTGATATTGAAAATGAAAAGTATTTGTGTATATTTAATTTTATTATAATTTTCATTAAAACTATTTTAGTTTTCTTTTCCAATTGATAAGTCTCTCTCCCTTATTCTCTTTCTCCTCCCCTTTGGAAAGGGAGAGGGGTTAATAGAGAGCATCTATCATTCATCTAAAGACTGTCCCAGCCCTACACAGTGCTTAGTACATGAGCCTAGCATAGTGAAGAGAGGACAGGATTGCACTTCTTAGGTACTTTTATGAGTGAAGGAAAACAGCGTAAGGACCTATCTGACCGTGTTGCACAGAAAAAAAATAAAGTTTGTCTTTTTTTTTTTAATATGACTATGAATCACACTGTGTTGGAAGCTGAAAGAACTGGCAGTACTGCAAAGTTTTAGCAGAGGTATGATGAGTCTGGGGCAAGGAACCTAACTGGTTTTAAAACACAGTTAGCTGAATGGGATCCTATAGGAAGATGTATGCAGTATCAGGAAACAGGGTACAATGATATGAATGTTAAGTAGGTGATGTTCCTAGTTCTTGGGCACAAGAAGAATGTGATTATCCTTCTGCCAGTGGTGTACCCTGGGTATTGTACATTGTCCAAAGCTCTCCCTAGCCTGACATTGGAACACTTACAGAAACCTAAGGTGAAGTTAGATCTGATGCTATATAGCAGATTTGCTTCTAATAGAGGGTTTTTTTCCAGGTACGAAGCCAACATTTTGCATTGCTCAATGTCATATTATGACTAGTAATTATACGCAATTCATCTCACTCTATGGTGTTTACAACTTTTATATGTGGTTAGTCTGTTATAATAGCATTCTTATAATGTTAAGCAGTGTCTTCTTGTCCTATTTGCTCATTTCATTTTATGTGAAACAAATGTGATTTTCCTCAGCTGCTAACTATTTTAATTCTGTATACACTTTTCATGATTTATTAAGTTGTTTTTACTGAAAAGTTTACATAGATTTCCAAGTAAAAGCTTATTGCTTTTTCTCCCACTATAATTAAGGTGGAAACTTAATCAGGTTTACAAAAGGCATTAAATGGTGACATATGCTGCAGCCCACCTCATGTAATTTACTGACTTTTCAAACCAGATTTAGTCCAGAGAAATGAAGGACAATTCACACCCAAATTCCTCCCAGGGAATGCAGGCCTGTTGTTCATGCAATGAAATTATGCAACAGACAACTGGCAACACTCTTAACCCCCCAGCAATCCACAGCTCTAACAAAGTTCAGGTCCTGATCGAAGTCTGATCACTGGGGCTCCAGTGCATTGGTTTTTTGTCTGATTGTTTGTTTGTTTTTAACAAAATCAATAAGGGATGCTCTTCCAGCCATATGAAGAGATGTCTGACTTCTATGCCTGTCATCTCTGTGCCTTATTTCTTTCCTTTGCTCTGTATATCTTAGTGCCCTTATTTAATGTGTCTTACTCCATGCTGTTATTTCCCAAGTCATCTACCACATGCCAAGCCTCTGGCTGGTCAGCAGAACCCTTGGTGCACTCACTTCTGTGTACTGAAGAAAGAGCATCAGCTCCTGGGGGTGGTGGACACGTGGAGGGTGAATGTTGTGGTTTAGACCCAGGCAGGAGCTAAGCACCACGTGGTCACTCTTTCACTGTCCCCCCATCCTCTGAATGGGAAGGACAAGAGGAAGAAAAATACAAACCCCTGTGGGTTGAAATAAAGACATTTTAATACAAGAGTGCAGAAGAAGTAAATAACAGTAATAACAATTACAGTAATGAGAAAGTATATAAAGTGATATAAGCCCTAACCTACAACAGGGCAGTGATCACCCTGACAGGCTACAGCCAAAGCTAATACACACTGGAACAGCGGCACCCCTGAGGGACTGAAGCCATGGGTGATCCACCTCAGCTTACGGATGCCCAAGGGACTGTTACATGTCAGAGCAGACATCTCTGGAGGACTGCATCCCATAGATAGATAATAGAACGGAAATGTCCTTTCTTCTAATCCTGAGGAACCTTCACTGATCACCAAGACTGACAAAACCAAATTTCAAGTATCCTTGTGGTGACCCTGCCCAGGTCCCTCAGCATTCTTCAGTGTATTCTGATAGTTTCCATAGAGTTATGAGTTATGCTTGTCCAGTTTGCTTAGAAGTTCTGTGACTTGATACTCATTCTCCAAGGGTAAGTTGTCCTTGCTGTAGACTTTCCCACTGATCTCGGGAGCCAGGGATTCCTGAAGACTGTTTTTACCAGTAAAGACCAAAGTGAAGATTTTGAATACCGTTTTTTTTTCCAATATCTTTTGACAAAAGGGCACCTGTCCTGTGCAGGATCAGGCCCACATTTTCCCTAGCCTTTTCTTGTTGTCCTTCATGTCTCTGATCAGATTCAAGTCCAAGTGGGCTTTGGCTTTCCTACCCCATCTCCACACAATCGAACAACATCTTTCTGTTCCTTCTAGGTCACCTCTCCCTTCTTTGATCTCTTGTATACACCCTTTTAATGTCTGAGATTTATTAGAAGATCTCTGTTCCTCCATGAAGGCCTCCTATCACCTTTACTTGATTTCCTTCTTTTCAGGATAGGCCATCCTTGAGCTTGGAGGTGGTGATCCTGAAAAAACAATAAGAAGCACCAGAGTGGCTGAAGAACACCAGTAAGAAGCACAGTGGAGAAGAAAGAAGCCGATGAGCATAGAGCAACAAGCAGAATCTGTTACGCACACAATCCAGCTTCCTGGGCCACCGATTGCATCAAACCATACAAATTGGGATGGGCTGAGTGTGTCATGCAGCAAGAATAAGGGAAAGAGACTAAAAAGTAAGGGGGACAAGTGTTTGACTTAAGGTAAAAGTGAGCTAGGAGAAGAGAAGATGTTTATTAAATTGTTTAAATGTTTATGCTCTCTGTTTTGTTTTTTTTTTTTTTTTTCTCAATAGCTGGATCAGTGATCAGAAATTTCTTAATTAGTAATTCATTACATTAAGTAAAAATTGACCAGTTTTTGCCTGTGATGCTAGCAAGTACCATAGCCAAATTTCATTTCATGGCACCATGGAGATGCTTTGGTATATTCCGCTCCAATAATGTGGGGATGCATTAAAATCTTTGGAAACTACAGATAAACTCACATTGAGACCCTTTACACTGAGTACTCTATAAAGAGTTCTGGTGTAGAGTAGGGGAAAGCCGGCAGAGCTGTTGAGCCTACAGACAGCTTTGACTGCATTGATACAATGCTGAAGCAAAGCGGATTATCTTTGCTTCATGACAGATATATTGGTTTGAGTTTAGTGCTGCACTTCTGTAATTGCTCAACTTCCAAACTATATCTGGTTTATGTCTGTTTTGGATCAATGGAGAATACACAAAAAGGACTGCACCCATCTCTAGATATTTTCCACTGGGTATGTCTCTACCATGCTTTGAACATGAACTGCTGTATGTTTGCACTGTGAAGAAGCAAAATTCTGCTCTCATCTGACTGTGGAAATGCCTCTGAACATGTTGCAAAGAATGTTTGGACTCAGACTCTTTGTGAAGGCTCAGACATACAACTACACACACCATTAATGCACTGCTACCGTGTTTTTGTATGTCCTTGTAGACTCATTGGATGGCTGATGTTGTGCAGACAGGGCAGTGGAGGGTCCTCTCAGGAAAGGCACATCCATGTGATCACATTGTACTGACAGAGAGGATTAAATCTCTGTTTAGCATCCTAAACATATGAAAGTCAGTGGGAATTGAAGTGGCAACACCTACTAGGAGTGGGTCAACTATTCTTCCTCCTCTCTCAGAACAAAGTCAGTTAGCAACCCAGGAACATCTCTGTTCCTTTTGGCTGGTTCTCTAGCCTTTTTGGCCTTTTTTGTTCCCAGGTGCAGGGGAGGATGAGAACTTGCTGAGTTGTTCCTGAGAATTTAAAAATGTGAAGAAAGGGAAATTAGACCTTGGCTGTGGTTTTAAATTGAAATGGAGATCAAAGTCCAGCACTTTCAAGCATAATGGGTGTGTATACATTTTTGGGAGCAGCTCTCTAAGTCTGACGTAAATCAGTCTGCATGTGTAATTCTACCATACCTAGCCCAGATTCCTGTCTGCAGTTCAGTTTATTTCAGAAAATGTCTCTGTTGCTATTAAAAAAATCAAAACAAAATTTTCTCTTCCTAGCACAGCTATTAGTAAAAATCAGCATGAGAATTCTGCTTCTGAAAAACAGAGGTCTGTTAGCTGCTACACCAACTCTAAACTACTTCAACCCTTGTTACCCTGAACTCTTAAGTGGACCCATTTTTTTGCTTACTACCACAAAGCAGGATGTGAAAGTAGAGACACTGCAGAAGGCTGGGTGGCTTTGAGAGGTACTAGGTGACCTCTAGCAGGGAGGGAATGAAGTGCCAACGGGTCCTCCTAATTTTCATGCTGAACCTACTGCATTGATGGATTGTTATAGCAAGGGATTTAGGAAGCACTGAAAACCATGGAGTGATCTAGAAAATATTGTACTAAAAGTCTCTTTCGTAGAACCCTGAGTAATAGTGACTATTACTTTGTCTTGGTTACTCCACTCATAGCAAATAAGTTACTGCAGTAAGTTTCCTTCTGGAAAGCTTTCTTTTGTGGGTTGGTGTCTGCCAAACTCCCCTGAAGACAGGGACTGACCTGTGTATTCTCAAATTTTATAATCTCAGGGGATGCAAGTCTTTCAAATACTTTGGCATTTGCCTCACCAAAACAAGCTAAGAAATATCACCCTAAAAATAGCTTTGTCTTTTGTCTCTGTACATGTTTTAGGTAAGACATTCCTACAGCCTAAAATAATTAATATTTTATAAAAAATATTTAATAAAAAAAGGGATTATTATTATTAATTTTTTATGAATCCCTATTCCTTTCAAGGACAAATCCTGACCACCTTTTTATTTATATACAATAGTTTGTGTGGGTTTGTTTTAATTTTTGTTTGATTGTGGTTTCATTCGTTTGTTGTTTTTGTTTGGTTTTGTTTGTTGTTTTGGTTTTTTTTTGTTGTTTTGGGGTTTTTAAATTTTATTGTAGTGCTAAAATCTGGGATTATAAAGATTCAATGAATAGGATTTCTACCTGGGAACTCTGAATAAATCAGGATCAATTTTCATTAGGTGCTTACTGTATGGAGAAATGAAAGGAGAGATATCTCTAAAGAAACAATATTCAAATTAATTTACTCTCCCCTGCTCAAAAGTTAAAGTCCCTGGCCTATCTATTGCTTATGGCTGCAGCTGAACTGGCAAGAGAAATCTGATGGCTTCCTATGTTGGAAGTACCTGCTGAAAAATTAAGTACTTTTACCACACAAGCAGAATGAATTATTTGGACAAAATGCTTTTGCCTGGACATATTCTGTCATTCTTCTTGTCATGACATTGAGTCAGTGAAGATGCACTTGTGATACATGTGTGCTATGCACATGTTTTACAAATTATGTACCATGAACTCTCCAGAAAGAGGTGAGTTGATTTGTCAGCTGAACAAGCCTGGGAATAAAACAGAGGGCCAAAATCTACAAAAGGATTTAAAACTGTAACTCCTTTTTAGGCACCAATTCTCATCGTGGAATTGATGGAAGGATAGGAACTTAAATACATATGTGTATCTTGGCCTGTATTGTGTTGATTCCCATTCAGTGCCTTGTCTTAATAGTTTCTCTGTCTCTAATCATCTCCGTGTTTCCTGGAGTCCTGACTTATAGCTATTTCAAAATTCACCTTGTGATACAAGAATAAGTGAAGATAATTATTACTGGGCTCTGGTTACTGAGGTCCCATGTTGGTAATGTGATGTCTAACACACCTTGCAGTTTATATGGAAGGTCCATCAATATAAAATACTTCAGGCTTTGAAGGTGCCCTTGGACTAGTCCTTATGTGAACTTGGCTGCTTGTCAGTAGCATGACAGCACAGTTTGGGTAAGCTTGGAAAGTTCCTTTAAAGGCTTGCAAAAGGGAAAGACCTCATTTCAGCACTTTTTTACCAGTGACATAATCTCCTTGTAATGTTTTTGTATATAAAGCATCATGTCATTTACCAGGTCAAGAAACTCACTCTCAAAGAATGTATATTTCTAACTCTAGCAGAGAGTGTTTAAAAAAATAATTGTTGCTGTTCAGCACCTTTCCCGGGTCTCATACTTTAGCTGATCCACATTCTTTCCCAGTGAGCAAGAACACGATAAGGCAGTAGTGTCTATTTATAACTGGCCAGTAGAGATACTTGCTTAGTGATGCAGTACTCGGTGAAGTTAAAAAGGAGAAAAAGCAGCCCAGTCCCTAATTGATTGCCCTGAGTTCTGCTGTTGGTTATTTCTCCATGCTGGCACCCTTACTCTTCTTTGGAGGGCACCACGTGTGGCTTGGCCTTTGAGAGCAAAACAACGTGTTCAGGAACTGCACAAAATGAGTCACCAGGAAACCATGTGTGCTTTTCATCTCCTCGTAGTTTTCATATTTGTTTTTTGTTTCTCTGAGAATGGATATTTATACGATGGTAGTACTTGGAGGCCTTGATCCAAACTGAAACCTGCATTGCTAGACTGTGTGAGACACAGATACATGGTGAGAGACAGACTCTGCCTTTAAAAGTCAGTGATCAAAGTGACCCTGACAACTAAAAGATAGAACAGGAAACAGATACAATATGACTCTCCAAAAATTATGCCACAGATCAATCAACTGACAGACAGAAGAATAATTTAGTTTTCCTCTTCTCTCTCCAAATCGTTAATAATGAAGTAGAAGGTAAATCAAACCTCAACAGGGGAGAATTCATCTTCAGCAAAGCACTCTGGTCATTGCTTGCTACTGCTTGGTTCATGGTCTTGTGCTGGATGAGAGGAAGAGAAATCTTGAGTCCATTTTGTACAGATTTCCTGACCAGAGGGTTATGAAAATGGCAGCTTTCCGGCTTTGCTGATTTTGTGACTCTTTTACTTTCAGTTGAAATGACTCACACTGAAAATATTTGACATCAGAAATTAATCTTCATCAGCTGAGAGGTAACCTTCACACAGAACAGCTTTCCTTTTAGCATCTTGTGAGAGCTGACAAGGCATGCACTTTTTGCTAGTCTGGTAATCCAGGGTGCCTGGTTTATAATCTGACAGGGAATGAACGGGTCATTCTATTCCCTTTCTAAGACATGGGAAAAACTGAATATTAGGAAAGGTATGCTAGGAGCAGACAGCACAGATTTACTGAATTTCCAATGAATATGGACATTTTTCTTTCTGAGAGGTCTGTATCCTTATTGTTTCATTAGTGAGCACAAAAAAAAAAAAAAAAAGCATCACCTCACTCACAGAGGCTGTCTTCTTGGATGGCATTTCATGATGTGTCTGGTGTTCTGATACCTCTTATGTAAAAGATTTGAAGAGTATGATTTGAATAAAACCAATCATATTCTAAAGACATTAGAATTCTACTGGAATCAGTCTAAAATGTATTGACTATAACAGTGGCTGACGTTCTATTGATAGGGTGATTTTATAATTCCCTACAAACTTAGTCAAACTATACTCTGTTCTGTAAGAAGTTTTCATCCTGGGCCTTATTTAGGAAAAAGACAGTTTCTGCATGCACCTGTGAATATTCCAAAGAGAAATATGTGAGGAAACTACTGATACATTGATTTAACTGATTTATAACATTTGTTTATTATTTTTCTGAAAACTAATCTGAGTCATGCATAATGGAGATTTAAAAGTATGACTGACAAAAGTGAAACTTCCTGAATGCCTGAACCAATTGTAATGAAAAAATGATCTATAAAACCCCTGCTTAGCACTTCTACTAATAATACATTTTTGAGATAATGTCTGCATTGTGCCTAGAATCTTAGTCATAGACTACCAACAGAACGTGGGGAATATTGGTGGGCAAGATTGAAAGGAGGTGACTCTCCCACAAATTTATGGTCTCATTGAAAGAAGATGTCAGACCTAGATACCAGCAGAAGACTGGTTACAGGTATGTTCATTGCTCTTGGCAGTGCCAAACCACTGGTAGCCTAACTTTTGTCAAGATTTTCCTACGCATCTTGTCAAAAGAGAAACTTCAATAGGGATTTGAAAGAAACCAATAAAATGGCTTTGCTTTCAAGACCATATTTGAAAAGTCATTTCTGTGAAGTTATGCGAGTGCAAAACATGGAACTCAAGTATCATTATAGGTGAAATAGTAGGGGAGATAGCAACTAGCTAGTTAGCTAGTGAGAAGCCTGAAATTTGTCTCTGATGTCAAAGAGTAAAGAAGCACAGTTTAAGTTCCAAGGAGAAAGGTGACAGCGGTCAAAGAGATGGACTAGGAAAATTATCACTGTAGTAACTTTCAGAATGGCTAGGAGAAAGGTAACCTTGGACTAATAAAAGCAGGAGAAAAAAATGGATATATATGGTGGCATGCCTGGGCTGCTCATCCATCAGATGGTAGAGCAGCTTTTCCCATCCTTTTCCTGAAGACGTGAGAGAGGCTTCATGCTGAGGAGCTGCCTTGTGGGACAAATGCCCCACATAAACAGGCCTCAAAAAATGGGGCTTTCTTTGTCTGTGAGAAGTACCTCTCCAACTTACTCCCTATTAAATATATTTGCTTCTTGTGTTGAATTTCTCTGGATGGAAAACACAGGGAAAGTGTTCTTTTGTGATCTGTTTTACCTTACTGCAGGGGATGAATGTCCAGGAAAGCAGGTGACACAGGAGGCAAGGGAGTGGATGGCAGAGTTCTCCTCACAGCCTCTGAAGTGACCCAGCTTATAGGAATTCCCCAGCAGTGAATCCCTCTGCCTGGCATACGTTGACTTTGCACAGTTCAGGATGAATGAAACAAACCAGACAATTTGGCCTTGAGATGCTATAATTGTGAACAAACTGTCCAGAACAAAAATGTTTAGAAGACATAAACCTCACAATCCTCCCTGACTTTTGATTTTCCTTTCCCCATGCTGAATCCATTAATTTAGATATTTTGAACCATGACTTAAGGAAGGCCTTAACTCTGTGGGTACTGACTACTACCAGCTCATACAATCACTCCATGGGTGGGCTTTTAAAAAATACCCTGAGGTGGCCTGCGGGATATTCCCGTTTTCCTTGTCTAATTCAGCGGGTACAAAGTGGAGTTTTCTTTTCCACACTTACTTATATTAATGAATCAGGCAAAGCTGTAACAGATAACTGATGTCACCACAGTTTGGAAAGGCACATACTTAAATGAAAATATAATGCAGCCTTCATACAAATTGTGAAATTGGACAGCCTGCAGCCATCTGGCACTCCACCTCTGAAAGAACATCTGTAGGGACAATGTTTTTCTTTCTGTAAATGTACCACCCTCTAACTGTGACCATCACAGAAAGCCCCTTCTGAGCTTTATTCAACTTTCAAAGCGCATGTGAAAACATAAATGCTTTTTCCAGTGGAAGCCGAAATATTCACAACTATTACATCCTTAAATTATACCCTATGCCTGTTTGTACTAGTATGGGTTACAGTAAACACTGTGCATTTCAGCCCTACACCCAGCGATACGTTGTAGACCTTAGGGAAAGAAAAGTGGAGGTGTTGAAACAAATGCACAGTGTAGTTGCATACTGATTAGATTTCCCCTAAACTGGCTTTTAAGGTCCAGGTGAGGACCTCTACTTTAGGTATCAAAATTAGTTCTTCCTAGGGACAATTTGAGGTGCTTCCAGTCTAAAAAATCTTGGTGGCATCTGGCAGTTTTTCTGTTCAAGGAAAACAAAACTTCTAATTTAATGAAGTCTGAACCATACTAGAAAATAATTATAAATTCCATCATGAAGATAGTCTTTGTGCACAGACAGGAGAAGATACCACTTCTTCTCAGCCTCGTCCTGTAATAACTCAGTCATAATATGGAAGGAGCTCAGACAATGTGTTTGGTCATGTAAGAAGCATTTGGTTTTTCATTTATAGACTTATTACTAATGCAGGTCTTCAGGGTGAGAACCATTCAGAGAGTCAGTGGCTGGAGTTACACCTGAGGATCTGCAAGTCCAGCTCAAATTCTGACCTTGGATCGACAGAGGAACCTGACAGCCTTCTCTTACAACTTGTTTTTTGCTGACTTGTGGACTGATAGTACAGGTGATAGGCAGTTTCTGATCGGATTTTCCTTCCCACCTTTCTAAAGGTGTTTCAGTTCAATGCTGACATTAGAACTGTCTGTGAACCCTTACTAAAGATTGCTTTTACATCTATTGCTACTCAGTAAAAGTCAAGAGTGTGCCTAGTCTGGAATATGTTCTTAACTGTTGATGAAAATGGGACATAGGCACATGCTAAGCATTCATCTGAATAAAGCCATTTCTTTGAAAGCGTAGTCAAATTAACTGCCTAGACCTCCATCCTACATTTAAAGTTGACTGATAGATTTTGCAGTCCAGAAAGATTAATTTCTGTCATGATTAGAGATGGGCAGAGAAATACTTTGTTACAACATCAGTTCCTCAGATGTCTGGTGACCAGTCAGAATGGAAAAGACTGCAACCACTTGGAAAATCTCTGGCAGAAGCCAAGCAGTCTGCTTGCGTGCCTCTTTCCTGCTCCCCTGCCTGCTCGGTTTCTTGCACTTCTGTGTCTCTTCTGACAACAGTTCAGTTTCACAAAGAATTTCTAACCAGACCATACTCAAGTTTGGAAATGGCAAAGTCCTCTGTGGGAGACAACTGCTATTCTTCCTCCACACCACTTTCTGGTTACTTAAATTTCTGTAATTTATATGAGTGAGGCTCTATTTTTTCTAATGTTGGTTAAATGAGAAGATGCATATTTTTAATAACTATTTCACCTTATAGTCCGTCACCTCATGGATTATTGAAGCCAATATGGATGGAATAGGAAATGATGACAAAATAAGTGTGTCTCAAAAAGATGATAGTTTATGGACATAAAATAGATTACATTTTGCTTTTCTGAGTAAGAAAATGAACATCAGTCATGTGTGACATGTAATTCTTTTTGCGGGGTCTTTCAAAAGAAAGTCTGTGCTTTCACTGCACAGTGAAATCTGATTTCAGAAAGTATTCAGCTGTACTAACCTGCAGGGTGCAAACAAAGCACTCCCTGTTTGGGGTGCTTTTCCAGACTGCAGTACATCTCTGGGGAACCACTCTTAATTTTGTAATATTTTTAAGAAAATTGTTCTAAGTGACTGGCAGAGTAGACAGATGTTCAGTATATGTTTCAAAAATCCCATGCACCTGGAATTTTCCCTTCATGGTAGATCATGATCAGATATTTTTGCTACGTGTCAAAATGAATCCAGCCTTTCTGACCATTTTTTTCCCGAAGAAGGTCTTTTTCTTCTTATAAAATAACTTTTTTTCCCTCTGGCAATATCTTTGCCATTTCTCTATGGAAGAAATTGCAGTATTATGAAGAAAAATGTGAGAACTCAAGCATGAGAAACCAGTAGTGCACTAATCAAAGTATTGAAAAGTAAATAGTGTGGTAGTCAAAGAAGTCTGCACTTTATTCTACGAGTAAGAAATCTCTATTTAGTCTGTGGATTTGTGTTTGATTGTGGGCCAGTGTCTTACTGAGAAGTTGACACAGACATGTTTTCATATCTTGATTATTTTCCTGAGGTTTTTGCAATGCCATCCTTATTTTCTTGATGAAAGTGGACAGATTATGCTTTTATGTATAGGATCAATAGAATATGCAGTTACCCTCTGTCCATATGTGATTCTCCCTTGCAAAGCCAAATATAGGAATAATAAAGGATCTTCCAGAAATGACAGAGGCTCTTTAAGGATATCCAGGGCAGTACAAAAGAAACAAGGTTTGATTAGCTCATAATTTCCTCACATTTATATTTGTATATGAAAGCATTTCATCCTTTAGAACTTTATGGTTGTCTCTCTGTCTATGGAAGACAGGTCAGTACTGCCATAGATGTTTCATGTGGTCAAATTAGACCAGTTGTCAAATAAGCAAAGGTAATGCAACTCTACTCCATTGTCAGATATTAGTACGGAGAAAAATATTTTCCTATCCTGGATGGATTATTCTGTATTTCAGCACTTTTAGTTCCTTTTTTGCTGCTTAGAAGACCTTGCTTGAATAGCAACTTGATCAACAGAAACCTGTGTGAGGAGACCATATTTCATTCTGGCTTTGAATCAGACTTCTTCCGCAGAAGTTTATTTTCATGTCTGAAATGGATTTCCTATTGTTTTTGACAAGGGTGGGAACTAGATCTGGCTACCTTTGTCCATCAGACTTGTATTCCATGGCTTGATTATTTTACTGGATGTTTTTAATGTTTATTCATTTTTAAAAGTCAAAGACTGGGCAAGGAAACAGGAGTTGTACACTCTGGAAAGCTGTAGTTAACTACAGAATTTATACATCTGCTATTCCTCTGTTCTGTCTTTTGCTTCAGGGATCTGAAGGGCCAAATTTTGCAATAACATAATGAATTTTCTTTACACTTTTACTAGGACAGTGTTTTACTGCATCTAAGAAACCCACTGCTGGAAAGACATAAAATCGGTCCCAATTTATCTTCTGGACCTCAGACTTCATTTAAAACAAACAAACTGAAGGACAAATACGAAATAATAATAATAATAATAATAATAGGAGGCTACAACAGTGATGATTGTAATGACTTGTTTTAAACATCCAGGTTCCCTGTGGATTGTGTGGCAGTTGTCACCCAGGGTCAAGAACAAGCACCATCATCAAGGGGTGCCTTAGACAGCATCATCAGTAAGCAGCCAGCAGGCAGCTAGAAGAGACTTGCTGTGTGCTTTGGGAATCTTTCAAAACAAAGTCTTCATTTTCACTGCTTTTTGTGTCAATATACTATTACATTAGGTGTTTTCTTCGCATGTGCCTTTGATCAGAAAGAAGGAAGGTCTGTTTTGTGGAGACTTTTACCTACCTATGTACAAGTTAGACATCGAGTTCTTAGGATCACTGGGCATTTCAGTTTGGAAGGGACTCCCGACATGTGAGGAAATGAATTTAGATACACTGGAGATTTTAATGTCATTAAAAGATGAAGATATTAGTTTATGCCAGGGTTGGATGATAGCTAAACTGAGATTTCCAGGACCATGTTTCTACAATTTTGCTACCAAAATCAGCCTAAGGGCTTACTTTGTCCCAGAGTGGTCTCTTAGTTTGAGTGATCCATGACCAGCAAAATTTTAGAAGCCTCAGTGTACTCTTTCCCCATCATTCTGTCAAGGTCATGAACTGCAATGACAGCTGAAAAAACTACAAACTACAAACTTTGGACAAAGTTATGTCATGTAAAATGCTGTAAAAAGTTTCCATATACTTTGGGTTTTTTTACTATAACTTAAACCTGTCAGGCATTCTTGTGTATCCATGTGCCTACATGGTAGCCTTCAGTGGGAATTTTGCTGCTGACCCTCAAGCTTCCAGGCACAAGAATATAGGAACTAGGACTGATCACAAAAACATACAAGGTGCTTTAACATGGAACAGTAATTTTTTATTTTCTAGTGCCAAACCCCAAATATTAGCATCTTGTAGGTATTATATTAATGATGCAGAACCCATATTGTTATTGCTTTGTATGAGGCTGTTTTCTCAAACCTCTCTTTCAGTACAGGGTGCATATGTGTACGCAAACACACATAAACATTCATATTACAAATACAGAATGAAACAGCAGTTCTGTAATGTGAATTTGTAGGATGCTAACTTTAATTCTTCCTTCTAATACTCATATATCCATTTGTTAAAGATTTCGGTTCTCAGAAGACTATACAGGTGATATCTACTTTCAAAAGTATGGAAAACCTTACATTAAGGGGGCTGGTATTTCACCCAAATATCAGACATGAAGAGCTCTAAAAGCATGGGAAACAGGTGGAAAATGTGTGCTTCAGAAGAGTCATATTTGTGGAGTAGTTTGCCCGATTTAGGCAAAGGAAGTTAATGATTTCCCAAAAATACCATTCAAAAGCAGACTACTTGCACATAAAGTTAGGAGTGAACTTACGGCTTTGGTATGTGGCACTCCTTAGAAATTCTACATGTGTTTGATCTAACAAGTACTATCATTACAAAACATGGCCTTCAGTTTAAATAACACATCATTTAATGAAAATTGCACAGGGAAATGTTTATATATTCACTGTATTTTACACAATAGTAGTACACAATATGCAAAAACATATCTTGCAAAAATACCATTGTATTGCAGCTGGCCAGACTCTTCCATAACAACTCAACTCACGTCCTGAGCAAAGTGCAGTGGTCCCTGAGAAGCTTTCTTCTTGTGGTTTTATCACCCTCAAAGAGATTCTAAGTGCGTTTTCCAGTCCCTATGTACTAATACCACCTCACAGAAAAGATGTGAGTTTCAGGGGTATTCAAATCCATGTACTGTAAATGTACTCACAAGGATGAGGAATCAGAACTTACATTAAACAAGCTGCCTTTAGGAGCTCTACTAGAGCAGTAGCCAAGCAGAACCATGCCATTACCACCAGTTAATGCCTTTTTGCAGCAGTTCCATTAACACCTTCAGAGACTGTTTTTTTGTGGAAGTAGGGACAAAGTGTGGACTCTGTTTTCATCCAATCACATAAAAAGATTAGAAGAGTCACAGTTACAACAATTTCTATGACAACCTAGCCTTCTCCTTCTCCATGGGAAAATAAGTCCCACTGTTCATTTCCGTGTCACAGCTTTGAGGTTTATGATGTTATGATTCAGAGTGGGTGGCAATTCTCTCCTGATCTCATCATAAGAAAGAAAAAGGAATGTCAGCATTGCAGATAAATAAATCTCCAGGATTCCCCTGGGTCTGAGGGAAGAGCTGAAATATGAGCTGTATATTTATATGGCTTTTCTGCACTGCATTTAACAAAGATATACTGGTGCTCACATGAAGGGAGTCAGTGACAGGCCTGAAAGTAATCTAGCTGTGGTCAGCCCTCAACTGCTCTCTTCACGGGAGTCCTGCCCATTCTGGCACCCAAGCAAAATTGTTTAGGCATACCCATACTCATTCCCATCTTCAAGTATGCTTAAAGTCTGATTCAGCACCTAAATTCCACTCATAGCTGAACCTTCAAAAGCTTTTGGTCCCAAATTTAGCAACTGAAAGCAAATTGTGAAGAAAAACCTCTACAGGAGTAAGTAGTACTTTAGACATCTGCTTATACCAGTGCTAATGGAAGAGGGGTGAATAACACAGGAAAGTATCAGTAGCAGTTGCAAAATGCTCTCCACAAACATGCTTGGCAGCTTCATCTTTACATAGTTGTGTGTAGAGAGAGGACAGAAAGAAAAGCAGACCTTAGAGTAAATATTTTAAGTGATGTATTCTAGGCAGATATCTAGCTGAGAGACACCTGTACAATATTTATTGTGGTGCTGGAAAGGAACTCTACTAAATTTCTACCTCTGTGGTTTTCTGATTTCTGTACTGACCTTCCTGATGCCAGAGTACATCAGAAATTATCTAAATGAAGTCAATAGAATCAACACATACTGTATTTCCCACTAAGAAAACTAGAGTACCACCGACTACTTGAAATCTCACCTTTTTGCCTGTAACCACAACACTAAGATCTTCTTTGGTATTTGAATGCACAACTCAGAATTTTAAACAGAGGAGTACTGTTTCAGTCAGTGGCTTTTAAGATCAGATTTGTATTTGATCCAGCAGAACTTGAATCTGTTGACCTTGAGGCCGTATTGCAGAATTGCTATGTTATTATTTTAGGCTCTCTGTGGGCTGGTGGGCTGGGACATGGGAGGAAGGGTGGGGTCAAACCTTGATTTTATTCAAAGTTAAATATTTTTCTATGTTCATTTGAAATCAAATTAGACTAAAGCCATGGACAGGCATGTTATTCTGTCATTAAATAAATAAATTATCTTTGTTTTTTCTCCGTATTTTGAAAATATATATATGAGGAGAAAGAGTAAGATAGATATGTATAGGCATAAAGAGATAACAAGATAGATTGAAACTCTCTACATAATTTTCAGTTTAAAAGGTCTAAGAAGGAATAAACAGCAAGGCAAAATACATCTTGAAATTTCCACTGAAGTCTTCTTTGTTAGGGAAAAAAAAGATAGAAGTAGGAAAAGCCACAGGTGTGGAAGTAGTTTCATTTTACCTGTCACTCATCATCTTGGAAAAAGTAGAGCACATTTAACATTGCTCTCATAAACCACTGGAAAGTATAGTGAAGGCAACAACAGTAAGATATTCTGGACAAGAACTCTGATTCAGGAAAGCATCAAAACATGCTTAAATGCTTTATTGATGTATTTGAAGCATTCACTATAAATCAGAGCTCATTTTCTTTGACGAGGAAACACTAATTATTTTTTGTCTCAGCCAGAACCTAGCTGATCTAATTTACATTTACACTGGGTTTGGGTTAACACTGTAACAATCTCTGCAAGCTTTTTCAAACAAAAAAAAGTACACAGGGTAATGTCTATGCTCTTTTTACTAGAGTTCAATGACATTTCAAATTTACTACAAAACAGTTCATATAATTTGCCATAAGAGCAGATGCACTCTTTACCTCTGTCTTAGAATTTCTGAGCGAGCGGTTCCCTCAGGCACTTGTCAGGATGTGGGAAACCAGGATCATTTCCCTCATCTCCACTCCCATTTCCTATATTTCAGGATTAAAAATCCTGCTGCTGAACAGCTGTTGTGAAGCTTAGCTAAAGGAAGGGGCATTTCACTTTTATTTTGGACAATATCTTGTTTTGCTGAAATAATGCAGTAATAGGCACCAGTGGTGACAGAGGTGGCCCAAGTACCAGCTCCATGCTGTAGCTGCTAAAGTGAGATACCCCTCTCACCCACACCTCACCCAAGTGCAGTCGAAGCAGGGCATCCATCCAGCAACTCTGCAAACTGGAGAGGTGGCAACAGACTTACAAGCCCACACTCAAGCAAAAATATGTAGTTTGTCACCCCTACTTTATGTTGGCTGATGTTTTTGGCAAACTAAGAACAAAACTGTGAGTCTCATGGCTGTCTACCTGTACAGGAAAAGTCTTATCTCAATGGATAGGATGATGGGCCTCATTTGTACAGTCTGCAGCATAGACCAGTGCAGGCTGATGTCTGTGTCTGAGCACACAGCAGACAATTAAAGACTGAGGTTGATCAAGAGTATATAAGTCTACTGATGCACGATTTTGAAAAAAGAGCCAAAACCTTAAGAAGACTGCAAAATATGATTGCTATATTAGACTTGCTTTATCCTGTAAGGACTGATTCCATGAAACAAACTTGAGATACTTTAAAGGTTAAATGTCTGATCTTCAGACTCCTGCTCATAAGTAATCCTCATAGATGGGTTTATTTCACACTGAAGTCAGATGGAAATACATATGAGATGGGATTCTTAACTAGATCAGGAAAACACTTGAATTTAAGGCCATTATTCTTAAATATATTCTGACCATGATCAAGATGGTCAAGGGTGTTTCTGAACTGAGATTTTATATATTTTGCACTGAATAATTAAACAATGTTTAAACATGCAGTTGTTGTAGTAATAAGGAACAATTTTTTAATGTGCCACCCAAATTTTGTTATCCTAAATGTGCATGTAACCCAAAATGTTCTACTAGATTAGTTCAAAGGCACCAATAGCTCTTTAGTTAAACTCAAACCGTAAAAGTTTCATTCTCTCTCCTATCTTGTTGCAATCCATTTTTGTCCAGACTGGACAAAGCATGCTGTCCAGGAAAAAGACAAGGTCAAAGACAAACAACTGCAGTGTAAGATGCCTGTAATGATCTTCCTTATCACTACTACCACAACAAAACAAAAGTTTACTTCCTTTCCTGATAAAGCTTATTTAACTGAGATAGCAAGTTATTTTTCTCTTATCATAGTTAAAATTTAATTTATTTTTCTCTCACCTCAAAACAATATTTATTTTTACCTTCTTCTTCTTATGGAAATGTCTTCATGGATTTATAGGACTTTCACCTACAGAAATGGAAACAAGATTTTATCAGAGACACTAGTTTCCACTTCAGGAAGAAAACCTGTGGGACAGTTCAGAACCCTCTGGAATTTGGTATATAATCCATTGATCTCTGCAGGAGATCACTGTAACTGTGCAGTTACATACTGAATGACTACATTACTTTGTATACTTGTTTTAATATCTGTTGTAGCAAACTTTGCCCCCTAACTTTGGCCATTTAATGGTTGGACTCTATCTTAAAGGTCTTTTCCAACCTAAATAATTCTATGATTCTATCCAATATTTTTTTAGAAGGTACTTAATGGCTCAAATTGAAATACATTAATATCCTTATAGATTCTGCTGTTGATATATAAAACCTCCTTTGATGCCCTAATCTTACTGCAGTGACCAAATCCTATATTCATGTTCCTATAATTAATATTATATGTCCTCCATCTTTTACTCCCTTTATCAGAGAGGAAATGAACCACTCTCTTTTTCAAAGTAAGGCTAGCAACCTTTATCTAGTTATTATCATTACAAGAATTAGGACTGCAAAATGCCAAAATAAGCCTGCTAAAAGCATGGGTCTTCTTATAATAATGAAACATTGACTCCAAGAGGATTTAAATCAAAGTTTTTCCAGGCACTGACAACTTTAACTGCAAAATTATGAAAAATATTTAATTAGCATGGTAGACTCACGAGACTGGACTTATGTTGGGCAGTAAAAAATGAAAGTTATTGTTTCTTTCCAACGTAACACATGAGAAATATGCTAATGACCACTCCTATAAAACTTTTGTCCCCTCTCCAACACATAAAGCTACCATTTACAGGGCACTTGGATTTTAAAGTAACCTCCTCTTATTTAGTTTAAATAAGCATGTCTCCTTAGCAACAAATGTCACCTAATTAAAATCTGTCACTCAGCTTAGCATCTCAATGAAAGATTGAAGTAGAAAGGGTATTACGAAGCAGCTGAAAGTGAAAGGAAAAAATGCAAGGAATGCCAAGGGCCCTCCAGGAATATCAGATAAGAAAAGTCACTGAAATTGAGCTCAGTAAAGGAATAAAAATATATTGAGGTGATGCTTGTTTAGAATTGCATATAAACCGGAATTCTTCACTCTCTGCAGGTTTTTCAGGGTATCATATGGTGGGTTCCTTAGAAGTTTGGGGTTTTTTTCCTTTCAGTGAGGAAAAAGAGTATATAATTACCTGCTTTTAACTAACTAGCTTAAAACACATCTACAAGTTTGAGGTAAGAAACCCTCTTAAAATTGTTCACCGTACACAAAACCATGTGGAAAAGTTGAAGTTTTAGAAAGAAAAACACCTTATCTTGTCATCACAAAAGTGGAATAGAAGAAGGACTTCTGAAAATGCCCTGCAGTTTCCTGAGTGCTGCTGACATTTCTTTGAACAGAAACGGGTCCAGGGGAGTGATGAGGACTCCTTGTAAATCCCATTTTCCTTAGGCCTCTCTGCAGCAAACAATCTGAAGACCAAAACCACTGAAATCCCTGTGAGACACGAATTAGATAGCCACAATGACTTCAGAGGCTTTGAAAGGGCCACTGTGATGTTGTCTGTACTAGAAATGGGTGTCACTTCTAGATTGTCCTGGGTCCAGCTTTGGGGCCAGCGAAGTTTTCACATCTGAGACTATCTAAACATGTCTATGTGAAACAATACAAAATATGAGATTCTATCCAGCTCTTCCTCAAGGCTGGGCCAGATGGTTGAGCGGGGTGTCCAATCACAGACTGTTCTCATGGCAAGGGCTCACCAGAAGCAGCAACACACCCAGGAGTGCAGACTCCTCCAAGTGATCTCAAATACTTGGCTGTAGGGTAATTGGATGGAGTCACATATGACAGTGGAGCAGTAGGAACAAAAGCAGCTTGTGACTCTCTGTAGGTGAAGTGAGCTGTCAGACTCCTCTCCTTAAGCACTCCTGAAGCTCAGGAGGAGCTAAAACCTTTGCAGTCTGAAAGTGTGCTGTAGCTGATTGCTCTATGATATCTTCCCCCTAAAGTCTGCCTTGCTCACAGGTTTCCTCCTATGGGTTATTTAACCAATCTACATCTTCAGCTACACTCCCCTTGGCATAAAAACCTTGTATCACAGTGGCAGCTGCAGAAAGTCTCAGTGCCAGCAAGGACCCTCTGCTTTAGCTTAGCAGCAACTCAAAGCCTCTAATCTCTGCCTTGCTTCATTCTTAACTCCAGCTTGCTTGACTTCTTGGGAACCTGTGCATCAGGATCAGAACTGGTCCTGTTTAAAGAGACAGGCTAGGTAAAGTTACTGTTAGACCCTCTGAGATTTGGAAATTAAGGCAATACTCAGCAACAACAATGGTGTCATTCTGATGTTCTGCAATATCCACTATGAATTCTAAAACTAAGTGATTCAGTTCAGGCTAAAACTTGGGAGTGTAGACACAAACAGGAAAAAGCTTAATAATAATGCAAAGATTCTCTTGCACTTCTAGGAAAGTTTGAATTGAGCTGAGATGTTGATTAAAGACATTTGGGGAAGGATTTCTTACCTGAAGATGGTATTTACATTGTATCACCAGTATGTTGTTTGGGTTGTTTAATAATATCCCCAGTGAGCTCACTTCCATCACGACCTTTCCTCTGACATTCTTAGTCTTCCTGATGTTTTTGTAGACAATCCCTTTCAAAGATTTTTACAAATTTGGGAGGCCCCTGTGTACAAACTATGAAGAGGTTTGCTTATTAAAGAGGACCACTCCTGTCACTCGTTCTGCAGCTGCCAGTACCACAATGGTTAGTTGTGAATTTGTTCCTTTTGAAAACCATGTGGGAAAACTCTGCTGAATCAGGCCTTCATATGCAGTTTGGTTGGAAAAGGCAGCTTCCAAAAATAAAAGCCTTTGCCAAACCCCTACCATATTAAAATAGATAACTGCACAAAGTTGCAATGGAAGTTCAGTAAGTGAACACAAAGTATATTGATCATATGCTCCATAACTTACTAGATGGTAAAGAAAGTGCAACAATGATGTAAAAATTGCTATAATTAGAAAAAAAATTTACCTTACTGAACTTATGCAACATTCCCTTTCCTCTTTTTATGGATCCCAAAGCAGATTAAGTTCTGTTCTCATTTTCCCTCTTTGTATATCCTATGAAGATCTAGAGATAGGAGAAATTTATATCCCTGTGGAATGATGCCATTTTCCATGGAGTATCAAAGCATTTATCAGTATTTCCCTTATCAACCATGTGTAATGGGATAGATAATGTCAATTCATCAGGTGAGATATCTAGAGTAAATCTCTGTATCTGTTTAGGCAATGAAACTACACCAGGTTTTGTCTCATTAATATAACTTCTAAGTAGTGCCTGTTTCTCTACATCCCTACCTGCTCCAGGATTTCAAGTCTGTGATTACCACTGCATGCCTGGACTGTACTAGAAGAACCGTACATGTTATTCATCTGCAGCAGGATGGAACAAAGCTCACATCATCAAAACCTGTTAAGACAACACATGCAGTGTGCTTTTCAGCACATTTAGAGAGAAGAGAACACAGTGTACTCCTTACTAGGGGATTGTAAAACCATTACACCTCATTAAACAGACTGGACACTGAGTAAATAACTTGATCTGCAGTTCCCAGCTACAGTTCTCAGATCATTTAGCTCTGGATTTGCATGCAAGACAACAGTATAAACCTGCTACTTGAAATAGAAGAGGACAACTGCACACACATAAATGCAAATCCAAACACTGAGGGCCAAATATACTGCCTGACCTCACTGGCATTGCTCAGGGTGCAAGAGCTCCAAGCACTTGTTTTTGGATTTAGTGCTTGAATGCAGTCATTACTGGGTCTTTCCATTCCTGAATGATAAGTGGAGGCATGTGAATCATTTGGCATATGAAGATCTCTGTTTTTTTCATAGCCTCACATTTTGGATGTTAGAATCTTATCTAGGTATAAATGACTACTGACTTCATGCTTATTAGATTAGGGCCTTTTGGGCACTGGTTGCTCTTTCACAATTCTCTGTAGAAAACAACTCATTCCTAAAAATCGTTCTTGTGTAAAGTAACATTATGACCATGTACGTGATAGATAGCTTTCAGTATCAATGTTATTAGAATATATAGGCTTAGGTGGCAAAAGAATCCAATTATTTGTAAATCATGAGTTTCTGATGTGATATCTGTCCCAACACAAACAAATTAGGATTATGTTGCATTCCTGTAAGTGGGGAGCACACTGAAGGTAGGTCTAGCGCCAAATCCTCCACTTTTATCTTCTCCCTGGTCTCCTCACAAAGCTCTAATGAGGAAACTCTCCTGGAAGCCTCCTGGGAGACATACTTCCTCTCTGCACACTATTCATGCTTTTCTCTTGATCAATATCATGGTGGTAACCCCTGACAGCAAATGGAGGCATTTCATTTCCGTGGAGGAGTAACTAAAATTTACACCTATGCATAATAACTGGTTGTCTGATGAGACAGTTTACAAAATACTACTGGCTTTGTAACACTCACATAAACATCATTCACAATATGACTGAGGTCTCGTTGCACAGCTCAAATCAAAATACCAGTCTTTTGCAATATTCAAAAGTGCTTACCCACTCAAACTGACTAACAGAAACCCCTCACCTTCTGCACAGCACAGTGCAACATCATGCAATATTTTCTTTTGGATACTGAGAAGCTGTTCACACACTAACAGATGTACTTGCTTAGGAAGGCACAAGAGTCTCTTAAAGAGGTATTTAGAAACTTTGAAAACAGTTGTTTCTGACAGTTATATTTTTAATAAGCTTTACTGCTTAGTCAAGTGGTTTGAAAAAAACCCAGATAATCATAGTAGTAGCTCTAGTTAAATCCAGCTCTATATATTTTTGTTTAAAGCTGCATTTCTTCAGTGGAGAAAAGAACAAAGATATTATGACTGCCTACTGCCTACTCCTATTAATTCTCTGACACAACTGCTTTCTCATGGCCTATGAGGTACCTGTTGGTCTAAGATTCTGTGTTGACAAACATAGGAAAAAAACTGTGAATACTTTTTCCTTACACATAAATAGAAAGGCATAGATACTTCTTAAGAGGCAAGTCATCTCCTGTTAGGTGGCTGTAGGGAAAATGAGAGGAATTACCCTCTAAAAGTGCTGATTTCTTTCAAATTTCTATAATGGATGTCTGGGTTTATTTGCTTAAATTTTCACAACTGTTTTTTAAAATCCTGTGAATGGAAAATTACTGTAGTTTTTGGTGGCAATTCTATGAACAAACTCATGAAGGAAACTTCAGAGGTGCTTATGAAGGAACCTTCAAATTTATAAGCTGCTAAACAAATCCCATTATTCAGCAAGCTTCTTTCCTTCAAGTCCTTTTACAGGACAATTGCAGTAATCAGTGATTTTTCTTAGCTTGACCTTAAGATACTTGAAGAATGGTGTTTCTGAGAAAGGGAAAAGTTTGTTTTCCAACTATGGGCTCAGAATAGGTAGAAGGAAAGACAGGCCACAAAGCTGGAATCATGCAGCACTAACTCTCCCCTGGCCATGCTTGTTTGGTCTTTAGGATAGTCTCTGCACTTGCATAGAATGGATAATATGTAGTATCCATATATAGTGTCTATGTTGAGATATCTGCACTGTAAGACTCCCTTCCTGTCCTTGCATGAGAGCCACACGGTTTTCTCTGCACACTGGTTAGGACTCTAGTTTTGACCTACTTCACAACCCAGGTTACATTACCTTAAAAGAATTAATTTTTTTTTTTTTTTTTAATCTTTCATTTAACATTCCAGGCTAACAAATTATATGGATCTTGAAAGAGAAACTCTGAGCTGAGAAATGTGAAATGCAATGTGGAAAACAGCCTTCCTTATTTTTTGTTTAGCTGTAGTTCAGAAAGGGACAACAGCAAATGCTTGAGAGACAGACAGATGGAAATTACTTCAAGTACTATCTCAAGTGTACAGGAACTGAGGTCTCTTAGCATACCGTACTCATTAGGTACTTGTATCATCCAGCACTACTAAGTGTTGTAGTCTGATAACTCTTTTACACAGTGCTCTAAAAGAAATCTATAGTGCATTTTGAGTCAATGAAGTTTCAGCAGAAATTAACTTGCAGTTTTTCAGACATTCCTCACATTCACAGGGGAATGAAATAGTACTGAGGCACTAATTTTGGTTTAAGAACAGAAGAATACTCTTTGTAGCTACACTTTAGCTCTATAAGAATGTGCTTTCATAAAATTGCTTTCTTGCAGTCAAATTAAACAAGTAGAAAGGCATTTGTTTTGTATTGTAAACCAAATCATATCAGCTGCAAGGCTTTTGTAGCTTGTTGGTCATAGTAAACACTACATCTGTTGATGAAAGGCAGAGATTGTCTCAGTTTTGGCACAAATATGAGTAAGCCTTCTATATTTTACCTGTGACTTTGTACAAGTTAAAATCTGAATGACTGTGTGCTGGAGCATTTTGGAAAGTATGGTGCTTATGTGTGAGATAAGAAAGTTCCATTCTGTATATTCTTATCTCAAAATACCTGAGAACATCCACCTGATTGGGAAGTACATTAACACCTGTTTCCAAACAACAACAACAAAAAAGTATTTTAAACCTGCAATATCACATTCTATTTATAGAAAACGCAGAAAAAAACCCCCAGCAAATTGGAAGGAAATAAAAGAAGACCATTAAAAAAAATAATTAAAGTAAGGAAAATCTGATTTTTGAGGTATCTGCCTCAGTAGATCACTACTCTGGAACCAATTTATTAAATCCAAGATAACACTAGGCAGGCATAGGAACCCACTGATACGGAACTCATGTAAGACTGACACATAGCTGGGGGAACATACATACACATATCACAGCAACTACATGTGCGTGTTTTGACAGTGTAAACACCACAAAATATGGTTTGAGTAAAATTAACAACATAAGCTACATGAAAATACAATAATATTATGAAAAATTTACTGATTACATCTAGGTAGGGGGAATATTTTGGCTCTGGAATAACCTCCTGAGAAAACAATGGGAGTTCTTATTGTCTGATTTCTCTAAACAGAACTGAGAAAAACACTGGAAAAACATCGGTCAGAGAACAGTCGTTTACCAGGAGAGGAATGTAAAAATGAGTATACCATCTTAGGTCATTTAATCTGTCCATGACCTTCATGATTCCACAAAGCCATACAGCTGCTATTAAAAAATGTTACTGGAGGCCTAATTCATTGCATAATGGACACACAAGTACTTGTGCTTATTAAAAATCATGCTGAAAAATATTTAGTGAGATTTGTTTCCTGTGGAAAATAACAATGTCCTTCAATTTCTTAGATATCTCTTTTGTTCACAATTTATATAGTGGGTTTTTACTGCAGGAAAGTGGGAGACGGTAGGGTTTCCCACATAGCAAGATATTTCCTCATTGCAAGTAAGTATCTCTCTGATATTTGAGATCCTACGAATATTTACTGATGAGTGGGAATATGTCAGATTAAAATTCAAGGGAAGCGGCAATTCAAAATTTATCTCCTTGTAGAACGGAAGACTAAGAAAGGGAGATGCAGATCCTGTGGTCCTAGGAGAAGGGTCCCAGTATGGGAGTTCAGATGCTAATCAGCCACTCACCTTCATGAGGCAGCTTGAAAAACAGCAATCAGAAGTCACCTATTATTTAGTTGGCATAAGAGGTCAAATCCAGTTTGCAGCCATCATGACACGAGTGCAGCCTTGCCGATTGAAAACATGTCACATCTCCATCACTGCTAAAAATTATGTGAAAAATTAAAATATGAGAGCATGACGTTCTAAGGGTCAGGCCAAAACCCCAGAGAAAGTAGGGATATGCCAAGACCTTGCAGAGGTCTTTGTCAAGGGAGAAGACCCACAGGGATGGGAAGGTGATGCACTGACTCCAGAATCCTGGGGTGAGTGAGCCGTTTGTCCCTTGAAATGCTGGGGCTGAACTATTGATTCCAAACACTGACACATGAAAATGGTCAGTCTAACATGAGGGGAAGGTGCCAGCACACTCACCAGCCTCCTTCACTCTTCTGCTTCATCATTGTCTACCCTGTGCATTCACTGGAAGTCCAGTGGGTAGCCACAGCTGCAGTGAGGTTTAAGCTTGAGCAGAGTCTAAGACACGTCACACCTTGGACTCATGCCATGGAGAATAATTCAAAACAATAATAGACTACCACTTGTTGCATGGTAACTAGCAAACCTAACAAATACAGATAAAGAAATTAATGATGATGGCTGTAATCAAGGCTATTGTACTAGCTATTAAAACACTTAAGAAGACCAGTATATATATCCCTAAGGACAGCTTATCAACGATTGTATTTTAGGCTGCAGTTGCCTATGTAGAGAAAAGATTCACATTATTATTTTGTACTCTAATCTAGCAGAAAAAAAAGTGTGCTATCAGTCAGTGAGTATAACTAAGACTGGATAAATTCCAGCTAGGAAGAAAAAAAGTCTTATTCTTTGAAGTAGAAAATTAATTACTTCTACAGCCTGTATATATGTGTATGAATGTGTATACATAGGTGTATATTCACATATACGTATATGTGTATACACATATTGATACATATATAAATGCATATATGCTATCTATAGTAATATACTAATGTATATAGTTGATATACCAAGTATTACATTAATATAGCAGTATTTGGATATTAATATATTATATATAATGACTTATATCTGACATAACACATATCATACTCAATATATAGCATATAATATATTGTAATACTATTGAATATATTGTTATAGTGCAACACAATATTAATATAATATGATTCGTATACATTATTTATATAATTTTGTGGTGGGGACTGCAGCAGCCTTTGAGTAAGGCAAAATCTCTTTTTTGAAAAGGAATTCTGGAGAATCTGAACCTTTTCAAGAGACATGAGGAGCATGATGGAGAAATCTCTGTGTGACACAGTGTTAGGAAATGAGTTCAGGACATCATGATGCTGTTGGGACATCATGACAGACGTGAGCTACGATTCAAGGAGCAGTTGCTATAAGTAATGAGCAACCAAAGGCTGCTCAGTGGAGCAGGCTGGTCCTCTCAAGCTAGTCTAAGAGCCTAAACATCCAGACATGAAAACAAGATAACAAATCAAAATTGGCATTCAGCAAAGACAAGAATAGGATGTGTAAGGAGTTGAAATTACATTTATAGGATGAAATGCCTCTCAGTATATGTGACATACCTGACAGAGAACTATGCTGATGATTTCTTGGCCCTACAGTCATGAATTTGTCTCATGTAAAGGAAAGTAAACTGATTTACAAAACTGGTAAAGGAGCTGCTGGGCACTGGTAAGAATTACCAATTGTTTCAACAGAAACAGAACCAGGCCCTAAAAGAACAATGAATGTTCTGTAGTTTGCAAACAAATAACTTCTGAAGTTAAAGCACTTTCATCAGCAAAACCCAGCAAACTTTCTAGATGGTGTGTCATCAGGATTTGGCAGCTGGCGATGAAATGACCAGAAACACAGCACAGAGAAACCTCCACATTACCCTCACAAAAACATTTTCTCTATTTGTAAGAGGTCAAGGCAAAGGTTATTGTTACCAAATAAATAAGAAGCAAATTAATTAATATAGTTACTTCCATTTTTCCGTTTGTGACTAGATACTTTTATCCTATCAAATAATACCTATGCAAACTGCTTCTTTTTTTTTTTCTTCTTCTTTTTCCTGTTTAACTATCCTGCCTGAAAACAACAGGAAATATAAGAACATAATCCTGAGTTATTCCATGCTTTGTGCTATGCAGATGAAACCATTAACTCTGTGCTGTATACTGAAAATGTCACATTCAGTGATGAGGGTTACAAGAATAGGACTGGACAAAACATGGCACAGGATTCTCTCTGATTTTTAGAAACTACACCAATGGCCCAAGGCTTGAAGCAAATAGCATGTTATACACCTTGACTTACAGTCATATGGAGAAGATTCTATAGACTTCTCAAATATTACACAAGATGGTTTCTATAAAGTAATATTTCAACTCCCTTTTATGTAGCAGGGCTGAAAAAAGCCAGACGAGTCACAGAGCAGCAGATTCTCTGCCTCTAAATTACAATGCATATAATATACATATACATACTGATATAATACACGTTATACATATTATGGAAGCCTCAGAGTACTTGACTTTTCCGCCTTAAAATTCTGTAATATACTAGTGTGCAAAAAATATTTTTAGCTGTCCTTCTCCAAAACAGGGAAAACACTGTGCTGTTTTCTTTGCAAACCCATTGCTCCACCAGTAAACTGCAGCCTTTGAAGTGCTCTACAAACACGTAGGCAGAGTCCTGCTCACTTTTCAGGGCACCAGTTAGTGATCTAAAATAGTACAGCCAATGTCAATTTATATAAGATGAAACAATGAAGTATATCATGGCAGTATATTGTAGAAAATAAATACATTAAAGAAAAAAATTAGTGGAATTTAACATGATTCAGTACATCATGAAACAGCTCTCCAGCATATGTACTTGTGTCTCATCCTCTTCCTGTAGGACTTCTACCTGCCTTGTGAGAAGACGTGAGCTGTGCTTGGAAAACTTGTTCTGTTTTTCCAATTTTTGATGCTGAAAGTGTTTGTTTCTCTGATGCTTAGGAAATACACACTTTGACTGAACTTCCTCTCTTATAAAAGACCTCAGTGTACAAGTTATCCTTTCCTTCCTGTTGCAAAATGTTTTGACTTGTGATGATTAGCATGGCTCAGAAAAAACAACAAAATATTTGCCAATGTTATATCTTTCTTCCTTCACTTCCCTTTTCTACCCGTAAGAAAATGACTTCATCTTTCATTTACTGTTGACGTTGAATACTTGGAAGTCTGGTAATATTTCCAAGGTATGTTCAATACTCAGGATATCATCAATGTCTTCTTAATATTTAACAAAGATGTCATATATGAAGTACTATCTTGAAGTGTGTATGTTATGTTCATGCTTCACTACCTGTCCTGGTCTTCCCCTGAACTTCAGATGGAGCTTAACCTATGACAGATATAATCCTTTCTCCAGAAAAAGACTTTCCTTCTCAAACTATTTGCACAGCTGTGATCAGCAGAATCTTTTGAACAGAAGGTTTCTGTAAGGGAAAGGTGCTCACTACAGCAGCCTGATGGAGGTCACAGGTTTCCTGGACCCCCAAACCTTTAAAATGCTGATATTCCAGGGATAATCCACCTTAAGGAATAGTCATTTGAAGAAGGTTTGTGGTTTTGGCTAGGAGGTACAGAGACTTGATCATCCTGTAGGTACTGAGTTTTCATTGTTTCACTGTATTCCAGAAAGGTTAGACATCCCTATTTACCTAGTTTGGTTTTTATGCTCTCACACTGGTGACAGGAAGTTTGGGACCCATCCACATGCCTGAGCAAGTTGCTTATGCCATTTCGGGTGTCCTGTGGTACCTGAGGCATGGCACAGCTCATGTCTGTGGGAGGCTTATGTTATTCTGAAACAAGAGCTGGGTACTAGTTAGGACACCCAGGTACCTTCCTGCCATTTTAGACACTGATGTTCAGATATCTGAGTCCCAATCCTTTATTTTTTTTTCCTTTTCGGCATGCAGTAGTTTTGATCCATAGTCTTCCTTTGGTGATCTGATAGGTTTTTTTTTCCCCTGCAACATGGTCATCAGATCTCTAGCCACTTGCTCACCCTTGTGCGGAGTTTCAAGGTTTTCTGTCCAGCCCTCTCTAAATGAGGACTATGAACACTTTGGGAACTCTGCTACATTGGCCTAGACTTTAGACATTTTCCTTTAACTGCTTTATTTTACATCTTTGTGAGTAAAACAGCAGCTGTATCTATCTCACACAGAACACCTTCACAGGACTCATGAGGAGATTGTCAAAATATCACACAATGCTTGTCGCCTTTCCATCATAACCAATGGTCTTAATCAATGTCATGGTGTGCACCCAACTATACTTATGGGCTACTAAATGTATAAGTCTCAGCAGTGATTTCTGAGCCCTGAAAGAAGACTTTTAAATAGCATCTTGTGCCCAGCCTCCAGAACATTCTCTGGAAAAGTGGGGGCTCCCAGATGTTCCCAGTCAGAGCTGCCAGCCCAGCACAGGCTCCTTAGAGATGAGAATGTTTAAAAGTGCATGAAAACTGGTTGCTTAAGTACCTACTTGGATCACATTTGACTTCTTTCACCTCAATCCTTTCCCTTGAGGTAACTGAGTAACCTGAATCTTTTCTTCTCCAGTCTCTGAGGTCATTTAAGGTTTTATACCTGGATGGTTCACATGGTTTTGCACACCAAGTGCTGGCCACAAGAGTTAATCTTATATTCAGTACTCTCAAGAACATTGCTTAGCCCTGCAGCTCAGGTCTTTCCGGCACCTTTATTTTTTTCTGAGCTTTTCATTCTGTGACTGGCTTTTGGGGTTTTGTCTTTGTCATGCATGGTAAAGTTGTTTATTTATTTAATACTGAATTCCTTGGCACCAGTACTGTTGGTTGCCTTTGTTCTTTGTGAGCCAAAATACACCTTACTGCTGACAGACAACGGTCATTCAGTGACTGTGTCAGGAGTGGAAGAGACCTTAGTGGGAGAAGGTCAGAAGCTGAGTTATTTAAGGTGACTTCCTCCCTACCCCTCCTCTGCTCATCCCAGCAGTAGATCCACATGGGAACAGGTGTATGAGTAGGAACATGTTGGCATGTGGGACCAAGCCTTTTCAGAAACAATGTTAGAGTGGGGCTGCCTGAGGGTGGCTAGGTTTTCCAACCTTCATTCTGATTCCTAGTAGTTTGGATCAGGGTAAATGTGATGTTGCTTGTAATTAAATATGTGCAACAGTATGCACCTCCTCAGAGATCCTCTGCTGCCCACATGGTGAGCCCCAGGCAGTGCCATCTAGCCTAGAAGAATAAACAAACCATTCAAGACCTTTGTTTGCCTGTGAGTCATGAGGGGGCCGCTCACTGGAGTATTAAGAAAGATAAACATATGGCAAATTCTAAGGACTATTTCTGGAAACCTTGACTGGAGGGAACAGCTAATCCATTGTTCAAAGTCTGAAGAGTATTACAAGGCTAGAGAGAGGAATGGGAGGGGGAAAGAAGCAAAAAAATACCCCAAAAGTCTGAGAGATCAAAAATTCAGAAGGGCTGCAATTGCCCATGTAGGCACAAGGGCTTTGTGGGAAGAGGAGGATGCAGGACACAGGAAACTTGCAGGAGGGATTGGATCTGTATGCCGTCATAAGAGGAGACAGTTGTTATCCGTCTCCTCAGGAAGTAAACAGGGAGTATCATGAATTATTTGACTGCTGTTCCAAAGGGAAAGAGCATTGGTAGGCATTATTAACAATTATTTGCTGATTGCAGTTAGTAGAAAGCCAATGAGTCATTTCCTCTACATGCTCCAGCTGAAGGGCCAGTGGGAATATTACACCCTGTATGGGTTTTTTTTGTTTTGTTTTGGTTTTATATTTTTTTATTTTCTGCTATTTTAGTAGTTTCTATTATTACTGTAAAAAAAACCATCACAGATGCACATGGAAGCTCATGTCATTTCATGAGGTATTGCTCAGTTTTTCCTGAGGTACAGATGTGATCTCTCTCCTCAAGGCAGTCCCTGAACATCTCTGTGAGGCACCTCTGCATTTCACATTGTCTGGTGGAAGTGAGTCCCTGTGCTTTTATTTTGTTATAGTGAAGAATAATGTGTAGCCACAGAAATGTAATAAAATAATTTCAGGTGTTCAGTGGAGAAACATAGCTTCCACCTTTATTTTAGTTATTTTGGTCAAGTTGCCTGGAGTGAAACTTACCAGTGAAGATCTTAACAACATGTTGGGCTGGTACTGAGTTTCACATGTTAACTAGGACTGATGTAAAGACAACAATACCTTTGAGCAGCTCTTGATGTAGGCAGGTACTTGTGAGTTGGATTAGGATTGAAGCCAATAGGTAACACTAAATCAGATTATGATTATTTCTTCCAAAGAAATTTGAATGAGTAGAGCTCAGGAAGATAAATAGTCTCAGGTACTGCTATAAATGTAGCTTGAATTTGAACGAAGGACAGATAGACAGCAGCCTAGAGGTAACACTGGGTCTTTTGAGGGTTGCGGTTCCCAGATTAATCTGATGGATTTAGTCTTAAACCTACCTCCAAACTGCTAGATTCCCTGAGCATGAGCACTATCGCCAAGATGCTGACTGACTGCTAACCTACCCCTTGCTCACAGCCATCTACTGATTCTAACCTTATTTTAGAAAAAAAAAATCATGTATAGGTATAATTCTAATCTACCCAGTGTCTGCAGTTTAACCAAAACCATCTCCCAGGACTAAACCTCAGATCATTTACTGGGGCCTGCCACTTCAGTTTTACCCCTGGCCTGAGGTGCCTGCAGTACCGGGTCCTAACTAGACCCTGAGACCTCCACTCCCTTGTGCTCTCCCTGGTCTGCATCAGAAACAACCTTTGATGGTGGCCCTGGTGCAAAGCCACTTGCTGACCTGCAGCTCCACCAGCTCTTAAGCTGCCCTCTGATGGCACTGTCTGCCAGCTCCAGCCATAGCCTTGCCTGAAATTCTGCACATTATCCTGTACCTGTAGCACTATAATCTCAACCAAATTTTGCTAGACTAAAGTCAGCCATTGGCCTGAGAGCTCATGTGTGTCTGGGTTCAGTCAGAGGCCTCACTTTCAGCCTTGCCAGCTAGATTTAAGAAAAATCAGGTATGGTCTGTTGTCTCTAAACTTCCTAGTGCAAGACTTCTTAGTGATCTCTCATGCCACGGCCGAGTTACTTCCCTGTCCCACCCACAACACTGATTTGACTCAACCACTCCTGCAGGGCAGTGCTGCCTGACTGTATGCTGTGTGTTGGATTAATCCTCAATCCCATCCCAAAGCCATTTACTAGCCCAAAGCCTTCCACTAGCCCAGATTCTAAGCCCAGTCTGGCATGGTTTAGGACCTGTCTCAGCTACTTCACTAGATTCAAACCTACCCTCAACCCTCTGCTTCTTCACTTCTTATGTAATCTAGCATAGTCATGGGTAGTAGGTATTTACTAAAACTAACCAAAACGATCATGTGATGTCCTCCCCCCCCCCCATCAGTTTCAAACTGCCTTACACCTAATCTTAGGTCTCATACTGGTCATAACGTAAGCTCCAAATGGCTTACCAGTAACTCATCTATGGTTTATGTCCTTGCTAGCCTTTGATCACCAAACAAGGCACGTCATATACCTGCCACTCAGTCACATACTGCTTCTGCCTGAACCTCTACACAGAGACAACCTACTGTCTCTGAACTCCAGTCCAAGGTTATTGATAGAAGTCATTTTTTTCCTAACTCTTTGTTATTTATTAGTCCAAATCCTATCTGCAGCTTCATCTGTTAACTCCAACAAAATATTGCTACCAGCCAAGTCCAAATGCTGTCTCAACACAGCTTCTTGAGCTGTCAAATTGTCATGTCACTCCAGCTGTTTCTGGAGAGCAAGATTTCACAAGTCTCACTTGATTTGAATTATATTTCAATAGAATGGCACAAAAAGGCAGTATGAAGAGAGTACAAAATTCTTTATTCAAAATGAAATTTGCAGAAGGAGTACTTAGGGAAAACTTGCTATCCTAGTAATCCAGATTCATTGCTATTCTCAAATGGAATAGACACAATTTCAAGATTTTCTCCCTAAGTACAAGAAATGTCTGGAGTTAGTTTTTCCTATTTTCCTAAGGAAAATAGCTTATCATATTACTGACCCAGCCTATCTATTTAATTACCTCTGGTGACTTTTGAATGCATTCACTAATTTCAGAATGACCTGTCACAAAGTTTAAATTTCCATTTTCTGTGAAACCTGGTTAGAAGCAAGGAAACCAAGTTAGTTTCTTTCAGAAGACAAGGAAACAGAGCTAAGTCTTAGGAGATTTTGCCTGGCAGCAGCTGCCCATCTAGGCAGAAGAGGCACCAGACAAGAAACTACCATTTATGTGTTTCTGGATGAATCGTAGTCCACACTGTCTCAAGTCTGGCATAGGTATCATAGGATACAGGAAAAGGGAAGTGGAGAGTAGCAGGGAAGAGTGGTGAAGGGATAAAGATGATTACTTAGGCAATTTGATTTTATTTGTGTTAAAGCTTGCAGTAATATTTTGGGGAAAATGGAGGGGAGTTTCAGTATACATAAATCAGCACTGTTAAGTTACTGTGACTGGAGAGGCTAGGACTTCTTAGTGGAAAAAATATAATGAAAAAAGTTGCAGGAGTTGGCAGCAATGAGGAGGACTGCAAACCATTTGAGGTAAGAACAGTTTTTATTTTATGCATCCTAGCACAATGCAGACACTCCTTAGTCAGGGCTTTTAAATGCAGCTGTTATTAGTAACAACATTTTGTATTAGAAAAGTAATAGTAATAGAAAGGAACAAGTAGCTCTTGCTCCACTTTCATACTATGATTACCTAAAATATTTGGAAACACAGAATAGGGAGCAGGTAATGTAGCTGCATTTGCAGATGAGGTTCCATCAGGAAGCACTAATGGCACAGAGCTCAGTTATTCTGCTTGTGTGAGTAGTGTCCCCTGACAAAAATAGACAGACTTTGCTGTCTTTAGTTTGCAAAGAGCAGCTGAGGAAAGCAAAACAATCTTTGGAGGTGGTCGGCCAGGATTGGCCAAGGGTGTCTGGAAGAGGAGGAAGTGCTGAGTAAAACCTTTGCAAAACTGGCAGAAATGTCAAGGTGGCAGCATCCCCTTTACTGATCCCCTTTACCTTCAGTTGCTTCCTCTCTGTGAGCAGGGCTGCAGGCAGGGCTTGTTGTTCTCCTCCAGTGACGTTGGCTGCTCCTGCTTTTCCATTGGTCTGCTGGTGCCTGCGTCCCTTTCCTGTGGAAATAGAAGATATGGGCAGGAGAAAAGACATATTTGGTAATGTTTCTCTTCAAAGCGTCTTTTTCACAAGGCTGCCTCAGCTGCAAAATGTTAAGGGGAAAAAAAAAAAATCTTGGAACTAACTCCAGACAGACCCTAATGCCTACAAATTTGTCTAAGTAAGCCAAGCCCAGAAAGGCAAAACATGAAGAAGGCTCATTCTTTGACTGCTAGGGACACTCAAATAACCAGACACACCACTACTTAAGATCTTCATATTTCAGATGGCTCGTCTTTCATATCCTCCCTCATCCTGCACTCCCACCCTGCTCTCTTATATGTCCCTTCATCCTGAGTAACTCCACTGCATTTAAAATTGTTTGTAGAACATATAAAATATAAAAATATTCTTTAAAATACCTATGGGAAATAGCCTGTTCATCTAACCATCTGTTAGGTGGAGCCATTCACATCTCCCCTAATTGCTTCAGCTAGTTGCTTGCACCATTGTTTTTTTTAACTCTCCAGAAACTCCAAAAGGTCTCAGCAGACCTCTTTCTATTTTGTTTTAATAAGAATTAGCTGAGGAGGTGCTATGGAGCTCAGGGCAAATGTCTCTGATTCACAGTTCTGTCAGAGATGTGCTCAGGGCAGGAGATGGAGCGACTGCACTCAGTTTTGAGGTCTCCTGGGAAGTAACTTCTCCCCAAGATGTTTTAGGGCATTACAGGACTCCTAAATCAACAGCCACCATCCATGCCCAGGAGGAGGGGCAATTCACATTCCCTCCATTCAGTACACATCCAAGATACCCTTGGAGACCAGGGCAAAAATACTCACAAGTTGTAAATTAATTAATAAAACCATTGTTTTAGCTAGTGCCAAGACAACTCACAAATTCAAACAAAATCCCTGACTACTTTTAGCAGGACAAGGATCGTACTTCATCTGTTCACAAATCCACTGGCAATGAGAATACTCTTAATATAATCAGTATTTTTTCAGTATTACCTATCACAATTGATCCTTACATGATTTATGAAAGTAATCGACTTTAATTTCTCATTCTAAAGTGAATTTAACATTCTGAAATGGTCTATCAGTGGATATTTGGATACAATGGTCCATCCCCTTCCTTTTTTTTTCTTCAAGACTAGATTTATTTCCCATGAATACCAGTTGAACACAGTAGTGAACAGAAACTGATATTTGCCTTTGAAGTTGAATACAGAATTATAAGGATTTTTATTTTTTTTTTCCCCACAGCTTCCTCAAACCTAGATTTGTTTCTCATGGATTCTTATTAGTATGTGTTGGTTATCATCCACAGTCTCTTCCAGCCTCTAGGAAGCTTGAATTTGTCCCTAAACCATAAACTACATTCAGCCTGCTGAATGACTCCAGCACAACATAAAAACTTTAAGGGGTGGTTAGCATGCAGACACTTTGCATTTGTATTTAATAACTTTGTTTATGATACTGAAATAATAGTTGTTTTCATAGCTTTTACTGCCAAAAATGGCTATTCAAACATCTAGTCTGACCTCCCATATAATCCCGGCCATAGAATTGGCTTGTTTGGCTAACAAATCGTAGGCTTTTACAGCACAACTGAGTAACTGTCTGCAGCTGCTACGTTACATAAAACACATTTTTTTTCCTTCCTCCTCCAGTGGGTTGATGAAGAAACTGTAGTCTAGAAATTATTTTGTAAGAATACTGTTTATAGTATGAGTAGGACAGACAGAAATACGAGAAAAGCTCTGGGGCTGCCAAAAATCTCATTTTTTTTGAAGAACAGCCCTCGGGCTTTGAGAAAGTACTGTAGGAAAAATGTTATTTAAATGAGATAATTTCTGTCTCACTACAAAATAATTATTCCCTGACATAAAAAATATTTTGTGGAACCTCTCCAGCCCTCCTTGCTAGGGAGAGGCAGTGTGGCATTACCTCTTCTTTCTGGCTCTACAGATTCTTTTCTCTGACACAGTTTCCAGAGTCTGGGGAACAGCTGAAACTCAGATTGTTGTAGAAAAATGGCAATTTATGTCTGGGGTTAAATCCTACCTTATTTGTTACCTTTATTCATTTTACCTTACAGGACAAGCAAAGTATATAGGATTCTTTTCTTTTCTTTTCTTTTCTTTTCTTTTCTTTTCTTTTCTTTT
>JANVCC010000018.1:59384096-59420860 GCA_025345505.1 Todiramphus chloris collaris
TTTCTTTTCTTTTCTTTTCTTTTCTTTTCTTTTCTTTTCTTTTCTTTGTCTTGAAGTTACAAAAGGACTTTTTAATCCATGTAGAAGGCTACCGATGACTATTGCACTAAGGGGTGCTAATGGTGTTACACAGCAGTGGCTGTGACACATCGTCCTCCCTGTTCACTGTATGGTTTGGCAAAAGGTCTGTGGGCTTACTATTCCTCATGGCATCTAAATGTACCCAAAACAATGATTCTTTTATAAAAGGTGAATAAATGTCGATATGTCTCATTTTTGTTTTTTCCCGAATCATTGTGTTACACTTCTGCTTTCTTAGTCTTTGTATCCCAGGCTTTCCTACCTTTCATACTGCGCTTTCCAGAAAATCTGACCCACTGAAGTAAGAGGGATCAGTCAGCATTTACTGGTCTGAAAAGCACTCAACATATACTAGTAGTGTGTACAGCAAGTCAACTTCAGTGTGTATAGGATGTTATCTGAATCACATATATCCACATGCTAACACCAGAACAGGAAGAGGTCATATGAAAAGAAAGGATGAGGGACTGACAAGACCTTGTCTTTTGGTAGCAATTTAAGGTTATATCAGCAAGTTGAGAGAAGTGTTTATTTTCCTCTATGTGGTGTTTGTGAGGATGCATCTGGAGTGCTGAGTCCAGATTCTGGCTCCCCTGTACAAGAAAGACATGAACATATTGAAGCAAGACCAGTGTAGGTTCACAAATCTGGCCAGGGACCTGGACACATGATGTACAAAGAGAGGCTGAGGGAAGCGAATTTGCTCAGCCTAAAGGAGAAAGGGATCAGGAATGTATGACTGATGTCTACAACTACTTACAGGGTGGTTGGAGAGAAGATGGAGCCAAAGTCTCCCTGGAGGTCCACAGTGATGGAGTGAGAGGCAGCAGGCAGCAGGCCAGGTTGAAACAAATTTATAACACACATGGAATATTATAGTACCTTATTATAGTACCTGTTGATTCCCTCTTGGGAATGGGAAATGCTGATGTCTGGTGATGTATCTTAAGCTCTCAGAAGACTTTGGGAACTTGCAGTCTAAAGTCACTTGAGATCAGGAGATCTGGAGTTATTTGAGGTCTCTCAGAGGACTGAGTCTTTCTGCCAGCCCTAGACCACTTCCAGAGCCTTCCCAATTGGGTAGGAAGATAGGGTTGTCTGAATTTGATGTAACTAGAGGGTCTGTAAGTTCTGCTCTGCAAAGGTGGACTGAAAGGGTTTGAAGTTTGCCCATATTCTGTCTGAGTGAAAGGAGAAAATGTGTGTGTTTTTTTCCTGAATGTTATTAAAGGGGTTTGATACTTATGGCACGAGAGTGTGTTATTCATATGATGCATATTGTCAAGTGATAGAAGAAGATGTACTCCTTGCTTCCCCTCGGTCTTTCTCAGGCTAAATGAGGAGAAGGTCCAGCGCCATGAGGTCTGCAGTGGTGTCATGCCTCCTGCACCTGTGGAAGCTCCACAGGAGCCTGCAGGGTGGAGTGGGTAGTGCAGCCCCTAAGGACTTCTCTCATGAAGGGACAGAGATACGGATGTTCACACGGCATGCCCATGCTCTGCTGTGCACTGCACTCATTTAGTTAGCTTCAGAAGACTCATCAGCTCAGTCATCTCTTAAAAAGCATGTGGTTAGTTTACTTCTTCAAACCTGCTTCCAGTAAATTTCAGTCTTGAAACCTATGAAATTTTAGACATATGGTTATATGTCTATAGTGTACAAATCAAGAGAGATGTAGTCTGGGGGTCTCCTCTAGGAGAAAAGGTATCTTTGAAAGAAATGCAAAGGAAATGCAAGCTTGATGAGCAAAGAGTTCAGTGATTGCCTCCTAGATCTAAGGATAATAATCTAATTCAGAACACTCTTTCTTAAAATATTAATGAATGTAAGATACAGGGGTTCTTTAGGAGCAATCAGTGGAGCAATCTATAGGATTGCATCCATCAAACTGACTAAAGTTTACAAGCATTAATGAGGCACAACTTAATAGAGGCCTTACCCCACATACATTTCCTGAGATTGTATTAGAAGCTGTGGGTCCTGGAAAAAAGGCCTGTATATGCACCCAATATATGCTCTAATTGTGTTGCCCCGATAGGATGAGTACAAGAAAGATATTGTCCCCTACTGTAAGCCCCATGCCCTCTGTAGGGAGGAAACTGAGGCTTGCAGTCCAGATAAGAATCACTGTCCAGGACCCAAATCTAGTTGATGGGGGAGCAGGATGATGCAGAGCTGTAGGGTAAACCTTATCAGTCCAGTAATATATATGGCTTACCCAATTTTATCTGTAGTGCACATAGACATAAGTAGAGATCAACATCAAATGATGCATCCTGATGTGGACTCTTCAAGTCACTGGAAAATGAGTTAATTTTTTGATCTGCTCCGTGTTTAAAAGTATTTGTAGTGACAAATATTCTTAAAAGTAATCCACCCAGGTCAAAACATCTGTCTGGCTGATTCTATACATGTGTGAGACAATAAATAACACATGAGTCTAGGGGGTGTACTTGAAGAGCGTAAACAGTATCCATACAGTTAAGAGAATTTGGAGACACCAAACAGCTTCTGAAAACCAAATACAAGAGCCTCTCTCTTCTGGTATTTGTTTACTTGAATGAGGAAGTTTTGAAAGCTTTATACATTTATTCCACAGTTTGGCAGCAGTGGGCACAAAAACTGGAATGAGCTGACCTTTCCGACTTTTATCAGACAAAGACAACCTCTGTGCCTTCCCTGCTGTCTCTGCCTCTGGTGCCCACTCCCCAGAGGAATACAGGGCTGTTTCTGTCCATTTTCCCTTACATGTTTTTCCCTTCATCCAGTTTGTTTCCTTTACTGTTCTGCACCTGTTTTTAAAATGCAAATTACTGGTGAAGTTAGTCCTTGCTTCCTAGGACAGATAGATGGACTCTGGGAACTAAAGACATGTCACCTTTCTTGTGCAGGGTGACAGAAATAGCACCCTGGTTAACCAAACACAGATGGTCTCTTCATGATGGGACATGATGACTTAAGAAGACAGGCAATACCACACACATGCACAAGCAAGTAAATCCGAGAATAACAATTCCCTTGTAGGCTGTAATTACATGGAAGACAGCTTTTCTGTGAAAGCAAGCTGTGCAGGCAACAGTCTCGAGGATGGTGTGTAACTGTGAATCGTGTTCTGTGCAATTACAATTAAGTAAATATGGGAAAAGACAGAGAAATTGTTGCAGACCTTGATCTGGTGCTTTGGCTTCCTAAAGGTGGCTCTTCTTTCTATCTGAGCTCCACTATTGCATGTGGCTGTGAAATTGAAGCCAGGCTCTAGCACTGTAACTGTCAATGGTACAATGTAGGAATCTCCTGTTTCTCTGGTGTGTTGTCTGCTAAAGAAAAGCATGCAGTAGCTCAGCAAGGGTGCACATAGCCTGCCTTCTATGAGGCACAGTGTCACCCTTCTGTAACTATGCATTACAAATTTGAATATACACAGCAATGATGGTATATTGTTAGCTCTCTGTTTAAAGTGACGAGCAGGATTCTTGTAAGTGGCTGGACGTTATTTCTGTCTAATTCTATTGCATCCGGCAGTCACTAGGACAGTCTTAACTTGCTCAGAGGCCAAATTTACAGCTTTTGTTATGGAAATATACAGTTAGTTTTCATTAAATTTTTATGAAACCTAATGAAGTGTGTTTCTGTGTTTGTATAACTTTAATATATAATGATGTCTGGAGTTTTTTTTTTTGCTCTCACTCACTGTCCTGTCAGCAAAAGTTTCAGTTGCTGGGAAGGATATTCAGATCTTATCAGATGTTACCAACAAGCTAAATACTGCAGCATCAGTTCATGGTCAATTAACTACTAGCCTTAAGAAGGGTATTGAGCAACAGGGATCACAGTAGGCTGAAAAGACTTTTTAATTGGTTTTCTGTCTGTTTGATTATTATCAGCAAAAAACCCATGGGGGAAAAGTGGCAGCATCATTATGTGTACAGAAGTAGTTTACAGACAGCAGAGGCAGATTGAGGAATTTGAGCTCCCAGGCCCATTTTGTTACACTGGCTCAACTGATACTCCACAATAAGGATTTTTGAACCATCTGAAGATCTCTCTATGCATGTAGTTTTTGTTTCAGAGATTGGAAACCTATTGCAAAATTTTGATTTTAAAATTGTTGACACAGAATGATGCTGACACATGCTATAGAGAAATGAGAATTGTTAGAAATTCAGTTGTCTGCGTAATTTAAAAATATTTCAAGAATACATGATCGTGGTGGCAAAATGCAGAACTTGACTTTTCCTTGAAATGTGATCTAAACTCAAACGGTATATTTTCCCATGTTGCTTGTGACCATTCAATAAGGAAAATAATATCTAAAGTTATGTTTAGAGCAGGCAAGCAGGGTTCACAGTTCAGATTTTTCTCAGATTGGATATAAATATATTGTAAAATTTGTATATCCTTAGACAGGGTCATTCATCCATCTATGCCTCTTTTTTTTTTTTTTTTCATGTAAATTAAAAAGGCTTCAGATATCCACAAACATGTAAGTTTATAAAGTGTTTTGGGATCCTCAGATGAAAAGCATTATAAAAACATAAAGTGTTCTCTCAGAGTAGAATTTATTGATGTGGTTTCTTTTCCACCTGCCAAATTCAAATGCTATGGTAAGCAATAATTGCAATTTAAAATAATAACATGAATTCTACTTTATTGCATTATAAAATGTATTTATTGTATTACTACAAAAATCTCAAACACAATACAGCTCTCTCAAGTGTAAGCTAAGAAGATCAGCTAGCTGAAAAAGCTGCTGTTCTGGCATCTCCAGAAAAATCTCTTTTATCAAGTGAGGGCAAACCTGAGGACATTTTCAGTACAAATTATATCCGACGCAGGGCACACACATCCTGAGGTAAAGGTCATCCTGTGGTGTAGTACACAAGTCTTTAATACACACCTCTTGAACTTGTGGATAAATGTTTCTTTCACAAAGAGATAATCCTATTAAGGCATCCTGAGCATGGAAAGCATCTATGTATCCTAATAAGGTATCAGCAAAATGATTGCACAACATTATACCCTTGCTGTTTATATGAATAGAATATGGTTCTCAGATCCACAATTCCATCATTAATTCAGTCAGAGCATGAAACTGTGGCATTTGAATAGTGATTAGAATATTAACAAACTTGGCTGCATTTATTGCACATGGAAAACAGATGGAAATGAAGGTGCCAAGGCAGTTGCTTATGCTCCTGCTTAAAGCTTTTCTGCAATACATTATAATTTATCAGTGTTTGAACTTGTGACCTTCACTCATCATCTTGAAAAGACAGCTATAGGCTTTGGAGTAAGCTGATGTAAAGGGGAAGAAGGAGACAGGTATGGAAGGAAAGTCCCAGAGCATATGGCTACATGGCCTCAGAGCATTCTAGCTGTGAGAACTCTTGACTCAGCAAGCAATGCAGAAATGTCAGGGGTAGTAGCTTCTGCAAGCAAAAAAGCCCAGGAAGCAGCAGGTAAAATTTCCTGGAAACAAGACTTATTTGCCCAAACACATCAATGACCTACCTCATGCTTTTGTTGTCTACGTAATAACTAACATGCTACTTTTCCCAGGTGCTTTAGTACTATCTTTTCTCAGAATTTTTCACTTCAGATATTGTTTTAAGACTAAATGGACAACAGGTTGATAAAGCCAGGCTGCAACAAGGACTGACTCTGTGGGAATCCATGGCAGGAGCTTCAGATGCTGAAATCTGAATTCAAAGTGCATTTCAGATATTGGGGTTTGTATTCACGACCACACCCACCAAAAAAAAAAAAAAAAAAAAAAAAGATTATACTTGTAGGCAACTCCTTTCTGAGAGGAAGAGAGGGTCCAATACACCAGGCAGACCCTGCTCACAGGCAGTCAGTAGTTTCCCTGGAGCCCAGGTTAAGGACATCACTAGGAAACTTTCTAGCTTGGTACAATCCTCAGATTATTATCCATTGCTGGCCTTCCATGTAGGTAGTGAGCAAAAGAGACTTTAGAGCCGTGGGACTGGTGAGTGATTCTGGGGCACAAATAATCTTTTCTTTTCTCCTTCCAGTGGCAGACATTAACATCAGAGTGAACAGGCAAATACAGGCTATTAATACATGTCTCTGTATCTGGTATCACCATAACAATTTTGGCTTTTTTGGACTGATGACCTATACAGCACCAGGTTTGCTAACATCTAATGGGAAACAGCTTTCCCAAACGGGGAAGAGAGTCTTTGCACAAGAGATTGCAGGTCTGATTGGCGGGGCTTTAAACCAGATATGAAGGGGGAGGGTGATGTATCCAGAGTAATTAGAGATGTGTGTGGGTGTCATATCCCAGCACCTGTGGGGCAGCATGCTGACATTTTTGAAAATCAGAAGGTCTTCCACCCCCCAAGGGTGAAATCTGTACACTTAGCCCCCTCTCTGAAATGCTTGTACACCAATGCACACAGCATGGGGAATAAACAGGAGGAATTGGAGATCTGTGTTAGGTCACAAGGCCATGATCTCATTACAATTACTGAGACATGGTGGGATAGCTCACATGACTGGAATGTTGTCATGGATGGATATGTACTTTTTAGGAAAGATAGACCGGCAAGACGAGGTGGTGGAGTTGCTCTTCATGTGTGTGAGCAACTGGAATGTACTGAGCTCTTTCCAGGGAGGGGTAAAGAATGTGCTGAAAGCTTATTACAGGTGAGAATCAAGGGTCACACAAATATAGGTGAAACTGTTGTGGGTGTCTACTACACACCACCAAACCAGGGAGAGGATGTTGATGAGACCTTCTACAGGCAGCTGGAAGTAGACTCAAGATCACATGATCATGGATGACTTCAATCACCCTGGTATTTGTTGGAAAGGCTACACAGCGAGGTATACTTAGTCCAGAAGGCTCTTGCAATACATCTGTGATAACTTCCTGATGCAGGTGTTGGGAGTGCCAATGAGGAAGGGTGTGCTGCTGGACCTTGTATTAATGAACAAAGAAGGTCTGGGTGGGGATGTGAAGGTTGGGGGCAGCCTTGGCTATAGTGGTCATGACATGGTAGAGTTTAGTATCATACAAGGAAGAAGCAAGGCAATAAGTAAGATTGCAACCCTGGGCTTCAGGAGGGCTAAATTTGTCCTCTTCAAAAACCTACTTGGGGGAATCCTTGGCCTAAGACTCTAGAAGGCAAGGGGGCCCAAGAGCTGGTTGATATTCAAACATCACTTCCTCCAAGCTCAAGATAAGCGCATTCCTTTGAGTAAAAAATCAAGTAGAGGATACAGGAGACCAGCATGGATGAGCAAAGAGCTGCTGAAAAAATTCAAATATAAGAATGAAGTTCACTGCATGTGGGAAAAAGGACTGGTCTCTAGGGACAATTTTAGGAATGCTGTCAGGGTTTGTAGGGATGCAACAAGGAAGGCCAAGGCCCTCTTGGAATTAACTCAGAGCAAGGAAGTAAAGGAGAACAAGAAGGGCTTCTTCAAATACATCAGTGGTAAAAGGAAGGACAGGGAAAATGTGGGCCCAGTGCTTAATGATGGGGGAAACCTGGTGACAGAGGATGCAGAGAAGGCAGAGTTACTGAATGCCTTCTTTGCTTCAGTCTTCACTGCTAAGACCAGCCCTTAGGAATCCCTGACCCTGGAAGTAAGAGTGAAAGCCTGGAAGGAGGAAGTGTCTCCACTGGTCAGTGAGGATTGGGTTAGAAATCACTTGTGTAAACTGAACACACAGAAATCCATGGGCCCTGATGAGCTGCACCCATGAGTGCTGAGGGAGCTGGCTGATGTTTCACTGCCACTCTCCATCATTTTTGAAAGATCATGGAGAACAGGTTGGGCACCTGAGGACTGGAGGAAAGCCAATGTCACTCCAGTCTTCAGAAAGGGCAAGAAAGAATTACTGGTAATTACAGACCAGTCAGCCTCACCTCCATCCCTGGAAAGGTAATGAAGCATCTCATTCTGGACATCATGTCTCAGCACATGGAAGAAAAGAAGGTTATGAAGAGTAGTAAGCATGAATTTTCTAAAGGGAGGTCATGTCTGACTAGTCTGATAGCCTTCTATGATGGTGTGACTGAATGGGTAGATGCAGTGTGAGCAGTGGATGTCACCTACCTTGACTTAAGCAAGGCTTTTGATACTGTGTCCCATAATATCCTTGTGGGTAAGCTCAGGAAGTTTTGAGAACTGGATGAACAATAGAGCTCAGAGGGTTATAATCAGTGGTGCAGGGTCCAGATGGTGACCTGTAAGTAGTGGTGTTCCCAAAGGTCAGTTTTGGGTCCAGTTGTATTCAACTTCATCATCAATGACCTTGATGAAGGGACAGATTGTACCCTCAGTAACTTTGCTGATGATACAAAACTGGGAGGAGTGGCTGGTACACTTGGAAGGCTGTGCTGCCATCCAGCAAGATCTGGATAAGTGTGGAGTCCTACACATAGGGAGGAACAACACCATGTACTGATACAGGTTAGGGGCAGAACCACTGGAAAGCAGCCCCATGGAGAGGGACCTTGGCATCCTGGTGGACAATAAGTTATCCATGGAACAGCAATGGGCCCCTGTGGCCAGGAGGTCCAATGGTATCCTGGGGTGCATAAAGCAGAGTGTGGCCAGCAGGTAGAGGGAGGTTCTGCTCCTCCTCCACTCTGCACTAGTGAGACCACATCTGGAGTATTGTGTTCAGTTCTGGTCTCCCCAGTTCAAGAGGGACAGGGAAATACTAGAGAGAGAATCCAACGAAGAGCTCTGAAGATGATAAAGGGACTGGAACCTCTCTCTTATGAGGAAAGGCTGAGAGCCCTGTGGCTGTTTAGCCTGGAAAAGAGAAGCCTGAGAGGGGATCTTATGAATGTTTACAAATATGTGAAGGGTGGGTATCAAGTAGAAGGGGCCAGTCTCTTTTCAGTTGTGCCCTGTGATAGGATGAGAGGTAATGGTAGCAAGGTGAAACACAGGAAGTTCCACCTCAACATGAGGAAAAACTTCTTCCCTGTGAGAGTGACAGAGCACTGGCACAGGCTGCCCAGGGAGGTTGTGGAGTCTCCTTCTCTGGAGACTTTCAAGACCTGCCTGGATCTGTTCCTGTGTGGCCTGCCCTGGGTGTTGCTGTGCTGGTAGTGGGGTTGGAGGTCCCTTCCAACCCCTACAACTCTATGATTCTATGATTCTATCATATTGAATTAGCCAGTTCAGTTGTGAGGAAGAACTAAAAATAGTTGAATCACATGCAGACTTCATGGTAAGCATCAGCAGCTCAGAGCACCACATCACTGCCCTAAGTAGCACAGATGAGCTGCCGCTCTGCAGCCTTTAATGTGGAGCTTGGCAAATGCTGCCATGAGATATTTTCTCATTTTGCTGAGACTAATATGTGTGTGCCAAGGCTCAACAAGCTGACCGTCCTGGATGCTGTAAAGGAACGTAAATGTTATAGATTTATTCTAAGGTAAAGGAAAGTAGTGAAGCAGTGTGTCAATCTTGATTCTTATCAGGCCCTATAAAGGTGCTGTAGGGAATAGTTTGCTGTTGTTCAGGAAGGCTGGAGGTGGTAAATATGGTCCTTATAAAAGGAGGACTGGGGAGAATGACAACACAGGTACCTAGGGCAATTCATAAAATTGGAGTTTTCTGATCTAATTGGTAGCAGTTTATATGAAGCCTCTTCTGTGAGGTCTGTGCTTCTAGAACTTGAAAAGCAGAATGAAGCAACAATATACTGACAGCAGATCTGCTCAAATTATTCTACACCAGAGCACACCAAACTCCTGTACCTTATTTGAACAAAATCCTTAACTGGGGGGAGCCATGCACTTTGAGTACAGTGTCCCTATGGAGTAGGCAGCTGGTGCAGCTGTGCTATTACCCAAAAGCCAGGTAAGGACATGGTCTACTCTATTGCTAGCGAGGAAGAGGAGGGTGCACAGCTAGCCAGACATGTGGCCTCATTTAATTGCATGTAACATGGCCCAGACCAGCCACTCCAGCTCACTGATAAAACCAGAAAATGGTACATGAGTGTATTTTCAGTACTACTGTGATTAATTCTTACAGCTAAATTGCAAAAATTACTTTATAACAACGGGACTGTGAAGGAAAGGGAGTTTTGCTACTTGCACTTCAATACATTTTTCGTTATTGCTATCAGGAAATCACAGACAGGAACAATGGAAAATGTCTGCATGGCTTTTCACAATACTGGAAGATAAGTTCCCAGAAGACAGGCTTTAATGTGTATCTGCAATGTAATGTAAGGTATGGGATGGCATTTCCACTATTTGGGAGTGATGTGCCTGTCTAACCCAACTTATCTCTGCCTTCACATCGTTCTGGAAAACCTAACATATGCTTAACAAAGACGAAATATTTGAAGGTACTTAATTGCTGAATTCAACATACACTGTGGTTCCCAGAGCCACCCTCACTTTAGACCAAATCACACAGGTCAATGTTTGTGTTCTTTGTCAAAATTACTAAGTGCATGTTTCCCACCTTTGACTGAACACAATGTCTTGTTACTCATGTGTGTTATCTTCAGGAAACAGTTGACATCTTTAAATTCCTTCTGCAAGGTGCCAGATTAGCTCTTCTGAAGACTCAAATCCACAACTCACCCACAGAAAAGACATAGTCTTCGTCTTGGCACTCAATATTTCCCATATTGCCTTCAGATGTATGCCATTTCTGGAAGAAGTAATTCCATAAATAACTCCAGCACACGTTTAAATGCATCCCTTTTGAGGAAAGCACATGCCTAAAATTAAGCATGTGGCCTAACTACTTGGATGAATAGCAATGCTTTCCTACACCGGGGACAGCAGGAAGGAGAGTCTGAGATATCCATGCCCAAATGCCAGCTGAGATACTTTCAGTGATGTGGGTACCACTTGGTGCCATACCAAAGCTAACAAGCTGACTCCTGTAAATCACTAAGCAACTGACAATTAATGATGTGTGCTGGTTGTTTGAAATATACCTTACATTTACTTTTCTAACTGAGATTTTGCTTTTGGACTAAGTTCTTTTTTCTTTTTTTCCTTTTTTCTTTATAGTACAGTGCTGGTCAAAAGTGGGTGGAATGAAAGAAAGTCCTAGATGTTTACAAGAATCTCAATAAGATTATAGAAGTTTCAGGGGAAGTTTTAGTTTGCTTTTTGTTTAATGTTGTTTTCCTAAATGTTTAGAGACTCAGGAAAATGAACCTCAATCCTTTAATGAGCACGGGCTTCCTGAGGTTTCCCCCTTCCTTGCATCTGAAATACCTTTGCCTACCTCTAGTCAAAAGGGGAACTGTTTTGCTTTTTGTGGTTTCACCACCATTTCAGGGTTTTATTCATTGACTGATGTTTATAGTGTCCCACCAAAGGTCAAAAGGAAACTTTTCTTTCTGTATTTTCTGTTTTTGTTTTTAGAAACACAAGATAGGAAATTATCTTAGCAGAAAAAATGACTTCTTAAATTAATCAAACTATTATGATTGACCCTGCTTGTTTGTTCATTAAAAAATGAAGCAGAATGATCAGTCTTTGCCAAATAAAACACTCTCTGCTATTTCAATTACTGTTTTAATTGGCCAGGACTGCCTGTCAGATTATCCTCTAATCTGTACAAGAATGTTGTTTGGAAGAGATGAGGCATGCCTGACTTGGAGGCCATATTCATCACTCCAGCACATTCTCATCCAAATATTGTTCTGTTGGCACAGTGGAGCTACATGACACTGGTGGTAGGTCCAGGGTCTGCTTCCTTGTAGAGATTCCATGCAAGACACAAAGCCTACAGCATTGTGTGGAAATGTCTGAAAACACTGATGTGAAAGAATAAAGTGAAAGTGAAAGCTCTAAAGCTGCACAAATGGGTGCATTTGGTTGTGCTTACATATCATCAGAGCTTCCGTAGGCTGAGTTTAATAACTGTTACAAGAAAGACTGTCAAAAATCAGTCCTGGGACTTGTGAACTCTCACAGAATGGCCTCTCCGTAATTTTGACTCAGAATTTACCATGTCAGTGAATTTGACATCCATCATCTACGGATGTCAGTATTCTATAAGAATGAGCTGTAACTGTGCTGTGCTGTCCTAAGATCTAATATTCATATCTGCATTAGACTGCTCTTCTTTTCAGTCCAGGAGTCCTGGCTTCCTTACCATATGCCCAGTGTGACCATTTAAGCCTGAGAAAACAACTGAGGTTAAGAAAAAAATGACCAAACCATATCATTGCATTTTAGGCAAACAGAATTGTTTCAAAGTAAGGCATAAAATTGTGATCTTAAAATACAGGGGTTTCATTGCAACAGACTTCACTTCTGGCACTGACTACCTGCATTGCCTTGTACAATCCTCCATAGTTAGCTCCATGCCTCCATTTACCACTCTAGCAGAGTGGTAACAGTGCCAAGATTTTATGCATCTTATCCCAGTGCTCCTGAAGACAGGGATCCTTACAATGCATATAATGCCTAGCACAATGTAGACCTGATTTTGGTGGAAATGCTGATGTCCTACTGAAAGTCCGTATTTTTAGATTGATTTGTACTTAAGATCCATGTACGTGAACAAATGGTATTCTTGAATAATGCGAGAGAAATGGCATGGAAAATTATAACATTTGTACAGGAGTTTTACTGCATTGACTCAAGGCTTAGTGGTGCACATAACCATCATTGCCACTCTGATGTGCCAAGTTCTGTGTGATTTTTTTTTTTTGTGGTTTTTTTCATCCATATAGTTGCTGCTTTCTTAGATGATTACAGCTGTTTTCAGCAATGATGGAAAGGGACATATCACAGAGAAACTAGTCTGAGGTTTAGTTCTGCACAGAACTAGCATGTATTTGGGAAGTGTAATCATCTTCCATGCTTACTGCATCCTTCTTTTCTGTTTTATTTATGAACAGGTACACATCATATTTACAAATATTTCATCATGTGCAAGTTTGGAGTCAAGCTATGGTGGCAATGATGACATGTTTTATGATAGCAACACACATATTTAACCTTTTCAAAAGGAGTAGTTATGAGAGGGGATGGTAAGCACCACTGAAAGAGATAAATCAGCCCTTCATGCAAATACATAAGCTGCATTTTAGCAACAGCAAATGGTCTTGTGGCTGTTCCTCTTCTTGACTACACATACCCATATAAACTCTTCTGGGAGTGTAGTGTTGCTCTTTGTCACTTCATTTATGAGATTAACATGACAGTCTTATATAACACATGAATGTTCATGTGCAATGACATCCGATTCCAATAAAAGGGTGACTAAAAACTACAATTTGGATGCAAAGGGAAAGATCACCATGTACTTGCCCTGCTTTTGGCATCCTTTCCCTAAACTATTGCCTTCTACTGGGGACAATACTGGTCTTGGCAGGTCTTTGTTTTGAGAAAACATGTGTTACTACTTTACAATCTGACTGAACCAGGAACGTACTTTTGAGGTGAATGTGACAGTTCTGCTTGCTTCCTGTGCTTTAGTCTGCATGGTGCTGATTTAGGATTAATGATCTTGATTACTTCTGTAGCTGGACAATGGGAACACAGCTGACACTCTCCGACTCATAGCTCCTGGCACCAGGCAAGGGTTAGTCTGAAGTCCGAAAAGCCCTGAAATGTATGAAATTTTGGATGTCAGGTCCTTGCCACCAATTAGTTAGCTCTACAAATACTCTTCTCTTAGTCTGCAATATATTTTAACACAGAACCATACATGGGCTGCAACCCTTGTACAATCAAGCCATCTAAGTGGGATAATATAAAGAAGAGCAATGGCAAAATGCAGCCTATAGAGCATCATGTAGAATGAACCGAGGGTCTAGCATGCTTTTTTCTTCTTCTGACTTTGAGACAGTGAAATTCCATAATCAGTGAGCTGCTTATAATGCACTGGCAACACATAAAACAAATACAGTTGCTATTTTTGTAATAAGTAATTAGTGCCAGCTCACAGATCAGGGAAAGGGTGGTGCTAAAACAGAACTGGTAGCACGCCAATAAATTGAGCCATCAAAAAGCCAGTTTCATGTTGAACTTTGACATTGATAATTTACATATTCCATTGCTAAATGAGAGCATGAAAATATATTTACAACCTAGTAAACTCTGGAAAGGCAACTTTATTTTTCTATAGTTTATTCAACCTGGACAAACTAAATCTGAAATCGCTTTGAGGAGACCTCTTTTTAGAACAAGTTTTCACCTGGCTGGTTAAACTTTTATGACAGGGCCTGTGTTTTAAGACTTTCATTTTTTTTCTTCAGTATTTATGCAATGCAGAAAAACAGGAGAACCTTTCAAAGAGAAACAAACTTCATTCCCTACAGCCTTGTTTTCCAAGAGTCTTATGGTTAAACTGCATAGCACTTTTTCATCTGTACAACAGGCACAAGTCTGAGGCTGAGCATGGAGGCATAACAACTCAAAAAAAAAAAAATTCAGTGTTTAAATATTGCTCTGAATTTAAACTGGTAAATCATTTTTAAAGAGTAAATGAAATCCTTTTACCTGATTCTTCAGATGCCAAGTAGAAGGTAGAAAGGAGTTAGTATTGCCTAATCAGTGATGCTGATATTTATGTTGATTTATGTTGATATCAGTAGCAAGTAGTGGAGCAAATATACATGGGGCAATCATTATCTGTAACTTCATTTGGTGATTGTCTTAAGTGATTTCTTGAAGACCATATTTTATTTGCCTGAGGTTATCACACAACTGTGTACTGACAGTCATCACAGTTGGATAGGAAGGACATTCACATCAAATCATAAGAAGTATCAGAACCCTTAATGGGCATCTGGTACTTGCCAGAACTTTTTTCTTTATCAGAGGAAAAACTTCTTGCAGAAGATTAAGTTTATGCCTTCATTTCTGAGGCTGGGTGGGGTGGGTATTTTATTTCATAATCCTTTAGTCTGGCTTCTTTCCTGAGGCACTAAGGATTTGGAGATTATGTTGCATGTGCGTCTGTCTGTCAGACATTTCAGTCCAATTACATTTGAACCTAACAGACAATTTCAACCAAGTTCAGGAGATCTGAAAGGGATATGACATACAGGTAGCGATGAAATGAGTGCTTGCTAGAGGGAGTCTGCTGTGAGCTACACACCAGATAAGACACTCAAAAGGGAGATCTGATGAAATCCCTGCTTCTGGCAAAAGTATTGGTAAAATTTGTATCTAATTTTGTGTCAGAAACCTCACTTCTCAGTCAAGGTTTCTTTTCTGTGCGGGATTAGATTGGATGCTGCAGCTTCAATAACGTGAATCACATATTCAGTCAAGAATGACTTCCATTATAGGAGAAGCAGCAATATCTGCCACTGACTTTGCTTTGATATCTTTGGATAGAAAAGGTACACTTGAAAAGTATCATGAAACTTAGTTTGTATTTAATTTCAAGAAAAGTTAGGTCCAAATTGAGTTGTAGCTTTTTCCTTTCAGAAATGGGAATTTAAGAAAAAAAAGAAAGCAAACCCAATGAGTTATTACAAACAAAAGTGCAGTGAGCTACCATCCATCCCTTGACACTCCTTGTTGTTACCCCTGTCACTGAGAGCAGGTTTGATCACACAACGCTTTCTCAGCTGAGCAGCCCTGGGGAATCACGTGGACAGATACTCTACAGCAAAGTCTATCAATCAGAGCCTGAAATTGTTGCAGTTTCACCTTCTGACCTGTTCATTCTGAAAATAAAGCCCCTATTTCTTTCACGAATCTTTGCAACAGATTTTTAAAAGCTGGTTCAAAGGGTTTTTTCCCTCCAAGACAAAGAAGCATTATGAAGTCAACTGTTTCCACATCAAGGACAGATTCGCTTGGCATAGAATCAGTTCCAAAGACACTAACCACTGAAACCTAGATGCCAAGAGTTTCATATACTGTTTGTATTTTCACGTGTGCACATATTAGCTGAAGTTTGGTGAACGAAGAGAAAGAAAATGTACCTGACCCAAAACTTCAAGAATCTTTATTTACAAACAATTGTTATGTAAAAAAAAAAAAAAAAAAGGGAAATGAGAAAGAAAGAAAGAAAAGGAATTATGAGGATGATTTTGGAATTGATATATATTGATTCCATCATTCTTACTACCACTATTACCATTGCTGTTGGAGTAAACTCATCAAAGGTAAAAGAAAAATATAATTTTAAGAGAAAAAAGTGAATTCAAATGAATTATTTTAAAGTGACTTATTAAATTAACACAAGTCTAAAGAAGATGCTTGAAAAATAAAAGCAGGACAGAGCTATGTAAAATTTTGAATTTCAAGAAATTACATTTGTACACTGTGCAAAGACAGACAAACTAATTTATGTGTGGCTGCCTGTTTACTTAGAGTCTGAGGAAAGAAGTCAAAAGAAGAATCAAAGATTGGGTGTTTGGAAGACAATGAGAATTTTGGAGGTAAAATAAAAAGGATTGGTTGTAGTTAGACTATGCCTGAGCTGACCTTGAGCCATTCAGAATGCAAAGTCTGACAAAAAAATAAAATAAAAAATGCCAAATGGAAAGAAGCTGGAGAAGAAAAAAAGGAGACATTTTCTGAAGCAAATCTATTGGCTCAGACTTAGTAGGTAAATCTGTACAAATGGTAACATACAAGTGGTGAATGGGGGGAAAGAAGAAATGAGCAACAAAAGTAAAAGAGGATGAGCATTCACCGGTGACAATTGCATATGATGGGCAGGCAGTCCACTGAGGTACAGAAATACTATATGACTGCAGCAGACCATTTAATTTAAGAATTAGATGAAGTGAGGACCTAGACTATCAAGTAGTGCGATGAAGATTAACCCAGTTCAGAGCAAATGGCGAAGACTTTCAAATAACTAATTTGAGAAAATGCAGATTCAACCACTACTATTCCTCAAAGTGAAGGGGACTTTAATGTACTATATTTTAAGAATTCAGGATTAATAGTAATTCATTTTGGACGAGTATTTAGTAGCTTGCTTTAATTCACACACCTTTGAAACTTATTTTTAGATTATCACGTGAATGGTAATAAAGTAATGAGAGACTATTAGATGTATGTGCAAATATTTTAATAAAACAATAATTGTCTCTTCAGAAAGATAAATAAGAACATGATGAACTTTAAGCATACCTTTAAATTTCACTTGATTGAAATACATGCTTACAGTTGATCGGTCTGGGCTATACTCAGACTGAATTCTCCTTAAGTCTTCATGTCTAGGAGAACTAAGTATGCTTTGAAGAATCATTCAAAAAGCTTAAACTACATGTTAAGCAAAGTAGTAATTAGAATTAGCTAATAGGAAAAAACAGGCACAGATACTTAGCTAAAATACAGCATGTATTTATACACTGTCTTAAAGAGAAACTGGCTTATGTGTTCATCAAAATACTGTCCTGAATCTAGACTTATGCTCATAACTAGATATGAAATTGGTGATGAATAAGTACCATATTGAATAATCCACATTCTCCTCAGGTATTACTTGAGTTAACATATACTCCTGTTTGACCTAACTGGGCTCACTCTGGTTCTGTTTTTAAAGAAGTGGATGTGAAAAACATTTAGGAAATGGACGGTTTAGTACCACATTGTTTATTGTCCATGCTACATGGGCTTTCGGGGGAATATATTCATGTTTCTTTAAGTTTTTTTTTTTTTTTTTTTTTTAACTAGAGTTTAATATTTTAACACTATTTATAAAGACACACATTTTTGCATGCAAAGCAGTCAGGAACATTCCATAGGCATCTGCTGGGACATGGGCTACTGCTCTGCCAGCTTTCTGTGGGCAATATTTTTTTACTGCAATGAAGAGAATTCCTTTGAAAAGAGCAGGCAAATAAATGTGTGTAGTTTACATACTTTTGTGGTTCACATATTTTGTGGCTAAAAATATCCAGAGTGTACATCCCACCTTCAGATTCAGACTTGGAAACAGATCCAGCTGCAGAGTACAGCTCTTGTGTGGGGCTCATCTTTTCTTGTGTGTGAAAATAATTTAAAACAAAACAAAAACAAACCAGAAACCTTAAACCTTGGAATCTGAATTGGCATGACTATTCCTTTCATAATTTCATTTCAGATGATGATTGGTCCAAATATCTCTGAACATGCAAAGCTTGGAGAGCAGCTGATAAAGTAAAATCTGAAGACTTCCTAAAAATTGATATTTTGACTGACCAAGCTGAAGGAAAATCTGTCACTTGGCTTTAAAGATTGCAACATCACTGCAACAGACTCTTTCAGATTTCTCGCAGGTTCATTTGCTTGTTCATACTGTCACAATAACTTTCTTAATATAAACAAAAAATCCTACTTTTATTACTGAATTTAAGTAGGATGTTTATTATGCTCCTGCAGTACTTCTATAAACCACAAAATCACAGAATGGTGGAGGTTGGAAGGAACGTCTGGAGATCATCAAGTCCAATACCCCTGCCAGCACAGGAACACCCTGAGCAGGTTGTACAGGAATGTGTCCAGTCAGGTTTTGAAAGTCTCTGGAGAAGGAGACTCCACAACCTCTCTGTGCAGCCTGTTCCAGTGCTCCATCACAGTAAAAAGTTTTTCCTCATATTGAGGTAGAACTTCCTGTGTTCCAGTTTTAGCCTGTTGCACCTTATCCTATCACAGGGCAACACTGAAAAGAGACTGGCCCCTTTTACTTGACACCCACCTTTCAGATATTTATAAACACTGATAAGATTCCCTCTCAGTCTTCTCTTCTCCAGGCTAAGGTCTCTCAGTCTTTACTCATAAGAGAGATGTTCCAGTTACTTAATCATTCTTTTAGCCATCTGTTGGACTTTCTCCAGTAGTTCCATATCTCTCTTGAACTGGGGAGTTCTGAACTGGACACAGTACTCCAGATGTGGCCATGGATAGGAGGTACGTGGAGGACAAGATCCCAGTTCTGCCTCTAGACAAGATAAGGGGAATTGGATCTACTGTTACAAATAAAGAAGTTAAATACTGTCATATTTAGCTGACAATAGCATTTTATTCCCTGCCAGCTTAAGGTCTATAGCTATGAAGACACCATTTAAGGTGGGAAAGTTTATTCTGATCAGTTCTCTTTAAAAACAGTTAACTGATCTCTAAAACAACACTTCAAAGAAAACCAAGGAATACATTTAGCTGGACATTTGTGGATATGATGTGAACATAAGAACTTTTTTTTTTCCCTGAATCATGTGACAGTTATTGTGTAGGCTGAAACACACACAGCAAAGCAGGAGTTCAGACCTTTTCTTCTTTAATTTGGTCTAGGGCAACCACTTATCCTACTATCTCTGATGTGTCCCTTCTTTTAACCTATTCCAAAATACAGTTCAGTTGGGAAAAAGAGATGTAGTTATTTGTTCAGAGGGTCAAAGGGGTGTCCTTCTGCCAAAGTGGGCAAGGGCACTAGCTCTCACTGGGTTGCTGTGTGTCCAGAGGTCTTGGGCCAGTGGCCAGAGCACTGGTGTGAGCTGACTCTACAGACAGTCTGGGCTCACTGCACATACTTGCAGGAGTCTATCTTTGCATTTAGTATGATCCACCCAAAAATGTTTCTGGTTGCATGTGTTAGCCATCTGTGCAGTGCATGCATATATATATATTCCAGTCCAGGATTTACCAGATGGAAAAATGGGAGATCTTTCTGTACCCACACTGAAGTAGCCATTGTTAGGAGTGACTTGAGTCCATGTTTGCCCTTCTCAGTACACAGACATTGTACAAAATCAGCTCTCATTAACATGGCTACATGTGCTCATCCAAACACATAGCAAAGTATGGCATAACTTCAATACTGCAAAAACTTCCTATCTTCCTCCCAGAAACTTACTGTCAGCTAACAAATGTATGGACTCTGAGAAAAGAGTAAAAAAAAAATCCCAGCTTTCTTAAACCAGAAATGTAATTTAAGTTGTTCTTGATTTAAATTGTGCACAGGTCACTCTCAAGGAGTACTTGTTTGACCCTACGTTCAGTTTATAGGGTGCAATTCACATCTGTTGATTTCCCCGTGCTTTCCTTTCCTTTGACACATAATTAACATCAGGACACTGCTGTTTAAGTGGCAACAGTTACCACCAACAAATTCCAAACAAACCAAAGAAAAAGAAGGTAATATGTCTAGTGTTCTCTTTGAGGTACCTTATTCCTTTACCAACACTCATCTCTAGTTGAGAAAAATATGTACGTATTTCTTCTGAAATATGGTTTCTGATGGCTTAGGAAGTAGATCAGGATCATGTGTTTTTACATCCACAAGCTATGAGGAGGTCCCAAATTAATTTGTGAACTGCAAAAATTTATGTAAGTACCAAGATGCTAGAAATACAATAATGTTTCCAGCCTTAACCAGGAGGATCTGAGTTAGGACAGAAGAGTAGTTCTAGTGAGGAAATGATTAAGAGAAAGGCTCTTCTGTTTGAATAAAGGCATGAGATATGCTAAGCTATATGCCTGATATTAAACAATGCAGATCATAAAAGCACTCATTCAGTGCTCAGGTTACCAGAACATCACAGAAGCCTAGGAAGAGGTATAAGCTGGTTCCTAAAACCTCACAGATAATCTGTCTCAGTCCCTCTCTACCCTTATTGTAAGAACATTTAGAGTATCTAAATGTTCTGTTAGTGGACTCCCTTGATGCATTTGAAGTCACAGATTTTTTTCTGCCTAGCAATGGCTTGGAGAACTGAATAACCCTTTCCTCTTTGCAGTGTTTGAAGGCTTTACCATATCTCCTCTCAGTCTTCTGTTCTGTAGGCAAAGCGACCATGAATTTCCATCCTTTTCACCTATGACATTTTTAAAGGACCCTGAGTCAGTCTCACTATGGACTTTCCCCACCTGCTCCACATTTTTAAAGAGTAGGTCAGACTTCCTGAGCAAGGTAGCACCAGTTTTAGAGATTATATGCCACCTGCTAGATGTTCTGCCTCTGATCCCACCACCCTCCTTGTTTTCATTAATTCAGAAAAGTATTAATGATACCTTCTGATCTCCATTAGCTAGACTAGATCAGATTTCTTCATAGAAATCTGTGGAGTGCAGGGCATAGAACCTCTCTCCCATGAATTTACAAGGAGAATAGTCTTTGTTTAAAAACATTCACATGCTTCAGCAGTACCTTCAGTGTGAAGGAAGTCCCTTTTTGCTTCACAGTATATTTTCACACTTCTCTGCCCAAGGAAGTAAGTCAACTTGCCATGGAAATAGGAAATAAAGAGGAGAAGGCATGAGGATATATTTTTGACCACAGGTTTGATTCCGTTTGGCATGTTTTAGCAAGAGGATTCCTTTCTCTGATACCTGTATGCAGTGGACCATGGAAAGATTGAAGGAAGCCACTTATGTAGTTTCTGAGCACCCTTGACTGTGAAATCCAGCATTGACTTCATTCTGGGCATCATATTCTTTCTATGTATACCAGCCATTGTCTTCCTTCAGATTTGTTTTATCTTAAAGAGATATGGTCTTTCAAAAAGGGAAATCAGTTATTTTGACAGGAACACCTTTGGGAAGAGTTAGACCCAGAGCTAAGACATCACAGAGGCACCCAAAGACCTGGTCACTATCACAGATCCATGACAGGAGTGCTGAAAATATTTCACAAATTCATCAGTTTTATTATGAAGCTTTATGAAGCTTCACTGAAGAAACTGTTTGAAGAATAATATGAAATAATATGAAACTTTTCTTTTGGGTAGTAGTACGTGAATTCCAGCCTTTTTAGGACTTGGACATTACCATTGCAGAAATCAGCAGTGTTGCATTCACAGTAACGATGAGTTTGAATGCCTGCCTCTTATATGACAGAGCATTAGGCCAGAAACTGTCTTATGTCTTCTTCATTTTTAATATGTTCTTAATACTTACCTATCTGCACTAGAGATACTTAACTGTGAGACTGAGCTCACTGGACTATTACACTGAAATTATTCATACTATTGAGGAAGAGGTGCTCCAACATATTTTTTATTAGTTCTAGCAAGTCTTTTAATTTATCCTTTAAATTCTCACTGTGAATTTCTCCTGCTTTGAGTGAGAATAGAAAGAATTCTGTTCAGTGATTTTACTTTTCAGCTCAGTTCTTCTAACTAACTGCACTTTCTGAAGTTAGCAGCATGTTTTTGCAGACAGTATCTGCTTCTAGCAGTGATAACACCCATGTTTAGAGTTAGTACCAAGGGTTGGTGTGCAGACCAAGATCACTGCTGGACCTTCTGTACCACATTGGGGAGTGCAGAAAGTGAAAGGTGGCACTCATGGGGAGGAGAGGACAGGACAGGTGACCCTAAAGTGACCAACAAGGGGTTCCAGCCCATATATGTCATATTCGGTATAAAGCTGAAGGATCAGGAGGCTCTTGCCCCTCTCTCTCTCTGCCCTCTTGTCCCACTTTGCCAACTTTGCTTGGCTTGGATCAGGTCCTCTTCCAGGTTCTTCCTTGGAGCATCCAAGGAAGATTCTGTCTGTTCTGCTTTCAATCCTGATCTGTGTGTTCCCGAATTTGGTATCAGAATCCAGCTCCTGAACACAGCTCCTGTCTGCTGCTGGGCCCAGTCTGGGACTTTCCCAGTGCCTGTTCCACATCAGTGGTGACTGTGATGTAATTGAGCCGGTTGAGAGTGTATGGGTTATGGTTAAAGGGAAGTCAGGGGAAGGTGATGTTACGGTCGGGGTCTGCTACAGGTCACCTGACCAGCAGAACCAAGTGGATGAGGCCCTTCATAGGCAGATAGAAATGGCTTCACATTCACAGGTCTTGGTCCTTGTAGGGGATTTTATCTACCCTCACATCTACTGGAGAGATAACACAGCAAGGCACCAGCAGTCCAGGATGTTCCTGGAGTGTGTAAATGATAACTTCCTCCTCCAAATAGTGGAGGAACCGACACAGAAAGGGGCTATGCTGGACCTTGTTCTGACCAACAGGGAAGGGCTGGTGTCTGATGTAAAACTTGGGGACAACCTTGGCTGTAGTGATCATGAAGTGATGGAATTTAAGATCCTCAGGGAACCTAGGAGTACGTACTCCAAGCTTACAACCATGGACTTTAGGTGTGCAGACTTTGATTGTTTCAGGGATCTGCTGGACAAACTACCATGGGACAAAGCCCTAGAGGGCAGGGGTGCCCAGGACAGCTGATTGACATTCAAGGATCACCTTCTGAGTGCCCAGGAGCAAACTATACCGGCAAAGAGAAAGGCAGGAAAGAATGCTAGGAGACCTGCCTGGATGAACAAGGAACATCTTGACATGCTGTCACACAAAAAGAAGCTCTACAAGGAGTGGAAAGAAAAACAGCTAGAATCAGGGGCGTACAAGGAAGATGCCAGAGCAGCAAGAAACCTGGTCAGGAGAGCTAAAGCTCAGGTAGAATTAAGTCTAGCCAGGGAGATTAGGGGTAATGCCAAAAATTTCTATGGGTACATAAATGGAAAGAAAAAGACTAGGGAAGGTGTGGGCCCCCTTAGAAAAGAAACTGGAGAACTGGTGGCAAGTGATGCTGAGAAGGCTGAGGTCCTCAACGACTTCTTTTCCTCAGTCTTCATTGGCAAGGGCTCCAGCCACACCCCCAGAATCACAAAAGTTGATGGCAGGCATTGGATGAAAGAACTGCCCATTGCAAGTGAAGATCAGGTTCGTGACCATCTGAAGAACCTGAACATGCACAAGTCCATGGGACCTGACAGGATACACCCATGGGTGCTGAGGAAACTGGTGGATGAGGTTTCTAGACCACTATCTATTATATCCCAAAAGTCATGGCAGTCCGGTGAAGTCCCCACTGACTGGAAAAGGGGAAATATAACCCCCATATTCAAAAAGGGATAGGTGAATGAACCCAGTCAACCTCACTTCTGTTCCTGGTAAGATCATGGAGTGGATTCTCCTGCAGGCACTACTGAGGCAGATGAATAACGATGAAGTGATTGGCTACAACCAACATGGCTTCACCAAGGGCAAATCATGCCTAACTAACCTGGTGGCATTCTATGAGAAGGTCACAACATCAATAGATGGGGGAAGAGCAACCGACATCATTTACCTGGACGTGAGCAAAGCCTTTGACACTGTCCCCCATGACATTCTGGTCTCCAAGCTGGTGAAATATAGATTTGATGGATGGACAATTCAGTGGATAAATAATTGGCTTGACGTCCGCTGCCAAATAGTGGTTGTCAATGGGTCGGTATCCAAGTGGAGACCAGTGACAAGTGGAGTCCCCCAAGGATCAGTACTGGGACCAGTCTTGTTTAACATCTTTGTCAGTGAAATGGACAGTGACATTGAGCGCACCCTCAGCAAGTTTGCCAATGACACCAAGCTGTGTGGGGCGGCTGACACGCTGGAGGGAAGGGACGCCATCCAGAGGGACCTTGACAGGCTGGAGAAGTGGGCCTGTGCCAACCTCATGAAGTTCAACAAGGCCAAATGCAAGGTCCTCCATCTGGGTTGAAGCAATCCCAAGCACCAATATAGGCTGGGCAGTGACTGGCTTGAGAGCAGCCCTGAAGAAAAGGACTTGGTGGATGAGAAGCTCAACATGAGCCATCAGTGTGCTCTTGCAGCCCAGAAAGCCAATTGTATCCTGGGCTGCATCAAGAGAAGCATGGCTAGCAGGTCGAGGGAGGTGATTCTCGCCCTCTACTGTGCTCTCGTGAGACCTCACCTGGAGTACTGCATCCAGTTCTGGAGCCCCTATAACAGGAAGGATATGGATGGGCTGGAACATGTCCAGAGAAGGGCCGCAAGGATGATCAGAGGCTGGAGCACCTCTCCTATGAGGACAGACTGAGAGTTGGGGTTGTTCAGTCTGGAGAAGAGAAGGCTCTAGGGAGACCTTATTGTGGCCTTCCAGTATCTGAAGGGGGCCTACAAGAAAGCTGGGGAGGGACTTTTTAGGCTGCCAGGCAGTGATAGGACTAGAGGGAATGGATTAAAACTAAAGATAGGCCGATTCAGATTAGACATTAGGAAGAATTTCTTCCCCATGAGGGTGGTGAGACACTGGAACAGGTTGCCCAGAGAGGTGGTGGAAGCCCCATCCTTGGAATTTTTTAAGACCAGGATGGATGGGGCTCTGAGCAACCTGCTGTAATGGGTAATGTCCCTGCCATTGGCAGGGGGGCTGGAACTAGATGATCTTTAAGGTCCCTTCCAACCCTGACAATTCTATGATTCTATGAATTACTTTAAGAGGTGTCGGGTTCGATACTGGTTTTGTATATATTTGTACATATTCCATTTTTTAATTACTATCACATAATCACAAAATGTCAGGGGTTGGAAGGGACCTCGAGAGATCATCTAGTCCAACCCCCATGCCAGAGCAGGATCACGTAGACCAAATCACACAGGAACGTGTCCAGGTGGGTTTTGAACGTCTCCAGAGAAGGAGACTCCACAACCTCCCTGAGTGGCCCGTTCCAGTGCTCTGTCACCTCACAGTGAAAAAGTTTTTCCTTGTGTTTACCCTAAACCTCTTGTGCTCCAACTTACTCCCATTGCCTCTTGTCCTAACATTGGATGACATTGATACTGGCTCCATCCTCCTTACACTCACCCTTAATATATTTGTAGACATTAATGAGGTTATTATTTACATTTTCACTACAGCTGCTCTAGTTTCCTTTTCTAATCACTAAGGCTCTCTCCCCTATTCCTTTTTTTTTCCCCTTTGGGAAGGGAAGTGTGTTAACAGAGAGCATCTGCTGTAAGTCTAAGGGCCGCCCTGACCCTAAACAGTGACAGTGTTACATGCTAAAATTTCCTGGGCAAAGACACAGAAAATTGTTTTGGGGATATTTTTTTTTTCCTAGACAAATCTACCTTGAACATCACCTGCTGCCTTTAAAAAAATGTATAGGAGTCTGATAGACAGTCAAACACAATCAAGCAAGTCTTAAACAGAACTAAAACTAATACACAGGATTTATACCAAACTGACAGGGAATGGGAAAGGGATTTCCACAGACACTGAGGAGTAGACTTCAGCATGAAAAGATATTTGTGCCCTACACACAGTGGAAGTGGAGGTAATTGAAATACACGCACTGTAGTTTCAGAGCTCAGCTGTGCAGCTACAGCTCAGCACCAGTCTAATATTTTCCTGACAAAATTAGGTGCCTTTAGACCGAAGCTGATGAATGTCTGGCCATAACAAATCCTCATCAGAGTGTGCAAAACCAGCACAGACATACCAAGGGTCATCAATGGAGTGGGCCCTGTTTTCAGTGTTGATTCATCTTGGTCCATTCTCTTTCAGTTTCAACTGTCCTTCTCCCAACACATGTATACCTGGTTTATACTGAAACCATTTATTTTGCTGATCCTAAGACCTATTGCCAACATCAGTGCTGTAAAATTAGGAAGTCTTCAAGCATCATTTTTCTAAGGGTTGATTAATGGAATTTTCACTATGTGTTTACATGTGTGTGTTTGGTATGATGGAGGACTGAGCACACCACTCCTCCAAGCACTTCAATGTGCTCCCAGAATAGCAGACTAGTATCTGCCCTTAAATAATGAAATGCTCTTAGATGAAGAATTGCCCCAGAGTGAATCACAAGTATTCGTGCACACCTTTTGTTGCCAGATCTGGCAATCAGTTCAGTTGAAATGTGGCATCCTTTAGACCATGACAGAGTAATTTCAGAGCAAGAGGTGATTGCTGCAGAACACCAGGAGCTCCTTAATTCAAGCTGTGAGACTTTAATTTTATCCACACAATCCACAATTCCAGAATAGAAAAGGTTCTCCAAAGACTTGGAAAACCTTCCAAAACTCTCCCTCTGCTCTCCATTGCTTGGAAGAACCAGAACTGGTGTGGCTAATATATAAATCTAATATGCTCTGTGTTTAAATCAGTTCAGTCACACAAAGGAAAAATAATAAAGAAAACCCCAAAAAACCAAAAAAATACATCTCACAAAGGATCTTCACAGTTTTTAGCTTGCCAGGCTTTCAAGTCATGACACTAGAGTTTCTTGTTTTCTCTTGGTTTGTCCCATAGATTATTACCCAATGAGAACTGCGCCCCATTCGGGAATGCTTGCCTGGAAATCTCAGACAATAAAATGTCATATTTCTTGCCTGAGCTATAACAGAAATGAACACTTCAGCAAAGGGTCAAGGGAATGACATGCCATTACTGCAAAAATTTTCTCCTATGGCTACTCTTTATTCTCCCAGTGGGATTCTTCCCAGGATAATGATGGAAAGCTGTTTGCACATGAACTGTTTCCCTTTTAGATCTAGCAGGCTGACAGGAATCATTCCTGCTCTAAAGACCCTGAAGTCAAGTGAGTTGAACTCTTTTGGAGTGGGCTTCCAGAGCTCACAGCTTTTCTATTGAAAAACAGTTCTTTATAGGGTGAAAGAATGGAATTTTCATAAAATCTGGTCATCTTAGATACAGCAAAACTGAAGTAGAAAGCAATTCACAGACACGGGAAAGAAAATGCAGGCATAAGGTGCTCTGCTTTTAAAGCACCGTGAATAAGCAGCTTAGTAATACTGGTAAAATAATTCACAGAAAATGGATGCTTACACTATGCAGTTCAGAAATAGATGTACCACTTCCTAAAAGCCGTATGACAGCTTAGCAACAGTCACATGCATTACATGGAGCACCTGTAATGCAAGTTTGGAGTACATAAGTTGAAATGGAGGCTTGGAAAAACAATCATTTGCTGTAATAAATTTATTGACAAATAAAATAAGGGAGATACTGTTTTGTCACAGAGATACACTGACAAAAGAAGTGGTTCACTGACTCCTCAGTGGCATCCAGGAGGATGAATTCAAGAGGAAAGGTTGGGAATTGAGGAAGACATTACATAGCCCTGTTTTTCTTGTAGAAAGCCTTTTACTACTGAGCTCTGGAGGGGGAGATTGGAAGGATGGAGGCTTGCTAACCCTCTCAGTGTGCACCAAACTCTTGTTAGAGGGATCTACATGAAAGACAGAAAATGCCACCCTGTCGGTAAGATGTGCAGGTACTGCAGTTCAAGGCAGCCTACCTGCTACACCAGGCATCTTGTATTCCACTACCAACAACTGTGGGACTAAGCAGCTATTAGACATACCAGCTGCAAGAAGGGCTGCTGCTGTGACAATTCCTACTCATCCTGCTCTTTCCTACTTCTCGAAGTCCTCAAAATGACCTATCTCACTTCTCCATTCTACTGTCACATCTGTTCCTCCTTCATCCATTCTGTCTGCATCATTTCACCTATGAAACCCACTCCACCCACCTTACATCAGGCTGTTAACACCCAAACTCCCTGTGTCCACATGTCACTAGTCTCACAGCGTAAACAAGAAGTGCCAGACCTTAACAAGAAAGCAGACCTGAATAAGGAGGACAGGTCCTTGTAACAAGCTCCAACAGCCAAGCAGACAGGGAGCTGGCTGGCTGCAGGTGATCAGCAATGGGTTGCAAAGTGGAAAAATAGTGAAAGAAGCTCAATGATCTCAAATGCAATAAAACATTGACAGTTTTCTTCTCCACACAGAGAACTGCATACTGTTACTTCTAGTCTTTTACATCATTCTATCACAATTATCTAATGAATTTTGGATTATTTTAAAAGGAAAGAAGAATGCATCATCCCTCTTCTTTAAAATATACCTCACAGTTCAGAGAAAAACACAGAAATTGCCAATATACTGTATTACCTACAGACACCCTGACCTCTAATCCCCATTCAAACCAACTTTGAAGATGATGACACCTTGTCTCGGGCCCTGAGTAAAGAGGAGGGCTTTGGGAGGGGAGAATGGTGATGGGGCAAGGCTCTGTGCTGCGCCTGATGAGCAGCATTTCACACAATGGACAATTGTCTTCCAGGTGTATTCATTTGTCTACACAGAACAACATTCCCCAGACCACAAAAGCCTTCAGTGTGAGGACAGCTAAGCATAACAAATGACATACCAGACTTTCACGAGGTCTTTGATGATTGTAAGAGGTCTCTGTTCCACTGTTACTGACTTTGCTTTCTTTGTGTTATGCCTTTAAAATGGACTTAGTGTGTTGCATCATTTCAAGTTCTGGTGCAGAGTTTGTGCTGGAAGGTAGGGAAATTGGAGAAGGAAGAGGGACTGTGAAATAATTCTTAGGCTGACACTTTCTAAAATAGTCTGTTAGTTTGTTGTCTTTCTGGCTGCTGGTTTTGTTGTGTACGCTTTTTTTTTTTTTTACAAGGCAAGGTTTTTACAGAGTGAACGATCTTTATGTAGCTCCAAATTACCACTTATTTTGGCAAAATTTATAACACCAGATTCTACTTTTAGCCAGGAAATGCAAACAAAGCTTGGAGACAGCTTGTTCCCTGACCCCAAATTCATTCCATGTTGCTATAGCATCACCCCCTGAGAAAATGGGACCAGCTCTTTTCCTCTTCTTAGACTTGCTCAATGGGCTTTTGTCAGCTGTTGAATTATAGCATTAAAATTCAAATACTAGGGATTTAATGGAGGATTATTATGACACCCTGGTGCATTCTTTGTGTTGCTCTTGGCAACAAACCCAAGGAATGAGTGAAAGAAATAAAAACGAAGAGCTGTCTTGTTAAAATCATGCTGGTGCTACAACATATTTAGGAGGGAGAAAAATGGTTCCCTAACTCTGACTATTATTGTTGTACCAAATGGACTGAAAACTCTTTTCAGCTGGTAAGCATGACTTGCAGCTGAACTCTATTCTGAAGCTGTTATCATTTTCTGAAAACACGTTTCTTTCTACCGTGTGCACAAAATAAATGGGATCAACAGTTAGGAGAAGGGTATTGCATCTGTTTACTACTTTCCCTTACTCATCAGAAAATAGAAACTCTTTTTAACATTAACATTAACAAAAGTATCAGAGAGATTATTTTAAACAAGAAAGCAGAATCTACCTCTCTCAGAGTATAGGCACAGTATTTTGTGTATACCTACTGCATATGCATGACTGCTAGACTAATGCTTAAATTGCTCATGTTTTCCACTAAAGTCTCTAGATTTCAGGAGTGTTTTGCAAAAAAACCCCTCACCTTTTTCATAGAACGGAATAGGATTTGGTGTTAATCTTTAACTAGGAACTGCATTATGGATCATACAGCCAGATTGTGCAGTGAAACATCAAAGAATTTGTACATGGAGCAGAGTCTTTGCTGATCACCAGTTTCCCATGGAGAAATTGGGCCCAATTTCATCTCTGGTATAACAGCTCTGAACATTCCAGAGGTATATTTTCACTCTTTTTTTTTTTTTTTTTTTTTGTACTAATTGCATTAAATATATAAAAATACCTAGAAGTATCTGGAAAGATGAACTTTATAAAATTTTGAAAAACCTAATTAAGCAATAGTTTGAAACTTTGAGGGGCAACTTGACAGATACTCAGTGAATGAATATATATCTAACATGGATATATTTAACAATATACTTAACATAGTGAACTCAAGATCATAAACTGAAGAAGAAATAAGTAGCCAGTTCCAGTTGGGATGCATCACAGAGCAGTTATGCTGAACTTCTTTTCCTGGATAATGAGAAGCAGATCAGGGCAAGCACCTGACCCTACACATCTCTGCCTGTGTTGGCTGAGAAGACTCTGCTAGTAGTGAGAGTCTGACTGGTGAGCACACCTGGGACAGAAGTAAATTGGATAGGGGTTATAGACAAAATGATGTGATAGTCAACTAATGACAACAACAAAATAATCTGATCTCATATCTCTTCACTTTGGTATTTCAGTATAAAAAAACTTACAGTGAGGAAGAATGGAGGAAGGGCTGCTTTGGTATTCTGTTTTCATTAGTAAAAACCTGCACACATTGTATTAAATTCTCTCTGTAGACCACAGTCTCTCACAAAAAGGAAAAAAAAACCCTCATAAATATAGCTGGATTTTGAGGACTATACAGAAACAGGAGAAAAGGGGGGTTTATATTCCAAAGAAATCAGTGATGTGGTAACATGTTCCAAGGGGTTGCTGTAGCTTTGCCTTTCACACAAAACTGTCTTTCTACTTTAGTAGAGATTCACACACAGGATTTGTCCAGTCCTAGGCTGACGATCAAAGCGATGGACATCTTGAGGTGATTTATTAATGTGATCTGTCTTCTTGAGGGCTTCAAATAGGAAATTGCTTAAGCCCCAGGTGCTTCAGGAGCCATTACAAGTTTAAATTCATTTGAGGCATGTCCATTATGGCTGCAGCCAGAACTCAGAATAGCTGTCAAGTGAAATTAGTGGCAGAAATCGTAACAAAAAATAAGACAGCTGCTGGCAACTTGCAGAGAATAGCTACCTTGCTTACAGGAAGGACAAAGGGAGAAGAATGGCTTCCAAGGGGGCTCAAGGAGGGAGAAAACATCTTAGAGGGTGATTCAAGGTAGTGTGAAGAAGCCCAAGACAAAGTTTTGAACATGCTTTACCCATGCATGGTGTATCTTCTTCTATTTTCACAAATTATTGATCTTTACTGATATCTTCCAATGACTAATAAAAAATATGTCAAACGTGTATTAGTCTAAAATGTATGATAATGTGTACCAAATAACAGCTTACCTAGCCACCCTGGAAAAAAAATGCAAAGTATAATAAAAATAATTACTATGTAAAATGAAAGTAATGACCAGCATACCATGTGGAAGAAAATATATGACCCCTTGGTGCAACAACCTAGTTTTAAAAATTGATCATTTTGCTTTGATGAAGATGCCATCTCTAATAGAGAAAGTACCACATCTAGGAACGTGAATGTTTCTGCTTTCCATTATGCCCATTTTAGCACCTGGGATCTTTCCCTTGTGTTTCTGTAGAGTACAGTAGCTCCTTTATCATCTGCAGATGGCTTCACACATTGGGAACTGGAAACATGCATTAAAGAAAATTTAAAAAAAAAACCCAACAAACCAGCAGTTAAACCATTGTCTCATAAATACTTTCCTGTTTGTGTTTCCAGGTTGCCAGGAAAGATCTTTTCAGAGCATCGTATGGCTGGAACACCTGACAAATTTTCTTTATATTTCCACTAAAATGCTTTAAGAGAAAACTGTAGCTTTTCTTAGAAATTGTGCTGGTAATACAGACATCAAGGACACATGGTTGACTCTGGAAAGTCATTGGTTTTGTACACTACAAATTCTTTATCAAATACTGACAAATCAAGCATTTATATTTTGCTCTCTTTATTTGTACACGATTTCTTACTATTGAGTGAGCATATGGTCTAATCTGCCAACAACATGCACTGATGATTTATCAAAAGGGCTTCATTTTCACAGTCTTTTATGTTGTACTAAACATTCATTTAGTTTGTAATAAAAAGAATTCTCTGGTGAGCTCATATCTGAGTGTGCTTTCATAAGGACAATTCCCACTGTTACATTGGCTGTACAACTACTCCATGTCACGTTTCTTTGACTTGGTAACAGCCACAACAATTCCATAGTTCAACAACATTTGCTGTAGAGGGTGTTCTTCCCTTCCACTGTGGCTAATTTGTTCCATCACTTGATTGTTCTTTCTTTACAAGCTGTTAACAACATTCTTCTATTGTCACAGGTTGTGCATTTCTCTTCCTGCACCCTATGTTGACTTCGTCATTTGACCTACATCATGTCAAATGGTTTTTCACAAACTTTTCATTGATTACTATTACCGTAAGTTTAATTACACTGCTTCTTTGTCTATGAGACCATAACATCAAAAAGAAAGAAGACTCTTTTCTTTCTTTTCTGTTGAATCTGTTTCTAAGTTCACTAACATATTCATAATTTATTGGAATACTTCATATCAACCTGTAATCTCTACTGAACAATATACTGATTTGTGGTTATTGGGAGGTATTTCCTTGCACCGTGGACACCAAAAATGAGTTATCATGTTAATAATACTTTTTAAAAACCAATCTGTTGCTCAGTCTTAACTAAGGGATCCACTTGACAGAAATAATGTGTTGCATCAACTCTCTTTACAAAGAACTTTCTCTTCAGGGTAGGTAAATCTGGGGTTTTTTTTAAATGCAATATATTTTTAGGTACCTCTGGTATATGCAAATATTTTCATGGATTTGACATTCAGCTTTGTCCCAGTCAAGTTAGTCTGGTCCATAAATGCAGACAAACTGCACAGAATCCCAGAATCACAGAATGTCAGGGGCTGGAAGGGAGCTCGAAAGATCATCTAGTCCAACTCCTCTGCCAGAGCTGGATCACCTAGACCAGATCACAGAGGAACACATCCAGGTGAGTTTTGAATATTTCCAGAGAGGGAGACTCCACAAACCCCCTGGGCAGCCTGTTCCAGTGTTCTGTACCTATCTGGTCATACATATCCTTCATTTCAGACCATTGCCAAACATTTCAGGTAAGTTGGCACCTGTGTTCCTTCTGCATTAATTCTAACATCATTCACTTCTAACTGCTTTCAGTGGATCTCTGCTATCAGCTTCTTTTGCAACAAACTAGTAAAGGTCCTTCTGATGGAGAAAGAACCTCCAATGGGTAACTTTCATCAGTAAACAGCATCTCAAAGAAACATGAGCTTAATCATAGTGCAGTGCTTACTCATTGTGGGAGTCCAGATCTGACTGACATGTTACCTCTTCCTGTTCAGCTTTGCATCCAGGTGGTATTTAGTTTAGGTTTTTAGACACTAGTACTAGTTTTTATTTTCTTTGATATGAGTTTTTGGATAAATTAAAACAGATGTGTGTGCGGCATCAACTATTTCTTTTGTTCATAAAGCCTGCACCAATTATCAGGGCATTCAAAAGGGGAAGTGGTGGTCAAAATCATATCCTTATTTATATCCATTCAAATGATTTTCTGGAAGGGATGGCATAGGTACAACTGGTTTTAAAAAGTGGCTCCCGCAGAAAACAACAGCAGGGAAATTGGATTTTTGCTGGAATCATACTAAAGCTTTACTGGAATCAGAATCAGTACTCAGAGTAACTACAGATTTTAAACTCTGTTCTTGCCCAGTTGGTTTTCAGCCAGACTTCATTATTTTTGGTGAGATCATTTAAATTTTTTACTTTATTCTTCAATCTGCAGACAGCTGGAACACTAAACATAGATTTCAGCTCTTGTTTTTCTTAAGATTTTAGTAAATGTCTTTGCAGTTAGCTAGTCTGTTAATCTAGACTCACACAAGGGGCAGCAGAAGCTTTCCTTCTCTAAAATCCAACAGTATAGGAAGAGAAGAGCTGCCCTAGGAAAACAGAATAAGGCTTCCAACAGCCATCTCCAATGAATGTTTGATAGTAAAGTGCTGAAAGCAGTTGTCACAGATAATTTTTCCATTTTTATAACCAATTTTAAAGTGAGCTTTTAGTGCTACTTGAAGACCTCATTCTGTAAACATGACCTTTTTTTACTTGTATTATGAGGAACATCTTAACCAATTTGCTGTTCGAATACTCAGTGGAACAGATACACTCTGCAGAATGAGGAGTCTTTGGAGCTAGACATGAGAGCAGTTACCAGGGTTTTGACTTTTTTCCAATTTGCCTGGGTTTAAGCTATTGACCTCAGTGATGCCTTGTGTCAATGAGTTCCTCAAGTTAATCAGGAACTCTGAGAATATTTCCATTTGTTTCATATCTGATACCTTTTGATTTCATTGGCACATAATTTACCTTGTATTATGAAAAAGGTTAAATATAAGAGCCCACATGCTTTTTCTATCACTTCCCATATTTTGAAAACCACCATCACATCTGCTTAGCATTCCTGCTCTCTTCATTGTTTCATACAAAAGATGCTGCCTTTAACAACTGCTGTCACCAGTTGTGGACTGCTTTCTACATGTTTGGCTTCTTCAGAACCAGTGCGGCACTTTGGTGAATAGGTATTGACATGTCTCAAAAAGAAACATTTACAACTTGCAGGTCCTTCCTGTGCCCTTTCCCTGGGTTCTTGGCTCTCTCTTGGGCCGTTGATACAGATGGTGGGTTTCTGTGACTGACCAAAGAGGAATTCTTCTGATCTGCAGGAAGGCTGGCGTTTTTGCTTCATGACTCATCCTTATACCCTCTTTTCCTGCCCTTGCCTCTTATATTTGAGTAACATCTATTAAAAACAAAGCCAAGAAAAAGGACTTTTAAATCTTATGCTCTTTGTAACAATAGCTTTCTCTCTTCTTTGAGCAGTTAGTATCTGAAAGAAATCATCAAAGAAAGGATTGGATTATGGCAACCTCATACTGGCTTTGCTTCCTCTGCTTCTGAACTGTGTCCATCTCCTAAAACAGCCCTTGCTGTTCTGCCATTGCACAATCAATAATAGCTCTGACATGCAGTTGCTGAACTCAGAATGTTTCAAGTCATGAAGTCAGTTATGGAAAAAATACATGACTGTTTCACCAGGAGGAAAAAGAAAAAAAAACAACCAGTTATTTATATTTAGGTCTTGATGTTGAGTTCTAAGAATTCTGAATTTCAAAACACTAACATCAAGGAAAATGGAAACAGCCTTATCGACAGTTTGACCAAGTAACAATGTAAGATTTTAAGTAGTTATTTGTGAGTTAATGAGTGATTAACAAGTCACTCTTTTTAATTACTTTTCTAGAAGGACTTCAAAGACTTCAGATGGAATTTCAGCTGGCTTTGGGTAAGTATTGGCAAGAGCTAGTCTGAAAAATTGGTTGGACAATGGACAGGAATTTTGGTGAAATTTCTAGTTCTTCCATCTGGTCACTTGGAAGTCTCAGGATTAGGTTCTTTCTTGGCCTTTTCTAGCATTTTTAATAACACTTAAAAACAAGAAACAAAACAGCTAATGAAAGCTAAAATGAAGGCAAATCAGAATGTTGCTGAATGTAGACTCTTGTTCTTTTTAAAAAGGTTTTGCTACCCCTAAAATATAAATAATTTAAAATTTGTGGTAGATTTTAAAGAAAGCACCATTGCTATTTCTATGTCTGAGCACAGAAATAGAATGCACCTGATTAAAGTCATGAAACAGATGAAATAGCTCCAACTTTTTTTTCTTAATAATACATATTAAAAAAACACATGCACATTCTTCATTTCCCACACTAAAAGTCCACCAATACTACTAAAACTTGAATTTGGTCATAAGTAGTCCAATAGCTGCAAACCACAGCATTTAGTAAATTCACAGGACTCTAGCCCTGCCTTGCTTTTGGCAAATCGTTACACACTGTTACAGAGGTAGACTGAGTGGACCACTACGTTTTCAATTGTCCAGAGAGGATTAGTCTATGTAGAAAACAAAAATATTAAATGTAGTGTCCCTGATAAATGTTGATTCTCTGGCAGGTCTGAAACCATAATGCTAAAGAAAATATGCAGCTTCTTAGTGACACATGACCTATGAAGTCAACTCCAACAATGCTATAATATATTGGAATAGGAACAAAAAATGATTACAACAGGTTTTGAATAACTTTCTTCACCTTACTTCTTTCCTTGCTATTTGCCACCTAGCATTCAAAACCTGTTCCTTGTGTTACGAATGTCTGGTTTTCCTTTTTCTGTAACATCACAAAATGATAGGTGTAAACATGCACAGCAGTTAAGCAATTGCGATAAGAAATACCCAATTAATAAAACATTTTGCAAAGACATGGAAGGATATAATGCATTACTGTTAGAGGAGTACATTTGAAAGCACAATGACTGTATAAATAATCTTTTAGATGTTTGGTTTGGTTTGGTTTGGTTTGGTTTGGTTTGGTTTGGTTTGGTTTGGTTT
>JANVCC010000018.1:59420870-59530872 GCA_025345505.1 Todiramphus chloris collaris
TTGGTTTGGTTTGGTTTGGTTTGGTTTGGTTTGGTTTGGTTTGGTTTTTTTGTGTGTGTGAAGATAATGGTTATAAATTTATGCAACTCACATAAATATGAAGCCTCTATAAACTGATTTGGGATAATCCTCCAGCATCACGTATTCTCTGTGATGTTCAGTAGTCACACTTGCAAAGTTCATTTCATTTTTAATAATTCTTAAGGACAAGGGCTAAAACTGAGAATAATATTATCCATCTCAACTCAGCTGAAACATCGAATTTACTCCATATGTCTTCTGAAAAAAGTACTACTGAACCTAATGAGGCGCTCTATCTGAGAAAGGTGAGAAAAGTCTAACTTCTTTAAGGTAGACTGATAAATTTTCGCACTTCCGTATTTTTCAAGTGTTTTCCATGCAGTTCCACTTCCATAAATTAACAAAAAAAATAGGATTAATGGGCCATGTCTTTGATCATTATTTTCTGTGTCCAGAATTGTGACTATTTCATGGAATAATAAAATCATCTAGGTTGGAAAAAAACCTTTAAGATCATAGAGTCCAATGATTAACCCTACTCTACCAAGTCCACCACTAAGCCATATCCCCAAGGACAACATCTATACAGTTTTTAAACACATTGAGGGACAGTGACACAACCACCTCCCTGGGCAGCCTGTTCCAATGCCTGACAACACTTTCAGTGAAAATTTTTTTTCCTAATGTTCAGCTAAAACCTCCCTGGTGCAGTTTAAGGACATTCCCTCTTGTTTTATCACTAGTTATTTGTGAGAAGAAACCAGCTCCTGCCTGTCTGCAATGTCCTTTCACATAGTTGTAGAGTGAGATAAGGTCCCTCCTCAGCTTCCCTTTCTTCGGACTAAATAGCCTCAGCTCCTTCAGCCACTGCTCACAGGACTTGTTCTCCAGGCCCTTCACCAGCTTAGTTGCTCTTCTCTGGACCTGCTCCAGCACCTCGATGTCTTTCTTGTATTGAGGTGCCCAAAACTGAAGACGGTACTTGAGGTGTGGTCTCACCAATTCTGAGTTCAGAGAGATAACCACCTCCCTGGTCCTGCTTGCCACACTATTTCTAACACAAGCCAGAATGCTGTTGACCTTCTTGGCCATCTGGGCACACTGTTGTCTCATCTTCAGATGCTTGTCAGTCAGCACCCTCAGGTCCCTTTTGGCTGAGTAGCTTATCAGCCACTCTTCCCCAGGCTTCTAGCGTTGCATGGGGTTGTTGTGGACCAAGTGCAGGACTCAGCACTTGGCCTTGTTGAAGTCACATGATTGGTCTCAACCCATCAATCTAATCTGTCCAGTTCCCTCCGATTTAGAGAAAAGTAGCACAAAGGGTATTTAGAGAAGAGTAGCACAAAGCACCCCTTAGCCTATGACTTGACTATACCTGCTCTTCCCAAATGGTGCAATTGTGGTAGAGATAGGTTAAAACTTTGGCTTCCTAATCCCACAGCATTATACTGTCACAGATCTGCTATCATGAGGTGCATGTTGTGTGCCCACAGCATATCCCAGCCTTTCTTTGGGGTAAAGCTGTGGAGCATACCACCCTGTAGAACTCCCCTGCAAACATGCAGCTTTGCTTATGACCATAGGATGGTTGTAATCTGTCTGAAGTCATTATCTAATGCATCCAGTTATGTCATCTTAATCAGGCAAACCTTCTTGGGTTGGTTTTAGTTTTTTTTTTGCTTTATACAAGATTGCCAAGTTCAAGAAAGTTTCTGGTTTCACCGTTGGCTAGATGCCACAAAGGTAAATAATAAAGTAATAAAGTAATTTGTAACAAGAGTGTGTTATAAACAGAAATTCAGCCATGACTCAAATGAATTCTCCCTGTGTACCTAGAATTTTTACGACTGAGTGGCACCATAGCAAAAATCTCTAGGTAGATGATAATTAAAAAATGAAAAACCTTGCTACGAAGTAATGTTAAACACTACTAACAACATAACTTGAATGGAAAATACTCTGTAGAACAAGAAAGAAAGAATCAGTCTTACAAGCAAAATAATTTAATGCTTCTTTCAAATGTTCCATTATTACGTATTGAGAATTAATGTATCAGATTGAATAAAAATTAATGGGGTGAAAATTAAATGTTTATTAAGCAGAACAGTAGATGGAGTGGAAAGGGTTTCCAACTCAGTCACTGACTTAATGTATGCTTTGAGATATACATTAAACCAGTGTTAAGTGAAATCATCAAGCTCCTTTCACTGTTTTGAATGGTCTGGGTCTAAATTAATAACAATAGTTATAACTGTGTTCTGTTTTTATTGTTATATATTCAATTAAGGCTTTCAAAGTGGAAAAAAAAAGAAAAGTGCGTATTCCAAGCTTTAGCCTGCTGTGAATTAAAGCATCTGTGTTCTAAATTAGCTGCTAAACAAGGTTTTTAATGGGAATAGCAATTGACCTTTGGCAGTCACAGTGTTAAGAATTGCTTCTGTAGTATTAAGTTACATCTCTGTTCTCTGGGCACAGTCTTAAAAGTTATATAACAGCAACCATTGCAGGATTACTCAATCCCTTTACCTAACCCTAATTGCATGCTGGACTTGTGGCTCCCATAATAGTTCTCCTCTATTGCCATGCTCAAAGAAGATGTCAGTGACACCACCAAACCCAGATCCTGCTGCTTGCACAGACCAATAATGTTCTGCTTGCTAGTAACACCCACCCTAAGGGACATTATTTTGTTTTTCCTTCTCTCCTTTCCTAGCTGGCAACCAATTCCTGCCCAAAATGATCTACTCCTGGAAAAAATCTGCACAAATAATAGATGCATAAACTACAGGTATAGTACATACTGTACTTGGCATTTGCGTAAGACAACCACCCAGCTAGAGAAGGACATAATAAGACATTAAAATGTGTGATATAAGACTATGTTTTAACTTGGGCTTTCTGGAAATCATGTGCATGATAGCAGCAGATCTTGAATATTTTTTGTATCTCACAAAGTCTTGAATATACAGAACATGACAGTGTCCAGACCAACATTTTTAAACTTGTCTACCTGTAGTTAGGGAAGCAAAAATCTGGTTTAAATTGTACCAGTGTTATGATTTTTCAGAGAGCAAATTATCTGTTATATTCCTGTTAACATCTGCTTGGTACCACCTATCAAAGACTAAATCTTACCCACCTTTCAAAGATAGAGAGCAGCTGTGTCTCACTGTTTTTAGAATCAGAAGATTATATGACTACTGATTACTAGCAGTAGCACTCTGAAGTCCTTGATCTGGCTCTTTTACCAGCTGATGGACAAGAAAGTATTGAGAGGCAGTTTTCTCCTGAAGAAAAATAATTGTTCTTATCCAGGGAAGTCTGGCTCACCACTTGTAACTCTTCCAGTTTATCTTGTAAAATTTTTCCCCGAGGGGAAAAAACCATCTGCTACCATACTGCCCAGTGCAAAGCCAGGTCACTGACAGTGCAAAGACAAGGATTCAAGTAGGAAATGACTCTCTGCCATCCCATGGACCCATGTTCACCTAAAAGCAACTGCCTTTCAGTGTAAATGTGCCTTCAGGAGAAATCCAGCCCACGCAGTTTCACATCTTGTCTGCAGAGTCACCTCACTGGCAAGTCAGACTAGATCAGGGATTCAGCTACTTCATGGTGTTCAGCCTGTCATACAACAGATGGAGATTTCTCAGAAATCTCTCTGGCATGGTTTCAGCATGGGAAATATCTGTATGAAAAGCAGTGGATATGCTAAGAAGTAAAAAGGTCTCCTAAGTGATGCGCTAAACAGATTTGGTTGCTAATGAGGCAAAAGACAGAAAGGGATGCAGCACGCTGAGAACATACTGTTACCTCTTCTGACTTGAAAAGTTGGCCTAATGCAGAAGTTCCCCCTAACTTCTGGATGGATCCCAGCACAAGGAAAATTTGGTTATGAAGATAGGTAAAGCAAGATAAAACAGCATTTGCTCACTCTTCCAAGGTTTCTTTCCCAAAAGCATTCTGCCTAAAACCACACTCTTTTCCATTTCCTTTCTTCTTAATTTTCCTCCTTCTTAATGTTACCCCTAATTTTAATACTTCACCCTACATACAGTTGGCCACATTTTTTACTTTCTTCCTCTCTCTTACCATTTCCTGCACAATGTGCTGTGCAAATGGCAAGACCCAGAAGGAGCTGCTGGATGCATATTGCACAGTGTTTAACCTGTGAGGTAATTCACTTATTTCATTTTTTCTCTGTTACTTCTGGCAGGAAGAGGCTTCTTGTTCCTACATACTCAATACATCTCTCTGCTTTTGTGGTCAGCTGATTGCAGAAAGTACTGAGGATTATGATTGCTTCAGTGGGTAGTTGGAGCCAGAAGAGCACACTCTGTTCTTGTTGAAGTATAGTAGTAGTACAGAAGTATAATAGTAGTACAAAAAAAAAAAGTAAAATAGTAGTATAATTGTCTAATGACTAAGTTAGACAAATATAAACAACTGAACACTTAATATTGTCCCTTTCCTATGTCTCTACCAATTTTCTGCAGTGGCTGTGCAAATTATTGCTTTACTTGATCTAACACTGTAGTCTTTTCACAAGTTGTCCAAGGCAGACTTCCATTTCATCAGCAAGACCATTATTTAAACTACAAGAAGCATTCATAGATTACACAATATACTCTTTGGAAATACATTGCTTTCAGTATTTACTATTCATAAATCTCCTCTTAGTTGGCTAAACCTTATGATACTACTTCAGTTGCTGCAGTGTGTAACTTACTTTTAGAAACAATGTGAAACTGGAGAAAGTCAGGCTTTGATTTCCTCACAAGATGGAACACAAGCCTCTGTATGGAAATATAGCTGTACCTTAGTTACAAGGCTATAAAAATTTACGGAACTGTACCTTTTGTGGAATGGTGATAGCTGTAATCAGCAAAGCTTTATATCACTTGAACCACTCCAACAAAAAACAAAGGCACTAAGCTACTCAGTCAGTCACTGAGAAAAATACTGCAAGTGGAAATGTGGACAGTAACCACAATTAGAGTAATCTTTGCAGTATAAAGACTGGGGCCATGTGCCTTGCTGCAACACAGCGGGACCTGGACCCCAGCTGGGACTTTCAGGAGCTACCAAAACACATGTAAGACACACAGGACATGGGGAAATCTGGCTTGGTACTTATGATTGATGTTGAACAAACACCAAATGACGTCTGCCTGAGGGCTGCTAATGTAAGTTGGGTGCTGCAAAAATCCCAGCACCTGCAGCAGAGCAACCTGTGTTTGCTCTGCTACTGTTTTCACAGTGTCCTTGCAGTACAAAGTGCAGTATGTTAATGAGTGTGGGAGCTAATGGGAAAAACAGTTGAGCTGGAAGGGGAGAGGGGTTTTGAACTTAGGCTGTCTGCCATCAGTGACATTACAGTCACTCACAGGTGCCAGTGGTGACAGCCCATGGATAAGTAGAGCAAGATACTCAGATTCTTTGTTCTCGTTCAGACAAACTCCTCTTGGCTCCAAAGCAAGGTCGAGTGGAAACTGGATAAGGTGCCTGGTATTTTGCTTAAAGCTATTAGAGGTGGAAATAGCCTATCAGGTTGTTAGGGAACACTATAACATGTCTATGAAGGTTTTATCAAAACTACACAGAAGCAAAGGAGCTACAGGCAGATACTCATCCCCCACAAAAGATTAATCATAGCTAAATCTTCCAGAGTTTGCTCCTACTGCTGATTTCATGTCTGCTGTCTCTGTGCTGCAAAAGGATTAGTAAACTCCTGTGAGACACTACCAATCTCCATGCCTATATGCTTCTTCTCAGCAGCATTACTTCATATCCTAGATATCTACTGTCAACCAAAAGTACTAGCCGGCCCATGAGACAAACAGAGTAGTCAGTTGATAGCTGGTTGCAGACATCTGCCGTGCTCAGGAGCAGCATTCAGCAGTGTTTGTATTAAAAAGCTTTTGTGGCTAGACAGTGGGACTGACTCTCCTGGAGCCTGGTTACGGTAACAGTCCCCCAAGGCAATGACGCAGGGCTTGAGAGAGGAAGCAGGTTCTCTGATTTACAAACCATGCTACCCCTCTTCTCTGCCAAATAACTTGACTGTCTAATTGCACCTTAAAAAGGGGGTGATCTGTAAGCCAAAAAAACAACACCTTACTTATGAGTAAGTAATAATTACAGTGTATGTGTTTTTTGTCTGGCCTATTTGCACTTTATGTGTTTGGCCACTGTCCCAGGCAGGGGACTGTTCATATCACCCCAGGACTGGTGTTAAAAGGCACTGTAATTCAGGGAGACTAGTTTTCTTAGTCCTTCTTTGAACAAGCAAAGTGTCACGGTGGCACCACCCATAATCACGTAGCACTACATCCTCCATGACAACAGAGTACGCCTGGCCCGTGGAGGGACTGATCTTTTGAGAGCTGGCATTTCCCTAACACTACCTTCTTTCCTAAACAACACAAACATCGTACAAGATTTCCTCAAGGTTCCAACAACTGGACCATTTTAGTCTGAGGTTATGATACAAGTTGAATTTGTGGAAATTTGAGTATTTTCCCCATGAATACTGGCTTATTTTGCTTTTGAGGTGCTTGAAAGAAGCTTCTGAAATGTCTGGTCCCTGTCTTCCTGTGCTGGTGCAATTGAAGCTGACAAGCTGTGGCTCAACACTTTTCCCTAGTGTTTCTCTAAGGATTTGATATAGTAACATCAGAAAAGGCCCTTCCTGACACAGCAAAACTAGTAGAGACAATCAGTTTTCAAAATGCGAATTTACATTGAAAACCAAAAATAAAGCATAAGAGCAAAAGAAGGGGTTTCTGCAACATGATCTAAAAGCTAGGGAAACTATACTTTAGTGACAGTGACCCTTTAAATCTCCATAGTGAGTAACCCTTCACACTCTCAGGTTAGAGAAGAGTTAAAGTAGGTCTGAGTTACCGAAGATATCAAAAACATAAGAAAAATTATATAGCGTATTTAAAATTTTTGGCCAAAAATCTGTTGTCACAAGCTCAGTTTCTGCATCTATATTTAGCAGTAGCAATCCAAATTCTGCTGGTCTTGCTTATTTGGATTATTTGGATTTTCATGACAACTAGTTTTGCCCATTCAACCATTCATTGTTCAGGGGGTGGTATATGTTCTTTACATTTTGGTCTCTGACTAGACTGATGAAAGTTTCTAACCAAATTAATTATTTGTGCTTAAGCACACTTTTTCAGTTATATATACAAGGGAAGAACAGGCATTTCTCAAACAGTCATGTGCGGAAACAAAATACAGGATTCTCTGTGTGAACATGGTCAAGGGAGATAATGACAGACAAATTGAATGCTGAAATGTGGAAAAATATTCTCCAGCTCTGTGTTTGCAGCTATAAGTCATCTCTCACTACAAGAAGGTCTGTCATTCCAGAATATAGTGAAAGGCTCTCAGGTCTAATCTATCAGTATTTCTGTGCCAAACAGGTTCACATAGTTTGGACAACTTTTGAATAAGCATCAGTCTTTTGAATACTTATCTAAGACAAACCTCGGAAAGATTTCAACTGCCTCTATTGGAACTAATTAATCCCTTGAGCTAAAGCCAGTGCAGCTGGGTTTATGCAATTTTCCAAGAAAGAGAATTATTACACAAAAAAAAAAAAACCAAGCCCAAACAAAAACCAAAACAAAACAAAAATTTAACAATACGGTTTTAAGGAAAAAAGGTAGGATTTCTTACTTAATAGAGTAAGTCCCTGGTTTTGAAGCTATGGTTGTAACAAATACTATATACTATGGGGTTAAGTATTAGAGTATTAGACTAGCATCTGACTGCCCATATATGAACCTGCCCTTTCTGAAACCAGAAGTGCAGGCCCAAGCTCTCACTGCACCTTATCTAACATTATATAACACTGGAAAAAATAATAGTTTCCTTCTACTTTCTCTTGCAGCCTTTTCTCAGGAGAGATTATGTCCTCAGTGTCAAAAAAGCCAAAGGGAAGAAAACAACAGCTTTTTGAGAGTTTCAGTGCTCCATTTACTTTTTTCTTCTGCTAGTACTAATTAACATTGAAGGATTTTACCTTGGAGCCTATTTACTTCTACGTTCAGTTCAGTTCCCTTATTTTTCTTCTCTGTCAGAGCAACTTACCTCACTACACAAGTGCTAGAGAAGTAATTTACTGAGTGCATGAATGAAATTCAGAGCTGAGCTGCAGGTGCTTGTGTGGACTGGAGTGCTCCTTCCAAAGAATAAATGTGTTTTCTTGACAGCTTCCCCATGCTTTCTTTGCTTGCAAAGCCAGGGAATGGGGGAGGTAAGGGGTGAGTGAAAAACATGCAGAGCTATTGAGAAGATATCATGTCTAATTATATACCAGAAACTGGTTTTCATTCTGCCATGGAAAGATAGTAAATTCTTCCCCATATTTCTGACAAAACTGAGTTGTTTCAGTCTTTGATTTTATTTGAATTAGACCTCAGCTTAGTTTTTCATCCTAAATGCTTTCAAGTCAGGCAGAGAATGGTCTTTAACCCCAACATATCTGTCTAATGTATTTACATTATTACCTTACATATTACATTACATTAATGTAATGATGTGACCAGTTCTAAAACCAACTGTTCCCCATTGCATCATTTTCTTCTTAGCTGGTGATTAATGTATCTATACTTGCTTATAACATACAGACTTCCAAAATCTTGTGGCCTAGGTATGCTTACATAAGTGCGTAGTCGTGCCATTTTCTTCCTCCTGAAAAAAAAACCCATGAAGTTAAAAATTAAAAAAAACATGATTCTGGAAAAACAAATAATTTACAGAAGATATATTCAGCTTTGTGAATTCTTCCTCTCGTATGCCCTTTTCTTATCTGTCGTCATGAGGTACATCATTGCCTACCATATTTCATGAGACTTCATTTACCTCAAGAAAAATCCCCATACTGTTTTCATTTCACTTTGATTCAGGCAACAAAAAAAATTAACAGATTTTTCTTCTATATTTTCATGTTCTGGGCAAGAGAAGACTCACCTTGGTGAAAAGATTTCCTCCAAGTCATATTGCTGGTCGGGGCCAGGCTAGAGCTCAGACCTGTGTCTCAGGTATGGGCACACAGACTTTATTGGGTGAGAGAGGGTGTTAGCTGGCAGAGGACATCTATTCACTTTACAACCTTGCCCAGCAATGTCTCCCTTTTTTTTCATGTAATTGTCAGCTACTTCCCAGTGTCCTCAGGGTGAAAGACTGAAGCCAGGGGTGCTGATGTGGTGGTGAGTCACTCACATTCACTCAGCTGGGCGCTCACATCCTGCAGCATCCCTGCTTTCCCTCTGCAGACTCTGCTATGTCCCACAGGCCAGATTTTGTGCCAGTCCAGAAGAGATAGTTTTCTCTTTCACAGTTTTTTGTCAATGATTTAAATCAGAGGTGAGTTTTAAAAAAAAAAAGCAAACATAACCCTTGGGACTATTCTGGAAACCTTGAGATTAGAAGTGCTTGGTTGTTAGTTTCTAATAGTTTTTGTAATCATGTACTCACTATCACATTCAAAAACAAATCTGAACTTCAAAACAAAAAGTCAAAAAGTTCATGGATGCTCACTTGGAGGACATCTCTAACCCAGAATTATTAACATATCTCCTTCTATCATGCCTTGTTTACATGTGGGGTTTTTATTCAGGTAATAATTCTTCAAAATCTCTAAAATTCCAGATGTTTATCTCATCCCAGCTTCAAACCATTCACCCAACTCTTCTTTTATGCGGTTTGTTTTCAGTGCTGCGGTGAGTATGTACCTTCAAGATACATTATGGAAAAGTGAAGGTAGGTCACAAAAGGAAAATACAATTCTGGTTTTAGCAAAGGTCTCTGACTGTAGGCACAGACAAAGTAAAAAGAGATTAATGAAAGTTACCCTTTCCTTGGATTCACTCGTTTGAAATCGCGTGATTTATGCAACGTCCCATCTCTGCTATGAACTAATACGACATTCACATGACAGCAAAGCTCAAATTTAGCCCTTAAAAAGCTGCTTGCTGAGGTCTGAGATGACGTGAGGGGAGTAAAACCTCTCTAATGCTTAAATCCTCCTGCTGCTTCAGAACAGTCAGCACCTCATTAGCCTTAGCTCTTTGTTTGATAGGAAATGTCAGCTCGCCACAGGAAATCTTCTACACCCAATGTCAGGAGCATCTGTCTCCATCTAGTGTTCATTCGTCCGCTTTTGTACTCGGCTGCCCCACCAAGGAAACCACAGAGAAGGGAAAGCAGGGGAAACGTTTGCTCACTAGAATGTCATCCTCACCCATGAGATGTCAGAACTACGTGTTTGCTGTACTCAGAGGTAGCAGCTGGCACATAAACCTGCTGGTGAGCTGCTGGGGCGTTCAGCACTCTCAACTTCATCTTAAGATAAAAGAGTGGGAAGTGACAAAAAGGTTAGAAAAATCTTGTCTTTTTTACAGTATTCTTCTGTCCATGACCAAAGTTACATTCAGGATTTTTCTATTGTTTAATGCCGAGGGAATTTCTTAGTATGAGAAGTGAAATGTTTAAAGAAAAACATCATGGAAACATTTATGGGAATATTTTACACTGTAACTCTCAAAGTACTGGGTAAGAGTTAGTAAACTTGCATCACATCTGTAAAGAAGGGAAATATCACACCCTCTGTGAGCTGTGAAACCAAAAGAGTTTCTCCCAAAAACCTTCCAGGTGATTTGTGGGTATTTGAAGCAGAACCAGGGACAGAATCCCACCAAGGTAACCCTCTGCTCCAGAGGCCCAGCTTTTTGGCATGCATCTTGCCTCATCATTTATAAAAAAAGAAAACAGTATATGAAATGCAGGATAACTATTTTTCACTGTTAGAAGCAGAACTTGAAAGGGATCATAGGCCACACAGGAACTTTTGGGAAGAAAACACGTCCCTTCAAAACACTTTTAGGGCCCTAGAGGGACTTTCAGGCTGCCCAGCGGGAACAGGACCCATCCTGGAGCCACTGTTGAAAAGGTACCACTGAGGCTAAGATGAGCTTTCAGACACAGAGATAATATCTTGAGAAACCCAGAACAACATAACTAAATTCCTAATTTTAAATTAAAGTGTAGAAGAAAGATCTTGCAAGCTTGATATACAGCAGAGTATATTAAGAGCCTTTGTGGGAACTACGGTCTTAGTCTTTGTGAAGCCTCTATTAATCCTATAAATGCTGAAATAATCACTGGCTGAAGTCAATTAAGCCCTAATGCCCATTTCTTAACAATTCTATATTTCAGTAAATGGAACCAATTCCAAAATATCAAAAAATCATCTGAATGCCAGTGGGATGAACCCAAATGATTTTGGTGAAAATCATGAGAGGCAAGCAAGGCAGTCATGGAGCTCCAGCATGCAGTTAGTATTGGTACCAGCTTCCAGTAGCTTAATATTGCCTCTAGGTTAAATAGATTTGCAGCAGCTGTTAACATATTTAGATATTTCAGTTTTTCCATCTCACATCTGTCTGTCTTCCCAAAACATGTTAACCCACTGACATGTAGAAGATGCTGAGGGTTGTAAAAGTGCGAGGGATCCAAACTGCCTCTCATGGTGGGAATCAGAGAAGAAGGAAACACAGAAGACCTCAGTAGGAAGAAGGAATTAAGGACAAACAGATCGTCTGACCTGTGGGAACCTATCAGACCTTCAGGAAGTTGCTGAAGTGATGGAGTATGGGGAAGGGGATGCTCCTGGAAAAGGTGTTGGAGTGTAAAGAGCTCCAAGACCAGCTTAGAAGCAGCACTAATAGGAGACTCCAGGAAACAAAACTAGTTCAAATTCCTTGGTTTATTTGAGAACTTGCTCTCTTTTGTTCCTGCTCTCTTGTCTAATGCTTGACAGCTTCTCCCTTATTTTCTGGGGACTCATCTAATTTCTGAGGATTCATCAAATAGGACTCAACTAATCTCCACCACTGAGTTCTTGCTGACCTCCAGTTAATGAGAACAAGACAAAGACCACCCATGATCTGACTCATGCAAATACTGCAAGCAGTGCTGATGTTGAAAATGTCAGTAAGTGAAAATAGGTTAAAGCTGTCTGTAGAAAGAAGAGAGGCACTCAAATAGCAATATTCAGCATTTGGCATTTCATGTAAACCTTATTTTTGTATTCCACTGTTCCCATCTGTCTATCTTGTTGTTCCTCTGGAAAAAATAACAACAACCAAAAACAACCAACGAAACAAACAAAACCCAAACACCAAACAACCAATGAAACAAAACAAATCAAAACCAACCAAACAAACAATCCAAAAAGACTTTGCATTTAGATTTTAAATCAGATTTGCTGGAACATTTTCACCTTGGTGAGGAACTCTTCTAGTTGGTGTTACATATGTACAATTTCCCCTGGGTGTTATGAGTAAACAAGTATGTGAACATAAGTTTTTCAGTGTGCAACAGCTGAGTTTAAATTTTATAGTAAAACCAGATGAGTTTTTCATACTTCTGCATTTCACAATGGCAGTTTCAGATGGTACCAATCATTAACGGGCACACTGGAAAAGAAGTTTGCTTTTGGTTAAGCATCCAAGCTTTTGGATGCATTTATAAGTCTTCCTGGTTTGGAAACAGGCAAACATTTTCATCAGATCTGGATTTCCTGAACCTATTCCAGGGATGCCCTGTCTCAGGAAGCTCAGAAATGGTGTGAAAAGAGTCACCAGAGTGGTTTAATATTCATGTAACCGGTTGACAACAGACAGATGCAACATATGATGTATTTTATTATCATCATTATTATAAATACTATAACTAGAATTAGTTGTGTATTTATATATATCTTCCAAACTTCAAATTGTTTGAGCTCTGGAGAAATTCTTATTTTTTGCTGAACTATGTTACCCCTTTCTAAGCAATAATAGTAGTTTTGTTGAGTAGATAAATACATACTTGTGGGTATGTGCATAATTTAAAGTGAATGTTGTGCTCAGGAATAGGAATGAAGTGGTATTAAGTCCATTATAAATTCCCAGAATAGTAAAAGCACTTGCAGTAGCAATGCTTTCTCATGCTACCGAAGTACCTCCAGTCTGTTCTTGTGGTAACATCCTTAACTATGAGAAGCAGTCCAGTTTCTGTGACAATTCAACTCTCAGCTTCTTTGCTGAAGCCACCAAGAAAGTTGTTCTAGAGGAAGAGATGCCTGATGTGGTTTTGGATGTGAACAGCAATAATAACAAAAATGGTAACAACAGCAGCCATTAGTTTTGAGAGGTTTGGGTACTGAAAATGTCATAATGCCTCTTCCTTCACTTGCACCTACATTCAGTGTACTAATTCGACATTGTGCCAGTTTGTACAGACCACCTTCAAACAGCTGCTAGTCTGAATAAAATGCAGTTGCAAAGTTGCAATTGCTTAAGTAGGAAAGGTACTCTGTAACTGCTTTAGGTTAGCTAGGATTTTAGGACTTAAGTAGTGAAATGCCAGATTACAAACCTCTCCCCAAATCAAAAATTTCTCTTAATGAGTAACAATGCTACAAATAAGTAATCAATTTAGTACTTAAGTATATCACATATAGCTTTTACTACTTTCATAGTAACTCTTCTGCTCTGTAATGCGGGCATGAGACTCTGAATAAGCTTGTGTGTGGTATAGAAGGCAGACTCTGATTCAAGAGAAGCTCGTGAAATGCCTGGAAAGAACAGTGGTCTGTGGGAATTCTTCTCAAATCTATGAGAACTGCTAGGATCGCTTTTCCCAGACTAATAAGCCCTGGGCAGCAACAGCTTGAAATGTTGAAATCAAGAGCATTTTTAAGGGAGTACATTTTAGAAGAATATCTTGAAACTGCATCTTGTAACTGTGGAGAATAAAGTGGAAGACTTTAGAAGTGTGAGTTGAGACTGTTAGAAGTAGGATGCATCTCACCTAACTTCAGCCACCTTCAGTCTAAACTGGTCGTTTATGTTTCCTCTATCATCAATGGAGAGACATAAGTCTATATTTAGCCTGTATGAAAGACTACTCGGTGACACCTATTTTGTGATATGACACGTTGTCCTTGTTGGTGTCAATCATTCTTCACTCAGTAGCACCTAGGCATGGTTTTACATAAGTAAAACCAAAATGAAAAAATATCAGTGTCAAACATTTGTCAAATAAAAGGGTTAAATGAAATTCATGATAAGTCAAATTCAGTATTTCAAATGTCTTGTAAAGGAAAAACTACTCCATGTTTAAGCATTTGAGTACTTTTAAGACTTCTTGAGTTTCTTAATGAATGTAGTATTTTTAAAGAAACTTTTTCAGGAAGCATTTCTTTCTTCCCTAGTGGAAATAAATTGTGAAAAGAAGGGTGACTGTGTAAAATTGAGCTGCAGTATCAAGTCAGCATTTTTTTTTCAAAGAGGGGAAGATAAATCAACTCTAGCACATTGGAGCTGGAGAAACTTGTAAAATGGCTGTCCCTAAAAAATTAAATTAGAAACTAACATGCATATGTTAGTTTCACACTCATATTCAGGTGAACCATGTAGCTCAGTGATGATCATTTGCTTCAGTGAAAAAAACGCTTGCCATAAAAGAAACTTAGGACTCACCACATACTGTGGCAGGGGGTCTCCCAAGGAAATCTGTGATATAGCCTTGTCAACAATTTATTCAGATAGCAGGTGGCTTAGAAAAAGACAAGGGAGGAAGCCTACAAAGGTGTTAAAAAACCTCAAAGATAGATGTAAAGCTAACAAATTTCATTTAGATATTTCACTTCAGAATAATTAATTTTAGTGGCAAGAATCCACCAAAAAATGACAGGACCTATCTGGAGCTCTGCCTGAGCCCTTAGGGCATCTCTATGTGTTCCAACAGCAACAACGACATGCCACTGCTCTCTTTCATTCTCTTTCTCACTATGAGGATCAGACCATAGATACTCTTTTCCCTTATGCAGAAGTGGTACAAAAACCTATCCCTGAAGGCTAAGAGTTTCCAACTACCAGTGTTAACTCTACATAAGGTGAGTGGTATGGTGGCTTGCAAAATATACCTGGCTCTTGGGCCAGGCTCCACCTGTGAGCTGTAAAAGGATAGCTCCAAGGGTGACTAAGGGACAGGGAAAAGCAAAGTTGCCTTGTAACAAATCTGGATCTGCCTCATGACGATTCACTTGGAAAACAAGAAACAGCAGAGGAGTTGCCAATTTTCCTCTCAATTTTTTTTTACCCTTGAAATAAATTCATCATCTTTGGGACTGTGAGAGCAAGTATGAGTATGCTCATCTTTCCAGAAAAGTGCAAAGAGCTTATGGGTGAGTGTTTTGACAGGGCATTACCTATCCTTCTTACAAACTGGAAAAGAAGATTGCATATAATTATCTGAATGGCGTCATACGTAGGAAAACTTCTGGCATCTTTTCACTCAAAATGTTTGCTTCAACCTCCATCAACGACCAGAAAACATTTAGTGATGCCAACAGATTGTTTGTAGGGAGTTTTTAAAGAAAAATATAATGGATGTAGAGAAAAAAATAAATCCCTTTTAATCGGTTCCTCATGCCAAAGATTAGCAGTGATCTTGACGTGTGCAACATAATCAGTCATAATCAAATCCTAGCTGGAGTAGTACCTCAGATGTTGTTAATTGTATTCCTATTAGACTAAATAATTTGATTTACCCATTAAGTGCTAATGGAGGAAGCAGAAACTTGTTCAAGATACTGTATGGTTACCTTAAGCAGCCTAATGAAAAGGAAGGAAATACATAGTAATGGAGTACATATAGTTTCAGGTTAGAAATGTCCATAGGTGTTGAATTGCTTGCTGTATTGCCTCTCACAGAGAGTCTGTCTGATTCTCCCTTCTTTTGAGCTTAAAGACTTCAGAATGTAACTGAAAATAATACCATCTCTACAAACTATCCTTCCAGGATTTAATTGTGAATTATGGAAATCCCACCATCATTCTTGTAGTACTTCATTAAATTCTGAAGGCTTTACCCTAAAAAGGTGCAGATTCCCTGGTGTTTCTTTTGGCTTTTCCACTGTTCTGAGATTTAGATAGTCTGGGAGCATGTGCAGTTCAACAATAATTCAGCCTAAAGGATTCAAACTCTCTTTTTGGATTGAAAACATGTCTTTCCTGCAACCTCCATCACTCTGAGGCCGCCCACCGTGTCTAGGAAATATTTTTGCTGATCTCAGACCTTACAGATCTCCTCAATTCAGTTCACAACACTTCATTCTCCATTTTGTCCTATAGTCCACTTCTTGCTCTTTCTGCTTTTCCTACCTTTTCTATCGTTTCTATTTGCCCAGGAATTAGGAAATAATACATACTTTTTTTAAAGTAGGTTCTTTTTTTTTTTTTTTTTAAGAGGGAAGAAAAATGACAAAATACTTTTAAAAGGTATTGTAAACAGGGGAGTTGCAATCACTGCAAATGCACATTTTTCAACATTTGAGGCTTACACACTTTAACATAGTGTAAGTTTATGATTATAAAATTGCTCACCATACACAATTGTTGTACTTGGTTTAAGCTAGCATTTCTCCCTCCTTCTGTTCAATAGGGCCCCACCGTACGCAGGAAACATGCCACGACTGTTCAGTCTCCACAAGCCCCCCCAGTGAGCTCTGCTGCTGTGCCAGCTCCAAACCCAAGCACCATGGATACTCAGTCTCCACAGGCCCCCCCAACGAGCCCTGCTGCTGCTGCTGCTGCTCCTCCTGTTCTCAAAACAAGCGCTGCTGCTGCTCCAACTCCCACAACAAGCACTGGAGCTGTTCCAGCTCCAGCAGCAAAGCCAGCAGCTACACCCACAGCTACTGTGACCACTCCCACTCAAACTGTACCTGTACAAGTTGCTCCTGTGAAGAAAAGAAAACAAACAAAACAGCCAAGTCCAGGAACAGATCAGGGAGACGGTCCTTCTCAAGCTGAATCTGAGTATCATTCAGAACCAGATGCAAAGCCTGATGCCACTGCAACTGGAAAGAAACACCTAACAAAAACAGATCGCCCAGTGTGGTCAGATGACAGTGGAGCAGGCCCTTCTAAAGCAAACCCATCAGATGTGGAGTCATCAGATGCAGAGGGTACCAACAAATCTTTACCTACGAAGCAGATGAAAAATCTGAGAAAGGACTATAGCCGTCATGAAGGTGAGCCACTGATCACTTGGCTACTCCGATGCTGGGATACTGGTGCCCACACCATCAAACTGAATGGCAGAGAAGCCAGGCAGCTGGGATTCCTGGACAGAGATGGAGGCATTGATCAAGAGCTTGCAAGAAAAAGCAACACTATCAGTCTCTGGAGAAGACACTTGTCAGCTGTAAAATCCAGGTTCCCCTATAAGGAGGACATCGATTGCCACCCAAGCAAATGGAACACCATGGAGAAAGGTATTAAGTACTTGAGAGAATTTGCTGTGTGACAGGTGATTAATGTGATAGGCAAATAGTGAACCCTGATGCAATCCCATGCCAGCGACCCATCTTGCAGAAGTTTGTGTGGAGTGCCCCATCAGCATATTCCCACACATTGTCAACATTGGTCTGGGGAACAGATGACGAGATACCAACTGTGACAGAAGTGGCCAAGAGAGCATGACAGTATGAAGGCAATGTCTCTGGTCCTCTACGTGTCCATGTGTCAGCCCTGGAGAAGATGGCTAAGGAAACCAAGAGATCAATTGAAAAACTGATTGAAAAAAATAGAGAGAAGGGAGAACAGATCATATTCATCCTCTCAGTGGACCCGTGTTGAAGCCACTAGGAGAATGCGCTCTTCTTCGAGACCAGCTAAACAGAAACAATACATGTCACGATGTACCCTGTGGTCTCTTCTTCACGCCTTTGGAAAGAAAATGAGCAGATGGGATGGAAAACCTACCACCGCTCTACAGGCACGAGTACTCTACTTACAAGGTAAAACAAAGAGAAGAGAGAATTCTTCCAGAAGGGAGGCTGCTCCAGTCTGCTATGAGCAGTCCTCTGGTCCAACTACATGTGCCTTAGGTCAAAACATGAGTAGGGGGAATGAAAATGTGATTCCTGTAGTCAATACCAATCCTGTACATAGTGCAAATCCTGTAAATAGTGCAAATCCTGTCAATGGTGTAATTCCTATGATCTACACGTACCCTGTTAACCAGATGAACCATGTAAACCCGGTGAACTTCACAAACCCAGTTACTAATTATGGACAATACCCTTGGAATTAGAGGGGCCCTGCCTCCAGCCAGGTGGAGGAGAGGGACAACAGTGGTTTCAATGGCCTGGCATGTTAGAACCACAAAGGTATAAAGCCCTAGTAGATATTGGTGCACAGTGCACCCTATTGCCATCAAATCATAAAGGGACTGAATCTGTTACCATTACTGAAGTAACAGGAGGATCTCAAGAACTGAATGTAGTAGAGGCTAAAGTGAGTCTAACTGGGAATAAATGGGAGAAGCACCCTATAGTGACTGGTCCAGATCCTCTGTGCATCCTTGGCATAGACTTCCTCAAGAAAGGGTATTATAAGGACCCAAAAGGGTATCAATGGGTCTTTGGTATAGCAGCTGTAGAGACTGAGGCCAAGAAACAGCTGGCTGTCCTACCTAACCTTTCAGAGGAGTCTGCCGTTGTGGGTAAGATGAAAGTTGAGGATCAAAAGGTACCAATTGCTACTGGAACGGTGCATCGACGACAATATCGCACCAACCGAGACTCTTTAGCTCCTATCCAGAAGCTGATCCGTCAACTAGAGAGTCAAGGGGTGGTCAGCAAAACTCGCTCACCCTTTAACAGCCCTATATGGCCGGTGCGGAAATCTAATGGGGAATGGAAATTAACAGTGGACTATCGTGGCCTGAACGAGGTTACGCCAGCAATGAGTGCTGCCATGCCAGACATGTTGGAACTCCAGTATGAACTGGAGTCCAAGGCCGTTAAGTGGTATGCTACCATTGACATTGCTAATGCATTTTTCTCTATTCCAATAGCACCAGAGTGTAAGCCTTAGTTTGCTTTTACCTGGAGAAGTGTCCAATACACCTGGAATCGACCGCCCCAGGGGTGGAAACACAGCCCTACCATTTGCCATGGACTGATCCATACTGCACTGGAGAAAGGTGGAGCTCCAGAACACCTGCAATACATTGATGACATCATTGTGTGGGGTAACACAACAGAAGTTTTTGAGAAAGGTAAGAAAATAATTGAAATCCTTTTAGACGCTGGTTTTGCCATAAAAAGAAGCAAGGTCAAGGGACCTGCATGAGAGATCCAGTTTTTGGGAATCAAATGGCAAGATGGGTGTCGCCAGATTCCGGTGGATGTGGTTAACAGAGTAACAGCAATGTCCCCCCAGCTAACAAGAAGGAAACACAAGCCTTCTTAGGTGCTGTGGGTTTCTGGAGGATGCACATTCCTGGTTACAGTCAGATTGTAAAACCTCTCTATGAAGTGACTCGAAAGAAAAACAATTTTAATTGGGGTCCTGAACAAAAACAGGCCTTTGAACAGATCAAACGAGAGATCATACATGCAGTAGCCCTTGGGCAAGTCCGAACAGGACAGGACATTAAAAATGTGCTCTATACTGCAGCTGGGAATAATGGTCCTACCTGGAGCCTCTGGCAGAAAGCACCAGGGGAAACTCGAGGTCGACCCCTAGGATTTTGGAGTCGAGGATACAAAGGCTCCAAGGCCAACTATACTCCAACTGAAAAAGAAATATTGGCAGCATATGAAGGAGTTCGAGCTGCTTCAGAAGTGATCGGCACTGAAGCACAGCTCCTCCTAGCACTATGGTTACCAGTCCTAAACTGAATGTTCAAGAGTAAATTCCCTTCCACTCATCATGCCACCGATGCCACATGGAGTAAGTGGGCTGCATTAATCACCCAGAGAGCTCAAATAGGGAATCTCAGTCATTCAGGAATCTCAGAGGTGATTGGTCAGAAGGTAAAGACTTTGGCATGCCACCAGAACAGGTGGTGACACGTGCTGAAGAAGCCCCACCATATAATCAGTTATCAGATAGTGATAAGCAATATGCTCTGTTTACTGATGGATCTGCCGTCTCGTAGGAAACCATCGGAAGTGGAAAGCTGCTGTTTGGGATCCCACATGATGAGTAGCAGAAGCAGCTGAGGGAGTAGGTGAATCAAGTCAGTTTGCAGAGGTAAAAACCATTCAACTGGCCTTAGATATTGCTGAGCGAGAAAAGTGACCAGTGCTCTACCTCTACACCAGTTCATGGATGGCAGCAAATGCCCTGTGGGGATGGTTAAAACAGTGGAAGCAGAATAACTGGCAGTGCAGAGGTAAACCCATTTGGGCTGCCACACTGTGGCAAGACATCGCTGCTTGGATAAACTAGTTGTGAAAGTCCGTCACGTGGATGCCCACGTACCTAAACGCTGAGCCACTGAGGAACATCAAAACAACCAGCAAGTTGATCAGGCTGCTAAAGTGTTCCAGACAGACTTAGACTGGGAACATAAAGGTGAAGTTTTTTTAGCTCAGTGGGCTCATGATACTTCAGGACATCAGGGAAGAGATGCAACATACAAATGGGCACGTGACCGAGGGGTGGATTTAACCATGGACGCTATTGCGCAGGTTATCCATGACTGTGAAACATGCGCCGCAATCAAACAAGCGAAACGGTTCAAACCTTTGTGGTATGGGGGACGATGGTCCAAGTATAAGTATGGGCAGTCCTGGCAGATTGATTACATCACACTGCCCCAAACCCGCCAGGGTAAGCACTATGTGCTTACAATGGTGGAAGCAACCACTGGCTGGCTGGAAACCCATCCTGTACCTCATGCCACTGCCCGGAACACCATCTGCCTGGAAAAGCAGATCCTGCGGCGACATGGTACTCCAGAGAGAACTGAGTCTGACAATGGGACTCATTTCAAAAACAATCTCATAGACAATTGGGCCAAAGAGCATGGTATCGAGTGGGTGTATCACATCCCCTATCATGCACCAGCCTCTGGGAAAATTGAACGATACAATGGATTGTTAAAAACTACTTTAAAAGCAATGGGGGGTGGAACCTTTAAAAACTGGGACAAGCATTTAGCACAAGCCACCTGGTTAGTCAACACCAGAGGATCCATCAATCGAGCTGGTCCTGCTCAGTCAGACCCATTACACACAGTAGAAGGAGATAAAGTCCCTGTGGTGTATGAAAGGAATCTGTTGGGGAAAACTGTGTGGGTATTTCCTGCTTCGGGCAAAAGCAAACCCATTTGTGGGACTTCTTTCGCTCAAGGACCTGGAAGTACTTGGTGGGTGATGATGGAAGATGGTGAAGTACAGTGTGTACCTCAAGGAAATTTAACCCTGTGTGAGAATACTCGATTCAAAGCTGTATATTAATTGCATAATACTAACAGTATTCAATAAGTGTCTTTCAGGATAACATCATGGTGATGACAAGAGCTAGCTTCATAAAGCAGTGTCCAGTAACCTCCTGAGATGAATCTGCAACCTGTAGACATGAACTGTGATGAATTCCATCTTTGAGAGACTGTTACAATGAATGGAAATCTACAATCATGAACTCAATGAACTTTTCTGTAGAAAGGAATGATAATCTAGTGATGGGTATGACATAAATGGTATGGAATAAAGGGTTGGGCGCCAATAAATCTGTCATGGTTTAGGGTGAGGGCAGCCCCTTGGACTTATAACAGATGCTCTCTGTTAAACCCCCTCCCTCCCCAGAGGGGAAAGAGAAAGGGAATAAGGGAGAAGAGACTTAGTGATTAGAAAAGGAAACTAGAACAGCATTAATGAAAATGAAATTAATAATTATAAAAATGGAATATATACAAGTATATACAAAACCGGTATCGAACCCAGCCCCCCTGATGATAATTACATCACTGTCACCACTGATGCTGTGGAGCAGGCACCAGGGCAGTCCCAGACTGGGCTCCGCAGCAGACAGGAGCTGTGTTCTGGATTCTGGTACCAGGTTCAGGAAGATGCAGACCGGATCGAAGGCAGAACGGACAGAGTCCTCCTTGGGTACTCTGAGGAAGGAACTGAAAGAGGACCTGAGCCAAGCCAAGCAAAAGCTGGCAAAGCAGTCCAAGAGGGGAGAAGAGCCCAGAGACCCTTCGGATCCCACATCTCTAAAACGAATATAGTGTATATGGGATGGAATACCTCATTGGTCAGTTTAGGGTCACCCGTCCTGTCCGCTCCTCCCTGAAGATTCAGCCTTTTTCTTTATGCAGCCCCCAGTGTTGTACACAAGACCCAGCAGTGGCCTTGGTCTGCACACCAATCCTTGGTATTAACTCTAAACATGGGGTGTTATCACTGCTAGAAGCAGATACTGTCTGTGAAAACACACTGCTAACTTCAGAAAGTGCAGTTAATTAGAAGAACTGAGCTGAAAAGTAAAATTACTGAACAGAATTAGTTCTATTTTCACTCAAACCAGGACACCCACTTAAAATGTCCATAAATTTTCAAAGAAGGGCAGTTTCAGTGTTTGTGCCTCTAAAGAGGTGGGCTTTAGATGATTGCATATGATCGAGACATCTGCATCCTGTTGGAGCTGAAATAGAATATGAATAATGACAAGACAACATGTAGTCTAAAAAAGGTACCTTTTCCAAGGGTATATGAACTTACTAGACACTTAGGGAAAACACATATCTCAGGTTCCTTTAATGAGGGAAGTTCACTACCAAACCCTTTTTCTCATAGGTTAAAAATGCTTATAAATTAGATAAAGATTATACAATATCAAAGATCAAACTGACACAGCACAGAATGCTGAACTTGTTTCTAAATGCTACCTTTCCATGTTTTAGCCCAAATCCAAACAGTAGGGCCACCATGCGTGCCCCTTCTATTGTAGGATGCTGGCAAGAAATACCACCTGCTTCATAGGATTACTGGGTAACTAATAACAATCTCTCATTTTGATCAGCTTCACAATAGGAAAGACCCATTGCTCTGGTCAGATGTGAACATCTGTTATTAAGGAGAAACTACTTCATCATTTCTTCTAGTCTACCAACAGTACTTTAGTCCTGTATTTCTCAGAGTTTAAATAAAGTTCAAATGTTATATATGCTTGAAAAGCTGGAAGAAATATCAGTATTTCTGTTTGTGAAAATTAAGGCAGCAATGTCATTATGCCTCTTACTACTGTATTTCCTGTATTAGAACGAGGACAGAACATAGGGAGACATTTAAGTCAGACCAAAGGCCAATATAGACAGTGTCCTTCTTCAACAGTGGTCAATGAAGATAAATAGAAGAAATTATAAAAAGAAGAGGAAGAAAATAAAGGTATTTTCCCAGAAAAATCTGCCTCCCTATGACAATTTGTGGTCTGGTAACTCTTGAATCAAAAATTCTATCTTTGCACATATATAATCCCTCAATGAATTCTTCTCCCAGATGAACGCACAAAACATTTGATTTGGGAAGGGAAAATTTTTGTTAAATCTCGTACCTACCTCTCTTAAAAACACTTTGTGAAATTAAGACTCCATAGTACTATCTATAGTGGCAATTACTGTGTGTCATGACAAGGGCTGTTCTAAGCAGTGGCTAACAAATTCGAGAACACTTTTTCACAGCTTGCTTTTGTGAATTTATCTTTTTTTTTTAATTTTTTTTTTAATTTTATATTCTATTTTAAGCATAAGAGAAGAGGGATCAACAGAAAATTATTTGTAATACATATCCTTTGTTTTCAAAAAAAGTCTCTATAGAGTCACCATTTGGAATAATGGTTGGTCTGGATTTTTCTCTCGAAACATGATTCCAGTCTGGTTGCCGAGTCATTCTTTCCTGTCATACATTGTAATGATTCTACAGCCAGGTAAAAGTCTTCTGAGTACTGCTTTCTGTTTACTGGTATTGTGCCAGTGTACAACATCATCATATAGGTAAGTATAGCTTAGCACAGCTCATTCTGGCTCATGAAGCAACTGTTGTCCCTTTGGTGATTTACAACAGTAATTACCTGCAAAACCTCAAGGCTCTCATGTTATAACTTTTCCTTTTGTCTGGCAAGCTTACAAGGTCTTTGTGGACCACAAGAACTGGTGACAGCACAAATGCGCCAAAAGCCTTCTGTGCAAACATGCCAGAAAGCTCAAGATTTTCTTGGGTTATTTTGGTCTTTAGGGATTTATTTATTTTTTGTGCTGCATGAACCTAGTAATTTCTAGTAGAGAAATGAGAATGCACAGTAGAGGAATAACGTCAGTCCTAAATTGACACCATCTGTGCTAAGCTATATGTTGTTACTGCCACAGCATATGATGCTGTGATCAAACAAATCTTGTTACCCTGCTCAGCCCTTCACCCCCAAACACATTAAGCTGTAGTGAAACTCCAACATGGTTTTAAGATCTCCAGACCTTGGAAAAGAAAGTCCCTGTCTATCTGTTAATATTTCTTCTTGGTAAAAACATTTTTCCTTGTCACTGAAATGTCACTAATATGCTACAAGAAAGAGGCTGAATTACCATTTGAACTAAAGATCTTGTTGGTGAGTTATCATTAGATCTTTTGTCTATCCTCTCCAGCTCTTTACTTTCCTACTGGCCAGTCTACCACAGATGGTGTTAGCTGTAGGACAATTTAGTGGTCTGTGGAACTAGTAGGCAATGGAATTGTATACACAGGTACAAAATCCCATTGTTTTGCTGTGTGTGTCTACACATAACTTTAGGAAAAGTCAGTATATGCTGTTTGGGTCATCATGGAAAACACGAGTCATGAGTTCTTGAGTCACCCACCAAGGAAATAGGATATCATAATTATCTCAGTTACTACATCCCTTTATTCTGCTACCACATACTACTCTAACTGCCTCCTCTCACAGTTTCACAGCCCCACTATGAGGACAGCAGCTGCTGTCCAAAAAGTTAAGAAAGGCATACTGTTTGCATTTTGGATCTTTATTTTTGTCTCCTATTTGTTATTATGAGACACGACATTTTGTAGACTTCATCTCTAAAGTGAACCTGATAAAAGGCGTTCCTGTCAGTGTATCAGAAGTGGCTTTTGTGCTGTATTTTGCACTAATGTGAAATTTTCCAAGTTAGGATGGACTGTGTTTTTTCATTCAGGAACAAAAATGAAAGAGGGAAAACTAGGAGAAGAATTAAAAATAAATCCTTTAAGAGTGTTTCCGCTACAGAGATTAATGAATCTTAGACTGAAAGAAATTAATAGAAAGTTTGATTGTCCCTTTGTGAACTAAGACGAGGTTTTCAAAAGGGTCTTTGAAGATTGAGATGCTCATCCTCTTTATTCAATCGCTGGATAGAGACAGATGCATTTGCAGGTATTTAGTCTTCTTTCAGTGCTCCCCACCATTCCTTGTTCAGGAAGCCAGTCTGCTTCCAGAGAGTGTATACCTCCACCAGAAGAAAATCATAGGTACTTCTTACCACCCAGCATCCATCTGCCCAGTTATGCCTGCTCCAGGCTAAGGGACTAGTGTCCTGGTTTTGACACACTGTCAAATCTCACTTCAGTGATGCCCACGAAGCAACCAAGTAATTTCAAACACACTGAAACAGGCCAAATTAGGTATTAAGCATTTCCAAAAACCCAAGGAAAAGTTGGGTTACATAACACCTTCTGAAATCTAGCTGCTGGTGTGCCAGTGCTGGTGGTGGTGACATGCAATCTTGGGTGAGATTCTTCCAGCAGCTCTTCAGGATCAGACACTTCCTACACTTTGTCAAGTCTGACTTTTAGACATTCCTAAAATGCAGGGGGATCATGCAAAAATCTGTGCAATGAGGAACTTGCCATGTGGTGAATGGAACTCAAACTAGGTCCCTCCCTAAAAAAAAACAGATGGAAAAACACAGACAGACCACATCAGTCCTCCATAACCTACATCAAACCTCCCTCCAAAACATCATCTAAACCATTCAAGAACCACATCAGAATAAACTTCCTATTGCTGAGATCTATCAGACCAACAGCTTACAAGCACCAGGGCATGACCTGAAAGTGGGTCACCAGAGGACACCCACGGGGTTTCATCCCAACAACTGAAAGGGCAGTAAATCCCTGTGGTTGCTAAAACCAAGGTAGAATTTTAAGCCCAATGAGAAAGAACAATTCTCTCCCTCATCCACAACTTTCTTTCCTGCTTCAGCTGCCCTTGCCCTGGATTCCATCTTCACTTGCCCACTGCAAAGTAGATGACGTCCTCTTCTGTTGCCTTCCCACTTTTCTGTTGTTCCTGACCAGCACTGACAAAATGCCTATATGATCCTGTGATACTGTGTCAAAGTAATGCCCAGGTGCTGAAGAGCACAGAAATAGCCCTATTGCATCCCTATAGCGTCTTAGTTTGTCAAGCAAGCCACCTCCAGGGCACACAACACATCAACCCTTATTATGCATTTCCCTGAATATCATGGCAGAAATCCCAAGGCAAATCCTTCTGGATATCTGGTACCCTATTATATTCTACCAGGGCAGGGATGAGTAATAGTATATGTGTTATAAGCCCATATCCAAGTGGGAACTACATTCATAATGCTATATGAATATCCTTCTCTACTAAAGAGCTTTAGATTCTAGTCTCATGCATTTTATAGGGTTTATGGTGTTAACTTACTGTGACATCCCTCAGCAGCTGGAGCACAGATAATGTTAACTTACAGATAACAAGCATGCATGTGGGTAATCCATTTAAGTCCATTCCTGAATTATCTCCCAGTAATAAATGTGTTTAAAAATTAGGCACTATTTTCGTTGTGCTTTGCTCAAAGTCCATACTTTTCTTATCAGTAGTCAATAAAAGCTTTTCAAAATTATAAATATGCTAGAGAGTGTTTTAAAACACTGCCTTAAAGGAATTCTTAAGTATATACTTTTCATGACTAAACTTCTCTGTTTCACTACTGAGCTCTGGATGTCTACACTGACACCATATAATTGTGGTTCAAAACCCCCCTGTCCCTTGTCTGACATCTCTCATGCTATGTACACATGCTTGATGTGGTTTTTCTGGTCTTCACAAAATATTCATAACGTCTTGATCTGTTTTCTTGTATCAGTGCTATCGTTTGCCTGAAATTTATATAAGAGTTTTAATTTGTTTTCTTTCAGGGAGGGACCTGTTTTGAGTTCCTGTTGGTTGAATGAGTAAATATTCATCATTGCTGGGAACAGCTCATGATTTCCTGGGATACTAAGAGCGAGAAGAGCAAATCTAAGTTTCGAAAACATGCTGTCTTGGAGAATGACTTGAAAAAACATGGGATGTTTAGATTATTTTATCTGAAAGGCTAGTGCTTTCTCAGAAGAGCTTTAAAGCTGTGCAGAAGCATAGTGACATATGCAACTCAGTGCAATACAAATCTGTATGGTACCAATTTGCCACAGGGTAGACAGATGGATTGGCAATTTTCCAGGTGCACCACCATCTTCCTGATATGGGAAGCATAAATGAAAAAGTAAATAATAAAAAAAAAAAAAAAAAAAGAAAAAAAAAAAACCACACTTCTATATTTTCTACGTGTTTTCATTAGGTACTGGAGAATATTCCTGCAGTGTCTTTTAGCTGTCCCATTAAAGACTTTCCATCTTCTCAGTGTAACCACTGCATATTAATTGGAGCTGGTTTAAAGCAAAACTACTGTTACATTGTTACATATGCTCAGTTGAGGAGATTTTCCCTGAAGCACATAGATGCTATTTATTTATCTTCAATACTCAACTCTGGTTATGTTTGACATGAAGTATCCGGAAAGCAGGATTTAACACATGGAAGATTTACCATGGTGGATTAAACCCTAGAGGATGGCAGAACTACTATATTGTACTTCACTGTACCACACCACACCACACCACGCCATGCCATGCCATGCCATGCCATGCCATGCCATACCCTACCACACCACCATACCAATTTTCTTCCACTCCCCATGGCAGGCATCATGCTAAAAAATATCTCAGAGTTTGGGTAAAATTGAGAGGTCCATTGTGTGCCTTAAAAACTGGATATAAATTAACCACAGACACTGATTTATTTTATATAAGGCATCTGGCTCACACCTTTCTTTGGTTTCAGTGTCAGCTTTCATAATCCACTGCCTCTTGAACCTGTGCAGCATAACATAGAAGTAAGAACCAAAGCTAGACACATAAGTGTGATATACACAGTGTAGTTTCAAAGCGCTTTGGTACAAATCCAGCACGGGTTGTTGAAAACCATGATAGAAGGCTGTTAGTTACTATATTCCAGCTGTTGTCATAAAATAAATCATGCTGCTTTAAGTAAATGCTAATAAAATATCACATTCCTTCCTTTAGTAATAAACTAAACAGTGTTGTGAAAATATTACAGAATTAATATTTGGGAGGATCTGTTTTTTCATGGGGCAGCTGGACCTGCAAGTTTTGCAATTTACAGCACCATCTTGACATGTTTTGAAGCAGAGTGTAGTGGTTAATACCCAGCTGGCTGTTTTCATCCTTGCCTAATTCTTGCCACAGAAAGCTACTGGATGAATAATTTTGAAAAAGACAGAAATAGAAAGTATAGAGGTAATACAGTTGGTAGAAGTAGAAAGGAATAGCTAGGAGATCAGTGATCTAATGCGTATTCATAGAAAGAGGCTGTCTCTGTATTTTTCAGCTATTCACATTAGCTTCTGTGCTGATCTAGTCCTGTGATAATAGCTATTCCAAATGCATAGAAACGTGGTTTCTTCTCTCTTTGACGTTGTGGTACAACTTTAAGGGGCAAAGAAAAAGGCTTATAGAGCTTTTGTAAGGCTTACTGCAAGATCGGTAAAATTAGTCATTATTAAGATTAATTAATACTTATATTTGCAAGTACAAAACATAAAAAACAAAGGACTGGGGCCTATTGCGGAATAAACACTTACTGGAATATTAGCTTAGGCATAGCACTGATCTTCTGCTCTAGGTGTAGAGATTAGGATAGGAAACAGATTAAACAAAGACCTGTTAATTCAGAACTCATCTTCCTGAAAAAAAAAAACCAAGGCCAAATTGAAATTGATGCCCAGTGACTTCAATAATTAGATCATAGTCTCATGATACAAGGCACATCATATAGTAAACTGAGTTGGGGCCAAGAATCACGAACAGAGATCTCATTAACTGAGATTCTGCAAGTTTCTAAATTTTACTAAATCATTTTAATGTCACCTTTCACCACTAAGTGGCAAAAATAATACAGTGAAAGCACTCTGTATTTGCAGTACTAGACATACCTAGCATACTCCCTATGCCTCCACAGAGCTTATAAAAATACAAGCAAATATTTGTAAATCAGACCAAATTAATTTATTCTTAATCCTTTCCAAGTTTTTTTCAATAATAATACCGGTGCTTTCCCTGGAAATTTTCTATCACACATGGAACATAATTATTTATAAGGCTATAGGAATGTACATGCAAACATGCTTTGCAAATGTGTAGAAAGTTTCAGCAAGGTTATAATTTAATTTGGGCTAAATGGAACAAATTCCAATCCTGCAAAATACTTAAGCTAACACATTATTCTATGCAACAAACAATTTTGGTGTGCCACAGTGCTTCAGAGAATGATATTTTAAGAATTTGGGAGCAACAGGCTTATGGAGTTCGAAACATAATCATAATAGAAAGTCTGTGGCTGTGCCAAAAACCTTTTCAAATTGCTTATCTCCATCTGCTGCCCACATTTGCTTTGCTGGCACACTTTTAATCTGATCCTTGTAAAAGTATATCCACCAAGGAGAATTTTCACACAGAGTTGAAGAATGTTTTTTATAGAAAGAAGGAGTATGGAATTTGACTAAGAAAGGTGTATATCATTCCAGTGTTAACAAGGAAAGTGAGAGTAAATTTATGTAAATACAGTCCAAGTTACAAAAATTTATAATTTCTGTCTCTGGAAGCTGCATGAAAAATTAGTACTAGACTGAATTATGATCTTCCTCAGCATAGACCACCGGGTGATATTCTGATACTTTCTGCCTTCTAACCTTTTCTCCTTTTCACTGTCTCTCATTCTTTCCCAAATATCTACGGAATAAAAAAATTACCACTTTTGGAGACAAGATAAAAGTTGTGCAGGGGTGGATAACCAAGGTAAACTTGGATTCCTAAACTGATGAAGATTGACTCAATGTCAGTTCTGAGTTCTGTGGTCCTTCATCTACTCATCAGAGCTGACTGCAAGGGAGTCATGTCTGTGCTTGTCATATTAAACAGGTGACATTTACTTCACAACAACATATATTGCTGTAAAGGACGTTATAGTGCTGTAGGGGGATTCCCACCTGTACAGGGCTTGCAAGTATTAAACTTTGCAGTAACTCACTTAATTCTGCAGATAGTTTGCAACTTAATCCGATCGTTCTGTCAGATCATTGTAAACCTCCATATGTTCAGCCAGTCAGACAACCAGCCAGGTCTCTGTGCCACAGTTTCATCCCTCTGGCTTCCAGCACTCAGCTGGGATTCCTTGTTTAGGAGCACAGTTGCCACTGTTTACATCTCTATCTGATGAAAGAAGGTGGCTCTAAAAAGTGACTCAGGCCACCTAGGAGTCATCTTCTGGATAAACCCATCTGTCATTATGCACTGCAAGGTAACTGTGCTCCTGACATAATTCCCACAGGCAGGTGACAAGAACCCGTGTGGTGACCCAGCTGTCTGTTTAAAATATGTTTTCATAATAGCTTAGAAAAGTTGGAAAACTTCATATTTGTCTTCTTCTGCAATTCATCATCTTAAGTCAATGCATATTTTTGAATAGAACAATATATTTTCAGCACAAAGCTCTATGCAATATCAGGATCAAAGTTGAAGTATCAGTATCTCATCTAGATAACAGTCTATTTCTGTGTGGTAGAGAAAGCTACTAGTTATGCAAATCTATGTCAAATTCAATCTGCTTTTTATCACAACATTTTACGAAGCCATTTTCTATTTAGGGGTGGTTTTCCAGACATTCCCAGGTACTAGACGTTATGCTATACTTCAGGGAGAAGTGACATTAGTGATGACTACCTTAGACTTAAAGCCAGCAATAGCAGGAACAACGAAAATCGTACTCCACTACCTGTCCAAAGATTATTTGATTTCTTAGTCTGAGGATAAGATCATACTAGACTGCCTGCATAATGTCATTTTGTTTTAAGTGTGTCGTTCACTCTTACACAGACTTTTTTTGCCAGAGGCCAACAATGTCACATCATCTTTGTGTCAGAGAAGCAAATGGAGTTCAGTCACTGTTTCCTTCCTCTGAGGTGATACAGACCTCTGAAGCTAATTTTAAGCATTTCCTTCTTTATTTCCAGGCAACTGAACTTGAACTAAAATAAAAGGTAGCAATCTATCTGGAAAAATACACTAAATTTTACCTGTGTCAGAATTTCCCTGCTAATGAGCAGTATACTGAGCCACTAATTATGGAAGACGTACAAAAATCAGGAATACTTTTCAGTTCTTGTCAAAGATGTCATCTCAATGAGTTCAGGAGAAGGGATGAATTCTTCTCAGGGGTATCTGCTGGTAGATTATATTTTGTGACCGGTGTTTCAGGTGGTAAATGATCTGTGATGATCCAGAGAGCTTATTCCAGGCCCTCCTGACACTTCACTGTCTGTAGAACTTTACTGCTGGAGCCTGTGACCACAGTTGTATTCCGCAAACACTCTGAGCAACTCTAGAGCAGCTCTGCCAGGAAATTTATGATGTGCCTTATAGGAAATAAATCTTTTCATGTTTAGAGCAGTCTACTCCAGTTATCAAAATCAGATGAGTCTGGATATCCAAAAGAACAACACATCCACAAACAATTAAGTTGTCTCTTTCATTAACTGAAACCATGAAAATGCTGAGTTAAGTAACAATCAGGGCTTTATCCTCTGTATCAAAGTGAGCAGATTGTCAGGTTTCCTGAAAACTGCAGGAAAAACTTCCCTGCAAAAAACCCATACTCATGAGATTAGTAGCACTGCTTTTAACTGATACACTGTGAGCAACTGTACCACCATCTGCCTGTACTCTCTGCAGGGCAGGGAGGGCAGGCACAGGCTGATGAACTAAGGCAGTAAGTCAGCAATGAATCTCTCCCTGACACACTAAGTACCCAATAAGGAAACTATAACTAAGAAGGTGCAAAGACATCTGAGAAGTTTAACTGCCCTTGAAAACACCCAGATTTAGAGAACAGAAAAATGCCTATGGTGGAAAACATTCTCTATCCATATATCATCTTGTGTTAAACCAGGACCTGTTCTCCACCTCCCTGTTCAAAATGCGGTGACTGCAAACAATAGAAAAGGGCCACCTTTCTGTTTACAGCACACCAGGCTCACTTGCCAGGCCTGGCAGAAAAATTTCATCACAAAGTGTCTGTATTATCAGCATGGCAGTGTATACAAACAAAAGCTTTTTTGTATTTTTAAATTGCCTTTTCTTCTTTACAGTGAATTGACTTTTATATATGTAAGTTATATATATAATTATAGGAACTCAAATACAATTACACATTTCAAACTCAATTTCTTGAAATCAGTACAGCCACTATGACTAACAAAATCTAAATAGTCCTTCACTTGACAGAAAAAACCCCACAACATATGCATTTCACCATTAGTGACAGAGTTTTTTACATTTGAACATACTCGCAATCCAGAAAAGAGACAGTCATAATAATGTTACAGACAGTTGCATCATATTCACAATAAAGATTTTTTTTTGACAAAAACATATGGCATCTGTGATCTCATTATTCATAAATTAATGTCAAGCCCTCAATTCAGTATTGAAAGAATTTTATATCCAAATATGTCTCTTAAACATTCATTGATAATCAACATGGACATTCACAGTAATAACCTGAAGATTTAAAGTTATCAAATGTCATGAAAAACTGTAAAATCTGGATGCTTATCCTATCTCTGTAACAAAACTATGCTAAATTGATGCATTTACAAAACTGGGCTGGAAATACCACAGGAACCAATATTCCTATAAAAGAAGCAGATTGCGTTATCTTAAAAATTATTTCATGTGAGATATCTTTCTCTCACTGCTCACTCTCTGAACCATGTGCCAATGTTAAACTAACCTGTCTTTAATGATGGTGTTTGCTACTTATAACTATAGATCCAAAGAAAAAAAAAGAATAAAAGAAATCAATGAGAACAACAGAGCAAGTAAATCTGGTATATTACTCTCCTATTCAACGCTGGTTTGCTGTATAACCATGCTACTTCTTAACTGGCATCTGTTTCTGTGATCTTAGAAATATCTCACGTTCACATGTATAAAATTTTGTAAATAAGTTTATTTTGTATATTGCTTCTGAGCTTCTGTTTTTGGAAAGAAGAGCTATGTTTATTCAAACAAGAAGAAACAACACCATGTGATTTACAGGTGTACCTAGAATTTGCCTTTGAGAACTGTCAATTGAAACAAATCCTTTACAAAATGCAGAAAATTACCAAATACTGAGTGAAAATCCCATTTCTGCCATCAAATCACAAAACTGGTTAAAGAATCTAGATTCTTTCCTTTAAAGAAAAAGATCCTCAGGAAGTTTTATACTCCTTAGGGAGTTTTTTACTATTTCATTTGGAGGTTTTTATGTATTTTGCCTCTGTTTTGTACCCCCTGTGAGACCTCATCTAGTGTGGCAGCTACCCCCAGCATACTCCTTGCCCAGTCACATACCTTCACCTGCCTCCCCAGGGAAGTAGATATGCTTCTAGCCCCCATCTTGCAAATCTGAACTGACAGTTATTTGTTGCTAATCAAACATAGGCTTTCTTGTTACAGCAGTTGTTCTAAAGGGCCTCAAAAGAACGCAGGATGTTCTCAGGCCACAAGTGGAATAGCACTGATGGAAAATGCACCCTGAGGACTTTGATTTTCAAGGTAGGGTGTTTATGTAGATTTACAATCAGACAGTCAACAGGATGCATGTGCATTGTATCTGCAAGCATCCCATAGCAAATTGTATGACCTGGACATCAATCGCCTTTAAATCCGTGTTTATTGCTCAGTGCTGCCTGTCTCCTAGTGTCATTACTTTTGTGATGTGAACTTGACTCCAAGTACAGAGGAGCTGACTGTAAGACACAGAATCATGGGCAAACTCACACATACCTATTACTCGTATTAAAGGCACCAGTCCTTATTCAGTCTTCAAGAACACCATAACTTTTTATTCTGCACCATGTTGAGACTGTCCAATAAATGTTCCTGCAGGAGAAACAACCATGGTCCAGGGGGTTCAGGCTTGCCAGTAAGTTAACATATGACACTTCTTTCTTCTATAAACAATTTTCACAAAAAACTGGACCCAAAATTCTGGCCTGGTTTAGTCTGAATGGTCTGATGGTCAGTATTTGTTTAGCAGGTCAAGAGTACTTCTGGAAACTCTATTCTGTTTGTCCCTTGCTGAGCAGGTTTCCTGCAGTGAGACATGGATGTTTGTGGGTTGTCACACCACAAGCTGAGTCTCCTATCAAATTACAGCCCTCAGTTCACAAGTTCACAGAGTGAGTGTGCTGGTTCAGTTACATCTTAGTGCATTTTCCATGTAAACTCTGGTATTTAACTCTAGGTCCACCCTGAGAATCCTAATGGGACATAATTAGAAGGGCCATGTCTTGCCCAGGGATCCACCACCCAGGAATCACGGGCAGACAGCATCCTTCCTCAGAGTAGTGTTTTCAAGAGTCTCTTTGATGTGATTTACACCCACAGAGGCACACAGTAAGGACTTGGAGGCTCAGACCCATTGCGATGTTTGTCCAAGTGGGCACAAGGATAGAAACTCTCTTTGATTCCCACTATCTCCTGCTCCCACATCGAGCTTTCAAATGTGGGTGCTGGACTGATGTCACCTTTTGGCACCTACAATGATGTGATTGATGCACTTTAGGATCAAACTGGGTAGCCTGTTTGCCAGGCTGAGATATTTCATGTAGGGCCTCATGTTTAAAAATTCATTGGATGTTAAAAGTTCAAAATGATTTCACATGATCTGCACCTCAAGAAGCAGGCTGCAAGCGAGCAACTACTGTTTCATTTCTTTCTATGCCACCACCACTGAAATCTTCTTGTCTAAGTTTCCTTAGTTAGAAAATGTCAGTAACACCTTGATCATTCTCTGTATCAAGAGTGACATGCACAGTATCATGATGCTGAGTAGTCTGAACCTATTATCTTGTTATACTGCTGTATTTCATTCTGATGTCCCCTTTTGATGCCTTAAGAACCAAGCCTCACCCAACCATAAGAATTTTTTAATCTCAGTGTTAGTAGCCTGAAGTGAGTGATAATTTGGTTTTCCTTTACACTAAGTTTATAGAGCACACAGCTGCTACATCAGATTAAGAATTGACAACTAAGGCATTTGGTGTTTAAAGGAAATGGTCTATTAACACAAAAGTAACAAAGGACATGTCTTCACTCTCCAGCTTCCACATATTTATATATTTACTCCTAAAAAATATTTTCATCACTGTAATTTCAGAATTTATATTCCTACCCCTCTTCTGAAAGATGTGATTTAAGGCAAAAAGACTGAGATTGTTCCCTTCAGCCTCACTTGAAAGGTCACCTACATTGCAGTAAAGCTCTTACTCAATGGCTGTTTCTCCAATTACCACGTGCTAATTGATTCTAACTAGATAAACTACCATTTTTTTCTTAACATGTAGGAAGACATAAGCTATACCTTTTTAGCTCTACCTTGTTTCATCACCTGTTGTTTCCATCACACGTCCTCCTTGTCTCTTGCTTTGGGTACCACTTTGCAGTCAGTGTCCCATGAAGGGAGCACTGTACCATAACCCTGCAATCAGTATCAGGCACTGTTCTGGATGGAGGACTGAAGAAAAACAGGGGCAGGTGGGTGTAGGGAACTTGTACCTCAGGTTGTCCTGGGTATGAACAGAGAAGGGCGGGAGGAGGGGTTGTTCCTGGGGAGCTCATTGATATTCAGCTTGGATATGCAGGCCACAGCTGCCCCTGAGCAAGGTGTGGGTTGACATTCCTTAGACAGAAGGAAGCTAAATCGGTAACTTTAAATCAGTAACTTTCTCTTTTAATAAGCTTCCTATTCAATTGTCAGGTGCAATTTCCAGTTAAAATAAACTTGGCTTTGGGGTAGAAGTAAAAATAAACACTATGGACAGCTTGGTCCTGATGTCATTTTAAGTATTCCTGCTGACAACTACTGTTATCTTTCACTGCTTCTCACTCCTTTTTCACTGATAATAAGATTGTTTTACTTGATCTCATTTGTGCATAGTGCTGTTCTCCTGTCACTTCCACACATGCAAAAAGAAACTCTGTAATGGAAATAAACACTGGGGAGGGGAAGCAGAGAGAAAAAAGCATCCGGAGAGTCCTGAGAACAAAGTCATGAGTTGGCCCAAAGGCACACACCCAGAGGAAGGGCAGACCACCTCTCAGGAGTACTTCTCACTTAAAGGAGCATATGCAGCATTACTGTAAAGAGAACTAGAGCCGGCTGATGTAGGGGTTTGCTGTGCAGAAGCTCTACATGGCCCCGGGTCATAGTAGCAAGCTCTGGAGCACAGACAGGACCGTTTCATTGCACAGCCTGGAATTGTGAGATGTCCAGAGGTTCGCATGGTGAGGCTTTCCTTCTCACAGACACATGTCTTAGCACCTCTTTTTAACACATTCAGAAGAAGTCCTTTTGCTTCAAAAGAAACTGATGCTGACCACATCAAAACATTAGTGATGGCCAGTTGGCTGTAGAAGAATAATAATAAAAATGATAATTACACTCATTTGCAAGGTGAACAAGGGTCATGTAACACTCATGAAAATGTCACCTTGTGAGGTGGCCGAGAATGAGGAATTCTGACCTTTAAGACTTAACATAGTCCTCTGAATGAATTTGCTTTTGCTAGCTCTGAACACAACATAAACTCCCAATAAATGGGCACTGGCTAAGGAAACAAAATGATCCCAGGAATAAGACTGCTGCCTTTCTCCCAAAGAACCCCCTGTTATCATGAGCAGCAAGAGGTCTGGAATAAAACTTGTTGATGTCTCTCTTTCCTGAAGGTAATTCAAACAGTAAATGAACACACAAGATCCCATGTTTATAGTCTTTTAAATATATTTTTGAAAATATTGTGTGATCCAAAATATGTGTTTTTCAATTTTGCATGCCATAGCCCAGCCATGAGTGATGTATTTTATCCATATTCATAGCAGTGTACAAACTTGCTATTCATAGCTCTCTCCACAGCATAAATTTTGGTGGGCATGCTGGAATTTCCTTCTGTGGCATATGGTAATCCTTTACCTGAGGGCTTGCTCCAAATAAATGTTTACATTCCTCTAACAGCTCACTTGAAATGTAAAGGAACAAGGTATGTGAGTCTTCCATTAAATAACTGACTGCATTTACATGTTCAGAGGAGGAAGGCACATAGCGTTCTTACTCTGGACTGTCTGCAGGAATGTCCAACCTTGTTTCCTCTCATAAATATTTCATAATAGAAAAGACCTTAAAAATATGCCAATTCAAACTGTGGATTGACCCTTCCAACTCCAGGCACCGTAGCTAGGAGGGACTGAAATAAACACCACAAGTAAGCAGTGCCTGCAGTGGGCAGTCATCTATGGAAACCACAGCCTCCTCTTTGGTCCTCGGGACCACAGTTTCATTCGGAGGCTATTCCAGGGAGGGCTGGCTGAAAGGGAAGGTGGTGGGTGGCAAGGGTCACACATCAAAGGTGCCAAGGAAGGCGGAAACAATCTGAAGGAAAACTTCCTAGTCTGGGATTGGGTTTTATTTTATTTCACCTAATTCAAGCAAATAACTTTTTTACTTATGTTGATGAAAGAATGTCTCAGTGGCTAGGGATAAGTGTGCTGAAGGAGTAAATAGGAAAAATGCCTATACATGTTGTAAATATTCAATTACTGAAGTAAATTTACTTATTAGAGTTCCAAGTCTACTCAAGCTCCTGTGATTCCTGCTAGTCACATGGGATTTCTTTAACCTCTCAATCATTATTCATGTCACCAGAGCTATTCACTTGACAACCCTCTTTTAAGCTGCCACCAGGATGGGGCTGGCAGGTAACCAAAACATCCCCAAGAGAAAGAGCAGCACAGGAAGTTGGGAGTTTGTTATTCTTCAGGAATCCAAACCCACAGCTTTCTCTGGTCACTCCTGCCCACCTTCCTTGGCAATTGAGCTCTATTAAGATATCATTCAACTGTCTTTGATAACCTTTACTGAGGGGACGTGTTGTTTAGCCTCAGGAGGAAGGTAAAACACAGAGGCTCTTTCTCCTCCATTACTCACATTCCCACACAGTGAAATATCTCATGTTTCCCAGTTACAAGTCTTGTATTTCCCATAAGTGCTTGTCAAGAGGACCATATTTTTTGCTGTTCCTCCCAATTGCTATGAAGACTACTTGCAGGCCTCTCTAACTGGACATGACTGGAATATCTCTCTTATGAGGAAAGGCTGAGAGACCTAGAGCTGTTTATTCTGGAGAAGAAAAGATGGAGAGGCGATCTTATGAATGTTTACAGATACCTGAAGGGTGGGTGTCAAGTAGAAGGGGACAGTCTCTTTTCAGTGGTGCCCTGAGATAGGATACGGGGCAATGGTCACGAACTGGAACAAAGGAAGTTCCACCTCAACATGAGGAACAAATTCTTCACCTTGAGGGCGATGGAGCCCTGGAACAGGCTGCCCAGGGAGGTTGTGGAGCCTCCTTCTCTGGAGACTTTCAGAACCCACCTGGATCTGTTCCTGTATGGAGTGCCCTGGGTGATCCTGCTCTGGCAGACAGGGTGGACTTCATGATCTACAGAGATCCCTTCCAAACCCTACCATTCTATGATTCAGTGATTCTATGACTGCCTTGTGCAAACTTAGCAGAAATAAAATGAGTACTGGGGACTCACAATAGCTCTAAAAAGCTGAGAAGTGCCTAAGTGACAGCTGGTCCAGGACACTTAGCAGCTGATGTGTACCCAATAGCATTGCTTTAGATGAAGGAAAGCTTCATGGATGTTACATGATTTACACTGGCATAAAACTAGGGGAAGCAAATGAACTCTGTTAGCTACAGTAAATGATAATTACCACAATAATAGTTCATAATGAAAACCAGTATCTTCTCTGAGGAACAAAATTGCCTCTGCAACCTTTAATTAAGTTTGGAACTAAAATCTTTGTGGGTTAATTTCCTGCACAGTCCCCAGTTTACAGTGGGGAAACTGGGGTACGTACATGCAACAGAACTTGATGAAGTCAAAGATAAAGCCAGGAGTGGAAACAAACCAGACCATAATGTTAATGTGCACAATTTCCACTAGAATTTGAAAGCATATTTATTCAAGCCTAAATTTTACTCTTACTAAATAGTCCTGTACTTTAAAAACAAAATTATCCCTTGTCTAACAGTAATTTAAAATTCTACCCTCTATTGGGAAGATGGATGTATTCCTTAGGTAATTGATACATTTGTATCTGGTTAGGGTCAGGGCAACCCCTTATACCTATAACAGATGCTCTCTGTTAACCCCCCTCCCTCCCCAAAGGGGAAGAGAAAGGGAATAAGGGAGAGAGACTTAGCAATTAGAAAAGGAAACTAGAAGAACTTTAATAAAAATGAAAATACTACTAATAAAAATGGAATATATATAAATACATACAAAATGAGTATTGAACCCAACCCTCCCAATGGAGGGAAGCAGTTACATCATCATCACCACTGATGTTGTGGAGCAGGCACTGGGAGAGTCCCAGACTGGGCCCAGCATCAGATGGGAGCTGTGTTCAGGAGCTGGATTCTGGAACTGGATTCAAGAACACACAGACCAAGATTGAAGGCAGAAAGGACAGAGTCCTCCTCGGATGCTGTCTGAGGAAGAAACTGGAAGAGGACCCTAGCCAAGATGAGCAAAGGTGGCAAAGAGGAGGGATACCCTCCTGATCCTTCAGGTTTATATTCAGTAATGATGTATATGGTCTGGAATTCCTCATTGATCAGTTTAGGGTCACCTGTCCTGTCTGCTCCTCCCTGCAGGTGCTGCCTTTCACTTTCTGCACCCCCAATGTGGTACACAAGATCCAGCAGTGGCCTTGGTCTGCACACCAGCCCCTGGTACTAACTCTAAACATTGGGTATTATCACTGCTAAAAGAAGACACTGCTAACTTCATGAAGTGCAGTTAGTTAGAACTGAGCTGAAAAGCAAAGTCACAACAGAATTTCTGTTCTCATTCAAACCAGGACAAGGTGTATTGTGTGTCTCTGCACACTTCTTCACTGAATTATGTTTATATACATCCTGTACCAACATGTTTCAGAGAAGTGTAGGAAGGACAGATTCTGAGGAGAAGATATCTGTCATTCATATTATTCTATTTAAAGTCACAGCTGTTATAACAAGCATTTATCATTGCTAATACAGTTAAAATCAGGGTTTTTTTTTAAAGCAGATGAACAATAATACCACATATCTCTTAAAAATCCACCAGTAACACTACTTTAGATCATACCTGTGGTTAAACATCCCTGTCATGGATTATCAGACAATATGACTTTTTTAGTCTCTAAAGGACCATCTACAATCATTACAGAGAACTATATACACCAAAGGTAGTAGAAGTCAATGCCAAAATACTTTGTATTTCATGCTACAAAAGTCACCCTGCTGCATGACACCCAACATCCTCAAGAAAAGTTTCTGGAGAAATGAAACCTTTTCATCATTTTCAGGTCAGCAGACTTGGTGTTCATTTAAATGATGAAACAGATGTCCCTGCTGGAAGTAACCTAGTCCTCTCATTCCAGAACTTAAAACCGAACACTGTTAGCAAAACTAGTTCAGAAAATAAGGTGACACATACTAAGAATGATGAGTTTTTATTGACCCAAATCACTTGATATTAGGGTATACATCTTCCAGTTTAGGTAATAGCCTATTGAGAAGCCTGATGGGATTACAACAATGTTAGTGCATCGTTCATTTAGATAGAGACAAGCACCTCAGAAGTTAATATCTGTGGTTTTCAATACAGTCAGTGTGCACTGCAGACTTGTAAACTTGTATATAGTCTTTACCAAAAAGTAGCTATCTTGCTCTCTCTCTCTCTCTCTCTCTCTTTCTTAGCTATTGATGAAAACAGGATCAACCTGTACTGCTAGTCTCCCATAGTAGCTGATGCACCCCAGTCCAACCGTTGCATCAAAGCCCTCCAAACTACCTTTGCAGCATGTCCCCAAGGTTGGCAGGCTGAGATTAGCTTCATTAGTTTCCAGTTATGGAGATAACAAATATTGACATCTCAGCATTTCAAAAGAGTTTTTCAATGTGATTTCCTAACATTTGGAAAAGATTCACCGTGTTTAAACATTTGGAAAAGATTCACTGTGTTTAGCTGTTGAACTGTAAAATCCACCCAGAGTTCTCCACCAAACAGCTTCAAAAAACCATTGCAAAGGGGAAGAACCAAACTTGAAACTGGTCTGTGTTGTATCACTGCATCTTGGAATCTTGGCATTGGAATGAGTTGCCCAGGGCAGTGGTAGAGTCCCCATCTCTGAAGATGTTTAAGAGCCAATTAGATGGGGTGCTTAGGGATATGGTTTAAGGGGTAGACTTGGTAGTGTTAGGTTGATGATTGTACTAGATGATCATACAGGTCTTTTCCAATCTAGACATTTCTATGATTCTATGATTCTATCTTGGTTTCATATACTCAGCAGAGATTTTGAAAGACATCTCTTAAATTACCAGGGCATTTCCAGGCATATTCCTATAGGTTTTACCCGACTATCAGTCCAGCTGGGTCCATGGAAGTGGAACTTAGAGCCCTGTCATTCTGAAATGCTTCCCTAGCACATAGGGAGTTGAACTCAATGATCTCCAGAGGTCCCTTCCAACCTCTACCATTCTATGATTCTGTGATAATCCTGTATATCTAGAGCCTGCCTGCATTATCATTAAGTCCCACTGGAACTGCATTTCAGGCCCCCATGCCACTCCTGTGTGACAGAAGCTAAGTGAAGGGGCTGCAGTTCCTTGCACCCAGGAAAAAAATCCACAATGGGGCCTCTTTGCAGTTAGGGGGAAAATTGTCACAGTACAGTAACACAAGCAGCTGGTCACAAAATCTCCATCCCTAACAGAGGGCCAGATCAACCCTCCAGGCACACAAGGGAAGCTAGGTAAAATTTTATGGCAAATAACAACAAAAGCAAATCACAGATTACAAATTGCAAATCAGCAAATCTAATGGTCTCAGTGAGATTAAAGGCAAGCAAACTAAGAAGTTTAAATATTCTATGCAAATCTTTAAAATTATGTCTCTATTGACACATTCTGAAAAAAACAAAATAATTTTTAAAAGTGCTGTGTTCCTCCAAAGCAGCAGTGACAGCTGTTTGCATCCAAATATTTAATATGAGCCGGAGAGATATTTAAAATCTATGAAAAAAATCCCTCAGAATTTTCATTCTTCTTTACCAGAATGGAAAGTTACTTCACAAGTTTCAAAATATTTGCAAATTTATGTATGTTTGGAAAAAAAAAACCAACAGATTAACGAAAACAAAACAATATGTGAGATGTATAAAACTTCAAATTCCTTGAGGATTGTGCACTTCCAAGTTAAGAAATCAAAGCTTTTGATGGTTAACAGAAAGAGGACAAAGTGCCGTTGTGATGGTTACATCAAATACAGTGTCCCATTGTCTGAAGAACAATTTTCTGTCAAGAAATTGTTTTGAATGATCTTTGGTTAGTAACAGACTTTTACTATTAAATGCAGTCCTGTTTATCATCATCAGTGACTAATTTAGTGGTGTATAGTTCCCTATGTACCACTGTGTCCATACTGGGAAACAACAAAGTGGTCCAAAGAGGACTTAGAGCCCTGATGTCAGATAATTAGTTGTGCATTGGTTGAGACCTGAGCAGTATCAGGATTTTTGCACCACTTCTGTTCATTAGTCTCAATATCACTCTTAATAGAGTGATATTGTGCTTTGTTCCTAGGATCCCTAGTCAGTTGCTTTTGGCAAATAAGGACAAAAAGTGTGAGCAAGTTGTATTTTTTATGCACGTTGATGTTTTAAAAGTTGTAAAATAGGCAGGAGTTTAGTTGATAAGCATCATTTAAAGAACATTCAGCTATCAACAAAAGAAATTATTCATTATGAATGAGATTTTGAGTGGTATTTTGGACCCTGAACTGAAGACAGCTGGCCACATCCACAGAAGCAAAGTTGTACATTCAGTTAAGTAAAACCTGTGAGATTTCATTCAAAGGGACCTTAAAAAACTTTGGAGATGTGGATGACACATGTTACAATCCTTTAAAGAAAAAAAACAAAAAATCACATTAGTATCAGATGTCAAGGCATTGTAGAATAATTGAATGATTTCAACTCTGTGAAAAGCTTGTAAGAATATGCCACTATTGTTGCTGTAGGCCTTATTTTATAGAAAAAGCATAAGGAAAAGAAAGTTTCAAACAACCCATGTGAAGCCTTATAACTGAATCTGTTGAAGCAGATACTTGGCTAGATTACAGTGAGCCTTCAACAGTCTGTTGAGTGTTGGTGGACGCAGAGTGGGAAGGTTGAGTTAAGAAAACATAGTTTTATTGCCCAGTGTTTTCTGTGTGTACTTCTGGAGCACTGTGTCAAAACACCAGTGCACTGTATCTATAGTGCTGGTATCGGCTCCCAGAGCATCACTGTATTTCCACCAGGATGTCAGTTCATATGTCAGTTGAACATCAAATGAAAATTATATTGATGGAAACAATAACAGAAACAAACCCATATTGCAGTCTTCTTCAAATAATTTCTCATTATGCCTCATCCTGCAATGTTTTCAGACTCTTCATGCCTGCTGGACACAGGCAGCAACAGGCCTTCACTCTGCCAGGCAGTTTCCTCACAGATACACTCAGCAGCAGAAGTCTTGTCAGTTATTCCTAAATATATTCATCCTTCTTTGAGGTGGAGGACTGAGTTCAGGGATAATTAAAATATCAAGTCTCCCATTACGAACTCTACTTTGTAGAAGCTTGCTGGCTACAACACTGCTTTCTGGCACCAGCAAGTGAAAGAATAATTCATCCTTTGTCTCCTATGTTATTTTTTACTTTGCCAGGATGCAACAGCTCTTTTCAGGAGACCGTGGGTCATCTGAAGAATCATGCCCACAAACTCCAGTAGAGCACATCCAAGAAGATGGCCAGGAACCATCAGCTGGTTCTCTTGTTCTGCAATCTGAATTGCCTCTTTCAGACACTTGCTGGGAGAAGAGTTAAATATCAGTCTTGAATACTGCTTTTCAAAGACAGCCATGTCATTACTCATTTTAAAGTAAACAACTCCTGCATTACACAGTAGAATGAGCTAGGTGTTTCTTGTACTATCTATAAATTGGTGGTTTTGTCTCGTGTTCTCTAGTTTCTTTATTTCCTGTGGGTGATCAATAAAATGTAAACAAAACTGATTTACTGATGTATATACCTTTATGGCAAAACCAATTTCCAACACTGAAATCATATAACGGCCTTATCACTCCCTTTTATTTCAGCAATATTTGGACATGGTTCATGCCTCTGTAGAAGATGAAGACATGATGAGATATAATCTGACCACAATTGTATTCCACTGGCTTTATGTTTACAAATCTACCATTTTCTTCCTCTGCCATCAGATTTCTACTTTATTTTTTTTCCCCTTTCTTTCTTCTTGCTCTTTTACACGTTCTTTCCTTGTTACTCTCTTCAAAGTTGTTTTTTTGGCAAAATTTTGTTTTCATGCACTTTTCCTCAACCAACATAGACTCTTCTTTTATGATGAAGAAGCCAAGGAATGACAGTGAAGGTGTATCTCTAACAACCAATTTAAACAGTGAGGAGTTTAAATGGGTTGTAGATCCTTTTCATAGTTCATCCAGACTGGTCCTATGAGCTGTCAGAAAGAGGAGCTTCTGCAGACACCATTATTGGTGGTATTAATGATCTCATCTCCTCTGACGTAGGAAACACAACAGCTAGTGGTCAAGGTGGCTGGGAGTAAGGAATGTACTGTATTTCTTAAACGGAAGAAGACCAAATGACCACACAGCCACTGCTGCTAGTTTTGAGGAAAAAAAAATGTACTAAAAAGGTACTTTTGGTTGCATTTGTGCAACGTTTGTTTGTCTTGGGTTACATGTTATATTTAAGAGAGTCAAAATTTTTCTGTGCTTTGTGACACTTCCATCATGAATTCAAAGTGAGTGATAGGAACTGTGTGGTAATGGTTAATGACATGAAATCTTTGTTTTATTCCAACACAACCAGCTGTTTGAGATGCTCCTATTCTGTGACATGTTAGAAGGACTATCAGTGCCTGATTCAGATAGGACCATACTTCTACTAGGACAAACCAAAGGTATGTTTGATTTATGTCATGCAAAAGACGATAAGCGAGAGCAGATTTAAACATAGAATTATTCTGAGTTACCATTACAATCTCTCTGATCTCTGAGTTTTAAGGGCAAACATATGTCAGGTCTGGATCATGGAAAAAAATACAGTACTGATGTAAGATGCAGGAAGAGCAATTCTCCTGGTCCTATGTTTTTCATACAGAGATTCACTGAATGATGGCAAAGGAACATTTCAGTCCATCAATTGACTGGTTGTTGTAGTATTTGTTGCTGTGGTGCTTATTTGTTTTGCTAAAGGAAATGCTTCAGCAGGGAGAGCACACACAGCCTGGCACAAAACAGAGTGTGCCCACATTCCTGACAATGACAGTTTACTTAGCTGTTTTCAGCTGGCTGTTTAGAGCACCCATTTTTTCCTGAAAAAGGGGAAACATAATCATACCATGGAGAATCATGGAATTGGGCTGCTGATTTCACCACCAGATCCAAATTCTTCCATCAAAAACATTCGTTGGGCAACAAGGCATGCGTTTATGCACTGCCGTGGCAGGCTTTTGATCAGTTTTCCATGATGACTTTCAGACAGATCAATATTACAAACCCAGGCATGGTAGCCTTAGGCACCCACTGGTCTCCAAGCTGTTACTCGGTCATAAACTTATTCTCTAAAAACTCAGCTTTACATTGCATATGAGTTTTGTACTTTGTGCACTAAAACCCTTAAGGGTTGGTTCAGGATATTTGCAGGTATTTTAGCAGATGAGATGTCTATGAGGTGTAGAAGGTGGCAATGGCTCATCTGGGAAATGAGAAAGGGTATGAGCAAGGTTTGTACAACATGGAAGGCAGTGGAGAGGGTGAGGAAGAAGGTGTTCACCCAAATTATCCACTAGTAAAACAGTGCACAGTTTAAAACAGGTGAAAGTCACTTTAGAGAGCAGGCAGTGCACTTCTGAAACATGTTACTGCAGGAGCCACAGCGAGGAATTAGACCAAACCTCCAGGATTAGACAAAAGAAAAACAGGTCCAGAAAAGACACCATTTGGAATGGGGAGAAACGTTACCTCTGGCAGCCCCAATTCAACAGATGTTTTTATACAATTGTTAATGTTAATCTAGAAAAACTGATCTCCCTAGGATGCCTTGTACAGAACAAGTTGGGGAGGATCTTTTCTCTCCTCGGTGGCTGTCTAGCAAGCTCAAGAAGGCTGGCTCATTTAGGTTGAAGTTAGCTTCAGCTTAAACCTCTCCCCATATAAAGAAAATTTAACTTAATAACATCATGACGTAAGTAAAAAGCAGTCATATAGTAGAAACAAAAAACTCAACCCTTTGAGCTGTTTTTAGAGCAAAATAAATGGGCAAATCCCAAATGAATCAGTGTCATATATTTTTTTCCCACCATGTCAGCCATCTGCTGACATAAAGGCAGAGTTTGGCCACAGTGGCTCATCTACGTCTTTGTCCCCCTGTGGCAACAGGATTTGAGAAAATCGCAGTACTTCAGCAAAAATGGCCAGTACCTTGATCCAGGTTCTGTGTACTTTTGACTGCTGGGAAATATCACTGCTGGTCTTGCTTTAGCTGGTGAATGAGAACTAAGTGGATCCTTTTTTTTTTTTTTTACATTAGTTTCAGGAATAAGATTGTAGCCTTTGATTCAGAAATTACTTCCAATATTCATTTTAATCCATTTCTTTGAATTTTTTGGTACTAACCGCTTCAGCAGTCAGTTATTGTTTTACTCACTAAACCCACACCACAAATTACTCTGGTATACTGGCTTCCAACTTGTCTTTGTTCACAATAACCCCAAATTCCTCGTTGAATGGCAATCCATGTGTAAGATTTCTGTGAAAAGGAAAGATAACCCCTTCCTGGAAAGTGTACCATACATAATTATGACTCAGTCCGAAAAACAACAAGAACTGCCTCAGTGTTTTGATTTGTCATCTCCGCTGTGTAATGTTAAGCAGTCTTGATAATCCAGAGCAATAACACATACTGCCCTATTTCAAGTTTTCTTTGTACCATTCTTTGCACCAGAATTGACAAATTCCTCTGCCTTATCTTCTGGGTGTCTATGCCTTAGCTGACCTTTAATTAGCACAGTCTATTACCTAGAGAGGAATCCTGTTTCTAGCCTCAGACTATCCCTGTCTGCGAAGTGTGGAAAGGGTACATATATAAAAATACATACCCATAATATACTCATAATAATATGTGCCAACCATACAATAATGTAAGACAATGGCCTATGGCAGTAACCACCTTTTTCCACCCTTCACCAACACTGCACAGTTGTAGACTATGATTACTATTAGGTAGAAAAGAGAGACTGAAAACAGTTCTACAGATGGGACACTGTCCTTTATGCTGATCCTAAGAGAGACCAAATCTTCACCCTTTCCCTCTTCAGAACCAGGTGATTTGGGCCTCCCTTGTTTCCTAGGAAAGATTTTTCCTGTGGAAGGATGCTTTGTGTATTTACTTCAAGCTTATTCTCACCAAGCTGTGGTGTGCAAAGTAGCATATTGACTTTCTGCTTCATGCCTTGCTATGAATCCAAGATTAGCATGGGTTGATTGCTTGTGCTGGGATTTTTTGATGCAATGGTTTTCACCAAGTTTACTATTCCAAGAAGTCTGTCTCACAGGCTAACAGGAAGAAACAGTGCATGAAATGAAAAACATTCTCTTGACTAGTGTTAGTATAAACTGAATTTTAATTGAAACTAGTCACAAAAAGGCATCCAGATAGGATCCAGAAGAAAAATTAGTCACCAGCCTGGTAAAGCTGTCTGTACTAAGTCCTCTTTTTATGTTAACAGTGAACAGAGTCAGTTTAAAATAATAGTCACTGGAAACCAAGACAAATAAGACTGATGCTGACTTTGTATAAGTGGAAATGAAACAACATAAAAATTTTAAATTACTTCAAATAAATACACATCTGTTTGTCCAGTAACCAACTCTCACTCTACAGGAAACCTTTCTTTTTCCATTCCTGTTCTGTTCTGCTTCACCATCCCAAATGGCATCCTGACTTTCTTTCACTTAATTTTCTGTAGTATAAATCATATTTTAATGCTTTCTTTTACTTAATTTTTAGAAATCTAAATGATCCAGTATTAGCATGTTCATCAGTCTGATAATTCATTTTGCCTGCAGGAATTCCTTGGGCCATATAAACAGTTTTGTTTCAGACAGCTTATTCCCAGAATATAGAGCTACTTGACAACAGGGAACTGAATTAGAGTTGCATGTAGGCTGTGGACATGCACTGTCTTGGGTTCTAGCTAAACCACCAGCTGGAGAGGTTACTGAAGGAGAACTTCATCCCCATGTGCTCATCACGTTCTCTCTGTGGCTCCTAAGTCCAACATCCATCAAAAAATAGATGAGTCAATTTTAAGAATTTAAAGAAGGGGGCACTGTTAGAGCTGTTTATTTTGACTGAAACAAGTTATGGGAAGTCACATGAGGAGCCTGGCTAGCAGATCAGAGGGGATGATAACTTCCAGTAGCAGAGTGCAGGGGCAGTTGGGGTATTCACCTTTTTGTTGGCACAGCTGCAGCTGGAAGAGAGCATGTATCCATAGACTTTCACAAATGCCAGCTGCAAGAGAGATGAGAAACCCAGAAGAAATGCCGTATAGACATGTCAATGTGCAAGCAGATTGAAGCAAAACATCTTGGACTTGTAGTGAACTTATTCCTCTCAAGGCATGGACCTTTGCCATTTACATCTGTGACAAATAATTCCGAGTTCTCAGGCTGACTTGAACTGCATTAAATGAAAGGACAGTTTATCACACATCATAAGATGAGTGTCAACTTGCTAAACCACATAATTAGATCATGTGTCTGAGCCCTACAATTCTTACTTATGCACCTAGAGAAATAGATTGAATTTCATAAGCACTGGGAATCCAGGCATCTCCTGTTGACTTAGTCATTCCAAAGGCAACTGTAAGGTACTCAACTTTTTGGAAAATAAAATCATTTATATCCTTGCATGAGGGCCAAGGAACCTACTTTAAATACATTTGTGTTAATCTTTCAGTCTGTACAACTAAAGGCAAGGAAATAAAGCTCATTTAGAAAAGCAAACTTTAAATGCTGCCTCACTTATTTTAAAATACTACAAAACCTGCAAGAATACTCAGAGTAGATTTTACAGCAACAGAATTATAGTGGTTTGGATGACTGTGGCAAGATCTTAGACTAGTGTAGTCATGGTTAAATTTCTTCTAAGTACATAGATTCTTTTCTTCAGAATGGAAATCTGTTATTCCTGTCAAATGTAAATCAGACGTTAATTTCTAAATCTAAATGCTGTTCCAAACACTTCATCATCTGGTATCTTTCAGATACATGTATGAAGATCTTTCAGCCTTTATGTTTAGTCATAAAAGAAACTACTTATATAGCCAACAGCAATCTCTGAATAATGAATGCAATTACATTTTGCCTCTTCACTGATTATACTGTATCTTTCACAGTGTATTTACAGGTGGAACTGCCCCACTATGAGGGATGGAAGGCTTTATGGTGGTTTTGTGCTTTCTACTCAGAAGTTTCATGAGGGTGAGGCAGAGCAAATACTCTCACAACTTGGTTGTTTCTAGATTTGAATGTGCTTGGTAATGGAGACCCAGCTGTGTTTAGCCATATTAGTAGTCACCTTGTTCAAGTTCAGTGTCTGACTGGTGTTGCAGCTGTAAAACTCTGTGTGGCGTAGTGCAGTGAGTACAATTCAACCAGTGCATGTTTTAGTGTAGTGAAGGCTCCTGACCTTTCAAAGAACAGAGACAGGGAGTGGGAGGGTGAAGCTCTAAACAGTAGAAGATATATATATTAAAAAAAAAAAGCTACTTCTCTGCATGTACCCGCACATGCTTATTCTTTTCCATTACATCAAAATTATGTACAATATACCATAGCACACTCATTTTTATAGGCGAAGTTGTAGATATTACAGTATCTACTTTCCATCCCTCCTTTCCTAATCTCCCTCGCATATTCTAGTGAAGTCAATGGTGCAGAAACAGATCCTCTGTGCACAAAGTTCATACATCAAGCACCTGAGTGTAATAGGAAGGAAAGGCAGCTGTGAACTCCTTTTATCACTTCCCCAGACACAGATCAGCCAGTGTCTCATAGTGTTTGGGGAGATGAGGGACACCTCATCTGCAGTGGTGTCATGGGGAAAGATGTGCTGGCTGAAATCTGGAAAGAACTAAGATGATACATGCTTTTCCCAGACAAATAGTGCCCTGACATCAGCCAGGTCCCAGAGGGTACTATGCCCAAACCTGTTGTTCTCTCTCCACTGACAACATCAGCAGCAGTCAAAGCCCCTCTGAAAGTCTGTTCAACCCAACATACTTTTATTTAATCCAGAACTGAACCTAACCATTTATTTTAAATTTGAATTTAATTGGACCCCCCTCTAACCATTTTTTGTATGTGTACATATGCATATATACTTGCTTTTTGTGTATTTCTGTATGTACGTATATAGAGTCATAGAGTTGTTTAGGTTGGAAAAAGCCTTTAAAATCACTCCCAAGCTTACCACTGAATCATGTCCCTAAGCACCACATCTACACATGGTCATATGAACACCTCCAGGGACTCAACCACTTCCCCGTGTAGCCTGTTCCAATGCTGCAGAAATTTTTCCTAATGTCCAACCTAAACCTCCTCTGGCACAACTTAGGCCATTTCTTCTTGTCCTATCACTTGTTAACTGGGAGAAGAGACTGGCACACACCTCACTACAACTACAACTACAACTTTCAAGTAGTTGTAGAGAGCAGTAAGATCTCCCTTCAGCCTCCTTTTCTCTGGGATAAGCAATTCCAGTTCACTCAGCCACTCCTCAGAAGAATTGTGCTCTAGACATTTCACCAGTTTTGTTGCCCTTCTGTGGATGCACTCCAGCACCTGAATGTCTTTTTTCTGGTGAGGGGCACAAAACTGAACACAGTACACAAGGTGTGGTCTCACCAGTGCCGAATACAGGGGGACAATCATTTCCTGGAGTGGAAATCCTTCCCACTTTTAAATGTTTCTTCTTCAGTACAAACTGGCTCAAATCAATTCAGCACCATCAAATCAGACAATTAAGGCCTTGAATGGAAAGTCAGTTATGGGTAAATTTGAACCAAACTGTATTATGTCTTAACGGTATACTGCAAATGTTTATGTACATGTTTGAAGTGGAAGCTATGTGATTCAAGCAACTGGTGGGGTCAGCATGAATTAAAACATATTAGTTCTTGTTAAGCTGAAGTCTCAGACATTGATTCAGTAAGCAATCTCCTCAGCTGAGACACAATCACTGATCATTACTGTCCTGTCCTAATGTGGCAAAAAAAGATGCTATCTGGAGGGTGAGACCCAACATCTAATTTTGATTCATATTTGCAATGCATTAGGCATCCATATCTGGCTAGTAAATGTATCTCAGCTGACTCTTGGCATCTTCTTAAAAAATTATCATTCAGTTTCTGACTATGTGAGCATTTAGTCTGGGTTCACAGATAGATTTAAACACATAACTCCTGCTTAATTGCTTTGAAACCATCAAATTTCCAAATGTGATCCCTCTTGACCTTTACTCAACTGCTTTCAGGCCTTGCAAGCACTTGCATTTTCTGTCCATTAGATTTCTCAACCTTAATGCAACATGTATCAATTTAGTACTGGTCTGCTTCACCTGGCTGGTCTGGTAGGTGGGTTTGGAACACTTTTACTAATGAAGTATCACCATAGTAGAAGTGCTTCCACCCTTTTGCCTCAGATCATATTCAGCTCCATCCTCCTATTGTTATTGAACTGCAAGAAAAGCTCTGAACTGCAATGTGAGAGAATTGGGATAATTTCCATCATCTTCTGAAAGGTCTTTGCATGTCCCAAACATTTAGACATGAACATCATAAATTCCAGGAAACAGACTGCTCTTGAGATCCTCTTTGATGTTCTGAATAATAAACTGCATTATATGAATAACCACATGCCCATTAGGTCAGAGAGAGAGAATGAATGGTTTTACACACTCACACTCTTGGGTGGAGTGTTCCCATGACAGAGGAAGCATCTTGCCTGACATAGTTCTTGACTTCTTGACTATGCCATACGGAAGCTTTACCTCTGGGAGAGGAATCCCACTTCCTTGACTCACAACTCTTCTAGACTCTGACCTGTAAAATAGTGCTTTTTGCCATAAGGCTGTTTTAGAACATCTAATACTCATGTAGTTTGATGTTATCCGGGATGTGAGAAATTCTGCTTTGAATTCTTATACGAAAAGAAATTAAATCATAGAATCATAGAATTGTCAGGTTTGGAAGGGACCTTAAAGATCATCTAGTTCCAACCTCCCTGCCAATGGCAGGGACATCTCCCACTAGATCAGGTTGCTCAGAGTGACACCCAGCCTGGTCTTAAAAACTTCCAAGGAAAGGTCTTCCACCACATCTCTGGGCAACCTGTTCAGTGTCTCACCACCCTCATGGGGCAGAAATTCTTCCTAATGTATAACCTGAATCAACCTATCTTTAGTGATAGTGGATCCTCATGGAGGCACTACTGAGGCAGATGAATAACGAAGTGCACTTTCAGGTTCCTCTGATGGTCACAAGCCTGACATTCACTTGCAATGGGCAGTTCTTTCATCCAACCCCTGCCACTATCCTCTGTGACTCTGGGGGTGTGGCTGGAGTCCTTGTCAATGAAGACTGAGGAAAAGAAGTCATTGAGAACCAAAGCCTCTCAGTATCACTTGCCACTAGTTCTCCCATTTTCTTTCTGAGGTGGGCCACACCTTCCCTAGTCTTTTTCTTGCCATTAATATACCTACAGAAATTTTTGGTGTTTCCCTTGATCTCCCTGGCTAGACTTAATTCTAACTGAGCTTTAGCTTTTCTAACCAGGTCTCTTGCTGCTCAGGAAGCTTCCTTCTATGCCTCCCATTCTAGCTGTCCTTCTTTCCACTCCTTATAGAGCTTCTTTTTGAATGACAGCATGCCCAGGAGCTCCGTGTTCATCCAGGCAGGTCTGTTAGCATTCTTTCCTGCCTTTCTCTTTGTATAGTTTGCTCCTGGACATGGAGAAGGTGATCCTTGAATAATGACCAGATGTCCTGGGCACCCCTACCCTCTGGGGCTTTGTCCCATGGCACTTTGGGCAGTAGATCCCTGAAACAATCAAAGTCTGCACACCCAAAGTCCAGGGTCGTAAGCTTGGAATACATCCTCCTAGCTGCCCTGAGGATCTTAAATTCCATCGCTTCATGGTCATTGCAGCCAAGGTTGTCCCCAAGTTTCACATCAGTCACCAGCCCTTTCCTGTTGGTCAGAACAAGGTCCAGCATAGCCTCTTTTAAATTAAATGTCATATTCTTCTCTTCTCTGGTCCCATTTCTACTAGCCCCCATGTTGCTGCTGAAAGGTCACCATAGCTGTAATCTGTGTAAGTTTAGCTCAGCATAGGCAGCTTGAGATAGAAGAGAGCTTCCCCTGGGTTCAGTTCAGATTAATTATCACAAGCGGCTGCTGGCCCATGCAGTTGTGAGGGACTGCAGCTGGGCAGGGACACAGCTGGGAAAACAACTGAATGAGCCATTGGGACATTTGATACCATACTGACATCACGACCCCTATACAAGGAGAGGGGTATGCCAGAGTAGGAGCACCTCTTTCCACTTTGTTTTAATGTGTAGCTTCAGCATGGCTGGAGCAGGGAAAGTGGCATTTCAGGCACAGGTTAGAGCCTCTTGGCCTCTGTCACTCACTTTATATATCATTTCATTACTATTATTGTTAGTGCTGTTGGGTTGTGGAATTTTTTCATCTTTGTGTTCTTTTATTAAACTGTCTTTACCTTAACCTACAGAGTCTCACCTTTTCTTCTTCCTCCTTATTTTCCTTCCCATTTCCCAGTAGGGGCTGTGAAGGCAGAGGGGAAGCGGTAGGCAAGTGGATGCATGGTGTTTAGCTGCTGGCAGAGGTTAAACCACAACAGAGCTCAGGGTAGAGAATTCTGATTTAAAAATCACCAATTGTCTGCAATTTGGAGATTAGGAATAAGTGGGATTTCAGATATTTCCTCTGGTTTGTTTATAACCACATTTGATTTTGTGGATACAGCTGGTAAGGATTCAGACCTCTCTGAATATTGTGAAAGGAGGGTAGGATTCTTATCTCTCAGGCTGTAGAGTTGATTAAGACATCTGAAGAGCAAAACTGCAGTACAACAATGAAAATCCCATCCTGAGCATCAGTCTTCTAGAAGTCTATATCTCATTGATTCACATTAGTCTAAGTGCTTTTTAAAAGTTAGGACACCATCTGTCTGGTACAGGGAACAACTATTTTCTCTGGCTGCAGAGCAATATCTATTCCTAGAGTAATAGCAAATGTAGTGGCCTTCAGCAACTTACTATCAATTAGATATAAAGTTTGCTTCCTGGACTAGAAGTTTTTTCTTCTTCTGCCTTTCCTGTCTGCTTGCACTGTTATACTTTGAGAGCAAAAGATTCATCACTATCTCCCTCCAATGGCAAATTTTGGTAATTTCTTTCTGCAAAAGAAAAAAATATATTCAGAAATATTACAGTGCCTACTATTTACAGAGTTTTTTCCAGTCTTATGAATAGAGGGAGAGACTGACAATTTTAAAAGTCAAATACTCATTGGAACATGAGTCACATAATAAATGAGAATTGTTCGTTGTAAGTATTTATTTATATATAATAGAATCACAGGTTTGAGGCAGAGGATCATTCAGGCTGAGTGTTAGCTCAGGAGATTTCTGGTCCAACTTCCTTCTCACATCAGGACCAGCTGTATGGTCAGACCAAGATGCTTAGGGCTATGTACATTCAGGTGTGGAAAAATGCCTGAGATGTTCAGTTGTCCTCAGCATAAAAATGTTTTTCCTTACTCCCAGCCTGAATGTCTCATTTCAGCTCATACCTGTTGTCCCTCCACCTCCCACAGCCTAACACAATGAAGACCATGGCTGCATCTTCTTGACCACCCCCCTCCCCCCACCCCTACCATGGGTGCTGAGGGGCTGCTGTTAGCAGTGTGATCTTTTCCTGAAACTAAACCAGCCCCATCACTTACCTTTCCCATACAGGAATAGTGCTCTGGTTTGACCACTTCAGAGCCCTCCACTGAGCTTGCTCCAGTCTGCATATGTCTTTTCCATGTGGTGGTACCAGCTAAAAGCAGTACCTACATGTAATCTGATGAGTACTGAGCTGAGAGATCATGTACTCTAGTCTCTATGCTCCTATTAATATAACAAAATATCAAGCCTGAGAAGACTCCATTGTGTATCTTCCATGTTAACGTGAGTGGCTGGACATCTCTGTCCTTCCAACGTCTGGATGAAGACAGCTGGCAGCAGGACCCTGCTGATGGCTAGAGGGTCAGGAAGAGGCACCTTTCTCCAGCTCTGCCCTGGGGAGAAGTACTTGAATGGCAGCCCTGATACTTTACAGGACCTTTCCTTTCAGAGTGTGAAGAGGGTCTGGGCCAGGACAGAAACCTTCACTCACAGCATGTATCATTTACTGAAACTGTGGAAAATATGATTATGGCTCAGTTGAGAACACAGATCACACAAGTCAAGGTCAGGTCTTGCTGTGGTTTCACCATTTCCCGGTAGCAGTTGCAAGAATTTCCATGCTTTTCTGATCTGAATTTCACTTGGAAAATATGTAAATGGCTATTTTCATTGCTTGTACCAGCCTAGTCAGAAACTCACGCTGAGGAACATGGACAGGTTTCAGAATTTTCACAAATAGTAAAGTCTTCATACTTCTCTCAAGAGATGCTAAAGAGTCAAGACATTTGACAGCATAGCTGTGAAACAGCTCAGCGTAGCAAAGTTATGACAATTCGGCGTGTGGCACTGTGAGGCCTGCATGAGGCAGCAAGACACATGCTATTGAATTCCAAAGAATCCTTATTACTAGCTATAGGTTTTGTTGTCACTACTGAGAACAACCCTATTCTCCTCATATCTTGCTTCAATTTAGTCAGTAACATGGTAATGTAGTAAATAATAAATCACTAACCTTTCAAATGATGAAACACTTGATAAAAAAAAAGTTCAAAATATTAAGTGCATGCAGTTTTTCCAAATAGATTCAAATACTATGATCATAGAGCTTGCAACTGATTTCAGGGATTAAAATGGTGTGTTTGACATATGTGTATGCGTATGTATAATGTAAGACATGGAATAAAATTTGAGGGATAATTTATTCACAAAATCTAATTTGACAAAAGAAGTTTCAGAAGAGCCTTTGAGAATTGCAAGTCTTGGTCACATTCACTGTCAGCGAGACTGAGGTGTCACTCCAGCTGTCTCTAGCAAAGAGCCATCATCTGTGAGATACTTCAACATATGAAATCTCAAAACTTAGATGTGGAGAAGCAGAGAGAAAAAGAAAAAACCCTTTAAGCAGAGGCAAAGCAAAGCATTTTTATGCCTGTGTTATAACATAAGTGAAGTTTTCCCCTTCCTCCAACCCTCAGCAGGTAGCAATCAGCACACTCAAGGCAGAACCAATACAACCGAACAATCAGGTCATTTTGCAGAGGGCATCTGAATATCTGAAATCCATGGAGAATCAAATTTTGCAGCTTTTGCTTTGCCAGAAGAAGACTGAAAACTTCATTCCCTGTTCCTTAGCACCTGTAACTTGTAAAGGTTAGGATCCTGGTGAGAGCTGTCAGTGAGGCAACCATGCCTGGTGAGAGGCACTTGAGCTGGGCCAGGCTTTCTCCAACTATAAGGAGAGGGGTATGCTTTCTCAAACTTATTTAGGCTTTCTCCAACTATCCTATGTATGCTATCCCATGTAACATGAAAGCCTGGGAGATTGCTTGTCTTCCTTTGTCACCCTAAACCATTTATTTTTTCATAGCAAAGGAGCAGTTCTATCTTCTGATTGCTCTGCACTGTGTTCCTCTATTAGATAATCCAGGGTGATGCCTCTGGGAACACAACACTAAAGTGTCCCCAAATCAGGTCAATAAATAACAGGGAAGATAATGCCCTGTATCTACTTCTTGCAGGTACATTGCTCTGGCCTGAACAGTAAGCATGTAGGGAATTAGATGCTGGTTTTCTTTCTATCTCTTTTTTAATGCCTTTGGTCTGTTGATGTTACTGACTGTCCCATTTCCTCCTGTCTCTTTCTGTGATGTCCAAGTCCTCAAAGCAGAAATAAGCCAAATCTAAAGGATACCTTGTCTAAAATTCTTGTTGTATGAAGATCTCTCGCTTAGTCTTCCATTGTGGAGTAATTGTTCAAAAGCTTCAACGTACCAAATGTACATTATTTTACAAGTATAGATACATAGGTGAATTCAGGAATGAGCCAGCATATTAAAAAACCCAAAAAGATTGAAAAGATGAAATATAAATTGAGCTGGAAACCCTCATGTAATGTTCACCCTTAATAAAATAATATTTTTACCATTGTTACTTCCTATTATAAACAGCAAATGGTAAATTTTAAGCAAATAATAACCTGAAACTCCATTTTTCTGTCAGCAATCTGAGAGAAAGCATTTATCCTAGTTAGAAACTTTTTGTTAGGATGAGTGATTTCATACATTGCAGGAAGAAAAGGTACAGCTGTCTGAAGGCCAGACAGGAAAGTGACATTTTCAAGTGAGGAGCTGCATACAAAACTTAAGCGGGGACCAATATTTCCTAGTCTTATGGTTTTCCTCTCTGTACATTTCCCATGGCCTGAATTACTTCTTCAAAACTTCCACAACAAATTTTCACACTCAGCAACCTAAATTTCATAAAAGTAAAAGGTACGATGATTCTTAAACAATGGATTCTTGGCGAGAACAGTCTCTAACATTTCAAATGCCGTTGGTGAACGCGTGTTGATCACTTGATATGAGGTAATGTGTGGACATACTTCTTTGATAACTTTTAATGATAACCAGTAGGGATTAGATATCTAACCGAATAACAGTAGTGATACTTTTTCTCAACAAAGTAAAATTTGCTTAATGGACATGTGGGCAAATGATGCAGTACATTCCTATCTGTACTCCAGTCTCTCATTTCTCCAACACTTCAGTTCCTAAATATCACTTGAATTTTACTGACTCTGGGCTGAGGTCCTGTCTGACAATGTGTCTGAGTACATTTCAACACAATAAGATTCCAACCTTTAAAAGAAATACATTATACCCTATTCGATATACAATTTATAGTTTACATAATACAAAATACATTAACAGAAATACATTCTGAAGCGTTTTTCCAAAGGAGCAGGGAAAATGGGAAAAGAGTTTAAAGAAATTGCCACACCAAACAAGCAGTGAAATGTCTGTCCAAGTCCTGCCATGGGCAGCTCTGAAACACATTATAGCACATCGTGTTCTCTATGCAGAATCCCACAGACATACAAGAGAGCAAATATTTATTTCACAAATTTGGACCCTGTAGCGGAACATAAACATTTTGTATGTTGCCTGTAGCTCATTATTACAGATCCAATGTTACATTTCTCAGAAATCAATCACCTAGGGTGCACTTTGTACTGAGATCCAGGGTAGGCAAGGAATAATAAGGCTTTGGATTTTGACGATAGTCCAGATGTAAGTATAGGTGTATCCTCCAGCAGCCTGCTAGAGAGCTCCGAGTACCTTGACTGCGGGCCAATCCCATCAGTATTGTACTGTTTATGGTCCATTCCTCACATTCACAGCCAGCCCTGGAGTCGGCTCTGTCTGGACGGTCCAAGAGAGCTGGGTGTTCTTGGCCAAGGAGCGAGTGTTTTTCCGCAGCTGGGATAGAAAGGACTCAAGTGGGTACTTGTGAATGGGAGGAGAACTAGACAGGTTTCTGCTGAAGGGAGGAGGAAACTCCTGGTCAGTGGTAAGCTGTTGGCGGAAGAAGAGCTATACACGCATGTATTTCAGGAAAGAAAACACAGAAATCTTGATGGGGACCACATTTGTTTCTCCACTGAAAAGTCTGATATTTGACATGTCACCTGGAGGTCTCAATTGATAAGCATGAGAGATACATAGTCTCGCATGTCTCTGGAGGTATTTCCATTCTGGGGAGGAACATCAAGTATGACCTCTAAAAAATTTTGAGATGCACAGGAGTGCACTGCATCTAATGCAATATGAGCCCTTAATAATTTACTCTTTTTTCCATTAATTAGAGGCAATTCTTCTTCATCCACAGTATCCTTTTGCAGTATCAGGTAACTTAAATCTGTGACTGCAAGAAACATCTGTTTTATAAGCTGAAACAAAATACCCTGTAGTCTTATAAAAATGATATTTAACCCAAGTGTGCATTGGATTCTTTAAACAAGCATGACATGAATTGCATAAGCTAGCTATAAAAAAAAATTGTCAATGTTTGTTCTTAAATTATTACACAGGAATAGCTACGAATCTCTCTTTGTGTTACTATACAACATAACAAATGAACTGTTTATGATTTTGTTTTTCACAGATCAAGTTTTCTTCACATCTTCTGAATGAGCCATGTACAAATTTTGCAGTTTTCACAGTCTACCATCATCAAATCACTATCTCTGGCTCAATCCTATTTGTTAGCCATTTTCTTTCTTGGCTGCAGGGATGGTACCCACAGAACAAATTTGGACAAATTTATGAACTGATCTAACTAGGACTCTCCCATCCATGATACTAAGCTTTTCTATTACCCAGTATTGTCTGGGAACAAACCACCTTTTCTCACCTGCATGTTGTGAATCTCAGGAGAGGTAGAATAAGGTGCTAAAAGACCAGTTGTGCTCATTTTATATTACATGTGGGAAATCCCAGACGGAATATCTGGGAGAAAATTAAGAGTGTTAGTGTTTATGCTGAGAGGCCTTTACTGAGAACCAGACCCTGGTTCTCCATTTCCCTGATTGTGCTAACAGCGCGAAGAAGGAATTAATCAAACTCTTCCCCATTGCTTACACTTCTAAGACCCGTGGATTGACAGAATAAAAAGAACACAGTATTGTTCCTTGGTGAGAGGAACAGTATGATGAGATAAGATCTTCTGAGACATCAGTAGTAAAACTTGCATTAATACCCATTAATATAAGGGTGAGTCAGGAGCTGGTTCCCTTAGGGTACCACTGATAAAGGGTAGTAGATAAAGGTAGTAAGCTCAGAAGCCTAAACAGTATATCTGGTATCTAAGTAACCCTTTAGATATCTTCTTCCTATAGACTATAGAGGAAATCTGATAGAATTCCACAGCTCAATTGTCCGCTCTCGTCTTTGACACTTTAAATAACTTCGTACTATCAGCAAATTTTGGCATTTTATTTCCCAGCCCCTTTCCAGAGCACTTCTTTATATGCCAAGCACAAATGCTTACAAAACTCCTTTAATGACATCTTCTGTTGTGAATAGTTGGCACAACTCTCTGAGTGTTATACTCTTTTTTGACTTGCAGAGACTCTGAAGTTAAGTACACAGCTGTGGCTTGTGCCAGCAGTTATACCACTCTGCTATTAAGTAATCACCAATAATATCTGAAAATGAGTGTCCCACTTCTTGTCCCAGTGCAATATTTGCCCCATTTTTATGATAACTGGAGAATTCCACTACACATGTGTGCTGTGCCCTCACAGTGTCTCTGATTTCCCACTACCTCCCAGGTCAGAAGGGCAGTAGTACAGGCTTCCTATACTTCCTATTGGGCCTGAATTCAAGACACACAGATTAAATGAGTTATTTGGTATGGGGTTAGTTTGTTCATTTGGACTGATTCAAGTTAGTTTGTGAAAAACAGTGCTACTCCACTATCAGCATGTTTTGTTCTGTGTATTCTGTGTTTGCATTGCAATGCCTAATCAATTGTCTTTCTACCACAGAGTTCCCACTAAAATAGTGTCCTCATTAAGGACTAAACTTAACAAATTCTCCATCCCATTTCTTAGTCTTCTTATACTGGTGTAGAAGTAAGGTATTGTTGCTCTGTTTCTCTTTCTGATACTCTATTTCAACAGTACTGTGCTTTCCACTTCATTGCATTTCATTTTCTTACAGAGCCTTCATTGAGGACAGGGAATTCATGTGTCTGTGGCAGGGGAAACACCATTCTGAACCATGTTCAGCTTGTGTTGGTCTCTTCTCTCAAATTAGTAATGATAGGACGAGGGGAAATGGACTCAAGTTGTGTTAAGGGAGGTTTAGATTAGATATTAGGAGGAAATTCTTCACTGAGAGGGTAGTTAGGCACGGGAACAGGCTGCCCAGGGAGGTGGTGGAGTCACCATCCCTGGAGGTGTTTAAAGAACGAATAGATGTGGCGCTTGAGGATATGGTGTAGTGGTTAGAGAAATGCTAGGACAAAGGTTGGACCTGATGACCCTGGAGGTCCTTTCCAACCATTATGATTCTATGATTCTATGTGCTTTCCCATACCTAATGGCTTTACCACTAGAAATCCTTTTGCCATAGCTCGAAAGCTCATCTACAGTCTTACTTTTTGGGACCAACAGCTTGGTTCGGGTGAAGTTCATTCCTTCTGTACAGGTTCTTCTTAGACAGTATCAAACACCTGATAATCTGTAAACCATCATCCTTCCAGTAGACCCCCCGCCCTCTGTTTTGCATGTATTTTCTTCCTCCAGGAGGTAATTCAAAGGATGGTACTATAGAAGTCCTTGCTTTCAACAGACTGTACCTTTGAATCTGTAACTTCTCTCCCACACTTTGCCATAAGAATGGTACACAAAAGGACCACATCAGAGCCATTGGACGCACTTCCTACAGGCCTGCCCAGGCACTTTGCAAGGTCTATCAGCTGGTCAATGAGATAGAAGACACGGGGATTTTGTGTTTATTGAAAGTCTAACACTGAAAGGGTACTGTTGCACCTAACATTCTAGATAAACATATATAAAGTCATTTTCTGGTGATTGCTCCAAATATTTTCACTCTACAGCCTGTGCTCTAAGTTTCAGAGATATTACTAGACCCTTCACTACAAGGTCAGGACCAAATTATATTAGTCAAAGGGAATTCAGTTGTGGACTTAACCAAATTATTATTATTTTCACAGTATATGACATACCATTTTTAAATTTTGAAATAGGCTTCTCTGAATCTTTACAATCAGATATTTTAAAAGCTTCCAGCAAGCCAGACAGGTACAGGTCAAGATGTCTAGTTGCCATGAACTGGAAGGAACTATGGTAGAGAACAGATCTAGTAAACTCATCTGCAAATGTGATACAATGGCAGGAGCCAAGGTGTTCCAAACTACATGCAGCTCCTCTGAAGAACTGACCGTCATCAAGCTGTTACAGGTGATCAGAGGTATGCAGGGGCTTCCAAATGAGAAGTGAGCGAGTAGACAGGCCAAATAGGTGGAGTGAGAGAATGGTAGAGATTTAAAAATTCATGAATGGTGCAATAAATGTGACTAAGAAATTATATTTAGAATGTGCAGGCTGTTTTTTAAAGGTTATATGTGTCAGTAGTCCTCATGAGACTGAATCATAATTGTTGTTTCTGAGTATATATGAAGATATGAGACATTTTTTCAAAAATTATTACTGGTTCTCCTTTCCAGTGCTGCTGAGCACCCGGTCTGGGACAAGTAATGCATGCCTCTCAGAAGTTCAGGACATCAATATTCCCTTCAAGGAAATGGAGTAAATAAGTGACCAGTTACTCATTTCATTAGGAAGATCACCTGAAATTGTTATATGAAATTTCAAGAAGCCAAATCCTTGAGATATTTTTGTTGCTCTTTTTAATTGTTGGGTTTTTTTTCTTGTTGTTAATTATGAATGTCTCAGATTATCTGTTTTGAAAAGGATCAAAATTTACCTTGTAACCCCACTCCGGAGACATAGTATAAGATATTATAAATGTTTCTTGTATTGTTTTAAGATTGTTTTTTGTAAAACCTTTGTGACTATAACTGATTCTTGTGTTGTTTTAAGATTGTTTTTTGCAAAACTTCTATGTCTTAGTACAGGTGTAGTCAAAAATTTTTATCAGTGAGCTTAAATGAAGTGCATTTTCACATGCTTTAAAATAAATTGTTCCCAAGCACCTGTGATTAAAAGAGAAACTCATAGACAAAGAGAAGATGGTGACTACAGGTCTAATTTAAAATTGGTTTCAACCAGTTTGAAGATCACAGTCCACCTGGGTAAGCTCAGACACAAACAGAACATCAATCTGCATCTAGGTGTACAAAAATAAAGTCCCAGAAACTTCACAGAAGCAATGAGTGACTCAGGGTGACTGCTTGTCAGAGGCTGTCAGATAACCAGTTCTCTCTTTTCTCCATCTCTCAGTAAAATGCTACCTTCCAGGCCAGGGCTTTAGCTGGCAACACTACCTGTGTGCTGCTGTCCCGCTTACAGTAAGACAGTCATTTGGCATTGCATTGTGATATGTGGTGAGAGAAACAGCATCCTGCAGATAAAAAAGATGATTGGTTCCTCAACAACATGTGTATGTGTACACAGAGAAAAATAGAGTGTGAGTGTTATGAAGAGCGGGGAAAAGAGAAAGAGAGACAGAGTGGAAAGAGAGCATTTTCTATCGATTAATGTTTACTATCAGTTCAGCCCTTGTACAGAGAAAATATTTTCCCCATCAGACTGCTTTTGCATTTTTTTTTCCCAAACAGAAGCTTGAAGAAAACAGGAAGAAAAAGAAATCCTCTATTTTTACAGATATCATACCAGGATGCCAGCCTTTTCCTAGGTCATCGTATCAACCTTGCTGATTGTTCAGCCCACTGTGATCTGCGTAAGTTGTTTCAGCAGTTGTGTACCAACAGCAAACATTCACTTTTTTCCTTCCTGTGTCAGTGAGCTCCTCTCTTTGCCCAGGAGCTCCTGGCCAGCTGCCACAGACAGTAGACTCACCATCTTGACTCGGTCAGATTTATTAACTCAGTCTAGATAAACACAGCTGATCAGCAGCAGCCAGTATACCTTACTCAGCTATTTTTCCTGACAACCTTTATAGTCATGGGTCACAACTGTGTTATTGACTTGAAGGTGGCTATCTCCATAGAGCTCTGGAGAAGGATGTAGTGTCAGTGAGAAGTGTGAAAACACAAGGCTCCAAAACAAGCCCTGTGAGCCTCTACAACTCCTAGGAAACAACCTTTCACAGGCTGACTGAAGAAAGCATGAATTAACAGACATGAGCTTAATTAATTCACTGGTTCCAATGGAAAATGACATTTCTTGGCCCATCCAAAGAAAGGAAAGAATGTAAGTTTAAATAAGGGAAAATTTGCTAGCCAAAAAGGCATAATTGTCTTCAGGGAAGGTGATTAATTGTCTGAGAGTTACATGGTCTGTTTAGTAAGCACCTAAGACAAGTATATAACAAATTCCCTTGAGTGTAACTTTTGTCACACTTGCCAGTTTTGTTTTCAGCTTAAAGATGTAAGTTTGTTTTGTATCAAGGATGCAGTTACAGAAACGAGTGCCAGAAACTTATATGGGTATCTGGGTTAGCTGCTGCAGGAAAGACAGCATCCTGACAGCCCCATACCGTTGTAATGATGCTTCTCAACTGCAGCAGCTCTGGGGTGGGCATAGGTGTATTAAGCTCACATTTACCAAAAGAAATACTGAGAATGAGAGAATCAAAACAGTGAGCGAAATAATGTTGTCATCCTATCTGTCTGCTGTTTAATCTGCTGCTGCTGCTCTGAATTACTCTGTGTTGCATTTCCTGGTTTACATTTTTCTTTTAAACAATACAACTGGCTGGATGCTTTCTGAAATTCTTTGTGTGGGAGTATTGAAGCTCTGCTAAACAAGCCTTGGAAGAGGAGAGTTAGTTTGATGGGTGCTGGTCAGTGAGCTCCCATTACCACCAGAGATCTGTTCTGAGAGGAAGGAGAATGGAGTCTTTTCACTACTGACAGCTGTAGCATAAATCTTTATTAGTTTTATTGTATTTGATTAAAATAGTTCTCAGCTGGGCTCTGTGTGGAAGTCAAGGCTACACTTTGCCCTTGTTTTTCACCCTGAATAGGGATTTTGTTCCTATGATCCTCTGATGTCATGAGCTCAATTTTACGCTTGATGCAATGCCCACTCACACTTTCCTGACTTCCAGCAGCATGGTAACAGGCAGACGGAGATGAGGGAGCCTGTGTGTCCAGTCATCTACCCACCAGGGCATGGGACTGAGAACAGAAAAGGAAGATGAATAGCGAGCAATCCAAATCCCAGTCCAAATGAGCTGAATAAAGTTACAGAACTGGATAAAATAGTCCCTCTTACCTTCAGACCTGCTGTCTCAGCTCTGGAGGCAATAACAAGCTGGCTTTGTTTTCATGATCCATGCTCTGGTTTGTGGAAGAAGGCAGGCAGCCAGGGGAGCTGGGGTGCGCTGTCTCCCGGGCAGGCAGTGGGCATGTGGATGTAGGCGTATTGTGAACACCTCAAAAACTCATCATTTTCCACTACTTTGATGTTATTTGGGCAAGCATGAACCTTTCCAAGGAAGTGATGATACAGTAGAAACAATATGCAATATTTTCTAAGTAACTTTTCCTTCGCCTACTATCTCAAAAAAAGTTGGTCATCTATTATTGGCATTTATTGTGTTTCAGAGTAAAATTACTTGAGAATAGAAGAGAAAAGAAAAGGAAGCAAACTATAAATGCCAGTGATATGTCATTTTCCAGGTGAGTTATATTTGGGCATCTACTTCTTCATAACACAAAATGAGCATGGGACTTGTTGACCCTAAAATTCATGACTGAATTGACAATCAACGTGTGGTGCAGTTTGGCTAATCCTGTAAGAAACCCAAGAGAAATACTGAAATTGAAGTTTTTAGTAACTCTCACTTCTAATAATAATTCAGAAAACCCTTGCTAATTCTTCCACATGTGATAAAAATGCTGAAGAAAGCAATGATCATAGTAAGCGGTAATATTTTATATTAGCTTCTGAAAGCAGCACAAATCTGTCTCAAGCACTGCTATATATCTCCATAGGCGATGTTAGAAGGGTGGTAAAAATCAGCTTTGAAGAAAAAAGTTGAAAAGCAATAAAATATTTCCTTTTTTAACTATTCAGATTTCCAGTGGTATTATTGTAAAACTGCTTAAGAGAATTGGTTACTACTAAAGTTCCCCCATCATTTCCCATTTGCAGGTCCTATTCTCAGTTGTGTATAATGTTTCTGAACTCTCGTTTGGACAAAACTTTCCATGTCTAGTGTCTGCTTTAGACTGTTTTATTTGTGGAAAAATATCAGCCAAAATGATTCACTCGTTTCCAAGTAAGAGGTTAGTTAAAAATACATTGTTACACTGTAAAAATGTTCCGGTCACTTTTCCCTGGAGGCACCGAAGCACCGCTCTCATTTGAAACCTGAAGTAGAAACTGGGCTTGGTACAAAGGCTGAGAGGAGAGCTCAGGCGGCACGAATGGGTTTTGACCACTTTTTGTTGTGTCAGTAGTAAACCAGGAGGTCCAGTTATCTCTTCTCACTGGGCTGCTGCCAGCAGATGTCTGTTAAATCTGCTGTTGGGTCATGTATCTTTTTCCCCTCAACCCATCTTCCACTCCTGTGCAGAAGCTGTGCAGTGATCTGCACAAAGCAGGGAGCCTCAGGCTGTCTGCCTAGGCCACTCTTTGCCTAGCGCAAACCATCATGGCCAAACATTGCAGATACTTCTCTCTCCTTTTCCAGTATGAACTGTATTGTAGGCATTTGGCTACTGAATTGTCAACATCTGGGAAGAGCAGTTGGTGTTTCCATGGGTAACATCTAATGGCATCTCTCTGATTTTCTTTTCTAGTTACTTTCAAAGATGAAATTGCAGGGGAATAGACCTTCTCAGTCTGTGGGCTGTACATAGGGGGAGCATGGGGGGAGGTGTGGTACCAGTGGGAAATCTCAATAATCATAGAATCGTAGACTCTATGCTTGGATTGGATTCCATTCTTTGGATTGGAAGGGTCCTTTAAAGGTCACCCCTAGAAATAGACCTTCTCAGTCTGTGGGATGCTCTAGAGAATGTCTCCCCTTAACTCTTGTGAGTGTCACCCCCAGTCACTCCCCATGGGACCAATCACACCCCTTCTGATGTGCTGGGAGAGTCCAGGCAGTACCCAGTTTCTCTGCTGCATTCGTTATTAGGAGGGGTAATGGTTTTAAACTAAAAGAGGGTAGATTTAGACTAGATATAAGGAAGACATGTTTTACAGTGTGGGTGGTGAAACATTGGAATACGTTGCCCAGAGAGGCAGTAGCAGTCCCATCCCTGGAAACATTCAAGGCCAGGTTGGACAGGGTTCTGAGCAACCTGGTCTAGTTGAAGATGTCCTTGTTCCCTGCAGGGTGGTTGGACTGATGACCATTAGAAGTCCCTTCCAATCCAAACCATTCTATGATTCTATGATAAACACAGCCCTCAGAACTGATGGGGGGGGATCTTGCCACAGCAGGAGCCGCACTCCAGGAAAGTGGTCCTCTTTGCTGGGCTGTTCCCGGCAGCCGAGGTGATGAGGGCACCCGGCATTCCAGTGGTGCCCTGCCCAAAAGCCAGAGCTGGGAAAATCACCCTTACACGCCTGAGTACCAGGGCTGCCAGTGCACTGTTGTAGAATGCCCCAGCAGTCTACAGCTCTGGAGTCATTCTCCCTTGGTACCACAAGATGGCAGGGCTTTAATTTTAAATCTCTGTTTCATATTTCTATTTTATTTATTCTGCTTTTTTCAAGTTCTTTTCATTTTGGGTCTCTCTGACACTCTTGGATATAACTATTTACATTATTTAGCTTAAATGAGAAGTTTAAATGATGGGTTTTTTAGGGACGAGATTTTATCTGTGGAGCAGTTTTGCTTTATCTCTGTGATTGGTTAAATACTTTAAAAAATAAGACTGATTTACAAATATAACTTGGTGGAAGTACATCTTTTTGGCTCTTTTTTGGTACCTTTTATTACCTTTTCCTTTTGGGAGTAGTCCAGCCACAGCAAATATTTTTATACTGGTACACATTACAGAAGCTATAATAGTTTACAGAAAAAAAAATGCCTCAGCTTTGTCCTTGGACAAGACCTTACCAAAAATATTTTTGTTTGAAGAAGACAAATGTTTGGGTTGGTTTTTTTTCTGTTATAGAAGTATTTTCCGAAGTTCACTGACAGAGCCCATCACTGGCCTTGCCTGATGTCAGCTCCTTCCCTCCTACACTTGGACAGGATGCTACATTATTAGGAGACTATCCAGGTGGGGACTGAGGATGGGGTTTAATGCATGTGTGTAGTCTGAGCCACCTTCTCATCTTCTTTCATTACTATTGAGCTCTCCCTGGGAGGGCAAACAGTAGCATTTATGGCTGGCATAAAAGACTGTTTAACACTATCACCTCTAGCTCTTTGTTAGAAGAGGGCATTTCTCCCATCCTACAAATTGTCTGGTTTAGCCTTGGAAAGTTTAGAGCAAATACCACATGCAAATCTCTCAGGAGGCAGCAGAGAGTGCTGTTCAATAAGCAGTTTTTTTTTCAGTATGATTCTCCCTTTTTTTCAAGTTTTAATGCAAAATCAGAGAGGAAAACATGAAAGGAGTTAGAATAAGTACTTGACTGGTCATAGGAAAGTGTCCTTTGTCCTCTGTTAATTACATGGTGTACTAAATACCAGCTGGTAAGAGACCAAGAAAAGACGTGAACAGCTTGTATTGAATTAATCTTGAACCTTGAATATTGTTTTGAACAGTGGGCTTGGCAAGTCCATTTTTCCTGACTGGGTATCTCAGACACATATTGCTCAAAGACTATCAGGTGGGCACAGAGGGGAATATCCATAGGATAGGCTGGGGAAGGTGGCAATGTCTTGCTGCTTTGCTACCAAGTCCAGAATTGAGCCCTTGAAAATTCCTTCTCTGCTGTTACCCTTGTTCTGGTAGTCATCAGGGCTGGACAAGCAAAATAACTATTTCTTTATGCCAGCCAGAGTAAAGTAAGTGTCTTTTCTTCTTCAGAGACAAAATAAAAATGAAAACTTTAGTAGTAAAAGCAAGATCAGCAAGGATCTTGTGTTACATGTGATGAGGTAGTGGACAAATAGGAAAATTCTAGACAGGGCAACAGAACAGGATTAAAGGGAGGAAAGTCAGAGAAAGGCAATTACAGTAGTAAATCAGCTGGGAAGTAAAACCTAATAAATAACTCATAGTCCAGTAAGTATTGATTGAAAGGAAACAGCCCTGCTTTTCCTGTCAGTGCAGAATTTGAGAACTGAGATTTTTCAATGAAAATTAAACTTTGGAGAGGATACTGTATAGAAGGATCTATTTTAGTGCCCGTGCTGGGGTTAGGGCTAACTAGTGAATTTAATACATATATTTTTCTGATATAAAATCTTCTGTCTAACTTGCAATTTCCAAAATTTCTAATCTGTTCCATGTGTTACAAACAGTTTTTAGAAACAAATACATAAAGGCACACTTTGTGAACTCGTATTAAAAACAAACAAGCAAACACAAAATAACCATTTCTGAGAATCAACTTTGACAGATACTAGTCCTTTCACACAGTTTTGGTTACAAACATGTTGCATGCAAAAATATACCTACAGAAGAAAAGATTCACTTGGAAAAAGCAAGTTTTACCTTTCCATTTACATGGGAAGTTGCTTATCTGGTTAGCAGACTATCCCCTAACAGTACAGCAATGTACCATAAAGGAGATAGCCTTTCCCAGACCTTTCCCAGACAGTAAATCCCTGGGATTTCACATGGGAGAAGAACAAGGAATTGGACAGATTTCATAATCAGGAGGTCTTGGCTAATAGCCTTTTTCAGTGTTCCATAATTTTACTTTGCCTAATTGTCCCAAATTCCCTTTAAAAAATTCCCTCTCCTCTTCTGTACCAGTACACTCCCTGGGCATTCCTGGCAGTCCTCTTACCTCTGTGGTGTCCAGCTCCCACACACACGTTTTCAGATTTAGCTACCATCACCCATTTGGAGTGGTTTGGAGTGTGTATTAGTTTAATGGCACACATATTTCTGACGGTGGTATGGGTAGGCTTCTGAACCTGGGACTGAGGCTTGGTTCAACGCATAAGGTATTAAGCCTGTTCTTTCAAAAAGTATAGCCACAGATTTCATATATAGGGCTCTCCTCTCTACAGCTCAGTTCTTCCCCACTGCAGCTAAAAAGCACTAACCTCTGGAGGCATGTTCATCTGGACATATTTATTGTTAAATTGTTTTCCCGCTGTCCAGTTCCTGTGGTGCCTTTCTCAACTTCCTGACCTGCTTTTCTAAATCTTGACAGCCTTGAAGAACCAAATCTGCTGCTGCTGAAGGATGAGGTGGACTCATATAGCCCTATAATGGATTTGTATCACCTTCCATCAGCAGTGAATCCAACCTGTTAAGTCTACAAATGTGTCCAGGTTCAGTATTTCAATAACAGTCTCCCCAGAGGCACAATCTGGGAATAGCTTCTGCCATATTTGTTACATGATGCCACAAATAATTGCCAACACTCAAGCAGCTTTTATGGATTTCACAGCATATTGCAGACTTGTAACTTGATGTCTAAAAGACATAGATATTTATAGCAGTTTGCTGTATTCCCCAGAAATGCCTTGCAAGGTTGTGCACAAGTTATGAAGAAGTTTTCAAACTCTATCTCCTTAAATGTCTTAAGACATCCTCTGATGACAAGCCAGGCATACAATCTTAAAAGAATCAGTGAAATACAAACTACACAATATCCTCTTTCCTCTTTTAGTCCTGAGAGCAGAAAGTTTTGGTAAAACCAACAGAAGACTCACAAAAATGCTATTTGTCTCGATGAAGTAGGTATTTTTAATGTATTTTGTATTGTACTGATAATCTGTGCTTAAATAAACCTAAAAGCCATTTGCAATTGTCACATTATTTTTTGCTTCTTCATAAAGTAAGGCTTTTCACAGTATTGTGTCAAGCTGTAAGAAACTTTCATTGTCTAGACCCTAGATTATAGCAGAGGAAGCAGTCAGCAGCTTGGATTTTCCTTTCAAGGGATCAGAAATTTTCGGTGAAAAAGTATCTTTACCTTTCTTCAACATCACTCCAAACAGGGAAGTTAAATCATGATTAAATAATGACAGTGTTCTGAGGAAATGGTTTCTCAGGACTATAAAATTAGAAGAGTACATTTTTTTTACTTTCACATTATGTTGTATGGGAGTTTTAAACCACCTGTAATGAGGCTGCCTGGTGGTTAATTAGTAAGAGAATCACATTCAGCTCCCAGCTGGTTTCTTGATCATTAGGATGGAAGAAGCTGGAAGCCTTTACAAGGTGATGTATATGTAACCCATGGGAGACACAAATAGGAAAGGAGAGAAGTATCTTAAAAAAGGCAATTTACTTTGCAAGTAACTCTCTGAGTCTCCAGGAGTATTTATACAATCTGTTTGTGGTTTACAATAAGAGTTTGCCTCTCAGAGCTCAACTCAGCACCACAATGTTAATTGTCATTGGTAGTGAAACTGCAATATGTTGTCCCAGGTCAGATGTGATTGATGGCCCAGATTCCCTGTTACATGAGTCTGCTGCATGCAGAGTACGTGGCAAGCGTAAAAACATGTTTACTGAAAGTAAATATTTTGTTAGTATGGTGTTGTGTGAAGTGTTCCTTAACGTGAAATACTGTCAGACGATAGTTGTCCAGGATGACCCATGTTCTGCACCATCCTCCTCTGCTACAAAGTGCAGCTATAGGCTTCATCCGGCTTGAACCTAGGCAGAGGGAATAACACTTGATATCATTTAAGGAGCATTGGCATATCCCAAGTAAAATCAACAGTATGTAGGGATGCATGGCAGCCAGAGAAAAAGGGCTGCCTTTTGTACAGTAAGTACAAAAAACCTCAACACAACCCACATATTTTTTAGCATTTGATGCTTAAAAAATAAGGAAAAACCCTAAGCTGAATGAAAAGCATGACCCACTGCATATTCTGTATCTTCTTAATGAGTATGAGGTTGTGATATTTCAAGATAATCAGCCCTTTCCAAAAAAATCATGCCCTGCAAGCTAAGAACTGCTGAAATACGTATCTATTTAGTTACCTATATGCTGTCTATGACATAATAACAGTTGGTTCCTTCAGTATGATCTGAACATGATCTTAATAATTAAAATGATAATAGAACAATTTTAACTCAAATAAAATTAAATAGAACTAGTTTAGTCCTAATAAGTCTGGAAGACAAAAACTTTTATCTGTCCAAGCTAACACAAGCCATGTTCTGTCTGTTCTGGATTCTACCAGTCAAGGGAGCAAGCAAAGAATTGCACAATGATTTTATTTTGAGCAAGCAATCATAAGGTGCAAGTGCTGATAAGGTTGCTACATTAACATTGCCACTTGCACACTCCCAGCATACCACCCTTCCTCTTTCTGAATTCATTTACTTATGCTTCTAGGGTTTGTTTGCATTTAGCTAAAAGGCTGGATATTTAATTCAAAAGACCTTCTTACAAATATTAACAATACTGTTTAAACTTCAATAATTTTAAAAGGACACTCCAACATGCGTTTAGTCAGTCAGCTCTACACTGTTCACCAACCTTCCTAAATGTGTGTGATGGTTATAATGAAGATTTTGTTTCTAAGGCAGATATTCACCGAGTACTGAATATTTTCCCTGCATATGAGAGCGACTATCCTCCTTTGCACTGTTAAAGTCCCACTTTCTTTATACCTTTACAGCAGCCATATGTATTTAAAATCCTTGTAGTATACATACAATCCAACTATGTGGTTTCTTCAGTTCAGAGTTCCCATCACATATTAAAATAGTTTTATCCAATTTTGTGAATGTATTTTAAAACAAAGGAAACATATTTCATCTACTCCTCAAAAGTTCCCTTGAGACGCAAGGCAGTTTGCAGGGCAGCCATGAAAAAACCAGTGGCCACAGTTAGTTCCAGCCCTCCTCACTGCGGCCAAGGGGCAAAGAGCACCAGAGCCCCTGAATTTCCCCATGCCCCACCAGCACAGAAGTCACTGCTGAAGTAATAAATGACAGGTCACAACCAGCACTATAAAGACTGGAAAGGCAGGGCATGGGGCAAACAAATGTTGCCGGAGTCAATGGTTCACTCACCACAGTAGTTTGGGAAAAGTTTTCTGTTCTTTGCATGTTTTTACAGCTGTGGTACATGTAGTCTTGAAAGTTTTTACAGGTTGCCTTGAAGATCGTCAGATTTAGCACAGGTACTGGAAGCAGGAGTTACTATTCTCCTCTGCCTTCTACAGTCACATAAACCAGGGATTTTAGAACAATTACGTTAATTTAAAAATCATTTTTCACCATTTAATGGTGCAAACTTACACACTACTCAGAAGAAAATGGGCTCCCATGATCATTACCTTGTATAGATAATATCCATATTATCTTATTTTGAAGAAGAGCAGGATGAGTAGGAGAAACAGTCACAAAATGTAGGAGAGAAACACATTTTACCTGTACAAAATGTGTAGTGTAACTATACCTGCTGAAAATGCTTTTCAACATGAAAGTCTGTGGATACAATGCAAACCAAGTGGGTAATAGGAAGAGCCACGTCTGCTTATGTGGGATTATTCAAGTAGTGATAAGTGTGATTCTTGCTCAGTAGTTTTGGAAGAGCTTTCACTGAATGTGAAATGCATGTCTTCTTTTGAGCAGGATGCAATAACATCCTAAAATGGCCAGCTCTCAGAAGCAGACTGTAAGTCACACTTCAGATATCTTAAATCATCTTATGTTTGCCTGGTATCTTACAGTTTTCTTCCAAACTGGAGTTACCACAAAACTAAAAAATTCAGTCTGGGAAAATATACTGCTTAGATTTGATGTACAAACATAAATTTTGTTCATACCTTTATCCTAGGTGAGTGCATTTAGCACCAGGCTTTAGGTTTTGGTAATCAGAGGTGGGCATCTGCACCATGAGCACTTTATAGAGGCTGTAGAAGAGAAACTGCATGGCTTCCCCTGCCCCTTTAGTCAGCCTGTGTCAGGCTCAGTGTGCCTGCAGGATGCTGATCTCTGGGGGGGCTGGCACAGGGAAACCCCTGTGGGGATGGAGGAAGAAGCCTAGAGCTCTCTGTGTCACAGCTGTCATTTTCTTCTCCCAGCTTTCCCCTCTACTACAAGGTTCAGGGTAAGTTTGTTATCACTCTGTCATGCAAAGACAGGGATGTACCAAAAATCAGAAAGACGATGCAGAGAGTAGAAGGAGTGGAAATTTTTAAACATCCCAGAAGTAATAATTGATATAAAAATAGTCACTTTATGCATGAAGGAAGGAAAGAGGAGAATGAGGCCAGTGTTTCTGCTAGGTTATATTTATTAAATTTGTGACTCTTCAGCATCTGGGACAATATGGCCATAAGCTCCCTGTTTTTAACCAGACAGTCCAGTTACGAATCCAGACCTCTCCAGTGAAAGGGCTTAAGCCCAGGACAGTTGTATTCCCACTGACTGCAGCTCTACTTCTTGACCTTCCATCAGTCCACACTTGAACCCAGCCTAGACATCACTGTGATGCAGGCACAGATGGGTTGGCATGAGGGTCATATGATGGGCCTTGTGGATGGGATATGCAAACAGAGAATGAGACCCTCCTTTAAAGGGACAAATTGAAAAGCTACATAAACTCCAATGCTCCCTTCTCAGTCTTCCTTCATCCTGGTTTTACAACACACAGGCAAAATCCCAAATAGTTGTTGATTCAGGTAATGTGGATATTTGAGAAGAGCTATATGTTCCTTAAATAGAAGCTTCATAGTAAATAAATTACCAAACCCAAAGGGATTAAATAGTATTAACTGTATTCCTATAGATAACTACAGGTGACAGGCAGCTGGACCACTGGGTGATGAATCTGAGTTAAGGAGAACAGGATTTTCAGTTGCTGTTCCAGAATGCAACTCCTTATCCCACTAAAGTAGCAATGTATTTAGCCTCTCCCTACAAAGTCTTAACACATTTTTTCCACACAAAAAAAAGTTTTGAATGGCAAAATTGTTAAAAGGACTTATTACATTAAGTCATTTTGTGCTCATTGTTCCTAACTCACTGATTTTCCAGTGTATACTCAGCATCTTTTCCTCCAAAACCATGGTTTGCTTGAAAACCATATTTACTGTTGTCCTGGTTTGAGATAGAGCAGAACTAAATCTGTTCAGTGGTTTTTCTTTTCAGTTAAATCTCTTATAACTAATGGCACTTTCTGAAGTTAACAGCATATTTTTGCAGATAGCATCTGCTTCTAGAAGTGGTAATGCTTGGTGGTTAGAGTTACTACCAAGGACTGGTATGCAGAAAGACCTTGTTCATACTTGTTCCTATGGAGACCAAGGTCACTGCTGGATCTTGTGTACCATGTTGGGGGTGCAGAAAGAAAAAGACCACACCTGAAGGAAGGAGTGTACAGGACAGGTGACCCTAAACTGACCAGTGAGGTATTCTACACCATATATGTTATATTTGCTATAAAACTGAGGGAACATGAGGGTCAAGCTTCTTCTTTCATGGCTGGTGACCAAGACTCTGTTCTCCCTTCAATCCCAACCCACATGTTCCTGAATCCAGTTCCAGATTCCAGCTCCTGAATCCAGTTCCAATCTTCTGCTGAGTCCAGTCTGGGACTTCCCCAGTGCCTGCTCTACACCATCAGCGTGACAGTACCTAATTTCTATCAGAAGAGTCGGGTTCAATATTGGGTTTATATGTATTTTTATACATATTTCATTTCATTATTATTTTAATTAAAACTGATTTAGTTTTCTTTTCCAATTCAGACGTCTCTGTTACTTATCCCCTTTCTCTTCCTCTTTGGGAAGGGAGAGGCATTAATAAAGAGCATCTGTCATTCTTCTAGTGGCCAGTCCATCCTTGACCCTTGACATCTCTATATACTTTTAACTGTAACAAGTATGAAAGCTTTGCGTAGCAGTACAACACAGGCGTATATGCTGTAGCACAGCACAATGTTTATAGAAAGCCACAAAAACCTGTGCCTGAGAGCTGTTTCATGTGCAGTGTGATTACGTATCTGCTTGCCTACATCTGTTTTCTTCAGTGGCATAGTTAACTCATGGCATTTCTCACCTTTATCCTTGCTTTGAATTTTTGGCAATTTCAGACTTTCATATTTTATTTTGTTTCTTAGTTTAAGTTAGTTTAATAATGTAATATGCTCACATTTGTTCTGGATCCTTTTAGTTGGAAGTATCCCAGAACTGTATCACCAGTTTATTTACCTGTGAAGCAAAATTTTCCTTTCCATTCCTCCAGAAGTCATAAAACAGTTTCAGGTTAAACAAAAAAGAACTTTTAGTGTATACGGTAGGTCTTCCTGATATACTGGCAGTTATCTCTCACAGACATCCTTTCTAAGCCAGTTTTGCTTTACATCATCTCATGGCACACAGGATGGCCACAACAAACACCCATCTGTTCAAATGTTCTTAGGACGGGTGCCCATGGAAAGGAAATCCCTGTAGATAAGAAACTGCATTAAATCAGAGAACAGCCAAGTGAATAGAAAATAACCCTTTATCATCGCTTCAAACTAAGTCAACATAGGACTGATGCCAGTATCCCATGTCTATTAGCAAACGGGAGACAACAGTGCATGTGAAAGGGCTCCTCTGCACAATATAAATGCCTTCTCATTTCATTCCCTATTATTACTCAATCCATGACAAAAAGCTGCTCAAACATAACCACTTTAGGGGTGGATTTAAGTGTAAGAAAGGCCAAGGCTCCCACTGACTGCCTTTACGGTAAGACACACCCTGAACTCTGAGATATCCTAGCTAGACGATGCCCCAGCTTTTCACATTCAGAACAGATCTGTACAAATAATCACTTGGAAGATTTTTCTACCTATAATTCATCATGACCATTACTTGGTTTTCATTTTTCAACCAGTTCTATTCAGGAACGTGAAACAAAAAAGCTTAGTTCTTCTGCTGGCAGGAAGGAGACATTTAAGTAGTTATATTTCTTTATTGAATCTTCAGGGTTTTGACCAAAAAAAAAAAAAATCTATACGTTATTTGGCATAAGCCTTTTTCTTGCTTATCCAGCACCAGTGGGAAGGATGGCAGAACATACCACTGTCCAGATATATTGAAAGCAGGCAGCTGCCCAACAACAGTGAAGAAATTTCCCAGGATTTGCTCTAACCCTAAGTGCAGACTGTAGCGTCAGGAGGATTTAGTAGGGTCTGTGAACCTCTATCATTTTAAACTCCTTTTTAAGCATAAATTTTGTTGTGAGAATGAAATAGCTCCTGTAAAATTAATCTATACTTGATGAATTCTCTCATCTCTACTCGAGGCATTAGCTGCTTCAGTGTCTATTTCTGTGTCTATTACCAGACACATTGTCATTTTGGCTACCCACAAAGGAGCATTACCAGCTTTGCAATGATTTCCTTCTCACTTCTCAAATACAGAGAAGACAGTTCCCAAACCCTCGCCTTATTTTCCTTCTTACATGGTATTTCTTTGCATGAGAACACCCTGCCCTGATTAAGAGGTGCAACTGCACAAACAGGTATCAGCCACTAACATTCAATGAACCAAAATGTTCAGAAAACCAGTTTATTTCAGCTCAGTTAGACTCTTGACCTGCTTTGGACTCACCAGATTGTGCAAGAGTGTTCAGTGGCAAAATACGTGTAACAAAGTCCACATGTAACTGAGTCTACAGAAGTTAGTTGTAGTGTGGGTGTTGCAGTGGTCAGGGAAGCACTCTCAACGCCCAAAACAACTTATTTTTATAGCCACACTCCAGTAAACTTTATGCAGCACTGTGGAAAAAATTATAGTTTTCTGTAACTGCAGTGTGTTTACCAAAAAAAAAAAAAAGTCTTTTTTTCAATGTTCAAAATCCTTTTGTAATGTGTGGCATAATTTCACTGGGGAGTAATAAATTAGGTATAAATTGCAAATATTCCATGCCCAACACCATCTGAGTAAAAATTTTCTTTCTTTTTTTTTTTTACAGAAGACACAAAAATAACCTCTTCAACAACAGTTTGGCCTATCATGATTCTCAACATGCGCTAATAATAGCTCCTGGCAGACTTATATTCTGGTTCCCTGTGCATGCCAGAGCCTGGCTGTGAGATTGATGTTTATTGCTACTACTATCTAGATCTAGGAAAGGTGTGCCTACCCCTGGCCAAAGCTTTACTAGGTGTACAAATACCGTAAGACAAAAGAAACACACTGAATTGCTCAGGACTGGGGATAAGGCAACCCTGCCAAGTCAAAGGATTCATTCAATAATCACTACAGGGAGGTTTGGTGTTGTGCCCATGTTTTCATCCCTTTCACACTCATAGTGCCTGTGTCTCTCAGGAGCTGAGATGGTTTGAAGTATGTTGCTCCCAGAAATGTACACCCTGAATGAATCCTCCTGTAGCTTTACAGCTCGTGTCAGTCAGACATGCCCAAATACATGTTCACAAGACCTATCCACACAGCAATAACTTTGTAAACTGCAGATGTGAAGAACCAAGACAAAATAATACAGCAAGCACCAGGCTGAATGTGGTTAATTAAGTTGCTTTTAGTTTATTAATTTTACCCATATACATAGTTGATTTTGCAAACACCACGTGAAAGATCCAGGACAAAGTGTAACAAAATGGTATGGGAAAGGGTTTCAATACGCAGTGTGCCACTGTGCCTGTTGTGTTTTATATATACTTTACATTGAAAACCAAAAACCCCACAGTTCTCAGAGGAAGTACACATTTTATTTTAACGGTCAAATTTAGTTTATTAATATGTAAAAAAATAAATCTACAATAGCAACAGTGCAAACACATCAGAACTTGCATGGCATACAGAACACAAATGAATAAAAATTATACAAAAGTCCCAGTGTTTCCTATGGTACTGGCTATGACATGTACAACAAACAACAGGGTGAGGAATAAACTGCAATGTAAACAGGAAGATGAGCTGCATATTACTGGTTCTGTCTTGTATGGTCTCTCTATTTCAGGAGGTAAAGCTGTCATGCCTTGGATCTGCAATTAAAATAATAAAAATAAATGATCAGAGTTTTGTCATATAAGATCAGAAATCTGTATTTTGCTCTGTAAAGATTTGGTAGCTTGCATGAGAATCTATTGTTAGTTCTGTACTGGGGTTGTGACTCTTCCTGTGCAGACATCAAGCTCAGTATAAAACATTAGTAAGGTAACAGACAGCCCTACCAGAGGGAATGCAATACACCAATGCAAGTGAGCTAATCAATGATGTCAAGATTAGAGGCAACCTAGGCTGCACTGACCACACAATGGTGCAGTTCACAGTCCTGAGGGATATGGGTCAGGTGAGGAGTAAAGTCAGGACCCTGAATTTTAGGAAAGAAAACTTCCAGCTCATCAAGGAGTTAGTCAGTAGGACCCCCTGGGAAATAGCCCTCAGGGACAAGGGCAGAACAGAGCTTTAAGGATGCTTTCCATAGAGTGCAAGAGCTCTTGACCGCCCAGGTTTAAGAAATCAGGCAAGGAAGGGATGAAACAATGATGGCTGAGTCACAGTAAATGTCAAGAAGGAACTGCACAGGGAGTGGAAGCAGGGGCAGGCATCCTGGCAAATGTATAGGGATGCTGCCTGGTTGTGTAGGGATGGGGTCAGGAAGGCCAAGATGCACCTGAAACTGCTGAACTTAGCAAGGGATGCAAAGAATAATAAGAAGGGTTTCTACAGGTATGTTAGCCATAAAAGGAAGGTCAAAGAAAGCATAACACTCCCGAAGAGCACGACTGGCAGGGTGTTAACAACAGACAAGGAGAAAGCTGAGGTAGTCAATGACTTTTTTCCCTCACTCTTCACTGGCAGCATCTCTTCTCACACATCCTGAGTCAATGACCTGTAAGGTGGGGACTGGAAGCACAAAGTCCCTCCTACTGAAAGAGAAGATCAGGTTTGTGACCACATGAGGAACCTGAACATCATAAGTCTATGGGACCTGACAAGAAGCAACCCAAAGGCCTGAGGCAATTGGATGGTGTATTTTCCAAGTCACTCTTCATGATATTTGAAAAGTCCTGGCAGTCAGGTGCAGTCCCTCGTGACAGAAAAAAGGGACACATTGCACTCATTTTTAAAAGGGTAGAAAGGAAGACCCCCAGGAACTACCAACATGTCAGCCTCACCTCTCTTATCTGGGAAGATCATGAAACAGGTGCTTCTAGAAGCTATGCTAAGACACAAGGAAGACAGTGATTCAAAACAGCCAGCATGGCTTCATCAAGGGCTAGTCCCACCTGACCAGCCTAGTGGCCTCCAGACTACGTCACTGGACAAGGGAAGATATATGAATGTCATATATCTGGACTTCTGTAAAGCCTTTGACATGGTCCCTCCAACATCCTTCTCTCTAAACTGGAAAGATGTGGCTGACATGCAGACTGTTCAGTAGATAAGGAATCGGTTGGATGATCACATCCAGAGGATAACGGTCAATGGCTCAATGTTCAGATGGAGACTGGTGACAAGTTGTGTCCCTCAGGAGTCCATACTGGGACCAGTGTTGTGTAATATCTTCATCAATGACATAGTGGGATTGAGTGCACCACTCAGCAAGTTTGCAGATGACACCAACCTAAGAGGTGCAGTTGACACACCTGAGAGACAGGATGTCATCCAGAGGGACCTGGACATGCTTGAGAAGTGGGTCCATGTGAACTTCATGAGGTTCAACAAGGCCAAGTGCAGGCTCCTGCACCCGGGTGTAGTCAGTCCTCAGTATCAGTACAAGCTAAGTGATGATGGGATAGAGCCCTGTGGAGAGGAACTTGAGGGTACTGGTGGACGAAAAGCTGGACACGAGCTGGCAATGCATGCTTGTGAGTCCATAAGGCCAACCATATTCTGGGCTGCATCAAAAGAAGCATGGCCAGCAGGTCAAGGGGGGTGATTCTGCCCTTCTACTCTGCTATGGTGAGACCTCACCTGGAGTACTGTGTCCATCTCTGGAGTCCTCAGCCCAAGAAAGATATGGACCTGTTGAAGCAGGTCCAGAGGAGGGACACAAAATTGATCAGGGGGCTGGAACATCTCTTCTATGAAGAAAGGCAGAGATTTTTGGGGTTGTTCAACATGGAGAAGAGAAGGCTCTGATGAGACCTTATTGAGGCCTTTCAATACTTAAACAAGGCCTATAAGAAAGATGGAAACAGTCTTTTTGGCATGGCCTGTTGCAACAGGATGAAAAAGAGAGCAGATGTAGAGTAGATATGAGGAAAATATTTTTTACAGTGAGGGCAGTGAAACACTGCAACATGTTGCCCAGAGAGGTGGTAGAAGCCTCATCCCTGGAAATGTTCAAGGTCAGACTGGACAGGGATCTGAGCAACCTCATCTAGTTGAAGATGTCCCTGCTCTCTTCAAGGGGGTCAGTCTAGATGACCTTAAAAGTACCTTCCAACGCAAAGCATTCCATGATTCTATGATTAATATAGTGCATGACACATGATCAGTCAGTGTGCACAAGTGGTGTTTTCAGCTTGGGAACAGCTGTACACATTGGCATCCTCTCACTAAAGTAAGGTTAGTCTTTTATTGGTTGATTTTTATGACCTTATTTTGCTTTGTGGGATTGTTTGGTTGATTTGGGTTTTCTTTTCATCTTTCTGGCAGATGAAAATGGAAGCTGACAGTGTTACAGCGCTGTAGGGATATTGGATTATATTTGAACACATCCGTTTATACATACATGGCTTACACTTGCAAGTACAAGGCAGTTAATTGTGTACAAATTCATGAAATCACAGAATGGTTGAGGTTGGAAGGGATCTCTGGAGGTTATCTAGTCAAATATCCCTGCTCAAGCAAGGTGACCTACAGCAGTGACATATTTCTATATATTGAGCATTTTTCACTCTTCCCCTAGAACTCCATGCAATTTTTATGGAGCTGGACACAACTACCTGTCTGCCATGGATTTGATGTGAAATTAAGAGAGATTTGGGTACACTGCTTGGCTACACCTTTCCTAAATGTATTTCCTACGTGTTAAAGAAGCTCTGCAAAAAGTGAGCTCCTGGGCACAAACATTTATGAAAGTTTGAATGCCCATCTGCAAAACATGTGCTTGCTTTGGGTTTTTTCCATGTTGCAATTATCCTGCACTGCAAAAAAAAAAAAAAAATTCTAAATATTGACTTCATCTTAGCAAACACAACACAAAGCTAAAACTGATCAAGGGACCTTCTATACAGCAGGATGAAGGTATTTTCAACTGACTGTCTCTGCTTCAATTTTTTTTCCCTCTTGTAACAACTCACTAGGTTTTTGTCTATTCAGGCTAAAACTGTTCTTGATATTGATGAGGATGTCCAATTTAATTTAATATCACTAATAAGGGAAGGGAAAGGAAAGAGTCCTAATCTTAGCTTTGATTAATATACGCTAGTCATTTGAAATAGGAAACTGATTAAAAGGAAGTACTAAGCACTCCCAGTTCCATTAAACTCATTCTCTGACTACATTCTTTTTAAGTCGTTACTATTGTTTCTTCATCCTGTAAGATAAAGGGGAAGAGCATTTTCCAGAAAGAATACCATTAAAAAAACCCAAAAACCCTATGCCCTCTTGATAACATTTCTGTGTGCTTTTCATCATCTTAACTTGTCCTCTGACAAACAACCACTGAAAGAGTGACTACACAGTTTCTGCTGGCCAGCAGTTGCAAAGGTCAAGAAGTTTAACCAAAAGTGGTGAATAGTCACGTGTACTGTCAATTACTACCTTCCACAAAAGGTCTGCAGAGGGACAAATATTAGAAAAAAAACAGAACCTCTTTGATTACTTATAGCATACAGTATTTCATTAATTTCCCATCTGTAGAACAGTCTGATCAATGTTGGAAAGACCTAGAATGACGCTGCAGGAAGGGCAATTTCTCCACCACTTGAAAGCACTGTGTGACATGCTACAGGGCAGTGTGGGTTGTTTTGCAGGGTGAGGAGAATGTGGCAAAGGTCCTTTCCTAGGAAGTATTGCATCAGTAGTATCTCATATCAGCTGTCAGGCTGGCCTATGATCAAGGTAGGAGATAACCAATAACTCAAAGAAGTAAAATGAAATCTTGGATTTGGACTCTGTAAAGAAGTTCAAGGAACAGCATATATTTTTCAGCATGTCATTCAGCAATAATACTACATGGATTAACAGTTCTTCATAAACACACATCAACATTTTCAGAAATGACAACTTTTCCCAGCAGTCCTGTTAAAATAGCAGTAGGATAAATAATAACTTCCCGGGGAATATTTTTTTTTTTAATCTTACAGTTTTTTTCATCAAGAGAATTTGGAAAGGAAAGCTGTACAAGATAAAATCTTCCAAAGGTACACAAAGGAAACAGACAATCCAAATCTACCTTTTTTGGATCAATGCTACAGATATCTCTAAGACACAAGACCAACAAAAAGCAAGAGATATTGGAAACAGTACTCATATAACTTTAGGTCATCTAGATGCCTGAGTTTAGAAGTTGGATTCCTGAGGCTTCCTTTTGCAGTCAATAAGCTTCCCCCTATAGAGTGACTCAGAGAAGAAACCTGATTTAGGGATTTTGACTCATTCATCACAAAACCTTAAGATAAGTTCCTGACGATGGCGGCAGCCAAGGGAAAACAACTTTCTAACTTGGTCACCTAATCTGGAAATACTCTCTGATGAGTCCCAGACACACTGAAAGGCTCCATACTCCTATTACTGATCCCAAGTGCTCATCAAAGCTCCAAGATTTCTATTCTTTTTAAATACTTTGAGAACTCAAATTAGGTGAAAGGATTGATTAAACAGTCTCATCAATTGTTACTGTATGTAAACCTAATAGAGCCATGCAAACAATCTGAGGACATATAACCAGGTACTTATTCATATGCAATGAGGCACAGTAAATCACATTTGTTCCATGGCATTGTTGCCTTCTTTTCAACACTTAAGACTTACCGACCATTCTGCATTATCTGTTTTTGAACATCTCACATTCACTGGTAGTTTAAGCACAAGCTCATTATAGGAGAGACCCTCCGATGTGGACCATTTGAATTTGTTCATTGCATCCATAAAAGAGAGGTTTTTATATTGCTTAGGACTCTTGATAATGAAAGGCCAAGTCCTAAAGAAAAATAAATTAATATATTTTCAAAATTAGATAAATGCCATCAAGTTAGAACTGATAAAGAAAAGCTTTTGGAGAAACTACTCGAAAAACAAATGTACTAGTAATATGTATATTAAGCCTAACTAACATTCTCAGCTAAGTTCTCTGCTACTGAAAACTGATGCAGTTTCATTGATTTTAACAGATTTCATGAAAGTTTGTGAGCGGTTTAGTACTTGCTGCCAGGTACTTTTAGAAATGAAAGACTTCAGATTAAGAAAAATAATTACATTGCTGTTCTCTGATCTACAAACTGAATACAAAAGAGATCTTCTGTTGTAACTTCTGAAAAAACCCAAAACAAAACAAAAAGCCACACCCTCTACTAGGCTTGCAGACAGCGTTCCAAAGAAACGTTTGCCATTAGAAAGATGCTTCCAGGTGGCTCTGCCAAGCTCTGGTCATAACTCAGACAACAGGCCAAAACTCAGCCTAGCACAGGAGCTGCTGTAACATGCATTGGTTGTCAGCAGTGCCAAGAAAACAAATGAGAATAACTGGTGTGGTGGACATTGTCTTTTGTCTTATCCCCACATGCTGGATGCAAGGGGACGTTTGGCCAGGAATGGGACAGAGACCAGCTGCAGTGCTATGAGAGATCTGATTCCCACGTGTGGGAATCCTCCTCATGAACAAGTGGGGCCAATCCCATTGCTCACCAGCCAAAGATGTGGAAAGGGACAGAATGAGATTTCTTGTCTTTCATTTTGTAAAGAAAGCTCAAAAAATAATAATAGCAGCTAAAGAAAAACTTTTCCATTGTTCTTGCATTCTCCTTGTTTGACTCTATGGGGATGAATGGAAACAACATGCTGGACTGGTCAAGTTTTTAAAAACAGAAAGTCTAATACAGATAGTGGAAGAATGAAAGTAGTTTAAAATTTATCTAAGTAACTTAATTAATACTTTGGTTGAAGCATGAGTTATCTTTTCAAAGCACTTTAGACAGATCTGTATTATTTTGCAGCAGGCTGTCCCCCACTTGCTTTGGGTAAAGCACTGCTCATGTCAAAGTTGTGCTCTACTCAACAACTAGGCATGGGGGACATCATTTTGATCAAGCACCTTTTTAAACTATTGTGACCCAGTTGCTTTAATCTCAACTCTTCATCATTTATACCACTGTCTGTGCCACCAGCCAGAGGAAAAAAGAGTTTTAAAGTGAGCCCCAGTGCCTTGATCCTGTTTCCAGTTTGCCTTCATGTGTAAGTCAAGAGAAACTTCAGAGAAGTCAGTGAAGCAATTCCAGTGTAAGACTGACACCAGAGAGATGAGTATCAGGTCACATATCCTTAGGCTGACAGAGCTTAATGAAACAAGAATTGTGGATTAGGTCATAAATACTAGAGGCATTAATAATCTCTTCTTCTAATTACTATTCCATTTGCGGCAGACAGTCTGCATACTTACTCTATTCAAAACATCTTTATTTCCCCAGGCCAAATGTGCATTTTTTCCTTAAGTACAGTTATCATGAATGAACACTCAAGAGAACATACATTTGTTAGAATATCTTCTTTCTAAGCTCAGAAAGGCTCTTTTAGCTAGGACTAATTTAGAAACTGTGTTCTCCCTGTATTAAATGAGAATGTAAATAGAAATAGTATGGAAAATGAAGTAGATGCTGATTGTAGTCTGACTTTTTTCAAACTCTTGTCTTGGATATAAATCTCAGAACTGAGACCGGTAAGCCTGTACATCAAATTACTTTGCAATAATAGTTTTATATGGTTTTGTTAAGATGAAGTGTATAAGGAAAGACAGCTTTTAAAATGTAAATGTGATCACACATTATTAGTTCATCCATTTTATTTTAAACTCTTACTATTACCTTAGTTTAGTGCAACTAACAATACAAATCTAATTTACCTTTCACCATTAATAGTGCATTCTACTTTCTATTGTTTGATTATTTTTCTATGTTTTGTTAATCTGGGAACATTCCTCTTTAGACTATTCTCACTCTGTTTACAATCTCTTCCACTGATGATCTGCTATTGAGATGCTTTAAACACTGTAAAGTACACTTAAAAACTGAAATACGGTGTTTATTGATTTTTATATATTCACACACATTTACCCTGTCTATAGTGGGCTTCTTCCCAACTCCTACCAAAATTTAAGTTTTATGTTAGATTCTGGAAATCACTCTTGTTCTTAGTGGGTGATATCATTGTGCAAGTCTTCCCTCTGTCATTAAAGGGAAGAAAAGACAGACCTAACAACATGCTGGGAAACATTTTGTTCTTGCTGAGAAGTCTCATAATAAGGGACAGAAAGACTTCTGCTGACTTACCAGAGAGACTGTAACACCTTATTTAAAACTCACCAGCATGTGGTTTACCTCAGTGATCAAACGCCAGCTGAACTGCATGGTGGTTATTATAAATCCTGGGTTGCCTAAACAGTAACAGCCCCCACCCCCTGCCATTCACAGAGGGCATATTTAATATTTGTGGAGCACTGAAGTAGGCAGATCTTACAACAAAATATCACACCTTTTGAACTGAGCAGCAGGCCAATATTCAGATTCTTGTGGGCTATTTTTATTAGGAAGAAAATGGATGAATGAGCTAGGATTTTTTCTTTCTAACATGGATTTACATCTCAAAAATGTGCACTGTCCTGCTTCTCTGAACAGTAGGAGTCCAAGATTTGGGAGACAGTGTCTTTGCACAGAATTGCAAGCCCCTGAAGCCAACAATTTACCTAAAAAACTCTTTTCTTCCTCTTGGCTAGATTCCTACCACTGCTTCCGTATTTTTCTTTCTACTTACCTTGCATATCATCCTCTGACTTGTTATTCTTCCAAAGTCTCAGTTCTCTCAATGCTCTCCATCACTGTCTTTATATACCATTTATCTTTTACTATGAAAAATTCCCTCCATTTCCTTTCTAACTTAGAACTTCTTCCCCTTTTGTACATTTTTGTCAGTGTCACCAAGGCAGATCTATAAGATAAGCTCTGCATGTAAGCAACGGTTCTAGGATCTGGTTGCACTGATTGACTTCATCAGAATAACTGACAACAAATCTACCCAGGGCAATTTGATAACAATGCTCCCAAATTCTTTTTTCAAAATTATCCCTATATATGTGAAATGCTGATATGTTTTAATATATTGATAGATTTGAAACATTGATATGACATTGATATATAGTCTTTTTATAGATGGCTGTGGCAGGAGGAATAAGTAGGAGCACAGCAAAAAGAACACGCATCATAGACCAAAAAGACGTGATATGAGTGACCCTGCAATGTGTTGCACTACCAGAATGAAAAAAGGTTTTACAAAAATTACCTTTTAATCCCACAGACAGAAACAGAGGTGTTAAATATATCCATAAACATTTTACTTGCCTGACTGGTCTATAGATTTCCTTAACACCAATGAACTGGAGCTGTTCCATTATATCTGGAATACTTGCACATCGGGTGAGGTTGATTCTTGGGTAATAGAGCAGATACGACAGGCACATTTCATTCCTGGTGCTCAGACCACCCTGAAAATGGGATTTTTCTTTTAATCAAGATAGCACTGGAATCTCACACACACAAAAAAAATAGTGATTAGCATTTATATGGTAATGAAAAGTGTATCAGAAGGCTCAGTTCAACAGGTTTATCTTGCACATTAGGTTATCAAGTACCAAGAAGTTAGTACATAATTAATTAAAAAGTACACTGCAAGATCAAGCAATAGCTCCAGAGATTAAGAGATGTCAGAAAGAGCAAATATTGATAAAATAAAACTCCTATAATGTTGAAGAGTACCATCTAGGAAGATCAGGTTTATTTTGAGCTGTCTCCACGGTACAGAACAATCTATTGTGTTTCAGAAAAAGGGCTTCAAAGTGGAGCATATGTAGAAAAAAATCTGGTTGGACAATTAAACTATTTAATAAGAAAACAAATGAGCTTTACCTAGTAAAATACAGGCCAGGATGGAATATGTATCTATATGGACTCTCCTTCTAAGTATATATGTAGATAAAGAGTAAGAAAGAAAAGATTTAAGTTATCAGATCATGATGGCTCAAGAACAAAAGGTCTCTAATTATAAAATAAATAATTAAAGTAAGATTTTTAGTTAACAGAAGAAGCAGACTTTTAAACAGTCATTCATTGAGAGCCATGGGAAAAACAAGTAATTCAAGATCAATCTTGGTAAATATGGACAAGATAATAGGCTGCAAGTTCCTGAAACCTGTGTGGGAACAATTCCAGAAATCTCACAGAACCACAGGAATTGGAATGGAGGAGACAAAACACATGAACCAAGGGCCAAGAGCTAATATGCTCACCACACAGGAAAATAGGACAAGAACTCAAAAGCCTTCATGCTCACTTATTTTTGCTTTTCTGTATTTACCTAATGTATGCGCCTATATGCAAGCCCTGATTCAGGGAAAGGTATCCCTGTGCTCTCTGGATGCCAGGAACAGGTCTTCCTTGACAAACAGAAACCCCTCGGGTCTCACCTCCCAGAGGCCTGGATCCAGTCCCTCCTGAGAGGTGGGATTAGCCCCTGGTGAAGGCTGGGTGCCAGCAGCTACATCCCTCCCATAAACACAGTGTGTCTGGCATTACTCTCTGGTTTCACAGCCAGCTGGCACAGATCATCTCATGTCCCAACAACTGAATTTGCTTCACCTCCAAAACTAAGTGGCCACATTGCAGTGGCAGGTGCCTGGCCCCTGCTATCCTGAAAAGCTGCATCTGGGAGACCATGTGCTACCATGTGCTAAATCTGAGCTGGACACCTTTGTCCCCAAAGGGGATGCTCACTCCTGGCCACAGCCCTGCCTTGCCCACTGCCATGGACATGCACCTGGGGCTGCAGCACAGCTGCTCCTCATGCCTTGGCTTCAAGGATGCACAGGTATGGGATGGGTTCCTTTAGTGCCACCCTGGGGACAGCAACTGTCCGAAAGGGTTTCTGCTGCTGGAAAACCCACTATATAAGAAAGGTAATGTGCAGAGGCTTATTGTGCCCAGCCTTCTCCTCTCAGCCTCAAGGACCTGCATTCTGCCTGGATTCTACGTTAAGCATAAAAGCAATTGGTCACATCTTGGTCACAGCATAAGTAAAAATCAATACATGAGAAGAGGCAATCACAATTTTTGGGAAAAATGCTTCACAAGTACATAAAAATAATTCATTAGAATATGCAGAATTTGCATGTTAATACATGTTATGAAAAAAAGCACTACTTATACTATCAAAGTCTGAATTTTAAAGATCTTTTATGAGCTGGCTCGTTTATTTTTATAAACTAGTCATATGAATGCCTTATGAAAGAGATTAGACTATGATAATATAATAGTTCTGATAACTTTAAAGCCTAAGAATCCATGAAATGAAGGATATATTAATGCATAATTACATGCACACAGGCATTAGCAAGTAAGTTCACACTTTTCCATAGCAGTTTATGAAAAGGATTGTAGTCCTCAATATTTTCTGATACACCCGTCTATTATTTTGATCCATTAAAACTTTTCTTACCCATGTCATGCGAATTCGGTCCACAGTACTGTAATGACATTCTGTTATTAAATTATCCCCCTGAAACACAAGATTTAGGAAGTTCACAGTTCTGAAGTTCATCAACACTAGCTTCAGGTAATCACAGATGACAGCAAACACTTAAGAAATAAAGATCAGACCAGTGGATATGACTTTCTGAAAGAGTGAAGGATTAGGTAACTGGCATATGCTAAGGCCTTGGCACTTAGCATTCATATTATCCCAGATCCTCAGGGATCCTCCATGGATTTAAGGGGAGTCTTATTAAGAGTCTTGTCTGTTTTTGTAAAATAGCAGCAGAAGTGCCCAGTTATAATCCTATTTTCGGGAAAATTATATATGTAGACCAAGTATACACATGATTCTTGCTCCAAAACTCATCCAGGGCTACTTTGGATAGCTTTCCCCAGGCTAATTTATCCTGCCAACTTCAATAGAAATACTTGCCAAATGAGGAAAAGAAGGTTTTCCACATCACAATAACAACTATTTATCTGCCAAGCCTGGGAGTAGAGGAGTGGCAGGCAGAGACTTAACTACACACATGACAGATATGTATGGGAAAGGCTGAACACTCACCTTCTCAAGTACACACAATTAACTTTTTTCTGTCTTGACAAACTGATCTACAGTTTGGTAGCACCTTTATCCCCTGTGCCTAACCAAATACAAATCTCACCATGACAATCAAGTGGAAGTTACAATATTGAAGAGTGTAGCCAGATGTTAAAAATATGCTATTGTTTCTGCAATTTCATATCACAAGGATCCCAAAGGTTTATTTGCTTTTCTTATTTTGGGGGATTTTGTTTTGGTTTTTTGTATCATCATCCTTCCTTATCACCCATTGTATTAAACTGTCAAAAAAAAAAAAAAAAAATCAGATCCCCTTCAAAGGTTGAGAATTTCTCCTTTTCTGTGAGCTGTTTCATTGCCCATTCAATGCTAGCACTAACTGTATTACAGGCTGCTGAGAGAAGGTGTGTTAGCCTTGTGTCAGCCAAATGGAGACGGATGTTTCTGAAGCAGTGTGAACTGGCACGGCTTTGCTGCTCCCAGCAGGAATACGCTGGTTCCCAACAGTGAGGTCTTCAGCTCTTGTGGCTTATAGACTCAATAACATTCATGAAAAGAGATCCTTGTGTGAGATTAGATCTTTTGCTTCCAAATTCAAAAGAGAAGAAAACAAGTAACTCCACAAGCTGAAAGAAGGATACACTTTTGGAAGACCTTATGGAGAAGAGAATAACAAGAACTTATATGAAAATTTTTAATATTATTAGTTAATTGATTAGACTGTGGTCCGAATTACATCAGATGATGTATGTAAAGCTGTACTGGTAAGTTTGCATAAGATGAAAACAATAAAAGACTCCCTTCAGAGAAAGAATTCCGGCTTCTACTCAAGCTGTCTTTTTAAGTTTCTGATACTATCAAATACTACTTTTAGTCTTTCTGCTGTCTACTCCCTTTTGTTCTTGAATTTTAAGAAGCATTTCTCTATAATCTGCATGGATTTTCCTAAAAATATTACAGGCTTTCTCTGCAAACCTGTCATCTTCTGCCAGCCCTCTTCCTAAACCCTTCAACACTTCTTTGCTGGAGGAGGTAACACCAGTTTGTCTTTGAAGTCCCTGTGGAGTACAAGCAGTTGGACTTCAAAGAGTAAATGCTGCACCTGAACATCCAGGTTTTGCTGTAGAAATTAAATTAGAAAGTTAGCATTTTAGCTTTCCTTTAAAGGACAAATATCAAAGTTTCCCAGTGTAGGAGAAAACATATATTAGAAAAAGGCACTTGAAAAGAAATCTGGAGCTTAAACCATGGGGCTCCTGACCATACTTGAAGTCCAGTCATTGCAATGATCTTTTCAGTCCTTTTTCCCCTACTGGTTCCAATCGTAAACAAAATCCACTTGTTTGGTATTTTGTAGATGGCCAATTCCATTAAGTAACCAGCTTGATCACGTGCTCCAGGACAAGTACATCTCCAGCTTCTCTGTTGTCCAGATCTGGAGCAACCAACCTTTACAGCACTAAATTTTCTGTCCTCAGGCCAAAGCTTCAAAAGCAGATGCTGGCTGGAACTAACTAAAGATGACTAAGTAATTTTTAAATGAGTGACTCATCCAAAAAAATAGACTCTTTTCATGCAATATCTATGAATAACTACTGCTTTATAATATAATTGTAGTTGGGATTTTTCTGAAAGTTGTATTACATTATTCTCACAAGAACAGCAGATAGAATTGCATGATTTCTTCTTCCAAAGGGTTTTCTTTTACTAGCAAAACCTCATGTGGAACATGAGAATGGAGTTTTACTCCCAGCAACAAACAAAAATGTGAAACAAATTGAAGACTTGGCTGATTTGCAGACAAGTTTTGAAGGCTGGGTACTTGCCGTATGCAATTACTCAGGACGTGCCACTTGGTTCCAACGTGGTGGCATTTCCGTTTTTCATCTGACTGGGTGAACAAAGATGGCACAACTAGGCACACATGTGATTTTATAATCTTCTTTGTTCAAACATTTGTGACAGTAAAGTCCAAATCAAGTAACTGTGGGCACCAAACATGCCCAAAGAATGTCTTGAACTGATGGTCCAAACCACTTCTGAAGTGAAGTGGGTGGACACTCCTAAAACGATGCAATTTTAATGTATTAGTCACTGTGTAGCAAGTGGAAAAAAACCCCAAAACATTTGAGAATGTTACGATTCTAAGATAAGAAATTCTGTAGTAAAATCTATCCTAAATGTGAGTAAATGCTAGGCACTTTCAGGAAAGAATTAAGAGTGTCATACTGGCAAGATGGTTCTTTCTTCTTTCAGATACTGAAACTCCTGGAAGTTGAAGTCGAACTCATCATCATAAGCAAGCAGCTTCTGCTCCTCGCCATTGTGAAAGTGTCGCATCCTGATAGCTCTGCCAGCAAGATGAGCATGAAGAAGTACCGCAAACACATGAATCCCAGTAGGTCTCTCAGCACCTAGAGCCTGGACAGGGGAAACCAACACCATCAGTGTGCCCAGATGCAATGCAATGTAACGTAACATAATGTAATGTAATTAATGTATAAACAGAGTGAAACTGTGTCAGTAAATGCATTTTACATTCCCTCGGTTTCCAGCAAAATGCAGTGTGGAGCAAACCCAAATCTTAATGTGAATATATAAAAAAAATGCTAATGTTTTATCTTTGGGGGGGTGGGGTGTTTGTTGGTTTGTTTTTTTTTTAATAAAACTTGGGGTTACCCCTAATGCACACAGTTTTTATGAAAATCAGCTGGACTGCCAATAATTCTCAATAGATTAAGACTTTCAAGGGAATTCTACTAACACCTGCACAGTATTTTAGTGCTAATGGTCTATACCGATGAATGTAGATATTTATTGTGAAAAAGAATGTCTTTGCAGTTATGAATGATATTATCATCAATACTGTTCCAAGAGAAGCACTTTAAATTAAGAGGCTGTAATTATAATATGATCTACTTCCTGTCTTCAGGTTAACTGGTAGTGAAACTTTGTAAGTTTACATCTGAAACTTTTCTTCCAGGTCAAAAACATTTAAAAATTTACTGCCAACATAAAATCAGCTATTCGCCACATTGACACACATCTGACATCACTCCCATTCTAGCTGAGATCTATGAATCCAAATTTTCAGTATGCCAAACTTTGATTCTTGTTCAGAGCCCAAACTTAAAATAATCTGTTATCACAATACCTTTCAAGTACAGTCTTTAGGCCAGAAACCTCACAGTAATAGATTACTCAAGTGTTTTTAGCTGAAAAATGCTGTGACAATATGCAACACTTAACACTACCAAGAACAAACCTAAATTCCATATCTAATTTGCACTTCATTCTAAACCACATCATAACAAGCACTGATTCCCTTTCTTTGTAAATGACACCTTTCTTTATAAATGACAAAGTATATGACAATGTCCCATGATACATTAATCGCAGATTTTTAGACAATGCTTCCATTATTTGTAAAGACATTCATCTTAATGAAACCAAGTGTTTAATGAAATGCCTAATTTGGTACTTTGGGCCAAACCTGTTTGGGTCTGTAATTTCTGTGGTTGCTATAAGAGTACTTTTTCAGGCTTTCACTTCACTGTTAGAAGCCTTTTGCACACGCACTAGATCTTAATTAGTCTCTCAACATTTTCTCTGAGATAGCTATTGCAGGCTATTAATGGTTTTGCCATAAAAAGTAATGTATGCTTATATATTGAACACACAATTAAAACATCGCAAGCACTGTGACATACAGTATTACTCATGTCAGTGAAGCAGCCTGAACACTGATCAAAAAGACTCAGCATTCTGGACGGAAACATGTAGCAGACGATTTTGCTCACATCTTTAACTGGTAAGTATCAATCTTTCCAAGAAGTTAAAGTGGCTGTCCAAAACTGTTTCTAAGGATGAAGACAAATGGATTCAGGCTGAAGACATACCTCTTTGAGACATTCCAGTGTGCAGTGACCCTCTGATACAAATTCAGGCATGCCTGGTGGGATATTGTGGAAGAGGCTGACCCAAAGACCAGCTTCAATCACTCCAGCATCATATTTCCTTAAAACTGGAGTATAAATTAGCCTCAAACCAGAGTTATCTATCAAACCTGCAACAAAAGAACACAGTCATCCATTACTGTAAATCAGTATTTAAAAGGAAAAAATAAAAACCAATTGTTTCATATTTTTCAAGTCTTGACACAAGTTTTCTACATGAAAATTGAGGAATCAACCTCAATAACCTGGAAATGAGTCAAACCATTCTGAGAAAGTAATAAATAGGAGCAGCCCCCAAGAGGGTTGTTAAACATGGTATCTTGTGGTGTTCAGATGTGAATGAAAAAGATGTGCTGTTTTGTAGTCTTCATATCTTGTCTTCTAAGTTATCCAATATGGACCTCAGATCACGGGCAGAGCAAACAACAGAAGGTAATAATAACTCCAAAGTTCACATGTATGATTCTCAAATGAAATATTTAAAGCACAGCTTAAAGTTGTTGTGGATTTTTCTTTAAAATTTTCAAGCCGTGTTTTGTATTCTACTTTTGAATGTATCCATTCCTCTACCTTGATCTCTAGCATTAATTATGTTCTTCCTTTGTTTTGGATTACTTGTCATATTACAGCATACCTCAGATGACCAAACACAACCCTTTTACAATCCCCCCAATACAGAGAGCATCAACTTGAAGATAATACCAGCACATTAGTAAAGTAGACAAGATAACTACAGAGGATTTTAATGCTGTACTCACTCAAGGACTTCTCTTGATCTCAAAAAGTAGTTTAAAGAACCAAAGACTGCTGTGAGAAGGTTGAGTTTTTATGAGTCAAAATGATATGAATCTGTTTTATTCACCTACATGTTTAGCCATATGTACCTGCTTGTGTATCTGTTCATAATTTATGTTGCCTTCATCATCTAAATGCTTATAACTTTTTCTCTTTTATTAGCCATTTTTATTAGGTAAGATATAAGTAAAACCCAAAGGTTAATTTGTGTTGCACAAGACCAACATTCTGTTAGTTCATGTTACCTTCTTCTTTGTTGTCCTTTTTCAAATTTCAGTTTTGAAAATCAAAAATGCAAAAAACATACCAAGCTAAGAGGCTTTCTAGTGACCTATATTAGACTTCTAAAACACATAACAGACATAGCAGTGCCTGAAACCAAATTTTACATCCATATGAAATCAGCAGTCTATTTTCAGATAAGCAAATGACAGAGGGACAGAGCAGGGACTGTTATCCAGTCATTAAAATACCTAAGATGGAGTGGTATAGACTTATCAAGGAACAAAGGATACGAACTATTCATAGCCAGTTAAGACTGGTAACCAACTATGAGACATTCTGCAGTATACAAATGATGACATTTCAGATGATACACGCTCTCCCACAACATCCCAACTTTAAAGTGTTTGGGAATCCATATCAATTCCCTTTTGGAAGCTATTTGTACAATCTCATCAAATTGAATTTTTCCTTTGTAGTATTTCCCCTTCAAGCTTGTTACTAACATCTAAATGCCAGAAATTTCTATGGTATGTAAGAGCCTTTGGAAAACAACCTCAAAAGAGGCCACCTTTCAAATGAAAACTGAATGTTAAGGATTTCAGAAACACAGACTTTCAAAACTCTCCATATTAATAGCAGTGTAAACATTTCTGAGTCAAACTGGACACCAACACTGACTATCAGTCTGAGTCATTTATGAAGATATTACCCAAGATCACAACTATGCAGCCTTTAACTATGGGACCCAAGCTGGGCAAATCCAGGTTAAACGCAAAAATGAAGGTGACCCAGTATCCCATGCAAAAACAGATGCTGAAGGGAGAGAGTCTGTCATTAAATAAAACAATTTTGAGATAGTTCAGCTAGTACAACATAAAGAGAGGGAATAACAGTAAGACAGAAAATCATAACCCACACAGAGTATTTTATTTCAACACATGGGGGTGTAAAGAAAGGCCAATACACTGTGTTGCACTGGATTTTACTCAGTTCACATTATAGCAATCACCAAAATGTTCTCAGGTACAGCAGCTCAATAATTTTTTTGTTTCAGAAGAGAGAAGTATCTTTCCAAAAGCTGGCTTCAGAGTCCCCTAGATGTTCTGGAGCTCCAGAAAAGGTTTCCTCCTTTTGTTTCCTCTAAATATAAATGAATTTTAAAAGCACTATCATAAATAAAAAGCTTACCTTTTAAGATAAACTGCTTTTACCTATTTAATGGTCTAGTAACCTGAGTCTATACTCCACCTTCAGAAACTGCACACCATTCAGGCAGGTATCTTAAAAAAGACCCTAAAAAAAATTTATAAAAGGCTCATTCTCTGTGTTGCTGTCTCACAGTCTAGATGCTGTGCTTCTCTCAGTCTGATTGGATTTCCCAGCAAAAGGAAAGGGAGATGGGATGCAGAATGTCATGATAAAAGGAGATGTATTGACCTGGTCCACAATTCTTTGTAGATCTGAATTTCCCATTGACTTCAGGTTAAGCTTTTGAGTGCAGTAAGAAAGCCACTGGGAACCAGTAACTATCAAGCAAGGAAAAATAACCCTCAGCTTTGTATTTGCTCTGTTTGCTGTGCAATACAATGAGAAGCACTTATGTCTAGTAAATCTAGTACATTTTCCCACCTTGCATGTTTTGAAGAGTGTGATGGTACAAACCTTCTGTGTATGATGGATTGTCATAATGCACCTCCATGAGAACAAACTGAGGGTCAGCTGCTGTGCCAATAGATAAGCCAACGTGAGGAGGGTAGGTGAAGCCCTGGAAACCAACACACACACATAAGGTTAAGGTATTTTTGCCATGGTTAAGAGTCAAATTCTTTTTTATAAATACATCAACTTTTTTTTTAATGACAGAAGAATATTAATGGCAACACAAAGGTAACTTCTTTTAAAACGTTCTAAACACGGCATTGTGGTGTAATATATTTACAATATGCTCAATGCACTAAATAACTATGTCAATATAAAATAGTAGTTCCTATGCTTACTAGAGGATAAAGCCAAGTAAAGTAAACTGGTCTGACATCACCTCTAACCTTGCTTTGAGTAGGAGGCTGAACTAGAGACTTCCTGAGGTCCGTTCCAACCTGCATTATTCTGTGATCTTGAGATTGTTTGTCCTGTATCTATTGCTTGAGTGTAAAAGGAAAATTCCATTTAAAATGTATAAGCATTGCATTCCAGGGAACACTGAGGTTCTACATCATTAGATTGTTTTTCCCATACAAATCACTGCGTTCTAAGTAAAATGATTTGAACAATAAAATTTGTTTTCACGGCTGTGCTTACATTAGCAAACCATGTAGTACAAAAGAAACAGCCTTGTACAGTGCAACAGCTTGTGCTGGGCATGCTGTCCCCAAACGATGATCCTTTGGATAAGCCCTGGTCAGGTCCCATGCACTGAACCCCATTTATTGCTGGGAAGTGCTGGATTCACTTTCACTTCACCCCAAAAGGGGCTGTGCAAGTTCTCAAACCACTCATGATGACAAACAGAGCTTAGTTAGTGGAAATAACTGGGAGATTTACTTCAAAAGCTCATTACTGACTCAAACCAAAATACCAGTATCTTCTAAGTGAACTTACCAAATTCACTTTTATAGGAATTAATCTGTATAATTTGATAAGCTAATATTTTATATGCAATTTCAGTTACTTTCTTAAATGTGTAATTTGAGATCCCAACTTTCTGATGCTTGATGGACATTAATCAATTAATCATAGTATATAGTAATAAATGTTACTGCCTGCACTCTATGTAAGGGTAAACTGCAGTGAAGTGAGTACTCCAGTAAACATAACCGTAACCCAGATGTGTCAGATTCCTCTCTACAGACCTTTAACAACAGATTAATTCTTCCAAAAGCCTCCATAGTGCTTACCAAATGATAACTTATTTATATGAGTTTTTTATTTCAGTTAGACTAAGACAGTTGAAAGTAGAACTAGTAGGTCAGAGCATAGCTGATGGCAAAAATGCACAAAGCATACATCAAGGATAATGCTCATAGTGGATTAAACTTCTTTTGATGGTTCCATGTAGCAGCTCTGGCTTCCTTACACTGCAGCACTCAACAACATTTTCAGACTGCAGGAGGGCAAACAAAGGCTCCAGAAACTGTCATCACCCCTGTCCCTCCTTGTGCCCACACTATCATCTGTGTGGGCATATGGTTAATCAATAGGGTGAAGAAAGGGTGGGACTCTTTTGATAGCAATGCTGCCTTATGTTAGCTGAATGCATTAACTGCAGCCTAAATTAACATATGAAGCAATCTGAAAACACACCCTGGGGTCAACATGGCATCATAGACTGTATTTTCTGTGTATATGCCCCATTGCCATGAGCAAAGTCGTCCTTGTACTGGCTCTGTACTGACACAGGATCACTCCTACACTGAAATGATGTCTCTTTGGGATGGGGCGGAAACTCAGAATGATAGGCCTGAAAGGGGCAACACTGTAACCAGGTTGTGGTGAGGCACAAATTAATTAAATCTATGTCTAACGTCATTTGGAAAGTCCTGTCTTCATGTCTTTTATACAGTCACCTACAGCGACTGCTTTTCTTTCTGTCATTCTCCACAGGTAGCAGATGATGGTCATTACTGGATGCAGTGTATTTCCATATCAGATGGGACAAGCTGACACACTTGCACACTTGCTAGATATCTTTCTTCCTCTGAGGTAACAACTCTATAGCATTTTCATTACTTCTAGCGTGTCACTCAGGATGATCATTGCCATTCATACTTAAAAGGCCAAGTAGTTGAGAATTTACTGGTGAAGCATTTAGGGATTGTTATTGTGCACCCTTAAAACCAGACAGATTAAGTACTCACTAATATACTAGGGAGAAACTTCATTATGATACACACCCTCTTAAAGCCCCATTAATGAACCATGCTACGCAGCCATTCATCCTACCTCTCCTCCAATGGCCCAAGCAAAAATGACCGTCTCACACGTGAGAAAAGAGTCTGGCATGTTGGGGTGGTAGCACTCATGCCCATAGTCCAGCACGCTGTCATTCAAATTGCTGCTGCACTGGTAGAGCAGGATATGGTGCACCAGATTCTCATGGCCTTTCTGGATCAATGGTTCAACCTGTCAATGTGAAAACGAAAAAGAAAAAGAAAGACGGAAAACACATTCCATAGGTGGATATTTCAGTGCAGGCATGCAGACAGAACCAAAAATTATATGGTGCGTTTATTTTAAAAGAGGAGACTTGATGTTAGTTTGTAGTTAGGTTGAGATATTACTTAGAGCTCTGCAATTCCGAGCATTGAAAACTTTATTTCCCAGTGCATCAACAGGGGACAGGAAGAAAATGCTGTGATGAAACCTCTGTTGCCATTTGTCTTGTCACTTGTCTTTCTCCATGCCCAGTCTTGTTTAACCACATTCCAGCATGAAAGGGATGTAAACCAGTTGAAAGTCTGTTCAGCTAAACCAGCTTGGTAACCCAACTGCTCAGAACTTTTCATCCCTGTTTCTGTCTCTTTTGTGCTATTTGAAACTAGAGCTGCCCACAGACTGTCTACATCTAGGGTGAGCCTGGAGGTATACCCCACATTCCTCAGCAGCTCAAGATGGACTTTCGAATTTTTTTGACATCTACAAGAAATTAGAATTATTTTACAATCTTCTCAGTTGTAAAGACTTTATTAACATGAAGTCATTCCTGAGAGATTTGGTGCTCCAGCTTGTTTATGGCAATGATGAGCTGGAGGGCTCTCAGGGGTGCCCGGGTGCCCCCAGTATAATTTGACCACCGAACTTCAGGGTAGGCTGAAATTATTTCATTCCCATATAAGTGTGTTCACTCTCTGTTTGGATGGATGATGTTAAATCATCTCTGTCAGAGATGACAACCCTGGGGCAAATGTGAATACTTCTGAAAAAATTATTTTGCTTTTCAGAAAGAACATATTCCACAAAATATCAGCATATAGAAAACAGTATTAAAATGAAAGGAGTTTTCCCCCTAGCTTTTGCTTTCAAAGATTTCATCCTGTTCTATCATATCTACCTTGAAGTTGAATAAGATAAACATTGATGTTTTCACTAGAAAAGTAAAGCTTTGGCAATGTAGGGTGCCATGCAGTATTGCCTTTTAATATTAGGAAAGAGAAGGTGTTTTAAAAAGGTATATACATCCTAACTTTGCATTCATTTGTGGTGCAAGTACATGAACCCCAGCTACCAGAGGACCAGAACAGGGTAAGCAAAACCAGTTTATTACATTATAAAAATATTTTCAGCACAATACTGTTACCAGAAATTTATCTCCCTGTACTTTGTTCAAACCACTAAACTGATTACAAAAGAGGAAGGGCAGGAAGACGCAACCAGAGCCTGTGCATATCAAGACCACCCTCGTTGATATGAATCTGCAAAATACCATTGAAGTTGGTCTCTCAGGGAGTCCAGCTGCTGCTGAGTACCTGCATGTCTGTCCAAGAAGTGCACAACCCAAAACCACCCACTTAACTCTCCTTAGAAGTCAGTGGAAGATTGCCAATTTACACGCATGCACTGAAGTTTTGTTCTGATGGAAAGACTGAAATCCTTCACAAGACATCTTCTGTACAGTTCTCAGTAATCCTTATTTCAGTTAGCATTGCCATCATCACGAATTACTGTACTGTAGAAATAAAAAGTATTTTTGAAGGGGATAAGAGTCAGTTTTCCCATCAGATAAGAATTTATTCCCAAATATATCAGACTGACTGACAAAGATTCAGAAATCCATTTCAGCTTGATGTTTCTTCTTCCTTCTGCTCTGTCATATACCTGCATATTTATCCAAGTACTGCAGAACCAAAACAGACTCGTATCATAGCAGATTATACATTAAATAGTAGTATATATATCTCAGGAATTCTGGAGCTCCACATATTATATATATGTTGGTCAGGGAAATGATTATGGTAATATTATCCCTGTATCTACCAAGAAAAAAAGAGTATTTTTAGTCCAACATGTGAGAGCTCTGCCTGCTGCTACAAGATCCCAGCACCTGCTGTGCTTACAATCACTACTTCAAAACCAACTTCCCCTCAAAACAATGGGACATCACCAAAATTAGAAACTCACATCCTGTCATCGGTTTTTAGTGTTGGTTACCTAAACAATTACAGAATTTCAAAAAGTTCAGCTTTATTTAGTGAAGAAAAAAAAAACCCCACCAAAAAAAAAAACCCTAAAAACATGGAAAAAAGCAGCAAGAAAATCAAAACCAAACAACAACCAAACCAACCAAACAAAAAACCCAACAAAAAACTAACCAAAACCAAAAACCTAGAACAAATCCTTAAGCATTTTTCCTTCCAATTCTTCTTATAGGAGAACTGATACTCTTCAGATGCCCAAATAAATAATGAAATGTATCAGCAAATCTATACATTTTACCTATTTTTATTACAGCTTCATTAAAGAAGTGCCACCTTTCTCTCCCCCCCTATTAAACAAATAAAGAAAAAAGAAATGATTAAAAGTGGTCAGAAATTGATTAACAAAAATATAAGGATAATATCATTAATCACATATTGTTAATTTCCTAGAATTATTTGGAAATATTTTTAATGGCCAGCTCCCTAATGCTCACAGCATCATTTCTGAATGAAATGACAGAAAAGGAGCAGACCGCCTTGACACGTTTGGTTCCCTTTCTCTGATCTGATGAATAGCTAACTGTATTTACTTACTAGAATAACTTCAACAGAAAAGAAAATTAAAACATACGTTCTCATTCTCTGTTGTAGTGATTAACTGAAGCAGGGTTTTAAACATGCCATCCTACATTCCAGGTGAGCGCTGCCCTATTTACTCAGTCATTTGTTATTTTAGCTTATAGAGTAAGTTGGTTATTTAGGCTGCCTCCCTCTACTTCTCTCACTTTCCACAAAGAGCATCTGTACAGCTCAGTTTGCTCCAAGCTGAAAAGAAATTCCACAACCTAATTTTTTCTTTTCTTCAAATAAACAAAATTCTTGTTTTCTGGCCAGCCTTACAAATAATGATGAACAATGACTGAGTTTCTCAAATACGGGGCCAAATTCAGCAAACCACTAATGCATTTAAAAGTCCACATAAGCAGTCCCAGGTGTAAAATTATTTGCTCGAGCAGGTATCTACAGTTAAATATCTAGATCAAGGTGGCCTGGTTTTCAGAGTACTTGCAACCTCAAAGAATGATAACACAATCTGCAGGGCTCATCACTTACAAGGTGTCAGGTCTTTGCTAGTTTCAATTCCTAACTACAGACATTTTTTTTAGAACATGGACTGTTTAATGCACACATTCAAAGTTTCTGATTTTTATAAATTTTATTTTATTTTTTTAAGAATAAAGTTTTTGTTTCTTTGATACTCTAATCCTTAAATCACACAAAGAAAGCTAAGGTCTATTTTTGCAGGTCTCTTCTCACAATAAGGATGGACCAACCCTGAAAAGTCACCATGACTATCTTGTAGATTTCTCTCCTAAAATAGCACAACTCTTAGAATACTTAAGAAAGGATAATAACTTACTGTGGTAAATTAGGGCAAAGGAGTGAAATACAGGGAAAAAGTGGTAAAAATAGGCATATTACTAATAATCAATAAAACGCAGATTTAAGTGAATTTGTTTTATTTGGATTCTTAGTTATACACAGCCTTGTTTACTTTGTTCTTGTAGTGTAAGAAGACTCTCAAATGTCACTTTCAGACATAAGTGAGTAATTTGTATGAGTTGCAGTGAAAATAGGAATCCACTTTTCACTTTCAATAACTGTGAGGAAACCTGTGATTTTGAAATGTAGTTCCTTCCCCTTTCCTTGTCTAATTCTTGTTAGCCAAGGGAGTCAAGAAATAGGGTGAAAGGAGACTGAAAGGGAATATGCATATAACTACCTATTTTCACCATTTTACATTGTTCTTTGAGGCTCATCTGTGGTGCTCTGACTGTTGCTGACATGCAAGGAAGTCCCAGCTGTCATGGTTCATCTCTTTGCCACGTTGTGAATAAGCCTGCAGAGATGCTGCACCAACAGGGCACCTCGGTGACTTCTTCCCCTGCAGGCAAAGTGCATTTTCTGCTTGACATTTTCTAAGTGCCAGAGGCTCAGAGAACAAAAGCCCTATATCCACCCTACATCAAAATGCCAAAAGTGTTAGGGATTGCAAAAAAATAGTGCATGCAACAAGACACAATCTCTCCCGCTTTTCACAAAACCTGCTGAAAGAAGGTCCTGTTTTATTATTCATGATGATTTGCTTTCTGCATCCTCTCTACCTTTCTTGAAAGCTTGAGTGAGAGATCCTTCTAACCGAGGACACTGACATATATGAACCTGACTCCCACTAATAGAGGTAAAAGATAATAGATGTACTATAAGCCCTCACCACATCTGATCAAGGTTTCCAAAGAAGGAGGTATTAAAAATATGTCACATTCGCATGCAAAATAAAGATATTGTCTTCTGCAACCAAAAGTATGGGTTACAGTTATGATGTTTGGTTAGCATTACCTGTGTTCATTGGGCAGGTTGAGAGGTTTTACAGAGCTCCTTTCATCATACCAAACCTCTTCACACTTCTGAAAATATCAACTTTCAAAGAATATAAAATAACAAATTTTCACTGAATTATGAAGTTAAAACAGATAAGACATGTGCTTTCCACCTGTTAATTTAACAGAAGCCCTATTCTAGTCAACAGGCTGACAACACATGATCAAAGAAAATGCTTACATCTGCCAGTGCTGGATTACTCAGCTTCAATATTTCTTTCTCTTTTCTTTATTTCCTGCTATCCCTTTACCTACTGCACAAACTGAATATACAGCATGTCATTGTTTCTTAGAAAAACAAGTCCAAACTGTAACATAACAGAGCCTTGCATCTCAAGCTGCTGATAAGTAGGGTCAAGGTAACAATGTATGATGTGTTAAGCAGGATGAAAATAAAAACACCTAAAATGGTCCAAGAAGTTCGATTTTCGACAAGGGAAAAATATCTCCAGAAACGTGGAAGTCTTTCTTGCTTATTTCTGATTTTCTCCCATTTATTTGCTTTGCTTTCTTTGATGTTAATAGTTGTGGTTTGTTCTTCATGCCTGCTTGTGTGAATGATGAAAGTTAGTAAACTATATCCACAGTGTCCCCATAGTGTCTCAGCTAGAAAATATAGCTCACTGAATGTCAGAAAACAAAAAGCTGACTTGATTTTTGTATATGAAAATGGCAACTGATTTTTGATCTTGTTGCAGTGATGCTTCAACACTGAAATGTCAATGAAAATGATGATTTCTATTTTTTTTCCTAGCTCAAAAGGTAGCTTCATCTTACCATTACATTTTAACGACACTGTGGGATGGTATATTGCCATATAAATGACCCTGAAAAGGCCACACTGTCTCATGTGTGTAGCCCGTGGTGACACAGGGAAAAAACATTATTCTATAGTCTCAAAATTGAGAGCAAAAATTTGATATGGGATTTCTGTCCTGGCACTGCTGCATCTCATTGTTTCTAGCCTGTGGTTTGTTATTTTATTTATGTGAGTTTGTCACATCTTTGATTAACTCAGACCAAAAAGTGATGGTTGTGAAACTGAGTACTGAGTTTACCTGAGAGAATTTTTGTAGCAGAAGACAAAATTATACGATGTCTGCTATATACTCATCCACAGGAAAATCTTTTACCTTCTTACTGATTACTCTGGTCTTTGTACTTTTTTAACAAATACGTACCATGTACATATTTTGAAATATTTCTCTGACTTAGAAATGTTCTTCAAACGTAGACATGATGTCTTACTTTGAATTGTCAAGATTTTTTCTGATTTTTTTTTTCTTTTCAAAAGTGTAGTTGTGGAACAAACAAATATTTATCTAAAACAACTCTTTTAAGGTTTTAGTCTTTTCTTCAGAAAAGCAAATACTTAGAATGTTTGGCTTGATAAAGTCAAGTGTTTTTCAGAAAAAAAAAAAATCCTTGTATTTCAGAAAAAAAAAAATCAATAATAACATAACTTTATCTGAAGATAAAATTCTGAAAGAAAAGCAGTGCTTATTTGCTGTCTAACATTGCTTCTTGCTCACAACCCAGAGGTTTGCTGAGGAAAAACTAAAGAGCTGGAAATAAGCTTCTGAGCCGGGGTAGATATTTAAGTTCATCACTCTTGGGCAGACCAGGATTTTAACCCTGACAGCCTAGCAGCTATCTCACATCAGTAGAAAAGCCTGCATCGGCCAGCATCACTAATCCAGGGACACTAATCTGCTGCAGACTTTCAGCCCAGAGTTCAGGCATCCTGGGGTAAGGAAAAGAGCACTCTCCCAGACCCCACACCCCACCCTGTCTGTCAGAAAGCATTAAATTAATGCCACAAAATAGTTAGAGCTGAAAAAGATACCTCCAATACTCAACCATGTTGTAGACTAGCATGGACATGTTTGACATCTTCCAGCTGGAGGAAAATACAACCTGTGCAGTTAGTGACATATCCTATTTCTTGAATTTTAATAAAAAAGAGATGGAGATGAGAAAAAAGACCCAGGTAACAGCAACCATCTCCACTCCCAACCTCATCATGTAATTATGTACGGTTTTCTTGGAGTATGGAAGTTTTCCAGACCAAAAATAGAGGTTCCATGCAACTTAAGGCATTGAAATTTGCATGATTTATCCTTAATGTCTGTAGAGGGTTTTTTTTCCAAAGCAAGATTCAAATACAGGACATAATCCCAGGTTGAAATAACAGGGATAAGTTTTTTTTAATTTATTTATTAAAGCTACATTGTTGGCCTTTGGCTTTAACTTGCTTTGGATATACTTTAAAATGCATAACAGAAATCCTGACATCACTGTGGAGAAAAAGTCCTTACCACATAAACGAGAAACCTTATTCAAAGCACAGATACTTCCTGTTCTTGCTGTAAAGAAAAAAGGATTTGTTTACTCAAGTGACTGCATTGTTCAGTGAAAGCTCTTATTTAAATTTTATTAGTATACCACATTAAGAAGTAATTACCATGCTTCCGTTTTAGCCTGCAAGAGCTCATTTTAGAAAAAAAAATTGTACTTTCAGGTAAAAGTTACTGTTCCTGTGTTGTGAGAGGAGGCTATACATCTAAATTCACACAAATCCTTCTGTCCCTATATACTATGGCTAAGGATTACACTGTATATCCAGAATTTCTATAGGTCAGTGTACAGAGCAACTTAAGTATTTCAACTGGGAAAGAGGAATCAAACAAGATAACCAATAAAGCCAAACATTCAAAAACGAGAACTAGAGATGGGTTTAGGGCTTCTTGTTCTCTCTGCCATTAAGTTCATTTATAAATTCTTATTCCTAATTAATCACCTGGAACTCTGCCACTCATAAGAAGTTTCAGACTTTAAAGACATGCAGTAATTTAGACTAAATCCAAAAGAAGTCTATCTCAAAGAAGTATTCATAAAACATTGTTTCTGACTGAGGTATGTCTGAAGATTTAAGATAAGGCATTTACTAACAGTTAAAAAAGTATAACCCTGAGGATCAACCTGATAAAAAGCTCAGGTCAAGAAAAAACATGTTTCTTTCACTTAAGCTTCCTGGGAATACACTCATTGCACTTCTAAGCAGCAGAAACACCAGCAGACTGGTTGTGTCATTCAGTACAGCCATAGTCTCTCAGCATGAACTCAACACAGTCCAAGCAGAATTATCGGCAAATTATCAGCCCAAGCAACTTAAGAGATAGTAATGGAAAGGTCACTAAAATGAGTGGATGAAGAAAGGAGACTGAAGAATATTTGTCTGCAGTTTATAATAATTTGCTTAGACACTGATGTTTTCTCAGGTTAGTGTTTCTAGGGTTTAGAGGGTTTTTGGTGTATTTTAGTTAGATCCAAGATGTAAATTATTTTCATACCAGGTAAAACTTCAGTTTTCGTGCAAAGAGAAAATATTCACCATCTATCTACCTATGGCTCAGTTGTCATCTTGTGTGGATTTTATTTTCATGTATGCTATGTGTGGACAGGGTGGAGTGGTACCATCTGACTATAGTCTGTCTATTTTTCCACTGTTATCAATGTTCTTTCTTTCTTTCTATTCCACCCTTGGGAGTCAATGAATCTTTGCTACAGACATAGCTGTAACTACTGTAACTACTGTGCATTGCAAGTGGAAGCAGAGGTAGTGAGGGGATCATAGCATTGTTCTCTGAAAGTAGATGTTATGATCCCCTCTCACCAGTAGCTGATGCTGGGGTTGCAGAGAGGTTGATACTGAAAGAAACACTTTCAAACACTTAGGTTCGAAATCAATTTTTTTCTTCATTTAAATCACATTACAGCAATTAAATGTGTCTCTACAGAAAATCTGCTTAAGATGCTGCTACTGTGTGACTTGTCTGAATTAGAAAGTTGATCTTAAGAAGCAATGCCAAGATGATAGTAGGACCAAGGCAGATCTGTTCTCTGATCCCTCCAGACACTCACTTCACACCGTGCAAGCCCCATCAAGACAGATCTTAATACCTATGAACCTGATGTCCTAGAATTTGCACAGGGGATCCTTTATAATGGTTCATCTAAGGCCTGATTTTTACTCTGAAACATTTTATTGCCTGCTATGATAAGAAATGTTGATCTGTTGGCTGCAGACAATTCCTAGACACAATTATCTTTTCAATGTACTTACCTAATCATAGGCTTTCTCTAAATCCATAAACAAAGCTAAGGATGAGGAAGAAGAAACAAAGACATGATACAAGACAACTGGGGTTAATCAGTAACAATCCTGTCCTGAAGATTATCCCACAAATATCTCAGAATTGGGAGGTGAAACTCAGAGAACTTCACAGAAATTGTACCTTCCCCTTCTCCATGCTCACCATCGGTCATATTTTAAATTAAGGCTCCTGTCATCTAACACTTGTATGTAACTAGAAATACATAACTTCTGACTTTCATTTAACCAGAAAATCACACAAAACACATACTTACCAACCACATGCTGGCATAGTCAATACATTGCCATAATGGATGGATTTATTTATTTTTAATTTAAAAAAGAAAAAGCAAAGAAACTGTATTAAATTAACTAGATGTTCAAGTTTGCTGATGAAAGAAATGAAGCAGATTAGTTTTGCATAGCAAGTATGAAATAAACAATGCAGCAATAGCTGCATAGTTTAAGTGTAATTATTGTAAAGACTTACAAGTGAAATGAAAGAAAACAACGGCAAAATAAGAGTATGTTCCACTAAGAAATACAGAACTTGGTTTGACAGTAAAATCTGTGGTCATATGTAGTTTCATCTCTGATCACAGAATGAAATAATTTTACATATGAATTAATTTAGCAGAATATGAGAGAAGACAGTATTGCTGTTACTTTCTGAGACAGTTGCTTGGGAAAATTTTAATTTACAGCCAGTTCAGTTATATTATTCCTTAACACTGCAAAGCCTAATGGGCCAATTCAGGCTTGCTCTGAATGAAGAGATGAAGAGACAGCCCTCCAGATCAAAGGGCAGATAGCTTACAAGCTCTGCAGCGTAACATGACCGTTTGGTTGCCAATCTAATTTAACGGAGGCTGAAATTGCTTTGCAGGGGAACATACAGGAAAATACAGAACATTTGTTTATGTCAGGCTGCATGATTTAATTTGCTAGAGTTATCGCATTTAGCAAAATGTAAAAATTCCAGCCAGAGAACAACAAGCAGTTACTGTCTGGTATCACTCAAGTTAAAAATCAGTGCCCTCATTTAGGTACTGAAGGCTACAAGCTGCCCTTCTGGCTTTTAATCAATCAGTCTCTTAAACTGGAGTCCCTTTGTATTTTCACACTGGGGTCTTTGGTATTACTAAAGCATTCCACTGTTGAAAGGCAGAGTTACCCCGGCAACGAGTTTTTTTGGAGTTTTTACTTCCTTATCAGAGATTGCCCCGAAACTGAACATGAAGATTAACTGGCAGCTGCTGGTGTGCTCTAATACAGGCCTTTCTTTAATTGAAAAGAGGCTCCCCTTTCTAAGGAGATCCACAACAGAAAACTTTGGTGCTCATATAAAAATATTCCTAAAGTATCATTTCTCAGCTAATGATAAATAATGGTGATATGCTTCTCCTGCTTTCACTAGTCACATCCTAGGTTCAGTGGCAAAAAATTAGAGTTATGGCTGAGAAAAAAACATTTTTCCTAAAGGCAAATCTGAAAA
>JANVCC010000018.1:59530972-59662779 GCA_025345505.1 Todiramphus chloris collaris
CTGGAACTTTCAGATTCGGAATATTTGGGGTCTCTTCACTGTCAGTGGAGAGAAGAGGTCACAACCTCTTCTCTCCCCTGACCATTTTGATGGGACATCCATCTGATTCATCCATCTGAAAGCTACATATCTAATACTCGTTGGTTATCTGGGGTCTCTTCACTGTCAGTGGAGAGAAAGACTAAATCATACAAGTGATGCTTCAGCTCATGTATTTCAAACACCTCTTCTTGGATGATGCAAACAGCTATTTTTGCCACTATATGCCACATTTCGGCATCTGGCTCAGACCTGTGGATAAGTCAAATTAAATGAGAGGAAGCCCATCGTCGTGGTAGGAAATTTACTACCTTTAATGTGTTGCCTGAATTTAATTTCGTATTCACGAGATGTACTTAAAGAGATACTGAATTTTGACCATGTAGCCTAGTCTCCAGCATGGGGCTTCTTCCCCATTTCAGCAATGCTAAACCTGCTCACTCTGTTCTCATAAGGAGATTCAAATAACTAATGAAAGAAGTGCTTATACAGGAATCCAAATGTTTAAGAGATTGCAAAATGCAACCTACTATCATTCTTTCCAACACCAAATGCCCTCTAAAACTGGGCATCCCATAAAAAAACCATTCTCGGAATCTGAAGTATTTTATGCTCTTGAGCACAGACACATCACAGAGCCTTTCTGACAGTAATTCTCTGAGTATAGTAGTTTCAAAAAAACCCAGAAAGTTTGGAACTATAGGAAAAAGAATAATTCGTAGAGAAAAAAAACATGCAGGAAGAGCTAAATGACCCTACTAGCCAATTGTATTTATTATTTTATATAAACAGCTTTTCCTGCTCTTAATAGTGCAATTCTATGTCCAACATGTTTGTGTCTATGGGATTATGACTATTGAAGCCCAGGGAACTACTTTCCCCGAGGAACAGTGTATTTCAAAGAAATTAAAATACAGAGGGAAAATTTACAGTGTGTTGAAACTAGCCCAGACACGTTATACACTGAGGCTGAAAATCTTCATGCAAATTGATTATGGCATGTCTGGCATGTGGGATACACATACCATTCCTTCACCAGTATATACTGTAAATTTTCAGAAGTTTACATACAACACATTAAACAATTTGTCAGGTGTAGTGAGAGACCACAGGTACAGGGAATTCTCAGAAAATCTAGAGACACTATAGGAAATACTATATCTTAAGGTTTTTAATTGCAGGAGAAAAAAACCAAACAGTGGAGCACATAGGAGACCTCTGGTGATATGAAGCCAAAGTAATGAATCTTTAGTAGGTGCAGTTATATCAATAAGCAATACAGTTAAATTGAACTAATAGAAGACATGGTGTATTGAAACCTAAGCTAAAGATAGCAATAATAAAAAGCTGTATCTGTAGAGCCACAAGTAGAAAACGCAGGAAAAACAAGCTTTTAACATAAAGCAAAAGCAGTATTTACTGAAATACCTGGAAGCATTTCTCATGAATGTGAAAGAAAATGTAATGTTTGTGCTGCTGGTAAACATCTGCATGATGCCAGCTCACAGTAAGCACAAAGTAAGTCCAGCAAATAGGCAGAGAAAAAAAGATAAATCATCTACAAATAATCTTACAACCTGTCAAAGTGCAGATGTGCCAGCACACACCTATCCACACACATTGAAAATCATGAAAATCAGACATCTTCATAGTACAATAATTGAAGGATCTCAGAAGCTCCAGTGTGCTGACACTGAATAACATTTTTTCTTTTCTTTTTTTTTTTTTTTTCCACTGAAAGAACAATAAGAAAGAGACTCTTAAAACGGGCGATTTACAAAAGGAAGAGCGCTGCAGTTCCATGTTCAGCATGTGCTCCTCTGGGTTGGCACTTCCAGCTCTGCAAGCCCTGGCTCCCAGCCCTGCTGCTGCAGGGACTCTGCCTTCAAGGGCTCTCCACACCAAGGGAGATGCCCTCGGCGTGGCTGCAGCAGGGAGACAGAAATCTTTCCATGAAGAGGTGTGCGCAGTGACATGCCTCTGTGCCTGCCTCTACCAGAGTCCCTACCTCCCTCTAAGAGGTCCTGCAGGAGCGAAGGACCTTCCCCAGGTGCAAAAGGTGAAACCAGAGAATTTTCTTTTGGGATACGACTAAGAGGCACATTCAGGACCAGTCAGAATAGCAATACTTATAGAGAATTGCAAAAATCCTAGCAGGACATAACCTTAAACCCACTGCTGGAAAGTATGGGTTAATTAGTGGAATGTTCTTGCTCTAAGAATGTTCTAAGAAATGTTCTAATGAATGTTCTAAGAAAGCTACTGAGAAAGCTCCAGGCTAACTTCTGTATGTAAGGGAAGTGAAAATGCCTAGGGTAGTAAGCCTGAGGCTTGTACCACAGCCTAAAGCTCAAAGAAGCAAAACAGGCCAATGCACATGTGGCTGCAGGAGGAATTTGCAGCCAGAAGGCAATGTGTGCTATCCCACAAAAGTAGCAACCAGGGTCCACCACTCCAGGACCACTGCAGAGCCATCCTGCAAACAGCTGATTTCAAGAAAGATGGCTGCCTGCAATTATCTCCAAGCAATCCTTTTCATTTGTTCTGCATATTGTTCATTTTAGAATTGACCTATTACCCTCATAAATGGTTCTGCTAACAAAAAACACATGGGAGGGAAAACCTGTAGAAATTTAACAAGTTTCCAAGCAGCCACCACTCAGGAAGGTAAGCAGCTTGAAGCTGAGAAGCGGTGTATTCTACCAGAGTCACAATACCAGCTCAGTGCCTGGTATTGGGTATAATCTGGGTAGCTCTCATCACTATTATGCCCAGCTGTTGAGAAATCATCTTATTTTGGTTTAGTTCTTAGCAGGCATAATGTTATTATGAGTTATTTCTCTAGGAGTCCCCAACGGCACCAGAGAAGAATCTTGTAACAGAAGACATTGCAGGGACATGTAAGATGCAATCTCTTCCCTAGGGAAGAAGTTGCAAGAGATCTGAAACAAAGGAAGATTAAACAGAGAAATCCTAACCCTGGCTGGGTGCCTCGTTATCTTAGTGAAGCTCTGTTCTTCATTGGTAAATGCAGCATAAGGAAAAATTACTTATCCATGTCCTTATTCTACCTATGAGATAAATACAAGATTACAATCTTATCTTTTGCACAATTTACATGTCATGTAGTACAGCTTGATCAAGAAAATTCTATGAAAATATGCTGTTTCTCATCACCTCAGGTTCTTAGAAAGTAGCATCAATGTTATGTAAAGAGAAAGAAAAATCATAAGGTCTTATATAATTTACCTTTGTCTGGTTTTGAGATCTCTTATGCTACTTATTTCTTTATCTTTTGCTAACAGAAGAACCCAAGCCTTGCAACTGCTACCTAAACAAGTCCTTTGATTCTCATCAAATCAAGTGCTTGCTCATGCAATCAGATGGAGGAATACACCTAAGCTACCCAGAAGGCAAAGGTGGCATATTGGGCCATCTGCAAAAAAAAGTTTCTCATCACCCAGGGAGTCATTCAGTTTGGTGAACTTTTCTTTTTCCCTAAGAAGAAAAAGCACAAAAGAGGAAAAGGATGTCTTCTGGACATCCTCACTATCCAGCATCAGAAGTGTTTTATTTGTGTAAGTACTGCTCATGTACCAACAGCTCATTCTCACCTGGGGTACTTCTGTCATGCTCCTGGTGCACACCTTCCTCTTGAGTTTTACCCAAAGGGATTCAGTTCACAAGCTCCACAACTGCTTCATGGCAGTAACCACACTGAAGTAGGCATGAATAACTTGAAGATTCACTTCAGAAGCATGCTTCTCACCCAAACTAAAATGCTACTGTAGATGCACTCTAAGGCCAAGTGTTATCACTTACCCAGCTGTTGCACCGCTAGATTGTATTTAAGAAATATTTGTAAATGCTTTTAATATGTTTTGCCTGGCAGCACATAGTTATTAGTTTAAAATGATGGATGGTCAATAGAAGTTAAAAAACCTTTTAAATTTGGAATCTGGATTCAGAATCTGGCATTTATTAGCAGAGATGATTAAAAGTTTTAGCCTCTGCCTTTAGTGACGGATCTAGATTTTTTTGCAGTTTCCTTCAATAAAATATTGTGCTTTCCTGATGAAACCAATATTTTAAAAAATACATTATTATAAGATGCTCAGAGCAATTTTCAAGAAGAAAGGAATGTCAGAGAACAGCTGAACAGTATAGAAAAAAGTTCTTATTGTGGGTGTTGCACCTATTTGAGGCTCCAGATCGTCAACAGATTTACATGTACGCACAGGTAAGCACACACTTCCACAGTGCTGATGGCACACGTTGTCCAACAAGAGCTGAACTGCACTTCAGTGCTTCACAAAGTGATACAGGAGGGCTGAAACGGCCAAAGTCAGTTCTCATGTACGCTGCCTAAATAGACTGAATTACAGCAGAAGAATTTGTACCATTTTCTAAACTTCTTTTTTTTTCTCTCTGTAAAAATGAAACGTGTGAGTTTGTATGAAAATGGTGTTACAGGAGGAATCCAGAATCGAGATCTACAGAAGTATTTAACACAGACAGTTTGATCAGGCCAAATAATTCATCTGTCCTTCCTTTTGTGAAATTCAACCTTTGTTTGCATAGCTAATATCCTCCTGAGTAGCCATAAGCCGCATCCTTTGTGTATCAGTAGGCTTTAGTAAATGTTTAATCAGTTTGCAAAAGTGCGTAAATACAATTCCACAACTCGCCCTGTGTCATCTAAAAAAGTCAAATATATGAAAACTGAAAATATAAATTATGCTTCCAAAAATAAATGCCAAGTTAGTGTCCCTAAATAATTCTTCTCTCTTTCTGTAATCATTTTCTCTCTCTAAACATTTTTTCAGCGACAAGATGAAATTTGTTTGCTTTTCTGAAGGTGGAAAAACAATGAAAGTTCTACTCTAATTTTTAACTTTATAAAAAAACAGGTAAACTGCTGGTTTCAAAATATGATTTCAAAAATTATAATATTCTTCATACATCACCATAAAAATAATTCTGAAAAATCAGTGAGTGTATTTCTGAGCTATAATCATGTTTTAGCTTCAACCAAACACACTTTTTTTTAAATTACTAACTGTATGTGCAGCCAGGCAAAACATTTAAAAAGTAAATTCAGAAAATATAAATAATAAATAGTTCCTGAGAAATTTTTAGCAGAAGAGCATGTATCTACAACTTCCACTAAACTTAACACGGAAAGCGTGATTCTGATACTACCATTTTGAAGCTTTCTCATTTGAAAACAAAGAGCTAGGAACCCTAACATATATACTGTATTACAAGCAGATTCTGCTTTTCATACAGATATGTGAAAGTAGATGTCACAAATTTGAAACATGATTAAAGATCAAGTATCTGAAGGCAGAAATTTGAACCTTGAGATTCTGCATTCTGATAAACTGCGTAAACCCACAGTATTTCAGAATAACTATAGGTATTTCTCAGACATACAATGGAGACCACATGTTAAGTTCTTTAAGTTAACTTAAAATTTCAGTCTTACTAAATGCACTGGACAAATATGACTGACAATATTTTAAAAAAATGGAATAGAATTGTATACTTAAAAGCACTCATAGATTCAAAGAAAAATAACAGTGAGGGCCAGAGCTATATCACTGTGCTATCTTAAGCAGTTTAGAACAATAATAATAACTTGTTCTTTAGGAGTTCTTCATTATTTTGCTCCTGGAGCAATGGAATGCGAGAACAATATTGCCCTCGGCACTCTTAAGCTTTCAGTCCCAAACTGAAAGAACAGTTAGAAAATGTGTTACAGGAAAACAAGTTTATGCATGTGGGTTTTGAAATTACCTGGGATCCTGCTGAGCCTTGTGTGGATGTTTACACATTTTCATAATTTTTAAATAAACACCCAGCTTTTCTTTCTTAATACTTGGCTTTTACATAGCTGAAGATAATGGAATCTGTTCTCACATATTGTAACACGGCATAACTCCACCACGGTCATCGCAGGAGATGTGATTGGAGTCAGATAAGAACCCAGTGCTTTATTTGAACACACACCATTTAATTATTTTTTACTCTAAAATTGCCCTCTGTTAAAAGAAATTAGTTAAAGTCCTATATAAAATTAGAAACTTGATGGAACATGTTTCTAGACAGTTTTATTTAGTCTTTGCCAGAAATGTTTAGAGACAGAAATAATTGTCAACCTCATCTTCTTAAGGGAGAGAGAACGTAGGAGCTCCGTCACCACGTGTGCCAGTTGTCAGATCGGGTCCTGAGCACAACTACAAACACACACTTGGGCCATGTTTGTGAACACAGAGAAGAAGTCTTGTTTTCCTTTTTCTCCAGTAAGTAGTGAAACAAATTTTGAAAGTGCAAGAATTGATTTGAAGCATAATCATTACCTGAGCTAATAAATTTGCTCAGTCTCAATCACTCACCTTTGTCACATGATGCTTTTCATGTTGTACAGGAATCTTAAACATTTGGCACCAATATGTCGTATCCTTGTCTGGTACAGGCACCTGTCTTAATAAAATGGGCAAAACCACAATATTATAAAAGTTACATTTCCCTGCTGCATGAGCCCAAAGCTTTGGCTACCACCTTATCCCCATCTCGACATAAACCCAAAACCTGGAGTAACTTACGTCTTTGTTTGTCAAGTCGAAGTATGGCAAAGAGGCAGATAAGACTTCTTCTTTCTCAGGATTCAGTAAACGTAGACTCTTTGTACCACGATTAGACCCATGGTAATTTTGACCTGCTTCTCCCATGTCTTTGTGATGGTAGGCCCATATTACCCGCACTGTGCTCTCCTGAAAACAAACACCAAACAAACAACAAACCAAAAAGTTCATAAGGAAAAGGAACAAAATCTTCTTTATATAGTTCGCATAATCCTTATGATATGAATGATGTAGGCATTGCTGTATTTAAACAATGACAACATATACCAGAGGAGCAGACATCTACCAGTACAGTTTTGCCTTTTAACTTTTTATCCTCATAAAGTTCTTTGGAGATATGCAGAAGTTGAATTTCTCTCTAATAGATCCCTTCGTTAGTGTTCCGAATTTAAATTATATCTGTAAATAGCAGAATAGACTCATAAAGAGTGATCAACTAAATGCATAAAAAATAAATAAATTCTATAAACATTATTTATTTGGCCATCAATCATAAGGTTTCCCCCAAAATATTTTCCAGGCTCAGCTCTGTAAAGATGTGGATACCTTCTGTGAACTGATGTTGTTACATGCTAGGGCAGACAGATATTTAGTTATAGAACAGATTTACATCTTAAAAATCAATCTACAGGCACAGCGCTGGTCAATTCTCTGTAAACCATTCTCAGATTGCAATAATCACCCTTGAGACAAAATACTCTAATAAATCTTGAAGTGTCCCAGAATGTCAAACAATACTGAGAATTTGGAGCAGGTGCAAAAACCATAGATCCATTGACTGTCTGGAAGTCTGGTGGTTTATACAGCTGTGGTTTGCTTCCTGCATTGTTCAGCTCCTCATGTTGTTATTATTGTCTATATTGTGAAAACATAGATAATTAAATTAGTGTTGAACTACTATTGCACTGCTTCCAAAATGAGTAGTAAACAAGCCAAAGTACACAATCTCTATACAAAGCCTTGCAAATCTCTCTAACCTACCTGTCGTTTCCAGTATAGAAGTCATCAATTTCATATAATTTTAAGTTACGCTTAGGAAACAGTACAGCAGTCCCTAGGGCAACAGAAGAATTTACCATGAAAAGTATTTTACTATGGAAAGAGTTTTATTGTAAAACTCTTCAACTTCTTAATTCTGAATAAAGAAATAAAACAAATATATAAATATACCTGCTTCAAGCTTTTTAAAAAGTCTATATTTAAGATCAGTTACAAGTTAGTGTAAGATGTAGAAAGTGTTTCTCAAGTTGGCATCTCTTGAATGATTGTAACTGTGGCATATGGGACACGACGGCACAGAGGTACCTGTTTCAGTCCTATGTTCACCTGATGTGTTAGAAATTAGAGAACATAGTGCATTAAAGTGGAAGGATGAAGAAAGTTCAATTAAATTAAAATATCAAAGCTTAATAAAGCCAGCACAAGTATTTTACCTGGCTAATGTAAATTGACCAAACAGACGTTTTGGAAAGTGAATTTCTCTAATTCTTCCCTTTGCTAAGATGAGATTGTAATAAACAGCTTTATAACCACGTATACATTCAGCCTGTATTAATTACTTCACCTCTCTGCATATAGGCAGTCTCTTACCGTTATGCTCTTGTCATTTGTGTCACAAGTGTGCAGTTCTCTGCTAAAAGCCAATATTGTATGTGTGCTGTTTTCCATGGCATACTCGAGATGGTAATCCTGTTGAGGGTCCTTTTTTAGTACTCTGTTTTCATCTGTAAAATAATCCTGTTGAAAATAAAAGGTGGTTCATTATTAAAATCTAATATTAAATTATAAGTGAAAGTTTATGTCCAGTACTGAAGCCCCTTAAAATACATCTTTATGTAAAATGTGGAAGTATCAGTTTTGTACGAAATTATAAATTTGAGGTGTCAATGAACTTTTTTGTATTAAAAATCTCCAAGAAAGCAAGTGTCCTTGATAAGCAGCTTAAAGAATGTATTGGGCAACTTTAACACCATGTTGCCTCTAAATAACAGCAGAAATAAAAATTGTACCCAACAACCAAGAGGCCCTAATTTATCATAAGTGGGATGTCATGAACTTTGAGAGAAAATACAGAGAGAATGAATTGTACTACATATTCACATCAACAATATTGTCATTCCCTCTTTTCCCAACTTTTTGTTTTTAATTCCCCACAAAAAGCAAACCTCTTGAATGAACATCAAATAGAACCAGAAACCCTACAGCTTAGCTAGCACAAAAAGTGGTCAGCTCGTACAAAAGGTGCTGGCTTTGGGTTAGGTTGGGTTTGGAGAGGCAGTGGGGAGAGGTTTGTAAGAAAGACGCTTCCCATCTGGGGTTCAGCAGAGGCACAGTACAATGGAGGAGCGGCTGCAGCAATGCCGAGTCATTAACCTCCTCACCCCAAATTCCTGCGGCCCCGTGCAGCTGGGACCTGACCCTCCCTCTTCTCCCACCCTGGCCACCTGGAAAAGCCTGGCCACTGCCTCAAATACATCTCCTCTGGTCACCTTCCTTTGAGTTTTAGGCTGCTTCTGCCTCGTTTGGGATGGGGAGAGGAACTTTTACTAACGGATATATTTCTCACGCCGGGAAGGCTACAGGCAGACACCATTGATTGTCTGGTAACCTTTGCAAAGTAACACAGTGACGACTGTTCCTGGAAGGCATTTACTCCTATAGCTATTTGGTCTTCCATTTCTAGCATTCCCCTTTTGTTAAAGTAAAGATAGCCAAGCTGAACAATTGTAAAATGTTACATCCCAGCATTTTGATACTGGAAAAAGTAGCTATACCTTATTAATTCATTAAAGAATAATTTAGAAGCTGTAATATTAAGCTCAACCTCACCCTAGAAATCCGTGTTTGTACAAGAGACCACTGTACATCAGTCAGGGTTCACAAGCTGCTCTGCCTTTTCCAGATGTACAAAAACCATGCCCAAATATTGCATTAAGCTATATTAAATTGTATGGAAATTTGTACAAAATTATTTCAGTCATGATGCAGTTTCAAGGAAGGGTAAAAAGCTGACAATTTTTTTATCAGCATGAAAATACTGAGACTTAATTCTGTCTTGCCAAAACTACTGAAACAGTTTGGATTTTTTTCAGTTCTGGAACAAATCTGATTTTCAAAAATGCTGAAAAGAGTCCTTCTTTTCCTGTCAGCACTTCTCACAATGACGACTGAATGAGTACATATGTGAAAGAATGCACACATATTAAAATAATGACCAAAAAGAGTGAAAGAGGGGTCTGGGACCTGCAGTTCTATGATGAAAGAAAGGGGACTGATAAGTTGTATTTGTTTAGAGAAAGAATTCCAGATTTTCTTTTCCAAAGGAAAATAATGGGCCTATTCTGGGATGGTATCTGAAGATGGGTACTTTAAGGGATCAAAACACTGCACTTTAAACTTCCATCAGAGCTTGGAAAGAAGTGTATGTCTATGTGCAATACCATCCCTGCTCTGAAAACACTCCTCTATGGGTTCTTGGCTTCCATCTTAAAAATAGTAAGGGCTTGTCTGGACAAAAAATGTAACCTTGTGAACATCAGCTTTTATTATAGTGTGATATCTTTGCTGAAATGATACATTAAATTGGAGGAAGGTGCCCTTGTGTTACAATAAGCACCCACACATTGAATTATGGAGGAATACAAATTCAAGAATAGCTTTTCCTCATGTGAACATGTTGAAAGTCTTTTCCTGAAACCACTGTGAAGGAAAGTTCAGAAATGTGAGACCAAGTTAGGTGTGCACACTGAAATGTTTTTATGGTGAACGTCACCATTTCTTAAAACAACAAAAAAATGCTCTTGTGATATAAGCCTTGCTTCCATGAGCCTGAAGGGAGAATGCAAAATTAACTCAAAGAAGTTGTATAATTAAGATATTAGCTCAGATATGCCTCGATAACGTGATTGTTAGTGTAATTATTTCACTCTCCTGGATGACAGTCAAAGAGAGGTCACAGCTCCGGCTCACTGCAAGGAGCTCATTTTGTGGCTGCTGTCAACTGTTTTAGGGAATGTCCCAGGAGAGAACCATGCTGTTCCCCTAAGTGGAAGATCTGTGCTGGGAAAGCTGCATTGGGCACTCACAGTGTTGCCTGCCCAGGCGCTCGCTGTGTACCCCTGCTGTCAACACCGAACAACACCTCACTTGGTGACTCACCTTAAATTATTTTGTGGGTAGATGTTAATCTGACCAACTAACGCTAATCTTTCCCATGTGAAAATTTCTGTGAGGCAATGAATTCCTTGCCTTTACTTACTCTCCCTGCCTTATACACACCAGCTTGGAATAGCACTTGACTATTAGCACGCTTAGAATACCTGGGAAGCAAATTTATGTAATGCCTAGGAAGAGAGAGATGTCCGCTTATTCCCCAAATAATATAACTCCACCAAGTGCAGTGGGACTGCCCTAGGGGAATCAAATGTGAGTATGCTTGCCAGAAGTTATTTAGGAGTTAGTCAACTGCCTATATTACTATTTTTATTTCCTTTGTTGAGACAGATGTTCATCACGAAAAAAACCCCCATCAAATATAACAAAAAAATTCTAAACAGCTCACATGAAAATGGTTTGTTTACCAGTTTTGAAACAAAAGAAGGACACATTGCCAGGGAAACATACTTATCTCTTTCTGTTCACAGAGAAGATTTGAAGTCAAACTATGCAGACTTTGCTCAATTTACTCACCAGAGCTTAAAAGCCTTTAAGACACACATTGTGTACAAAGCACAACGAATAAAAAGGTTATCAAAAATGAAGATACGCTGACAAATTGTGATGCCACATCTTTTTCAGTAGCATTTTGTAAAAGTAATTAAAAGTTAGTTGTAGATATAGCTTTGTAGATATATGTCTGTGTCTTTATACATCTCCTATGCTTCCTTTCAGAGTAGAAAATGAGAATAAATGAAAGTCCTTTTTCTAGGGTAAAAATGCAATCAAACCCACTACACTTGGATAGCCTACACCCCAATTAAGTCCTTGTGGCTAGTCAAAGCTGGGTACCTCTGAAGGCCTTTGAAAAGTGACAGAACAGAGGATGGATGCACCAAAGGCCAAGGGGGGTACATTAGGCATCTGGGCTTCAGCTGAACTGAGGATATCTAAATATGGTTCAAAAATCTCCCAGGGCCAGACTACTGTAACACAGAACTCATCTAAATTCACAAGTTTCACTCTTTTAATTATGTAGAGGAAGGAATGTGATGTTCTCATCAACAGAGTTACAGTGCTTCAATTTCTATCACAGACAACCTGAAATGTGCCTCATGTTGGAACAGTTTATTCTTCCTACCAGGCAGGATAAGGCTCTAATATGGCAATCTCTTTTACACCGATTTGGTTTTGCCACCCCATGTAGTTAGCTAGAAAACCTGTGTCATTTGTAGGATAGATTATACTGAAACAAGTCCCCCTGAATTTCATGGAGTCCCAGGAGAGATCTACTATAATTATTAAATCCTTAATAGTGAATTTCTGAAACACTCACAGCGCAAAACTGACAGTAAGGATCTATGTGCTGATTTGGCCCTTCCATCTAGATTCCTCAGTTTCTTATACATACAAAAGTATATATCATATGTTAAGATAAAGTTTTTAAGTTTCACATCAACTTTACAGAAGTGTAAGCATTACAGAAAGAGAAAATAAGCATGAAATAACATTTTTTAGGTATGAATATCTTATTTTGGCTAGTTAAATAGTAAGCGCTTAAAGCAAAGTTTCAGAATTGTTATTGATCATGCTATGTAATAACAAAGATTTAATTTTTATTTCAGAATTTGCTCATGTAAACTGTTCACATGTGAAACATTTGAAGTTTCTGTACTTATTTTAATAGTATTTCGGAAGATCAAATTTTAAACTCTGGACTAAGTTATGCAATCAGTCAAATAATTATGTATCTCGTTCCTCACATTACCTAGAGGTTGAAATAACATATGAAAAATGAGAAATCTTCCTGACAGCACAAGTTATTTTATATTCTTTTCCAGATGTGAAGCCGGTCATATTACACTGTTTTTCAAATCCTATTAACCCCTTTCTTCCTTTAAAATAAATAAAAAAATAAATAAATAGTTTTGCAGCATATATGGTTTCTGATTGCTGCTCTACAAAGAGTCGGGGAGAATAATTTCTTAAGGATGTGAAAAAAAAGGATGGTGTATCCTCCAAGAATGTAAGCACAGCTGCAGAGGAAAGCCTGACCCCAAAAGCACCACCAGCTGTCATCCCAGGCTTGAACAGGTGTTTATGGGACACCCTCCCCAGATAGTTACAATATACAAGATTGTTTTATTGAAGATAGACATTTCCCATCATAAGTTATATACAGCACCTTCCAACCTCAAGAAGCATAAAATAGCTCTCAAACTGTGGCCCCATGCAGCAATCACCTTGAGGACTCTGCTTGTGAGCAGTTCTGCTGACAGGATTTATACATGCTGCTCTTCTCTAACTGGGAGATCACAGTGATTTAACAATTACAAGCTAGTAGATGGACAAGCCAGGAAGGGGAAATGATGTGAAAACAAGCTGTGTTACAACTAGTCCTCACCTGTGGTCTGCAGCCAGCCTGAAACTACTGACATCTGAGACTACGGCCAAAGACAATTTTGGCAAAGAAATCAGGAAGCTGCAACCAAGATGAAAATTGGCACAGGAATCCTTTCGGATAGATCCTTCTATCTAAGCATAAATAGGATGGATAAATTGCTTACAGTACGCAAAAGAACTGACCAAAACATTTGTTTGAAATAAGTACCAAGCTATGCCTTTCCAAAAAAATAACTGTGGTTAACATTTCTCTTTTTATTGTTGTATTCTGTTTAGATGGAATCCTGCTGCTCATGGTTCCAGCACACACTGGATGCTGCCACCAAAAAGAAGCTGGTTTCACATTGTATTTGGCAAGAAGCAAACAGAGCATGAGTTTACAAATAAACAAACTAAACATTTTTGCAACCTCAAATAAATTACGGCTTGAGTTTCAGGCAAAGATCTTACTATGAGCCTGTATTAGGGAAAAGCAGAGCCCACCCACAGAAAAGTAACATGAAGCAGGCGCCTGAAAGCATCACTGCTCCATATAAGAATACCTTGAGAGCATTCCAGTTGATTGATCCCATCCTGGGATCAGCCCCAAGTGAAAAAATACCGACAGAAAGGGTACACTGACAGCTATGAATCAGTTGCAAGAAATTCCTACAGTAACTGAGGTTGGTAAATTCAGCTGCTGCCATAGAGGTGGTATGGTTCTAATTAATTTAGTGATTTTTTTTTTTAATCTTTACCTACAGAGCAGGTTAGCATAAAGTGATTCAGTCCTTCCTAGGAAGCCTGGATCTCACTCATGCAGGCAGTTCTGAGAAGCTGCATGCAATTCCTGGTACAATTCCAGTTAATCTGGCTGAATTACACTGGTGTAAATATGGAGTGTTTACTTCAGATGTACTACTAACTTTGACAAGGACAGAAAATTTCTATATGTAATAAATAATTGTGGGTGTGTCTGCATTTTAAATGCAGACAAACATATATACACACATTTTTCACTTGTCCAAATGTCACTTGTGCATTTACAGATAATGCATGTATGTGTATCCATGTACATACATTTTCTTTGGAAAAAAAAAGGTGCATTTTTTTACATATGAAACACAATTATCTACTTAGAGCCATATCTTTCCTCATTCAAACTGTAAGTCATTTCAATACACTTCAGTGTGTTTCTTATATCTAGTTAAATGCTGCCCAGAGCAGCTCCCCTGTTGCCTACAGCTGGCAGTGACACCCCCTGTTTTCCATGGCATGCCAGAAAGATACAAGACATCACTTTCTTCACACACAAATGAAAAACTCTGAAATGTGGAAAACTCTCTGACTACAAAAAGGTGTAAGATGCATGAGTGATTAGAAGTTGAAATACAATATCGCTTATCAGAGTGGAAAATTTGACTTTGCAGAGTCCCAAGGACCTACCTGAGTCTTTGCATCAAGAATGAATGTTGATTTAAGAGGCTATATTCCAGATATAACAGAAGTTATAACGTTAGATTAAAGGTTGTCCTAGCACAAACAGACTAGATAAAACATGTAGTAAAGAACTTTAAGGGAAAGAAAATATGTAAGTAGGTGATACAGCATGATCCAATCTTACAACTGCACTTTAAGACAAGGAATATTCCTTATAGAGGACCTACATTTAATCAGTACAAGTTTTCTTGTTTTAATTGCTTTAATTACTTCAATTACTTCAGTTTTCAAGAAGTTTTAGAAACACTTAAGGGATTTTCAAGCACAGCTATTAGTGATACTTAGTCCCAAAAGTTCTGTATGTGCCTTAGAAAATCTCCAATCTTCTCAGTCCTACTTCTGAGATACTTGTTTATATTGAGAATTAAATCACTCCCCCATTATTTTATGGCTTTGCATCACTCACGGTGGCTACATTTCCATCCTGCACAGGTACTTATTTTTGGGGAGCTGTACAAAAATTTTGTTTTGTTAGAATCACAAAATCATAGAATGATTTGTCTGGAAGGGACCTTTTAAGACCATCAAGCCCAAGTGTTAATCCAGCACTGCCAGGTCACCACTAAACCATGTCCCTAAGCGCCACATCTACATGTCTTTTAAATACCCCCGGGGATGGTGACTCCACCACTTTCTTGGGTAGCCTCTTGCAGTGCTTTACAATCCTTTCAGTGAAGAAATTTTTCCTAATATCCAATCTAAACCTCACCTGGCACAACTTGAGGCTGTTTCCTCTTGTCCTATTGTTTGTTAATTGTGAGAGGAGACCAACCCTAACCTCACTACAACCTCCTTTCAGGTAGTTGTAGAGAGCAAGAAGTTCTCCTCTAAGACTCCTTTTCTGCAGGCTAAACAACTGCAGTTCCCTCAGTGCTCCTCATAATAATTGTGCTCTAGACCCTTCATCAGCTTCACCGCCCTTCTCTGGACATGGTCTAGCACCTCAATGGTTTTCTTGTAGTGAGGGGCCCAAAACTGAACACAGTATTTGGGGTATGGCCTGACCAGTGACAAGTACAGTGGGATGATTGCCTCCCCAGTCCTGCTGGCCACACTATTTCTGATACAGGCCAGGATGCCATTGGCCTTCTTGGCCACCTGAGCACACCACTGGCTTATATTCAGCCAGCTGAAAACCAACATCCTCAGGTCCTTTTCTACTGGGCAGCTTTCCAGATACTCTTCTCCAGGCTTGTAATGTTGCCTGGGATTGTTGTGACCCAAGGGCAGGATTCAGCACTTAGTCTTCTTGAAACTCAGCCTCAGCCTATCGATCCAACCTGTCCAGATCCCTTTCTAAAGTCTCCCTACTTTCAAGCAGATGAATCATCCACCCAACTTGATATCATCTGCAAATTTACTTAGGGTGCACTTGATCCCCTTGTCCAGATTATTGATAAAGATACTAAAGAGAACAGGCCCCAGTAGTGAATCCCAGGGAACACCACTTGTGACCAACTGCCAACTGGATTTAACTCCACCATTCTTCGGGCCCAGTCATCCAGACAATTTTTTAACTAATAATGGACATCCATCCAAGCCATGATCATACTGTTTCTCAAGGAGAATACTGTGGGAAACAGCTTCAAAGGCTTTACAAAGCTCCAGGTAGACAATCTATACTGCCTTTCTCTCATCCATTAGGCAGGTCATCTTGTCATAGAAGGAGATCAGGTTAGTCAAGCAGGACCTGAGTTTCATAAACCCATGATGACTGGGCCTGATGACCTACCTGGTTGTCATGTATGTGCCATATGATGGCACCCAAGATAATCTGCTTCATAACTTTCCCTGGCACTGAGGTCAGACTGACAGGCTTCTAGTTCTCTAGTTCCTCTTTCTGGCCATTCTTGTAGATGGACATCACATTTGCTAAGCTACAGTCAACTGGGACCTCTCCAGTTAGCCAGAAATGCTGACAAATGATGGAAAAATGATGGTAAGCACTTTCACCAGCTCCCTCAGTACCCTTGGGTGGATCCCATCTGGCCCCACAGACTTGTGTGCATCTAAGTGGTACATCAGGTCACTGATCATTTCGTGTTGGATTACAGGGGCTTCATTCTGCTCCTTCTTCTTGTCTTCCAATTCAGGGGGCTGGGCACTCAGAGGACAACTGGTCTTACTATTAAAGACCGAAGCAAAGAAGGCACTAAGTACCTCAGCCTTTTCCTCAACACTGGTCACTATGTTTCCCCCCATATCCAACAGAGAATGAGATTCTCCTTAGTTTCCCTTTTGCTGTTAATATATTTATGGAAAAAATTTTAATTGTCTTCTATGGCAGTAGCCAGATTAAGTTCTAGATGGGCTTTGGCCTTTCTAATTTTCTACCTGAACAGTCACACAAAATCTCTGTATTTGTCCTGAGTGGCCTGCCCCTTCTTCCAAAGGTTATAAACTATACTTTTTCTCCCAAGTTCCAGCCAAAGGTGTCTGTTCAGCCAGTCCAATCTTCTTCCCTGCTGTCTCCTCTTTGCACATGGGGATGGCCTGCTCCCGTACCTTTAATGATTTTCACTCTTGAAGAATGACCTGCCTTCCTGGACTGCTTTGCCCTTCAGGACTGCCTCCCAAGAGATTCTGTCAACCAGTCTCCTAAACAGGACAAAGTCTGCCCCCCAGAAGTCCAAGGCAGCAGTTCTACTGAACCTGTCCTTACTTCCCCAAGAACTGAAGACTCCATGATTTCATCATCATTATTCCCAAGGTGGCCTCCAACTTCACATCACCCACAAGTCCTCCCCTGCTTGCAAACAACAGATCTAGAAGGGAGCTTTCCCCTGTGTCAGAAAGTTCTCTTCCACACGCTCCAGGAACGTTCCAGACTGTTTCTTCTCTGCTGTATTTTATTTCCAGCAGACCACTGGTAAGTTGAAGTCCCTCACAAGTACAAGTGGTAGCGATTGTGAGGCTTCTCCCAGCTGCTGACAGAATATTTTGTCTGCTTCTTCATCCTGGCTGGGTGGTCTATAACAGACTCCCACCACTTCTTGGTGTTTCCAAAATCCAAAGGACAAGAAAAAATACCATAAAGGACAAAAAAACCCCTCTTGCAAAACAGGTCCCAAAAGCCTGCAAAATACAAGAGCTACAGAATTCTTCTCATCTTTTGTTCACCAACTGTTGCTTCCTTGTCCTAACTATTGTACCTCTGAAAGGGTACTACAAAGCACCCAGCTAGCAGGGATGTACACTGGAGTGTCTCTTTATGCCCCAGAGCAAAGCCAAGAGGGACTCATTAGTCATCTGGAGATTTTGCCCCAATGCCCAAAGGCATGACATACCTCCAACAAAGCACCAACTGAGATATGTCAGTGTGGCACTCACTTTGCATCTCTCTCTTGGTGCCTTTCAAGTTGTTTTCTAAACACTTCTTTTGTTGCTGTTGGCATGAGTGCACTTAAAAGCAGAATATCGTTAAGTACAGAGAATGCTCACTGTTTTCTGTCCCTTAAAATCTCTTCCAAGTACTTCTCTATGAGCAATTAAGCCAGCTCTATGGGATACATTTGATAACAGATATTCTTTAGTTTGGGTGACAGTTAACAAGCAAGGCTGTAATGAATAATAAAGTACTTTTTAGTGACACACAGTCCCCATTCACCCTGAGTAGGGACTATTTTTGTGCAAGTTCAACAGAAGATTCAAACAATGCAACCCTCTTGTATAACTTGCACAAAATAGGCATTCATCAAGGAGGATTACTCTCCCCAAAATGAGGCTCTCAGCAGCTACGTGCTGTGGGTGGGGATGCACAATTCCAGACAGGGGTGGAGACCAAGGAAAAGGCATGGGTCTAGCATGAAAATGCATGCACAAAAGAGATGCATTATGGGGGGTGGGGAAACTAGAGGCAAAAGCAAAGACTGCCCCAAGAACTTTTACAAAGAGTAGCACATGCTGCAAGTGACCATGGCAATATTCCAAGGTAACATTTTGCTAACTAGGAAGTCTCCTTCCAAGTCCACTCCCTCCCTATAGAGATGAAGGCAGCTCCCTGCTTTACAACACCAGCCCCCATTAGTACCTTCTACTTGTTCTCAAACGTGCTCACTCAAACCCCACATAATCTGCTAGACTCTCAGTAACATGAAAGAATAATTTGTTCACTGACCTCTCTCTTTTTCTCCTGCTTGGTAGAAGTGTCTTCCTCACAACAATACCGTAAAGCTGTGCATGTATGTGTGTATATATATATTCATGCTATGTCCTCTACAGCCCCCCAAAATATGTCTAGGTTCCTATTCCAAATATCGAATTTCTGAAATGTTAGGATAGTAAATGTATAATTCTCCGATTATTTAAATGGTCTCCAAAAATCTACTCTGGTACACCATGGTTTGTTTTTCTCTCATGACATCATAACGCCTTTCCCCTGGATATATTTAGAAAGAACTAAACCTCAGACTTTCAAATCATTTTACCCCTTATTTATGACAGACACTCTTTCAGCTTAAATACAGCTCAAACATGGAAAAGCAAAGCAAACCAAATAACTCATTACACCCAATTTCAGGATAAACTGGGAAACTGAGAAAGTAAAACTTGATCTCAGATATTCATAACTTTGAGTCATCAGATTTTTTTAAGACAAGCACTTCCTTGATGATGGGGGGATTAGCATCTACTTGTTCTGAGAGAATGAAAAATAAATGCCAGAGGAAATGTTTTTTTCTCTTCTGAAAGCTAACTGGAAATTTTCCTCTACCTTGATGCATGGATCTTCTACAAACTAAGGAGTATCTGCTTTTACCTTTACTGTAGTATAACTACATTTGCATGTTTGCTCCCAGAAGAGGTCTCTTCCCTCCAAGAACACTTTCTATTTTTAGAGGAGAGAGAATTTAAGGGGGAAAAAGAGTCTAAATTCTCCCAAGAGTCTAGCAATTTCAGTGCCCACTTGAAAGTCTATAAAGGTGTTTCAGAACATCTTCTGAAAATCAGGCCACTAACAAGCAGCTCAAAACTTTCAAAGAAACCAAAAAATGACCCTTCTAAGAGTTTAGACCACAATGTACATTTTCCGACTGATGATCATGGAATAAAAACATATTTCCAAAACCAAAAAGAAAAGTAAGTTCTTTCATTATAGAGTGTACTTATTTTATAGAGCACAGCTAGGCATGCATACTTTCAAGGGTACCATCTATGAAAAATTCTTACTCAGTAGTAAATTATATAAATGATGATGATATACACTTAACATAGAATATGATTTAAAAATATTAACTGTATTTGTGTGTCCAGTAAAGGCAAGATATAGATATTATTGAAAAGCATTCTAGAACAATTTTCTAATTTTACAGTCATCCCTGATGACTGGCCAGAAAAAGCCTTTTGACAAATTTTATTTCTTCATCATCTTTGTTTCTGACCTTTTCTTGTTGGTGCAAAAATCTACTAGTACAGAAAAATTTTAACTGAGGAACTTTTAAAAAGACCTCAATCCAGTTTAAAAAGAAATCTTGCTGCCTGGAACTGAAGAAGGAATGGGATGGAGAAAACTTTAGGTTGCAAGCAAGCATTAAGGAAGTGAAGTGTTTCTTCTGTGCCTTACGTACTCAAAGGTGCAACAAAATAACTCATAGCATTTAGGACAGCAGATGTTTATGTGCTAAATGACAGTTTCAGGTAAAATACCGGGTGTTCTGTAACAGGAGGCACTTGCTAAAATCCTTCCGACTTCTGTGTCAGTTGTGTTTGTCGTGGGATGCCAGTGAATAAAATCATTGGAAGAAGAATGGAATTTGTAAGAGGCCATTTTTAAAGGATTCTGAAAACTTGCGAGGGATGCTGAAAAGAGCCACAAAAGTGCTTTGAGTGCTGGGGAAAATGCCCTGTAGTGGGATGCTTTAAGAGCTCAATCTATTTATTTTATGCAAAATCACAGAATCACAGAATGTTACGGGTTGGAAGGGACCTGCAAAGATCATCGAGTCCAACCCCCATGCAGGACAGAACTAGAGCAGATCAAAAGAAAATTGAGGAGTGACTTGATGACAGCATATAAATAACTTTATGGAGGCAGCATGCTTGGGGAGTAGAGATTTTAATCCAGTAGAGAGAATACATAGCTGGAACATGAACCCAGACAGACCAGTACTGTGAATCAGGAAGAGCACAGACTCGCCATTGCCACAAACTATCAAGGGAAGTGACAGATCCTCCATAGCTGGATGTCTCCACACTAAGTTTGGATATCTTTGTAATAGGTTTGTTTCACCCTTACAGAATCTGTCAACTAACCAAGCACAAAGTTTGGGTTTCTTTTAATGGTTCATAGCTGTAGCTTCTGAATTGTGAGGCTCCAGAAAACCTTACTTTCTGTGAGCTAATTGCTCAATGACCAGAATAGGCTTGGTTTTTGGGGTTTTTTTGGGTATTATTATTATTATTAGTGTTTTACTTAGACTGAGGTTTTTGGAAAAAAAACCACTTCATTTTGAAATAGGGAGAAAAAAATACATTCTGCAAATCATCAGTCTGAACCTGGATAAGAAAAATATTTGCCTAAACTCCATATATCAACGTAATAGGGGAAAAAAAAAATAGTTAAAAGCTCCCTTTTTCTGGAAAAGTTTTGATTTTATAAAATATTGACAAATAGTAGGGAGTGCATATTAAGCATTTAGTTTTCTTATGGTGAAATGTCAATAAACATTCTTAAAGAAAAAGCTCTCAAATTTTAAGCAGCAGCTTCAAAGATCAGCTAGCTCTAACACAGTGAAGACAGACAAATTCTCCTAGACAGTACTTTAACAATTAGGTGTTACTCTGATCATAAATGCACTCTAAAAGTTACTATTCAGCCAACTGTGGGAGCTAAGATGTCACACCGGGCCCTTTCACTCAACCGTGGGACAAGCTGTCCCTGCTCCCCCAGCCCCAGAACAACTCCTCCAGGCTGGATCTCAGATTGCTGAGAGGGGACCAAAGGTGTGGGTCCTTTCCCCTCTCACAGCTCCTGCCCAACTAGGCACCAGTGCCTCTTGAAGGGGACGCTTCCTTGGAAGCAGCAGCTGAGACTATGTCCTTCACTCCTGTTCCCAGTCATAGCTCTGGCAATATCTAGACAACTACAGAAAAATACCTGGACATTTATGTCAATACAGATAGGCTCCTTTGAGGTTGCTTTACTAGACCAAGGACAAGTACCAGGAGCCCCAGTGGTTACTCTGCAAGTTAATTTTCAACATCTAGGTAAAAACACTTCCAGGTGAGGAAACGAGGAACAGCAAGGGCAGAAGCAGACGAAAAGGACATCACCAAATTGAGAAGTTGGTGGAATCATGCTCGTGTGCCAGTGGGATTACAAAGAGGAAGCTCGGGCAGCAACAGGACGTCCAAGCTCCGTCAGTTAGTGGCAGAGTGAGGGGAAAGGTGCCGCACCTCGCTGGGGACTCCGCCATCCCTCCCCTGTCCTTCCCGGGTCTAGGCTCAGACACCCCGTCGGGACAGAGTGCCCAAGGGAGAGAGAAAAGGGCTGTTGCATTTTCTGGATAAAGAGGAAAGAAACCTGATTCCTTTGACGAAACCCATACAGAAGTTTAGAGAGAAGGTTGGCAGGGAGCAAACCGAAAAGAAACAGCTCCTCCGGGGAAGGGGAACGCAGAGCAGTAAGAATAACCAGAAAGCTGGAAGGAAGACGTGAAGAGGTACGGAGATGAGTGGCGAGGAGAGTGCAAAAGAAAGAGGGGCAGGAAAAGAAGGGCGTCCCGAGAAAGAAACAGCAGGGGGAAGGTGGGCGGACAAAGAGGAGCCGGGACGCGGGGCGGGAGCGGCGTGCCGGGAGCGCTCTCCCCCGGCAGGCGCCGGCGGCTTGCGGACGAAGGGAAGGAGCCGGACCTTACCTGCAGGTAGGGCTGGCCCCTCTCGACGCCCCCCACCACGATGTCCGCCGAGGCCATGCCGCCGCTGGCCGAGAGCCCGAAGCCCACGTAGCCGCGGGTGCGCACCTCCAGGCGGAAGGCGAGAGCGCTGCCGTGGCGGCCCCAGAGCAGGCGGTAAGCGGCCGCGCCGTCCAGCACCGCGCTGTGCGGGTAGCTCCGCGGCGGCGGCGGCCCGGCGGCGGCCCAGGCACAGGCACACAGCAGCCCGACCAGCACCAGCGCCCAGGAGCGGAGCCGCCGCATCCTCCCGCCGCGCACCGGCGGCCGCCTATGTCTCTGCGTGTGCCCAAGCGCGCTGGCGTGTGTGTGTCCGTGTGTGCGTGTGTGTGCGTGTGAGTGTGAGCGTGGAGAAGCGGGGCTGGGTGCCCCGGTCACCCCGCCCCCGCTGCGGGCGGCACCGTGCCGGCCGGCCCCGTCGGGGCAGCGCGCCTTCGGCAGCCGCTTTGTTCGCTCCCCGCCCCGGCCCGGCGCTGGCGGCCGCCCCCGGTTACCCCGCACCGCCCGTCGGGGCCGGGCCGGGCCGGACCGAGCCCGCGGCACCTGCCGTCGGCTTGCCGCGGCTGTAGGGGGTCCTGCGGGGGCTTTCCCGGGGAGGCGCTTGGAGTTCGCGTTTGCAAGCGAAAAAACCTCCTCCTGATGGGGGAAGCGGAGAGGAGGCGGCTGACGGGGCTTCCTCGCCGGGGACCCCTCCGGCCTCACGGAAGCTTTATCTCCAGCAGAAGTCCGCGGGAGGAAGCCCCGAGGCAAAGAGCACTTTCCAGCTCTCAGCCGGTTCTTCACGGAGTGCGAGAGCGCGGTGCCGCAGACCTAAGTGTGCCGCGGACGAGTGGCTAAGCAGGAGATCCCTCGCCAGGAGAGTTAGTTTTTCTCCTTAAGTGGAAAACGAGGACTCCCCAGAGTGATTTGCACTGAGATGGCTCCATAAGCACAACTCAAAACACCGCTCGCATCCCTTAGTATCCCCGCACCCGTCCCCAGGGCCAGCATCACTGGGCCAGCCTGGCCATGCAATCCCCGGTACGCCAGAGTAGCTGCATCCTCTTCCCCTCCGCACTGACTCCACCGCCATTTCGGTAGGAAAGTTAAAATCAGAAAAATGGTTTTGGAGGAGTGATTCGCAGCCCCCTGCAAATCTGGATGGAAAGGAAAAATAGCATAGCACCCAAAATGGGAAAGTCATGGTCCACAAGAAGTCATATTGGCCCTTAAAAACTCCCCAAGAAATACGGAACCAGTTTAAAACGAAGTTGTGCTGTTTGAAGTGTACTCTGCTCATGTTTAAACAAAAGAGAAAGAATCTGGCGTTCAACCGAAATGAAATTTGTGAAAACCAATCAAACTAGTACATAAGGGAAATTAGTAATGCTTCCTTTTTAGGCTCTTGCATAAAAATATTTCACAAATATCCCTGGTGCTTCCAGAATATCACCACCTACCGTGATGTGAGGAATAAATACATCAAGCTACATAATAACTTCTAGACAAGAAAATGCTTTAAAAAATGATAAGCACCAAAAGTTATTTTCACCTAAACCATTGTAAGAAATGAGAGAAACACAGTAATTAGATACTGGTAAAATGAGAATTATTTTAAAAAGGAATAGATTGGTGTGACCTTTCTTCTAATTGTAGCAGTAACTTCAAAGGTACAAACTCAGATGACTGACAAAAGAGAAAATGGTGAGATGCTGAGGGTTTAGATTCTCTTAAAAAAAAATCACTAAAACCTACAAGCGTATGTGGATTAATTTAAGGAGAAATGGCAAGTGCATGATACCTCTCAAGGCCTCAGCACTCAACTGGGAGCATGCACCTTTTATAAAAGCGTGTGTTAAAGAAGAGATCCTTCGGACAATTACAGAAGAGTACATTTATGTTTTCTGGGGGCAGGGACAAAGAAGAAATGAAGGATGTTTCTTAAAATCAGCTTTTTTCTTCATTTTCTTATAAGACTGTATTCTATGTTCTTACATAACAGAAACCCTGCGACAATGTTTCAATCCCATGGACATGACAAGTTCGTACAATAACTTCAGTCTCAGAAAGAACGATTGAATTACACATCTGGTGGGAGAATTGCTGCCTTTCAACCACAACAGTGGTCACTGAAATCTAACTAGTACTTCCTATAGCATGCATTGTATAAGCATTTGTACAAAGTAATGGAAAATACTCGCTTTAAAGTACACCATCATGTCTCAGTTTGGTGAGGATGGTTTAGAAGCCTGTACACAGCATGGGATATTGTTATGTAGTGAAGAATGATGGAATATCCCATACATCACACTATGCTGCACAGCACAACAAGCAGAAATAGGGTACTCCAGCCAGCCTGGATGGGGGTGCTATGAGGGAAGCAGAGCTGGAGGTTGGTGTGCACCACAGAAGCTGTTGTCAGCAAGAGCTGCATACTTCCCAGTACTAAAGCCTGGCCTCTGCCTCCAACACCTCCATCCAGCTCCCTGCTCCTCTTACAGCAAACACGCACAGACAGAAAACTGAAAAACGGGCTCTCATGAACTCAAACTCGGGGTCGGCTCAGATCATTACAGTCAGTCAGCCAAAAGCCAAGACAGCAGGATCATCTAGTGACTTGGAAAAACCACAGTATCTCAGAAAAGCCAGAGGTTTGTTATAGTGGGTCTGGTAAAATGGTAATGCTCACAGTAAACAGCTTGGTGTTTCTGTTGAGCTGCAGGAGCCTTGGAGTGTGAACAGCTCCTGCACTGCCTGGCATGGGAATATCTTGTACTGGCAGAGCCTGTAGCCAGGGTGTCCCTATTCCACTACTCTGGAGCTAAACTCATATTGCTCCTGGGCTTTATTTCGTTTTTTGTGGAGGAAAATGACATTTTGGAATCTAAGAGCTGGAAGGGGAACAATACTCAATTTTTTAAAACCTCCCATGGGATTGAAGGATTTCTATGTACAGCCCAAGGGTCAGTCTTGCTGCTTCTCAGTAGCTATGAAGCCTTTAATTCCAAAGTCCTTGTGATCTTTTACCAAAGCCTGGGGGTGCTGGTAACCTGTCTTCCAGCAATGGAACCACATTCAAAGGCACTTCACATCCCATCAAGCTGGCCACGTTTAAACTAGTAGAACTGCAGGAATATCAGGCCTATTGCTTTCCAGCCTCCAGCAGGTATTTTTCTATTAAAACCAACTATCCATATAGTTCTGCAGAGCTACACACTTGAGCTACAAATATTGTGACAAAACAACCTTTTTCAACCTGCTGCTATTTCTAATCCCAAGAACAATATTCATGTAATGAAACTTTCCTAGTAGAGTTAGAAGAGGCATTTTGTGGGCAGAGTAGTAATACCATTCTCAAGACTCACATTAAGATAATTTGGTGTTTCACGAAAACTTTTTGCATCGTTAAGAAACCAGACGTAAGAAGAAAATACAGGTTAAATCTGAACCTCAGCCTAGAAGTAATGCTGCTGGCAGGAGCACAGGACAACACCTGATTACCACCTTCTCTGTGCTGAACTCAATCCCACAGCTTCTCTTCTTGAGGAAGGCAGTTGCCTAACCAAGCACAGAATGATTCAGCATGGTTTTTCTTAAAATCTTTTACTACCATTAGTAAAGATGATGATGCTACTTGCTCCCTCACACCATTGCACAGCATGGTCTTTATACTAAAGTACTGATTAAAAAATGGCACCTTTTTGTTCATACCACGTATAGTTGACAAAACAAAACAAAACAAAACAAAAAAACCCAAACCCACAAGATATCTAAAGCGTTAAAAAGCTTACTAAAAACATAGGCATCTTTTGATACAAAACAGTGCACTTTGCTGTAGGAGACACTCCACCCATCATTTCTCAAAACTGTAGGGAAAGAAAGTGGCACAGCTGAAACAACAACCTGTGATTATCCAGAAGAAAGCTGACCCTCAGACAGTGAGCTTATTAAGCTGTGTAAGAAACAAATCTTAAAAATCACTTGGAGCCAACAGTGACATCGGGTTTCATCCAGAGCAACAACATGATTGTCTCTGTTGAGCACACCACTTACCTAGAAACCACACCTCCACCAGACACCTTTTGTCTAATTAGTACAGAAAGATTTGAAATAATGTGAGTAAGGATTTTCTTGGGTCCTGCAAGAAATGTGTGCAAATGCATTACATATAAACGTGGCACCAAGTACCTGTGAGTAATGCTGTGAAGAACAGTACAGAGTAATAATTGTAAAAGAAAAAAAATCTGCTCTGAAACAGATGCAAAAAAACCCCAAACCATTTAAACTGTGTATGCCCAGTGTGACAGATAGATGGACGGACGGACAGAATTGTAATTACATGGCTATTGCCTTAGTAAAGATATATATGAAGCATAAATAACCATCTTTAAATAACCATCTTTAAATAACACTAAAAGGCACGTAAGTTAAAGGGTATTCCTCTTTGAGGAACATCAGTGCCAGAACAGATGCATTCAGTCAAAAGTAAAAAAAATAAAATTTGAGACTGGGTTAGATTCAAATGAGAGGCAATTAATTCTTCCCCACACCTGAGGAGATATGACCATGTAGAAACACCATGGCTGAGGTATCCCCCTGTGGCACTTTCTGTACATCAGTTCTCAGTGTTTCACCTCATGACTGACTGCAGCTAAGTGCCTCCTTTAGCAGAGGTTCTCATAAAAGAAGGGAAAAGACAACAACCACAACCAAGAGAAATGAGAGACTCTTTGCTGTAAAACTTGACGGCTTTTCCAACTGGTCTAATAAAACTCTTGCCCTCCAATTTTCTGTCCCAAGAGGAGTAAGAAGTTTTTATGAACTTGAGTCAAGGCATTTGGAAATTTGGCAATGTCTGCAGAAACCAGCCTGGCAGTGTAGAAAAGAAAGCTAAATCATTCTGCTAGCACTCTGAGCATAGGATCTGGAATTTTTTTTTTTTTTTTTTTCATAACATTGGTAGTATTTTTCTAGCCTCAGGCAAGCCATTTAAAACCAACAGGGGTCCAAACTCATCATAATAATGTCTGAAAGCATACTAGTCTTTATTTATACTAGTTTAACAGAGCATTGTAGGTAGCACAGCAGAGCTCCAAAACTATCCTAACTTTAGCCAAGGTCAGGCTGCTTCAAGAACAGAAAGGCAGAAGTGGACCACCTCTGTATTCACTGGTCCCAAATGTTGCTTCCAGCTCCAGGCTCCAGTGATTAACGTATATTTCTTCCTAAAATGAATTTGTATTTCCTCAATATGCCAACCTGAAAGTCAAAACAATTACATTGTCTTCTTTCCTACCCCCAGCAAAAGAAAATTAAAATGCAAACCAAGTACATAAAATGCACAGAAAAAGAATTAAAAATACTTACACAAGCCTTCATAAATTACTCTGTTTAGAGAGATCAATTAAATTGTAGACATTCTACTTTACAATGTAAAAATTATTTTCACATATTTAGGAAACGGAGTTGAAAAAGGACAAGTGGAAAATTAAAACTTTAAAGACCAAAAGATGAAGTAATAAAGGAAATTCCAGAAAAATACTGGAAAGCTGGAGAGTTTTTATCCCCACTTTGACTGATATCTCTCTTCCTGAGGGCTTACATTTTCAGAAAACACAATGGGGCCATATACATCTCCTCTTGAAGCTAGTCAATGTGTTTGATATCTTTTCTGAAAAACACAGGAGTGGGTAGGAACAGTAAATACACGCCTTCTGACGTATTTACATGGCCATGTTGCCATTCTACTAAGTGCAGCTTCGATAAACATCAGTAAAATAAGCACAATGCTCTGTTATCCCAATAAAATCAAGTAGCTTCAGACAAGACAGTTGTTCTCAACTTGAATGGGTTTTTTTCACAAAGTTAAACACTTCAAACAAATGTGTAAGAGTAGTCAGATCACGATGTGTGCCCAAGGAAATGTTTGGCTCTGGCAGAGGCACAGGTGGAACACTTCCACCTTCCTCCTCTAAATCCATGGCCAAGATTGCTTCAAGACAGAAGAGTTTTCCATCTCCTCTTAACTTGTGCTGGTAGTAACCTTCCCTAGGAGGCCATCCTGCTGGCTCAGCATTTCAGAAACTACATCACATTCAACCCACAAATTTTCCCTCTCTCAGTTCCCCATCTACATTGCACACAAACAGGATTGTCAGTGAAGCTGGGTTCATTCAGTGTAGGCATTTTCCCCCTGCAACAAGCTTCCAGCTGGATCTGCAAACTATTTCTCTAACCCTCTTGCATCACATGGATGTCAAAATCTGGATTTATGTAGGTCATTCCAACAGGGGATAGAAATACATTAAAAAGGTAAATAAAGAGTGCTTCATTTCATTTTCACAGGTGAGAACAGACTTTTTGTTACCCTCTATTAGTAAGATGGTGTTGCTATTGGCTAAGTAGTTTACGAAACATTTATAAATAAGACTTTGCATTGATTAGTAACATGTAATCAGTGTTGAGTGTTCATTAATTTCCTGCATGTAAGCTAAACTACGTAAGAGAACAGCCAGCAAACATCTATTACAAAGTATGCCAGAGAGCACAGGATGCATTAGAAACAGGCTAAAACCAAACCTATTTATGTGTCTGGGATAATCTTTTGCCTGTAAATGGACACAACAAACAGCTCTTGCTATTCTGCTCTCTAGCAAGAATATTTCAGTGCCACAGCACACCAGCATGGATAAATAGGTGTTAGGTCACTACACATGATCAGGATAAACCTTCATATTTGATTTATTAAGGAACAATAGAGAGGCATCATCTCGCTCCCCAGCTCCTGTCAACACCTAGGAGCATCCTCAGCAAGGTAGCACCAGGAGGCAAAGTGCATCTCTTACTTCCCAAAACTCACCACCATCTGCTAAAGCTGAGTATTCCACACAGCACTAAACCCTGCAGCATTTAGCTTATGTATAGTTGTTACGGCTGTAACACGTAGGCCTAAATTAATGATAAAATCATTATTTATAATGAATATCAATACAGCGTGTATTTGGAGAGAGATCTCTCTGACTTTAAAGAAACACAAACCATAGCTGGAAAATAGAAAAAAAGTAAAATAAAGAACTAAAATTTAGAGTTGCATGCATTCATTTTTCAAAATAAATGAGGAGTCTGAGGCTTCTGGTTTTGAGTGGTTTATGGTACATCTCTAAATTGGTTTCTCATGGTCCCATTAAAAATTCCATCCCAAAGAGTTTGGTGATTATGCAAAACAACTGACTGGATTAGACACTGTAAAATAATTCCTCTTTTCTAATATTTCTTAATCTGAAAAGTACCTCCTATACTCTTTCTGTCATCTGGCTAGGTAAATCCATTTAGTTGGAGTAGATGCAGACTGCAGGAAACCAGATGGCCCCAGGAAGAAGAACAACTGATGTCAGGTAGGCTTCCACCACAATGACACCAGTGCAAAAAAAATCTAGTCAAACTGCTTCTCTCTGCTGTGTCTTTGTATTTTCAAGCATGAGTAGAAATCTGGAAAACCAAACTTATTCAGCTTTTTTGATTTGTTTTTTTTTTTTTTCCTGGTTATAACAAGATTTTAGAGAGATTATCACAGATATCATTGGTTAATTAAATATTTTTTGTTGCTATCTCCACATAATACTAAATTTCTGAGAGATGGAGTGTTAATGTGTTAACAATGATTTAACTTAACATCTTTTTTACTAAAAAAAACCAAAGAATAATTCAGGTTGTCAAATAATTGTCAGATTAAGAATAGACTTGTTGGTATTTTTTATGTGTTTGGGTTTTTTTTTTCTTTCCTTATTACAGGCTGGATAAAATAAACTGGATAAACAAAAGTCATTATCACAGTAATGCCCCTCCCAGGTGAGCATTAACTTCCAGACACCACCTAAGCCAAACCCTGCCTCTGACTTTTTAACTGTGTCAGGTGTGAGAGATGTCTGTCTAGCCTCCCCATTATCTATGTCCATCAATGCAGATTTTTTTTCCTCTTCTCTCTCCTTCTTCCTTCAAATAGAATCACCACTAATCCATCATCAATTTTCACACTGGAAAGCTCTGTTAGGTGGCTTATCTTGCAAGCATTAATTTAAGTGGATAACTGCTGTTCTGAATCTTATATACTTGTTTGACTGTGAGGAAGCAAACACAGTTGCTCTTGGAGGGGAGGACTGTGCTTCCTGGTCCCTACCCCTTGCTGCCTTGCTCTCTTAGTATAGTTCAGAAACCAAATGGTGGATATAAGTTTTCAACCTGTATTACTTTTGCAAGAAGCTGAAGACCACCCCTCCTGTGCAGCCTTCACAAAGCTCGTTAGAAGTTTTCTAAGTCTGAATGAACAATCTCTACTTTTTTTCCTAATTGGACAGATGGATTCAGAGAGCATAACATACCCCTGGGTTTAATTTCCCTCTCTTATTTAGAATGTCTAAATTAGCAGAACAAACACAAAACAGAAGGAGAGCAGGAGGTAGGACTTCATGCCTTCGGGGGAATGCGTTGTTCTGCAGAAGTGGAGAGCATCCCTGGGTCCTACCCTCTGTGCAAACAGCCTACATAGCCAGTTATAGCTATAAATACACAGAAGAAACAAAAATGGAGCAGAAAGAGGGTGCCAAATGTACTGCATCCTTTGGACAACAATGGTAGCATCTGTCTTCCTAACAAATTACGAAGATTAATTTGCAGTTACTCCCTCACATAAAAGTTTCCAGATTCTTTCACCATAGCAAACTATTGATGTTTCTGTCAGATGTTCCCCTGTGACCACTACTGTACAGATTCGTACCTGTCTAATGTTCACAGGCACAAATCTTTTCAAATTTGGGATCACTTCACCAAAGTTGGAGTCTTCCAAATAATACTAAACAAATCATTGCTTGAAGCACACAATGCCAATCCAAAGTGTGAATACATGTTATTTCAATTTTTGTCGATGACAGGTTTGTTAATATACCCACAAGGTTGAAGCTTGAAAGCCACACTTACATAAGCAACCTTTCTATATGTGATGGTACCAGCCAAGCTCAGTAGCCACAGACTGTTTGCAGGGACTTCTGGGTGGAGCTATATTCAACACTTTCTGCTGGTGATACAAATTTGGGTTCTTGTTTACAAGCTGTCCAGGCATGCTAAGATGCATGAGCATGAGGAGAGAACAAAGATCATGCAGAAGCAACTGTCTATTTGCTGGGTTTTATTTTAACTGAGGTTTTCATTCCTTTTGTATTAGTCACAACTCATGATATTAACAAAACACATAGAATATCCCGTTTTGACAAAACATCACTGGGCTGTAGGAAAAAGAAACTGCCTCTTCCTGTGACCAAATCTTTGGACTTCCAGGAGCTGCTGTTCTTTAATATGAAAAGCTAACAAGTAAAACTGATTAATATTTATTTTAATTTAGAAAAACATTTGATCCTAGTCTTTAAAAGTAAGACTGCTTACTTGATTCCTAAATCTACTTCAGATCTGGTTGTGTGGTCACTTTGTGGCTGGGGTGCAGGAAAGTGGAGAAGAGGTTGCACAAGAAGACAAGGAGCCCCTCCATCCCTACTCTTACACCCCTGCAGAAGTGCCAAAGCAGGGGCTATTCTTTCCCCCCACCTCCCAAATAGAAAAAGACGTAAAAGTAGGAAAACAGCTCGGCTCTCCATTTCTGCAGGCTTGGGGGTTAGAGCTGACCAGTCTACAAGCTGTGAATCAACAGTAGTGCTCCTTTCACAAAGCCAGTGGTTCCAGGGTTGTACTGAGAGCTGGACAAGCAAGACTTCTGCAGCAATTGCATGAGTAAGTTATTAACAGTGCAAACGTAAAACCAGCATCTTTTGTGCAATCTGGCTATGGGAATATGCGTGTACAAAGCAAACTTCTCAAATCTGCCTTCCCTTAGAAGTCAGAGGCATCCCTAAATTGCATTTTTGCAAATGATTGGGTTTTTTGCCTTAAATGCCCCATGCTGGTGCCAAAACTTCAAGTAGCTGACTTGGGTAATGCTATGTGAAACACCTTGCAAACAGAAAATTCTTTCACATTCCATGATTTCTTTAGGGTACAGCACTTTGAAGACAAGAAATGTTTCCACACACTAGCTCAAAGCTGGAAAATAAACCTCCCCCCACCCTTTGTCCTTCCTCCAATAAAGGAAAAATTGCTCTATTGTGATCAGCCAGATGCAGAAATTGCTGAGCAGGGAAATCTGCGGGAAATTACAATCCTTGCTGGAAGGGGCAATTCCATTAGAGAGGATCTCTATTTCTCCTTTCAGAAGGGATATATGAAAAAGTAAGACAGGCCACCAAGACAGCAGTGTTGGGGAATTGCTCTGGGCACAGAAAAGCTCTCTTTCTTCAGGGACCCTTTTCAGCAGCTCTTCCTAGGGAACATTCACTTCCACCACCACTTCGTAGACTTCTTTTCTCTGAAGCTAAGCTCTTTAAAGACACCAGTTCCCAACACTGCATTCTTCCTTTCCCAACCAACACGCTACTAGCACTTATCAGCAAATCTTACTGACACCACTTACTTTCAGACGGCCCCTTGCCCTGTTAGTGTTTTACAGATCTGCTTTAAAATACCAATATCACTATTGCCAGCAGACAATGATTTGTTCTGGCAACGTAACTCTCTGCAGCTCACATATCTGGGCCCATAATAGTTCTGCTTTTCAAGCAGAGCTCCTTGAGGAAACAGTGAATTCAGTGCTCTCCCCCAAAGCCTCTGTGGAAGCTGGAGAAGGTGGTCACAGTACATACCCATCTGTGGTCATAACCTCAGAAGACTCATGTGATATCAATGCTGTTGTCAACCGCTTCTTTCCAACCTAGTTGCACAACATGTCATTTTCAGTAAGTAGTGGCAATTCATGGACTTCAAATCATAGTGTCTTTTTTGTTTAGCTTCATTCATCTCTGTTCATACAAGCCTCACAAGGGCAACAGCCAAACTCTCAGTTTTCCATTAAGTGAATGGTCTGCAAGTAATGAACTTTGTTTTGTTGGTGCTGTACTGTAATTTCACAGTGCTAAGTATAGATCAGAGTCTGACTCCTCAGCATTTTTCAAGAGCTTCTGTATTATTTTAACACCGTATTCATGTTATCCTTGGTAGGATAAGTGGTTAGAGTCCAAACCCAAACTTCCCTGCAAATTGCTATTTTACGTGCTTGCAGCCTCTTGTCAGAGATTTGTTTGTAAATTACACCACTGCTAGTTCAGGAGACATCTGCAATCACCTGTTTATTCTTTTAGCAAATCTTCACTTGGACTTATGGTCTAAAAACACCGTCAAGGGTTTTCCAGACAGCATCTGCAGATTTTGGGCTGTAGATCTTGGACCCTTTTTCCCCTGTGTATCACCAAACTACACTCTTACAGCTGGTGGAATAATGTCTTCAACAGGGTGACTGGTGTGCATGTTGTCCAGGTTGCTCTAACTCCCCCTGTGGAAAAAGGTAGCCCTGATAGGAATGCCTCAGACTGTAACAGTAGGCTGTTCCACGAATTTCAAGTGGACAGTTAGGGTTTGTTGGTTTGGCTTGGTTTTATTTTTTAATAAACAATTTCCCCATCACTACCTCATAAGCAGCATGGTTCTGAGGTGCAGGTCTCATCTACCTTGTTCTCTGAGATGACACCCACACCACCTAGATGACTAGCTCCAGTCTTGTGCCATGCTCTTAACTCTACTTCATTGCCTTGCCCTCAGCATCTTTAACAGAGTAAACAATCAAAGTACTTTGATACCCATTAAAAGAAAATCAGTACTATCAGTACCATAATGACTAATAGTCATTAAGCACTACTCAGCACAGTGGGAAGTATTCTGTAATGCATAAGCATGGAAAATTTTACAACCCTGGATAAGTAGGAAAAAACTCCAACAGCTCCTAAAACGAGCTCCTGTTAGAGCCTGGGTTAAACATTTTAAAATTTGCATTCTCCTTTCTCGTTTTGATTTTAAAACCCTATATGTTTGGGGTTTTTAGCACTCAGGAATTTTTGATCAGACAAACTGTATCCTGATAAAGTATTTGATAACGTACTTTTTGCCTGCCTTAAACACAGAATGCTGAATTTAAAGACCTCATCAAAAGAGCCTCTGTGTATCTATGTGGCAAAGCCTAAGTAGGAAAGACCAAGTACCAAGATAAGGAAGCTCTTCCTTTTTCCCTTTAGGAACTACTGAAGGCCAGCTGAAGTTTGGAACTGCCCCCCCCCCCCTCCCCCCACCCCCCCAAAATTTTATTGTCAGAAGAAAAGTGTCCTTGGCATCAAAGAGCAACATGTCAAATAAGAGTAAGATTTCACTGCATCTTCAGTACCTGCTGTAGCATTTTGAACACAGCTTTGAAGAGATCTGGGTCTTTCCCTTGTATTCCTTTGGGGGATCAGAGTTGCTGAATCTGAGCAGAGATCCATGGCTTGGGGCAGGGTGCTGTCTAGAAACATTCCAACAAAATAACTTAGGAGTATTGCAGATCTGATGATGGGGAATTGTGGTGAAAAGCATAAATGAACAAACATGAACTGAGAACAGCCCATTTTCTTCACCAGCATCTCCCTGATAGAATAGCAGAGATGAGGATGCACAAGAGTAATTAAGAACCAAAAGTAATTAAAATACCAATACCCTTGGATGCTTTACAACCTTAAGGATGCTGTCAAGGTAAAACTATTAAGACCTTCCTGAAATTTTGAGTATGATTTAATAAAATATCCAATTTCCTAAGTGTCTAAGTTTTTGGACTGGTAAATATTTTGTCTTAAAACAATTTATGCATAGCCAAGCTGAATTATACCTGCATATTTCAATTTCTTGATACCATTACAGAGTCACAGAATCACAGAATGTCTTTGGTTGGAAGAGACCTTCAAAATCATCTAGTCCAACCTTCGACCCAACACTGCAAGCTCACCACTAAACCCTGAGCACCAGGTCCACATGCCATTTAAATGCCTCCAGGGATGGTGACTTCACCACTGCCCTAGGCAGACCATTCCAATGTTTGATAACCCCTTCAGTGAAGAAATGTTTCCTAATATCCAGCCTAAACCTCTCCTGGCTCAGCTTGCATCCCTTCCCTCTGGTCCTGTCACACATCACCAGGGAGAAGAGGCTGTCCCCCTCCTTGCTCCACCCTCCTTTCAGGTAGTTGTAGAGAGTGGTAAGGTCTCCCCTCAGCCTCCTCTTCTCCAGACTAAACAACCCCAGCTCCCTCAGATGCTCCTCACAGGACTTGTGCTCTAGGCCCTTCATGAGGCTTGTTGCTCTTTTCTGGACACTTTCCCACACTTCTATGTTCTTCTTATAGCGAGGGGCCCAGAACTGAATGCAATATTCAAGGTGTGGCCTCACCAATGCCAAGTACAGGGGGACAATCAGCTCACTGTTCCTGCTGGCTGCAGTGTTTCTAACACAAGCCAGGATGCCCTTGGCCTTCATGGCCACTGGCATGCACTGCTGGCTCATATTTAGTCAACTATTGATCAATACCCCCAAGTCCTTTTCCAACTTGCAGCTTTCCAACCACATATCCCAAAGTCTGTAGCTTGCCATGGGGTTGTTATGACCCCAGTGCAGGCACTTGGCCTTGTGCTCCATGCAATTACCTTGTCCCACTGATCTAATCTGACTAGATCCTGCTGTAAAGCTTCCTTACCCTCTAGCAGATTGACACACCCACCTAGTTTGGTGTCCTCTGCAAATTTACAGAGGATACACTCAATCCCCTCATCCAGATCATTAATAAAGGTATCAAAGAGAACAGGCCACAGTACTGAACCCTGGGGAACACCACTTGGGACCAGATGCCAGTCAGATTTATCTCTGTTCACTACCACTCTTTCGGCCCAGCCATACAGCCAGTTTTTTTACTCAGTGCAGAGTGTATTTATCCAAGCCTTGTGCCGTAAGTTTCTGAAGGAGAATGCTGTGGGAGACAGTGTCAAATGCTTTACTAAAATCCAGGTAGACAATGTCCACAGCTCTTCCCTCATCCATTACTTTGGTCTTAATCCTTTTAGAAGTCTTCCTAACACATCCTGCCTCTGGTCTGGTCCTCCTTACCTGTAGGGGTTTTTGGTTATGTTTTTGTTTGTTTGATTTTGGGAGGGTGTCTTTGGTTTTTTTTCTCTGCACACACCCCTTCCAGAAAACAAGTGCATAACTGGGAAGTCAAGAAAAGTTCAGAGATCTGAGCACTACCTAGACTCACAACAAAAATTACTCCACTAGACTACTGAATCCTCAGGATACAAACAAAACACAACATGAAGAAAAGCTCCTGGTTTTTTCCCTCCAAAGGTGGAAAGCAAAACCAGCAAAGATGGTTTTTCTGGCTGTAAAGAAGGGCAGCTTTAGAAGGCTATTCATAGAAAAGCAATTTCCAAAATTTGAGTCATCGACACTGGGTGACAGTCAGGCACCATTTATTGCCCAGAACAATGCTGCACAGTGTTATTCAGTACAACCCTCTGCAGCCATGTCCAGTTTCTCAGATATACTGTTGTCATATTTGTTTCTGTCCTCTACAGCACAAGCTATAGAAAGATCCTTTTCTGCCTCCCCCACTACTTCTTCTCCCACCAAATATTTTTTTTTACTTTCATACAGTCCTGTGTTCTTTATCTAATATTTCTGGGATTTCAGAGTTCTTCTAGTATACGTGCATGGTTTACAGAACATCCCTTTAGCCTTTTTGTGCAGAACTGTGTTTGCAAATGGATGAATCACAAACCTCATACGTTTTTTTTAAGAAATAACTTCTACTGAAAACCCAGAGTTGCAGTTTAGCTGGAGAGTTTATGCATGTCTTATGTCTGGGAGAAAAGAGAAACTTGAGGTCAAACTTCCACTGTCCTGGCAATGTTGAGAAGTAAATCAGGGGCAGAAGAGATGAGAGGGTTGGCTTACAAGGAAATGCTTGGCTGGCTCTGCACTTGGCTGTTTTCAGGTGCAGTTCCATCATAAGATTAGAACTGTAGGAATTGAAAGTCTCACTCCAGTGTCTGCCAGAAGAAACAAACTGAATTTTCCTCTTCACTGGGAAGAGCTACACTGAGCTCAAGGCTACAACTGGTTGAGAAGTTCATGGAAGTTACTGAACTGGTGATGTCAAATTGTTCCATCACTGAATGCCATTGACACTGAGTGAATTAAATGCTTGTTCCCAGCCTAGAATTACTGACTTGCATAGAGATCACATAGCCAAACTAAATGACCTTATTTGCAGAAAGTCAGCACAATAGAGTAGACAGAATCTTAAAGCAGAGCCCATTCTGACTGGCTGCCAGGTGAAGGCTGGAGCAGGCAAAGACTGAAGGCTGACAGTAGGAAAGACAAGACTGGGATAAATTGTGCAAAGAGTTGCTTTAAAAATAAAAGAAATGCCCTCTGAGTGAGTTGGCATGGGAGTGTAGGGAAGATGCTGAAGGAGGAGAGTCTGAGTCCTGGAGAGGGACCTCATGTTCTGAGGGCACCACTCCAAGGGACATCATTTTCTGAGGGCACAAGCCCAAAAGGGGCAAAGCCCAAAGGTGGATTGTAATGCTGGTTGCCTTCTCTGCTGGTTTATGCATCCTTCTATTTCTGAATGTTCTGATTTGAGCCAGAACAGAACTAATTGTGTTCAGTGATTCTACCTTTCACCTCAGTCTAACTAACTGCACCTTCAAGTTAGTGTCAGATTTTTGCAGACAGTGTCTGCTTCTAGAAGGGATAATGCTTACGTTTGCGGTTACTACCAAGGATTGGTGGGCAGAAAGGCTCTTGCTTATACTTACTCCTGTAGAAACCAAGATCACTGTTAAACCTTGTGTACCATGTCGGGGGTGCAGAAAGCAAGAGGTCACACCTGCGGGGAGGAGCAGGCAGGGTGGGTGACCCTACACTGTCCAGCAAGATATTCCATCCCATACACATAATATTCAGTACAAAGGTGCGAGATTACCAGGGTCAAGTGTCTTCTTCAGTGGTCAGCATCCAAGGAGGACTCTGTTCATTCTGCCTTTGATGCTGAATCAAGTTCCCAAATCTAGCTTCTGAATCCAGTCTCTGTCTTCTGCTGAGTCCAGTCTGGGTCTTCCACAGCGCCTGACCACAGCATCAGTGGTGACAGTGACGTAATTGCCATCGGGGGTTGAGTTCAATATTGTTTTTCTTTATTTTTCTATATTTTCATTCACGCTCTTTTAGTTTCCTTTTCCAATCCATAAGTTTTCCTCCCATATTCCCTTTCTCTTCTCTTTCTAGCAGGGAAGAGGGGTTAATAGAGAACATCTGTCAGTTGTCTAGAGGCTGGCCCAGCCCTAAGCCTTGATAGTGAATCAGGTACAACCCCCCTTGAAAAACACCAGTCTTTGCTTCTCCTGTTAAGTTTCTGCAAGGACAAACTCTAAATGGTGTTTCACAGAGAGTTTCAAAGGTACAGGGCCGCTATGTGTTTAAGCAGAATGACCCAGCAGCAGCTGACAATTTCTCAGTCCTTATGGGCAGTCATGATCTCTCCCCAAGTTATGGAAATCCTATTGAAACAGACCATCTTTCCAGCTAGGTGTTCATGAAGTTTAGAATAACAAGCAACCAAGAAAATATCTTACACATCTTATAGAATCATACTAATATTTTTCCTGAATAGATCTCAAATAGCATATAAACCCTAACCTCAGTTTATACTGCACTGAGAGCAAATCTGTGTATTTTGAAATACATTTTATATTCCAAATATTTTTAACAAAATCAATATTCCTCAAAACAGATTTGGAGAAGGTGATCTCTACCCTTCATTGATACATCCAGATACTAAAACTGTAAAAGAAACTTCCACAAAAGATAAATAAATTCTTCACATATCTCAAGACACCACAGACTCTTTAACAAGAGACAGTCCAAGAGGCATCTGCAAAGCATCTACTAAGAGTCAAAGTCTCCAATAATCCAGCTACATTTTCTCACTGTAATTTCAGATTCTTCAGGTGTTTGAGCACCTGACTCCATTCCTATTTCCAACCAGACAAGTATAAATAACCACCACATCCCACGCCAGCATGTGATGGCTGACCAGGCTGCAGAAGAGCCCTTTCCTTGACTCTAAAGTTCAGAAATCAAATAGAGAGGCACACATCAGTTCCTCTTGCAGCAAAAAGTATTTAAGAGTATTTAATATTTGAAATGAAAAACCTGCTTTTGCATCAAGACTTGAAAAGTAATGATGCCTTGTGCTTTTGTCTGGACGCTCAGGTGCCAGACTGCCCTTCTCCAGGGATGCCTCTGTGGGTCTGGCATGGACGAACAATGGTGGCTCATTGCTGCAGAGGCCGCTCTTCTCCCCCTAGAGCTCCAAGGCTTGCAATTCCCTGCTTGGGAGTTTACAAACTTGTTTATAAACTAACAGAAACAATGCAGATCAGGGACAAATGCTCTAGTTTCCTTCTCCATTTAAATTTCTCTTTTTGTAATTTTAAATAATGATTTGCTGAAGACGTCAAAATCAGGGCTGACACAGGATAAGAAAGCCTCAACTTGTTTTGCCATCTTACAAAGACAGTTTAAATCTACTTTTTTAACAAGCACTTCTAATCCTCCAAGTTTCTTCAGCATAATTCTCCCTGACAACACAGTGGCTAGTCCCAAAAATTATATTTATTCTTTATCTGGTTTAAGACCCGTCAGGGAACAGCATATCAGACAAAGAGGCTTCTCAGTATTTCAGTGACGCTCTGTGACAGAGAAGTTCTTGAAGAGCACAAAATATGAAGGTCTAATTCTTCCCTCATGCTGGACTCTGGTAAACCAAATTTTGGGTTTTCTGTTCCCTCTACAGAGAAAACATCCACGCATATATGGGGGTGAGTGGGAGGGAACAAACAGGGCACAGATGGCAGGGAATATATTTATCCACCCTCTCTGCGAGATGCTGACTGATGTTCTCCTTTAGAGCAGAAAAGATCCTCTCCTTGTTCCTGCTTACCTCCTTTAGATAAAGGTCCATCCAGGGGTCAGGGCTTGGGAGCAGCTGAAGCTGTTGATGAGGAACTTGCTGTGGGTCTTGAGTGCAGTCAAGTCCTCCCTCCTAAACTGCAAGATTGGCAGTTAGGGCAACAGCTCCAGCAGCTTTTCCTTTTTTGAGTAAAGGTGGGAAGGTGGGTTATCATTTATACTGCCTGAATTAAGCAGTTTGCCCCTCCTCCTTCCCAGGTTTACTACCCCTTCAGACTTCAATCTTCACTGCCAAAGACCAAACATTTTTTGTTTAAACATTAAATAAAGGAAAAACATGATCATAACTCAGTTCATGAAAAATCTTGAAGAGCTTAGGTTGAGGGGTGACTGTGAACAATGCTGTTAGCAACCTCCAATTTCTTTTTACTATTTTTATGTTTCCTTCCCACTTTTTGCAAGACATTTTAAAACATATGGCATTAATAAAAACAAATTTGCAATCTCATTAATCTTCTTCTAACAAGCCTTGTAATCTAGCTTTTTTTTTCCTTCATTCTTAAATCAGAAAAATCTATTTTATCAGCAGTAGCAGAAAAGTGCTGTGTAGTGGACTGAGGCATAACTGCTAATGGGCAGAGTGAGTATTTCTTCTTCAGAATATTCCTGTAAATATCCACAAGTGTGCTGCATTCCCTTACCCTGAGTACCTTTCTGATATTTGGAATAGGAGCAAGAAGAATCACTGCAGCTGTGTTCAAGCCTAGACATTCAAAATAGCCAATGCAAAAAGCAGAGCATCAGTTGTATAAATAGCAAATTACAACATTGTTTGGTGCTCTCAATGTTCTACTTCAGGCTATCCAGCATACCTTTTGAAAATGAACATTCTGTTACTTTTCCTAGTTATGTCTGAGTCTGTAGAGTTCCTTACTGTTGTGCAAACACTTCTCTTCCTTTATCATCAAACGTGTTCAGAACATAAGAAGAACAAAATAAATGCCTTATTATTTGCCTGCTTAAGCTATAGAAATTTCTGCAGCTTGAGGGGTGCCATTAGAGCCATGTATGAGGACAAAAATGTCTGAAAGCTGATTGCTTTCATATATTTATTCTTGCAACTCTATGTTGCAGTAGCATCTAGAATGGCTCTGCAGGTGGGCACCTCATCAGAGAATAATTATTCCTCACTCCACAACAGCTTTGGGTGTTAATTGCAAACTGAAAAGGAAAGCTGCATGCTACGCACTCAAGCACCACAGGTGTCATAAACAGAAAGTCATCAAATGTTGATATCCAGCAGCAAGATCTCTGCTCCTGAAAGCATCAAATAGGTTCAACCAGAAGTAAACAAGAAAAAAGCAAGTCATCTTCCAAACATGATAACCAGCAACGCAAACAGGCAGTGAAACATCCTAAAAGCCAGTGATTAACTACAAGGGTATTTTGTCTTTCAAACTTTACTAGGAGATTACATCATTATCTCCCTCCCCTCCCCTTTTGACCCCTTACTTCCCAAGATTTTTTTTTTCTTTTCATGGTTTCAAACTAATTTTGATGCCTGAAGTCTAACCCATACCTCTGACATCAAATGTGCTTGCTGACTATATGCACACTGTGTGTGTGTGTGACTTAAGAAAGCTCTTAGTTTGGGAATATTGTATATACCCTGCTGATTATCAAGAACAATTCCCAACAGGGGGAGGTGCAGGGGGGTGGTGGGGTGGGGAAAGCCTTTAAAAAGCTGCCTGTGCCTGTGATTTTCAGCTCTTTGAAAAAGCAAGAAAGAACAGAAAAGCACCCCTGGTGTGTGGTTAAGATAACTACAAAGGAACTATTCTTACCAGGTTCCTTCAAGTAAAATGAAGGGTGCTTTGATTTCATTTTTGGCCTTGCTAATCTGACAGATATTGATGGATAATTTGGAACAGCCAAAATCTTTGTTCTAAAAACATTGACTCATACATGTTACATCCAGATGTTTCACTGGGTTCTTAATAGGTATCAAAGCTTTTTTTTAAATACTTGGAAATTGCATTAAGTTAAGCATGCACATATGCAGGGGAGGGAAAAGATAGAAGAACAGGAGCTCCATTAAGAGCAGCTTAAAAAGGAGCATTTATGCCCTCCAACATGGATGTGCTAAACAAAAACCCCCAACACTTTGTTTCTGCCTAATCAAGTTTGAAAATTAATAGCACCAAGATTCTTAATGAGCAATTAGAGCTTTGAAGGCTGGTCTCTCCAACAGGTACAGGAGCTTGTGTGTAAACACTCCAGGGCTGACTTCCCCACCGCTCCCTGCCTCACAGCCGGGTCACAGCAGCCTAGTCTTCTGGAACTAGCCAGCCCTCATCTCGTTGCCCATTACTTCTGACAACCGGCCCTTCAACTCTTCCGGATGTAAAGGGCTCCAGTGTCCCCCCCTCCACTGGGATTCAAGAAAGGAAGAAATCTTTTGTCTGAGAGCATGTGGGGGAGGCACCGCCAACCCATAAGCAGTCTTTATTATTAGGATTATTAGGACTGAAAGCAAGCAATGCACACACTGTGGCTCTCAGCAGCACTCTCCTCCCTGACAGGACCCAAACCACCACCACTGCAGTGCAGCTGAACAGGCCCAGGACTCTGAAAAGAGAGGGCTGGCTGCTTGTAGGAAATGAAGACATGCAGGTAAATCAGACAAGGGTTGCAGCAAGGGTTTGGGAAATACAATGCCACGCAAGTAATTTAAAATTGTTGTCCCAGTCTGATTTTCACCTGCTCCCAATGCATGAAGCTTTATGTTCTGCTTTGCAGTCACTGCTGGATAAACCCAGTAGAGAGGTTATTCATCCCTTTATAAGGTAAATAGGCAATCACTAACCACAAAATTTCATCCCAAGATGAGCAAAATTCTTCAATTTGGTAAGCTTTTTAGCGAAGAACCCTCCTAAGTAGAAAACAAAAAAATAAACAAATTGCAACGCACACACAATGTGACAAGAATCAAGCACAGAAGGAATTTCTGCTCTGCCAGGAGTCAAAGCTAAAGGTCTGCTGCTGAAGTGCTGCTTTTTCCTTCCCCAGCATTTCAGTGGAATCAGTCAGTCATTGACAGAAGCAAGTATTAGATACTGCAACAGAGAAAAGTCTCTCCTGGGCAAGTAGGATCAGGCCATTCCTCTGTGCCCTTTTACTACAGCATAAAGAGTCTGTTAAACATTAAGGTCAGGAAACATTAAGGTCAGGAAACTTGCAAAATCAGGTTTAGACAGTTAACTGGTGAGAAAGCTACTCTGCCAAAACGCTGACTGTTCTTCTAGTATAGACTAGTGTAGTCTGGAAACAAAACAAAATGAAAAAAAAAAAGGCTTTAGCGTCAGTAGTGCCAGCCTTACTACACCTAATAGTGGCCCAAAGCATGTCTGATTTTTATTTAACAAGTGAGGATAAATGTAGTCCCAGCCTCAACTCAGCAAAAAGGCACCCATGTGAACACAGTAGCTGGGATCTCAGCACACGAGTCCATACTGCAACTTAAACTAAAATCCGCTTTCAATCTTGGAGATGTTTTCCATATTACATGGAACATAATAATGCAGTTTCATTGTACTTTTTTCCTACACTGCTTTGGAATCCAAATGCAGCAGCAAAAGTCTCCTTCCCGTACCATGGATTCCCATCCCTCATAAGTTTCATGGTATGCCAAAGGAGCGCTAGTAACAGTCTACCCTCGATACCTACTGTCAGCACCCACACAGAGCAAAGCAGCCTTCCCTCCTGAGACTGGGCTCATACAGCTGGGAACACAAGAGCTGGAAGCGTTTTCATTAACCGTGTGAAGTGCAGCACAAGAACAGAGGTCCCTTGGGCTGATTAGCCATCAGAGCTGAAATTCTCTGGTGGTGTTCAAAAAAGTTTCGATCATTTACATAAAGGCAAAGATGACAGCTGTGCTTGTAAAGATGGATTCTGAAAAAAAAGCAAGTACTAGGAAAATGTACTCTTTAAAAGGCCTTTATTTTGGTAGCACGGTTACAATTCTGAAGTCCATTTATGCTTACAGTTAGATTGTTCCCAAATAATATTTCATAGCTCACCATGTAAACAGTGCATTCTCTATCAGTCTAGTGTACAAGAACTTTATAAAATACAGATTAAATGACTTTTTCATCTGTACACTTTTCAGATTAGTTGATCGAGATCAATTAAAAAGGTAAATACATTAATTGGCAAAAAAGTGTTGTTACTTTTTTTAATATATTAGTACAAAATGGCACAAAAGGAAAAAGATCATTTCAAAGACTATAAGCATCAAGCGCCTTAAACAGTCTGAATCAGTTCAACCAATTTCAACTTAATTTCAAATACCACCGTTGAACTTAGAATTGAACTTGTAATTGTCTTTTCTTCAGCTGTATGAAAGACCTCACATACAACTTTGGATCTGTTCATGGAATCCGAACCACAGCAGTTCCAGAACAGTGATATTCAAGTGCAGTTAGGAAGCTGGAATTTCTGTTCTTCCCAGTAAAGAATTCACAGACTAGAGCTTATTTTTATCTAGCCAAGCTCATTGATGCACACTTCAGATGCAAAGATACCAGATGTGCGCACATAATTCAAGAACTGAAACAAAAAATCCACATAATTACATCATCCACCTTACCTACCTTTGCAAGAGGCTTCCAGGCATAACCATACCCAACATCAGATACAGAGCTGTACGAAGCATCTAAAAGATTTCAGGCAAACTGAAGGCTTAATTCAAAGGCTTCAGTTATAAAAGAGATCGCACCAATTTCAGCAACCTACATTTTATTTTTGAACCACCTATATCAAATGGGCAGGTGAGTGGGATGGAAGGGAAAGATACCATTCTAACTTAAAAATAAATTCTGAGATGTGAATTCATTGCCTCAAGCAACAATTCAGGAGTTCATTTTGGCAGCAACATTTTGCAATATCCCAGAAGATAATTACCCACCCCATCACAACAAATTATCACAATTTTGATCAGCCCCCTTAACCTTAGGAGGTTTTTATGTTTAAGTTAATGGAACAGCTTATGACTTAACTGTTTTTCCTCTGGTAAGACAGCACCCACATCCAAGAGGGCAGGCAGTTACACTGACAGTAATACTGAGAGCGTTACTTCTCAGGTTAAAACAAAGAGTCTTATAAAATAAGTTTAAGCGTGATGAAGTAAGAAGCACTTTTACTCAGCTTCACAAGAAAACCATGACTAGGAATTTCCTTTCATAATTTAAGTACCAATTTCAACGCTTTCTCCAGAGTTTTATTTTGTAGCAAAATATATGATGATTCCAAGCAGCAATACTCCAACAGCAAGTATAATAATGAGGATGCACATCTTCTTTCGGGACTTTTGCTGCCAATAAAGAAAAAAAAGACATTGATCAAAAACTGCATCACCACATCAGAAGACTACTCAAGTGCCTTTATGGTCCAACTGATTGTACAATCTAACTAAATTGTGTCCTTGCGAACAACTAGTCATATACAGTTTTAAAAAAAAAAACAAAAACCCAGATATAAGTTATCCACAACTTACTTTTATGGCTATATTATTCAACAGAATTATTTCAGTGGTATTTTCTTTATATTTTCTATATATTTGTTGAAAGGCTGAGAGACCGGAGGCTGTTTAGCCCGGAAAAGAGAAGCCTGAGGGGGCATCTTATGAATGTTTACAAATATCTGAAGGGTGGGTGTCAAGTAGAAGGGGCCAGTCTCTTTTCAGTTTTGCCCTGTGATAGGATGAGAGGTAATGGTAGCAAGGTGAAACATGGGAAGTTCCACCTCAACATGAGGAAAAACTTCTTCACTGTGAGAGTGACAGAGCCCTGGAACAGGCTGCCCAGGGACGTCCTGGAGTCTCCTTCTCTGGAGACTTTCAAGACCCACCTGGATCTGTTCCTGTGTGGCCTGCCCTGGGTGTTCCTGCTCTGGCAGGGGAGTTGGACTCAATGATCTCTGGAGGTCCCTTCCAACCCCTACCATTTTATGATTCTATGATTCTGGCATACATAATAAACTAATGAAAGAGAATGAAGTAACATAATGAATGAATGTAATTAGAACACTTGGGGAGAGAAAATGTGAAAGAGCAGATGACCATGTACAGGGGAAAATGGACAATCAATCTGCACAGTAGAGGAGGTAGAAATGGGTCTGCTAGGAAAAAAATATATATTTAAAGACTATTAATGTACATACAGAATGGGACAACACTGCAATTTTAGACTTCTGGAAAACTGACTTTGCAACTATTCACAGAGTTATTTTAAAGTTGTTTTTAACAAGTTTCTTAGGTACAACTTGCTCTTAAAAAAACCCAAAACAGACATCTTCCTAGAGATCTTATCTAGTTATATAGATGTCACCATAATATAGTGTAAGTTATGAGCACATCCAGAACTTTCACATCTCCCATACAAGTCTGTAACTTGACATACTAGAGTGCCCAAGACTAGCAGCAGTCTATCATCCTTTATCTGAAGAATGTAGGATCTGAAGGTTTCCTTCTCAGCAGAAGAGTAAATCACCAGTGAGTTTCACAGGCTTTTGCAAATAGCCAAGGGATAACAACACTCAAATATTGGGATTCCAGGCCACAGCTCCAGATGCAAAGCTAGGTTTTCTTCTGTTTCACAGAGGTTCTTCTGCCTGGGTGTTTTTGTTCTGTTTTGTTTCATTCTGAAGAACTACATCTGTGTCAGTTCTTCATTGATGCTGCCAGTTCTCTGTCCAGTACCACCCAGACTACCAAGTTCTTTTCTAATTTTACTACCTTGCTGCTACTGCTTCCATCTTCTGGCTACCATTTCTTTATTTCATCATTTTACTTGCTAGTACTCAATCAATTTGCTAGAGTACCTTCGTTTAAAAAAAAACAAACCAAAACCAGACCTGTAGCCTGTTTTCTCCTTGCATTCACAGTCTTTTCCTTTTTCATCCTAGAGACCACCTCTTTCTAACACCGCACTGAATTCAAAATTTCCCCTGTAACACTACTTAAGCAAGGTAGTGGACTAGAGACATAGGAATATTATTTCCTCGTACGCTTAACAATCATTGCTACAAGTTCTGAAGCAGCAGTGGCAAAGGGGGAAAGAAAGGAGAGGAGCCTGGCTTTCTGCAAACAGCTCTGCTGTGTGAATGCACCCCACATAATAAATGAGCAGTGCATACCTCATCCAAACACAAAGAGGGGCTGTGAGGGATCCAACCACATGCAGCCTCGGCCCCTAACACTTCCTTGAGGGGGATCAAACCATAGATAGAATAGTTGCCAAAATGAAAATACGTCCTCTGAAAGTGGAAATGATTTTTCAGCACGTTGGAACAAGGATGAGTTTCAGCAAATTCAGTTCAAATCTGCAGCAGACTACACAGTCCAACTCTGCAGAGTGCTTGGTCTCTGCTGCAAAACCCACTGAACAGAAGCTTCTCAAAAGTACTGATATATTTCCTTTGCTATGAGGAGATATTAATCCATTCCTCCTCAATATAAAGCACAACATTTTTTTTTAAATTTCAACAAGAAAACTAAGACTTTCCTCAGAAAATTTTGGCTGCTACTATTTTTTTTTTTCTCTCTGAACTTTGTCAGTATCAAAATAGGAGTCACCAGCCATAGGCCAGCAAATGTGACACCCATCTACCAGAAGGGCTGGAAGGAGATCTGGGGAACTGCAGGCCTGTCAGTCTGACCTCAGCGCCAAAGAATGTTATGAAGCAGATCATGGCTTCACAATAGGCGTATGCTTTGCTGGAAAAAAACTGTCTGGATGGCCAGGCCCAAGGAGTGGTGGTGAACGGAGTTAAATCCAGTTGGCAGCCAATCACAAGTGATGTTCCCTGGGGATCAGTATTGGGGCCTGTTCTCTTTAATATTTCTATCAATGATCTGGACAAGGGGATCAAGGGCACCCTCAGTAAGTCTGCAGACAACACCAAGTTAGGCAGATGTGTTGATCTGCTTGACGGTAGGAAGGCTCTACAGACAGAACTAGACAGGTTGCATTGATGGGCCAAGGCTAGTCATATGAGGTTCAACAAGGCCAAGTGCTGGGCCCTGCACTTGGGTCACAACAACCCCAGGCAACACTACAGCTTTGGGGAGGAGTGGCTGGAAAGATGCCCAGTGGAAATGCACCTGGGGGTGTTGTTTGACAGCTGGATTGAAACCAGCAGTGTGCCCAGGTGGCCAAGATGGCCAACGGCATCCTGGCCTGTAACAGAAATAGTGTGGCCAGCAGGACTAGGGACTGTACTCTGCACTGGTGAGGCTGTATCCTAAATACTGTGTTCAGTTTTGGGCCCCTCACTATAAGGACACTGAGATGCTGGATCATGTCCAAAGAAGGGCAATGAAGCTGGAGAAGGGTCTAGAGCACAAGTTTTATGAGAAGCAGCTGAGGGAACTGTGGTTGCTTATCCTGGAGAAAAGGAGGCTGAGTGAAGACCTTCTCGTTCTCTTCAACTATCTGAAAGGAGGTTGTAGTTAGGTGGGGGTTGGTCTGTTCTCCCAAGTAACAAGTGATAGGACAAGAGGAAACAGCCTCAAGTTGTGCCAGGTGAATTTTAGATTGTAGATTAGGAAATATTTCTTCACTGCAAGGATTGTCAAGCCCTGTAACAGGGTGCCCAGGGCAGTAGTTGAGTCACCACCCCTGAAGCTATTTAAAAGATGTGTAGATGTGGTGCTTAGTGACATGGTTTAGTGGTGACCTGGCAGTGCTGGGTTAACAGTTGGACTTGATGATCTTAGAGGTCTCTTCCAACCAAAAGAGTTCTATGATTCTATACTTCATGTGCCAATTAGTGCCACCTGGAATACAGTTCAAGGATGCATCCACCACTTCCCCTCTCCCACTTCTGAAATAAGCAGGCAATCCTTCAGACATTTTGTCATTGACTTACTGTCCTGTCTACTACTAACATACATAAGATGCTTAAAAAAAAAAAGTCTAAGGACTAACTTTGACTTGAGAGAAGATTTATTACTAATAAGATTATTTCTAATGAGTTCCAGAAATGTTATAAAGAAGTGGCATTTAAAGGTATTTAAGAAGCTTTTCAAAGAAGTTTGAGAGTTTGAAATGCTTTTAGCATCAGGGTAGCAAGTAATAGAAGCTAGATATATACAACTTTAAGAATATTTTAGACTGCAAAAATTGGTGCTAACTGGCAGCATCTTCAGAAGACTTCCCTGCCTATCTTCCCTGCTCTTCCAGGAGGTTTGCTCTCCATATGTAGGAACCTTTTACTTCTAGACCTGTAAAAGGAGGGGTTTTTTTGGTTGCTGGTATAACTCCAGGTGCTCTGAAACAGCCTGGCTAATTTTACAGAAAACTCAAAGCTTTCAAAAATCACTGGCTTTTTGTTTTATAGTGACCTAGCAACACTATCGTAGTCTAACATAAACCTTTAAATAAGCCAGTCTCCAAGCCCTGAGAAAATTGATACGCAAAATCTGAACTGTGTAAGAAAGTGGAAGTCAGGACTACTGAGAAAGGACAGTTACACACAACTGGCAGCTGGCATGGACTTTACCTGGTAGTTTGCTGCTCTTGACAGCTGCTGGTTTGCTTGCTGCACGTGTACATCCGCATTTTCCACATTGGCTTCTATGCTGTCTTTATTTTAAAAGGAAAGATTTCAAGTTTTTGTTAGTCATAATCCAGCCAAAGGTTTGGAATGCTGAAGAAATACATTTGAGAGCATAGATGATTGCTGCCTTGCAACTGCTGGTGTCTTTATCAATACTCAAAGGTTTATACCTTGCATTATGGAAGTTAGACCCTTCCTATACTTATGCCTGAGTTAATTTCAGAACAGCCCAGACAATGAGTGGCTTAATTCATGTCAGTAACAGCTCCCCTGTTCTAGACGCAGAAACTCAGGGCTGAACCTTAGATACCAACTGGGGTAGAAACTTTCAGTATTTCTAATTTTATCTTTGTATTTATTGGTTTTGGGCAGGGTTTTGTTTGTTTTTTTTTTTGTTTTTGTTTTGTTTTAAAAAAAGCCCAAAACTTTTACTTGTCCTCCAACTTGCTACTGACTACCCTCTGCTCAGATTAAAAAAGTCCTAAGGCATACAAAAATCAGAGGAAAGAGACACACAAAACATGCCACAGGATGCGTGACTCTAGTTCAGTATTCTATCATACTGACACAGATTTTTGTTTGGTTTTTGTTTTCTTTTCCTGGAAAAATATGAACAGATTATGGACTAAGAAGACATAGAAAAAGCATGCATGCTGGACACAGACAACAGTAGCTTAGCAGTAGACTCAGAACATGTGTTTTCCAATCACATTTTGTTAAAAAATAAACCTGCCTGCATGGAGGGCAAAGCAGGAACCTTGGCTGAACCTGCATACTTTTATCGTTGGACAATACAGTAAAACTCCCCAAATAAACTCCAATTTTATGTACAAACAGTTCATAAAAAGCTATTTCCACAAACTCCCCCCTTCCATCCCCTGAAAAACTACATAATGTTTTAAAATACATTTTAAACACACTTCCTTAATGTATTGCCAGTTGCCTCAGTCAGGCTACCCATTATTAGGTTGCACTTGATTTCTTTAGCATTGATGTTCTTATCAGAAGAATTCTTCCAGCAAAAGGAAGTTTTACATTGCTGCTCTGCAGAGAAACAGCATAAAAAAATGTTCAGAGAATATTTGAGTTGGACTTACCTATCACATCACCTTGTTCATGAATCATCATTCCTAGATCTTTAAAAATTTCATTGATATCCATAATATCTGCCTGCAAGGAAACAATCATCACATTAATTGACATGACATATAATCTAGCATCTCTGTACATTTTGATACAAATACTGCTCCTTCTGCTGAGTACACATCCATGACTCTTTACATTACAGGATGAAAAATCCTTAATGTTAATTTGGAAGGCTTTTCTGGTACTATAAGACCAAGTTTATCATAACCAAACTAACTGAAGGTGCATGAAGTACACTTTACATCACATCACAAACATCATTGCTGAGGGCTTGTCTACACACATACTGATATTAGTTTAACTGAAGGGAAAGGCTCATGCCAACTTTGCTTAACAGGTATCTGTTTGAGATAAATTAATAAAAGCTTGTGCAGAAAATATTTTGCATTAGTTAACTATTAACCTATGAAATTAAACACAGACATTTCATAACCACCACAGTTTACAGAAATCAACTCTATAAAATGGTCAGGCTGTTGCACCTGGTTATGATGAAGTGAGAGATACTATGTTACCACAGTACAGATGATCTCTTCTTAACTAATGACTGATACCTGTTTAGTTTAATTCAGTGCAAGTTAAAAGTCTGGGTGGGCAAGGGAGGGAATACTAAAAAAATTTGTATATAGAATGGATTTTGACACTTGCATCAGCAAGATGCTTGACAAACTCGAATTCCAGCAACATTCTTGTTTATAGTAGAGATGTGGATTCCAGACTGTCTGAAAAAAATTCATTTTGTCTTCACTGAAGTGGTGTGATGAAATACTGAGAATTTTTTATGCAGTTTACATCTTGTTTTTAAATGTTTTAAACTTTTTTTACAAGCCCTTCACTACAAAAGTTTGAATGAAACAGAGTAACTGTATTTTCAGAAGCGTTCAAAAAAAAACCTCTTACAAAATGAAGATGTTGCACAATACATTGGGAACACCTGGTAAGAAAGGTATAATTTGGCTTCATTTATAGTCACTGTTGGAAAACGTTATACAATATGACCACTATGTTGGAAGAAACTACATGTATGTTTTCTTGCAATCACATGAACACTCTCTTATTCTGTGACTGAACCACTGAAGCTAAACACAGTATCAAACATGGCTTTCATACAGTAGACTTCTAATACACATTTCACATCTAAAAGCAGTAATTGTAGTTTTGAAGGAAAAAAAAAACACACCCACAAACAAACCCTAACTCCTCAAGATTAATGTCTGCAATTAATTCTTATGCCACTATAAAATGTCTTTTTCTTAGGAAACATTAAAAGCATGTTCTGCTGTAGAACCACTCGTACTTACCTCAAGCTGCCTAATGGAAGATTCCCTCTCCTCAATAAGACGGAGGTCATCTTCTGTAATTTCTTCATCTTGCACTTGTGCTTGTGGTTGACTATCAAATAAACAAAAAACCAAATGCATTCAGAATTGAACAGGCAGGACAAGAAACAACTTGGAATAATAAACCAGTGGTTAATTACACAGCACACACTTTACAGTATTCATTAACAAAATGCATGTTTTTACCCTTATCTGCCCAGTCAAGAGGGGAGGTCTAGCAGTCACTCCTTTGGTACAGGAAGCTGCTGCTGTAGCAACACTGCACACAGCATTGAACTAGCTCATTGGAAATTTCAACTATCAGTAGAAGGGCAAAGTTTCTTTCAAATTATAAACTGCAGAGTTTATATCCATCCAAGGCACAAGCAAGCTAGCCAGCAAAACAGAGTCTGAGACTGAGCAGCAGTTTTTGAAGAGTTTGAAAGCAATAGGAGACCCCAGTAAACACTGGGCCCTTACCACAATTTGATGGTTTTACTCTACTCACAGGTTGGACTCTGCTTACATAATTTTGGGTCTTAGAAAGCCCAAATACAGACTTAGGGCAGCTTTAGGAGATGACTAAAGCTGTAGCACGGAGGGAAAAAAGGAGAGATGATGTGAACTGCTCCTTTTTCTTCCCACCTATCCCACCAAAGCCTCTTCCCTACACGTGTTCTGTGGAAGAAAGCCTAACTAAACACACTATCCCTACTCCTTTCAATAGATCGGGGGAGGGGCGGGGGGATAATATCAGCAGCTGCCTTTCCTGCAGGTCATATATTATTCTGAGCTAGGTTAAGACTTATTAACAAATTCATCCTACCTGTCCCAAGAGACAAGTGTTCCTTCTCTGTAGCTATCTTCAGGAGCACCACCCTATATGATCAGTGTTTAAAAATACAAATAAAACATTATGCCCCTGAAAGAAGCACTGTCAGCATTTCTATAATGAGTCAATATTACAAGGTTTATGGTAAGTCAAGTTCAAATTGAAACATGATTTAACATGTTCTCACGATGATTTTCATTTATGCATACATAAAGCTGAAATACAAGCAAAAACTTTCAGCTCAGTAACTGCCTGCTAAAATTTACAAGTAGAGCAACATATATTTGGCAGAGTGGAAAGGCAAAATTGACACAGTAACAAAGAAAAGCTCAACATCTCAAGCTCCTCAGCACTTTTTCATTGTAATATTACATAGAAATCTGGCAAGTGTTTCTTTCCTGTAGGAAAAAAAACAACAATACCTACAGGTCCAGCAAAAGCATTTCAAAATCCACTGAAAATTGCATTTGTAAGATTACAGCATGAACCCAGGGGCAGTCCATGCCTTTATGTGACAACAGTGAGGATAAACTAACAGTTCTTGGGGGCAGGGTATTACAGGTTAATTCAGCCTTTACTATAGAATCATAAATCATGTGTTCTGTGGTATTTGGAGTCAGATACAAGCTGTTGTAAGTAGCATTGTGAAGGCAAGTCTGACATCAAACACCACCAACACCACTGCAAACAGACCATAATGGCACATTTACGATACTTACAGATACTCTTGAGCTGGCTCTTACTCTGGCTACAAAGTCTTTTTCCTTCTCAGCAGCCTGCCTTTGGAGTCTTTGGAAGTTTGTTAGTGCTGTGGTGAACTCCCCCACAAGACGGTCTTTCTGTATTTTTCTTTGACGCTACAGGAGAAAAAGTTTTAGCAAGTCAAACGAGCTCAAGCTTTTCAAGGCTTTGCCACTACCAGGCTGCTAATTGCTGAGGCATATATACTCTTTATTTTCTTTCTAAACAGGTATAAGGGATGGCTGTCTACAAAGCTATTTGCAATTGCATGGACAAACCTTCTTTCCCTCTGGAATCACAAAACTCAGCAAATTTAAGGCATTTGAAGAGGAAACCAATGTATTTATTTTCATTTAACAGTGGAAATGAGAAATGGGCAGAGACAAGAAAGCTCCTACCTTCTTTATTATCTGTTGATTATAAAATCTACTGTTTAACTGCGAACTGTTTTCATACCACAGATGCTAAAATACGCAAAGGTGACTGAATGGGTGGGAAGGGTGGAGAAAAGAAAGAACAGGGTATGTCACATGTACCTTACAGAAATGCTGCAAATACATATTGATCTGCATGCAGAAATGGGTTCACATCCTCTCTTAAGTGCTTAAGAAATGATACAAAAATACCTGTTCTAACCTTTCAGATATTTGTTTTTTCTTTAAGATATAGAGGAGAGAAGAGGAATATTGGGCACTCAGGAGAGGCTACCGTAGTTCCCTAAATGTATACATTACACTAACCCTTCCTTCTAAATTTATAAGAGGCTACAATTTGTGATTCATTGATCTGTTATTTATGCATTTCATTGGGAAGTAGCTTTGATGAAGATGCTCATGATAAAAAGGAGTAAAATGAAACAATAAAACATCTAATTGCCAACTTTTTAAAAAGCAAAGAAACAAAACAAAACCACCAAACATACTTTGCCTGAAGTAGACGTTACACACCAAGACCAACTTTTAACACCCCAATTAGTAAAGTTTACCACTTGACAGGAGGAGCACATGTGGTTCATGGTCTGCCAATTGAATTCAGTGTTTCATGAAAATTGATTTTCCTAAAGATTCCTTGGTAGCCAGACAGAGACTAGGAAAGCTATTTGAGTGACAACAACCTGAATACATGTTTTCCGGGATCTTGTTGCTCTTGCTTTATTTAAACAACAGATATCACTAGGATAAGAAACCTTAGGATGGCAGACCGGAGTGTGCTAATGACAGCAGTTACTTTACATGTTACCTCCTTATAGTATTTTACACAGATCTGAGAAAGAATCTGTTTAAAGACCTCACAAGTTGTTTTAGTAGCAGCTCCTGTACACTCCTCTTAAGAAATGAAAAGCCTGTGGACAAGCCATAGCACATACACAGATCTGAGCGATGCAGAACAGACTTACTGTGCATAATAAATTTGGACACTGGGTTAACAGGTCTGGCCACCTGCCCAACAAGCTGTTTTGACACACAATTCCTTGACCTTGGAAGCAGTCAGAGTGCCTGCCTAGTCAGATGTAGCATCACTGCAACCAATTACAAAGTGACCAGCTACGTGAAATCACAGGCACCATGCACTGCCTTGATTCCTGCCACTGCAGTCAAACTACCTCATCCCTAATACATAAAAACAACTCTGGAACAAGTCTAGACTGCAACAAAATATTCTTTACCTTGCAAGTGTCCCTGCTGTGAAAATGTGTTGAGTAACTAAACAGCGCTTTGAAAGCCTGCTGAGCACAAAAATAGGCATGCAGAACTGAAGTCTCTCAAATACTCTACATGAGCCAACACAATAGACAAACAAATCACGCTCTTTGATTTTATACCTGTTCACTTGTTGCAGGCAAAGATCCAAACTCCTTAATGTATTTGTCAGTTTCTTTGGCAAGCTGGTTGGTGTATTGCTGCTTCTGTTGCCTAAAACCAAATGCAAAGTTTCATTAGAGATTTCATTAGAGTTGCTTTACTTGACTTTCACTGATTCTCAGAAAAGCAGCAATACTAAATGCTTCACTAAAGTGCACAAAGCCATCTTTATTCTGTTATTCATGCTAAAGGTGTGACACTACGGATTCCAGGTGGGACAGAGACCAAAGAAAGTGTGTTCCTCAGTGTGACAGTATTACTCACCTGTTTTGTTTGTTCATTGTGGGTTGCTTTTTTTCTTTTTTTTTTTTTCCAATTTTTTGTGTGTGCATAAGTAAGTTTCTAGTTATTTCAGACATCTAAACATGCTTTTCATAGTCCTTCTGAGGTTATCAATAGATGGAAAAAACCTCATCATTTCTGAGTTCAGAATAACTGTAGAAAAGACCAAATTTTTTGGTCTTCTCTGTGGAAGAACATGTGGCATGAATGTATTTCTAATACAACAGCCCATGAAAGGTCAATTCCTGACCTGGGAAGCTTATCCAAAGAGATCTATATTCTCCCATGATGTAACAGCTGTGCATTTACGTGAAAAATTTCGTTAATTACTAATAGCTTTTAAGTGTGCTTGAATAAAAAGCCTTTTCCTGCACTGCCATTTTGGGTTGCTTTTTGTCTCTTTGTTTCCAGTATTATCACACACTCCTGGGTTTTTTTTTTTCCCCTGGAGCAATTAAAATTCTTCACTTGCTTTTGCATCCTCCTCCCCACTGTATAGAAAAAGGTTTTATCTGGAAAGCTATTAGCAAACAATCAACATCAATATTTAAAATAACCAAATACCTACATACCAACAGGAAAGGAACAGACAAACATTTAGTCAAGTGAGAAAAGGGGAGATGAAAACTCAAGGAGGCTTACCATATGTATTACCTCCATAAAGAGACTGGAATATGTCCTTCTCAACAGTTTCTGTTGTGTTTAACTGTGAATTTATGCCTAGATCATGCCTGGTTATTGCATAAACTGTGTACGTTGATCTTCACTTAGCCACATAGTCTCCAGTGGGATATCCACTGTGGATTATACCTGGCTAGTGTTACAGGCACTGAACTCAGGCTATTATAAAGCAATTTGGCTGTTCACACAAAACGAATATGATGCCGTTGGTCCAATACACACCTCCTCCTACTATTCAACACCACAGTGCAGCACTAACCACACCAAAGACTGACAACTTTCTCACCCACAGGGTTAGCACAACATGCTGCTTATGTGCATTTATGATGCTGAGATTAATGCAGTAAATATGAATAATGGAAAAAAAAAATCATACTGGTTCATTTGACTGTGCAGAAAAGTGGGGAGCAGCTGATTGTCCCTGCTAGTGGCGCATTAATGAAAATCCACCTTCAAGTGACTGAAAAACAGCATAGCACCTGCCTTGGAGACTTATTTCACTTCTGCTACTTAAGTATTTCAGTTACATGTTTATCCTATAGCATCATCCCCTTTTGTAGCTTTCACCACTAAAAAGACATACTCATTTCTCCCTTAGCATCACACCTCACAAAAAAATCCCAATATATTCATTACCTTTTGAAACTTCTACAGACAGCTTTGGAGGGTTGACTGGAGTGCAGGGGTGTGATTGTTTTTTAAACAGTGATATTGCTTTCTGGTCCTGACACTTGCCCTTTGCTGACATATAGCATAGGTTTTATAGATGTATTGATACTGCAGGCAACATACATGGGCAAATCAGCTCTCTCTAGTTTACAGACTATCCAAGATTAATTTTAAAAAGCACATCTCAACACTTAAGTTTCAAGTATTTCTCTACGCTTGCCCTTCTCAGTGAGATCAAGTACTCTTCCTAACCAAAAAACACCCCATCACTTACCAGGAGTTTGTTTACAATGCAATGAAATTAAACTTTTTCATTTGAAGTACTCACAGCTGTTGCCTCAACTCAGGCGTGTCTTGTGGCGTTCCGAGCTGCTGCAGTATTCTTTGTATTTCAGCAGCTGTTTGTGAAGAGGAAGAGAAATTTTAATGGGGCACAGAAAATTCCTGCTTAATTTTATGTGTTTTTACTTCAACAATTCTAAAGCCATAAAAGTTGACAGAAACTGAAAAAAAAAAATAATTAAATATCTTGAGTATCAATCTACTACAAAAGGTCCACTTAAGACTTCCCAGAACAACCAGTGAATGGGTTTTTACAAGTCAAAGTGCTGGGTTTCTTACAGAGGATGGGAATGTATTCAAATGTGTAGGTAGAAACAGGCAAGTTAAAGAACAGTTAATAGTTTTGCTATAGTAAGGATAAACCAGGACTTTTAATATTGTTTTTTAAAATAAGCAGCACAATTCTTACTCTGTTTTAATCATATTTTACATAGGTCAACTTTGGAAAGTTATATGAAAGACAGCCATGACATTATCATACACAAATATTTCAGAACCAGTGCATTAATGAAGAGATAGCAACAAAGCATTCATGGCTTACAGTGCATTAATTATTTTTTAATTGCAATTTTGAGATCCTTACATTTGGAAATGTGGGATACAAACCACCAGTGATTCTTAAATGTATGTCTTAAAATATATTAGTTTTGAACTGCAAAAAAAGACACATCATCTGAGTCTTATTTTCACCTTAATATATTTTACCATCACATGAGAAAGCAGGGAGGAAAATGCACAGACACTTCAAGGATATGCAGTTTATAACTCTGCAATACTAATATCCTCAATGTACTTTATTTCAGCTTAACACCCTCACATCATCTAAACCAAGAGAATACATAAGCAAAACAACTTATTTTTGCTTGACTTTAAGCAGTAGATGTGTCTTCCCTGTATTTCTGTGGCCCTCCTCAGGCAGACTGGTGTACTACACAGGCAGAAGAAAATACAATGGTCTGAGAGTATGTGGGATCCTCACTTTACTAGCACTCTATCTTTTATTCCTAAATACAGTTAAAACTTCAGCCAAATGCATCTCTAATGAAGGAAAGCATAATAAAATTTAAAAAAAAAAAGAGTATTTTTCTGTATATCATGGAAGAGATCTGTATTAGTGAGAACTTAAGCTACAAGAGGAAAGTTACCTGCAACTGTAAAATAAACAGTTAGATAAAACTAGAATTCCTTAGCCCATTTTTTAGCAATACTATTAATTCTAATCTTTTTTTCATAACAAGTCCCTAGTGAGTTAGATGATACTGGATTTTCTACAAGGCTTTACATAACATCCTGGTGTTGATCACTGCTACAGCAAATTCCATCTTTGCACACACAGGTAATAAAGATATGTAAAAAAAGAGGAAAGTTAGTACCTAAGCTTTGCATGATGTAAAAATCAAATACTTAAGACAAAAGTCTTTGGGGGAATTGAGTGGACAGAAGGTACCAAAAAGAATTACTGAGGGGAGCGGCATTTTAAGATGGGTTTCACACAGCCTGTATTTAAATTGAGCTGAAACGCAAAGCGTAAGTGAAAATTTTAGAGCTTTGTTTGCAGTCTCCACCTGCTGCCCATCCCTGCCTGGTGGGAGCCTCCTGTTAGGCAGGGAACTGCCCAGCAGCACAGGAACACACACTGATCAACATCGGCTCTGGGTAAACGAGCCTTCTGTTTAGGTTTGGTGTAATGCCTTGTTTTAAGACAAACACATGCAAAGGTAACTGGCTAGTGTTGTCTTCAACAGCGTCATGTTTTAACATCTATCGAACTGAATACAAATTATCCTTTTTACTTGTTCCTAGGCACTTGCCCTCCTGATTCAAAGCCAAGGAGCTCAGTGATTTGACATGTATTTTTACAGAGAGAATAAAAAAAAAAACCCCAAAAAACCAACCAAAACCAACAAAACCCAAACTGCAGGTATTCTGTTAACAGCTGTTCTGCGGACAGAAAAAGTACCGGTGTGTCTTGCTGCCACCTAGAGATGCTTTATTTAACTGCAAATAAAGAAAGTAGGTTTGTGTTTTAAATAAAGGCCCTCACTTGAAAAATTCTCTGAAACAACACCTATAATTAAAATATTTGCATTCCAAGTTCTGTCTCCTAGAACAGAACACAAGTGGATAATTGAGGGGAAATTAAAAGCCAGCATTGCATAGCTGGTCAGCTATACAATTCTAGGCAGAGGGAAGTTCATCCCAGGTCTTCTGATCAAGAATTCAGCACAAGATTAAAAGATATTTTACCAAGAAGTCTGTAAGTGTGTATGAAAATAGCAAAGTGCTAAAAGGCTTTCAAATCTCAAGGGGGGGGCAGGGGGGAATGCAATAACTTAAAGAAAAAAAACAACGACAAACTACAGCTAATCCTAAGGTCTGACCTGACATGAATTTTTCTGGACTTTCTGTTATTTAGCATTTTTCACCTTAACCTTTCACTATAATGATATCATTCAGAAAAAAATAACACTTGTCTTCTGACTTTTTCTCTCCATATGAAGTATACTGTATTGAAAAATGAAACACTGTTTCTTCAAGTAAGCAAACAAAAAAAGCAGAGCAGTGGAAGTAGATTTTGGCTATCAGTGTTCAGCAGCACTCTTGAAGCTGTCTTTATAAAAAAAGTCTAAAGCAAGTGAGTAGGACCAGTATAACACAGAAAGTAGAGAAGCTGACCTTCCTGAAACTTTGATTTATTGTGCATACCTGAAGACTAACAAGTTAAAGAAATACATCCTTTATACCACAAGGATTTGTCCAGTGTCATAAACTTAGACAGCTTTATTGATGAAAGACTTTAAGACATTACCACCTGGAACACAGAGGTAAAACATCCTTCTGCCTCACATGTACACACACAGAGATATTACAGAATTTGATTCAAAGCAAGGAATGGCTTCAAATCTTCATACATAAAAGTCACTATCACTTCCTTTTCTCGAGCAAAAAACAGGGCAGCCTTAGCCTCTCCTCCTGAAGGTCAGACTGTAGAAACATCTCCTTCTACTACCCCATTTGGGAAACAAGCAGGTAGAGTGTCTTGGCACTGAAGGGGGAAAGCAAAACTGCTAGAAACCTCAGATTACTTTTCATAAAATAGAGACCCCTAAGTTCCTGGCTTCACTGCTGCTGGTGGTATTGGTAAGGGTACTGTCTCCCTTGTTTAACCAGCTTTTTGCCCCTGTGCAAGGAATTCCGGCTGTCCCATCAAGGCACCTGGCAGCTGCTTTGGTGCCTCTTAAGCCATCAGCAATGCTCAAGTGACCCAAAGAGCCAGAGGCTTAGGCCCAACTCACAAAGTCCTAGCTCTGCGTTGTAAACATACTGGGTAACAGTCGGGGACCAAAGATCAGTTTTGATTGGTTGCTACATCACCTCACATTATGGTTTTCCCTTCCCTGCTTCACAATTCTTCCAGCTTCCCAAGAAGCTCTGAAAGACAGGAGTAATATGACTACCTGAGGTCCTCTGTCCTTCTGGGAGTTACCAATCCCATCACAGAGCCTGACTGGATCTTGTGTGTGATTTTAATCCATTTCAGTGCAAAGTCTGACACTTTAGCTCAGCCACCTTGGGTAAGTAAAGCTAGCTGCTGGACTTTGCTCAGGAGCTGCGGAAGTACACAGACCACGTGCACAAAGGTCCTCTTCACCAAAGTCACCAGGATATGGCAACAGCCTCTGTCAGAGGTGCACAAATTCCTGCAACCGCTTCTACACAGAAAATCAGAGTAGATGTTTGCATATAATGAAGACAAACAGCTTCTTCAGGGCTCGTACTGCAACCCTGCAGGAGCAGCACCTTGCCACCTGTGTGCTGGCAATAAGCCACCGCAGAAGGCAAGCCCCCCTTGGGAAGTGAGCAGTGCAGGAAGCACGGTGCATGATATCACACAAGCAAAACACATGTTCTCTGGGCAACTGCTGTCTCTCGTGCAAAAGAAAAGAATCTCATTTTTTCCACCTGAAAATGAGTTTTGTATTAGAAAGAAGCAATATTCCATTAGTAGGAAGACTTTTCACTCATCTTTGTGGCATTCCTGATCAAGATCTCATACTACATAACTATTAGCTGATGAAAGCTACTCAACTACTCTCAGACCGGTCACAAGCCCATAAACAGGTCAGACATGGTTAATGATGAGCCAGAGGAACAATTAAGACCTAACCTGAATTCCTGCAGAGGAAATTATTTAAGAGTCTGCTCATGTTTACTTCTTTTAAACTAAACAGTGCTTCCATTTCTATTCAGTGGAAGCGCTTCCTCTAGTTAAAGAGAACAAAATAAAAAAAAAAACAAACCAAACACAAAAAAAAAAAAAAAAACCCACCAAAAAGCCCCACAAAAACAGGGCACAGAAAAAAGTAGCATCCAATACAAATTGCCTCCTTTTCTCTATATGAGCTAAGGAGTAGTGACATTTACAGTAGCAATATTCACAGTTTTACCAGGTAGTATTTGAGAAATATGTTCCTGCCAGATCTGTAATACACACTATTTTTTCCACAGATAAAAATATATTTCACATACTGGATCACACACTATCTTTGCTTAATACCAGGCTTTTAGCTGGCTAGAAAAGAAAGTTTCTTCTCCTTTCCTCTCATCGTCCTTTATTTTTCAGACAGCTCTGCAAAGATGTTCCATTACCACAAGTAAATCAATGTTGACATAACAGCTGGTTCTGCTCCTTAAACATGGAAATGTTTAAGATCACACAGGAAGATTCAAACTTAAAATAAAGATTATAATAATAATAAATAAATAATAATAAAAAAAGTAATCCAACAAAGACAAAAACCAAATTAGTTACTTCCTCTAAGAATATAGGAAGAAACAAAGTTATCCCCAGCTGAGAATTAGTAATCACTGTACAGGTTGTAACACCACAGTATTGTTGCAGAAGATACAACACTCCCTCAAGAAACCCAACCTCTTCACTAAAATACTAATGTTTGAAAGGCAAAGAACTAAGACCATCTCAAACTCCATTCTAATTAACATTTGGAAAACCAAAATGTAAACCCTAAGTGGCCATGGCCAACTTGTTGCAGCTTTACAGCAGAAGAGTGACGTGAATGAACACATAAGCCACGGGGTTCTAAAAAGAAGGCCACAACATAGAAGCATGAAATCAATGGAAAAAAATACATTTAAACAGTGTTGCTTATTACCCCTTCGCAGCCAGGAGCTGCACTTCTTACGTGGATCACACAAGATTGCATTCTAGGCACACAGCAGCAGTTTCCTTCAGTGCTACAGTTGAAGCCAGACCAACCACATTGCCCAATTTCGTAAAGCTACAGTCTAATGCTTCCACAGGAAACGCAGCACCCATTGGGTGTGCACGGGAAAAACAACACAGGCGGCAACAGGAGCAACAATCACCGACAACTGTACTGCAGAGGACAAAAACCAGTCAAGCAGGCAGGGCGAGTACAACGAAACCTGCCTTACGGAACAGCAAGGCTCCAGACCTGTGGCAGGACGAAGGAGCAAAGCACTGTTCCAACCAGCAGCTGCTCCTGAATGTTAGCTGTAATAGCGAAGGTCCTCTCCACGCCACCATATTTTACTTACAAAGGGACAGATAGGGTTTTAGTCACTGCCTGGGGTTCATGGGACTAAAACTAACAATGGGGATGTAAAGCCATTGATTTTCAGTCATATTCCTAGCTCCTGAGCCCAAGGAGAATAAATAAAATCAGCAAAGCATCCCTCTGTGCACATCAAATGTAAAGTCCTCCACATGAGGCTCAGGCTCAGCTATGACTTCCTACAGAGAAGGAGCAGCGAATACAACACTATCAGAGTCACCATTCAGAAATGTTTTGTTGAAGACCTTACAAGTGCTGCTACTAGCTGGGTAACTATGAAGAAATCTCCTAGTTGTTTCCAGCTGAATCAGTGAGTCAACAAACAGCGCATCCACTTAAAGATTTAAGTTGTATGGTATCCAATAAGCTTCAGTGTCTTCAGAGCAGGGTACTGGAATAGAAGATTTTTTTTGCAAAAATTGCACCTGTTCAAACTGCTTTTGCCTGGGGACAACAGACTTCCTCAATTTATTCAAATCCAGTTCCATGTGTTTTCCTTCTGCACTTCAACTGAGGGTACTTGACTAAAGATGGACATACACTACAAAAACCATTCCTGGATCAATCTTTTATAGAACCTGTCACAGGAAAGCCTAATGCAGTTTCACTAAATTCAGCAAATGGAGTTTTCAGTGTGAAGTGGTAAGAGCCTCTTTAAAGCTACTAGCATAGTTCATGCCCACTAAAATTTTACATAAATCATAACGCTGCAGTGCTGTACACCACGCTAACCCTATAATTGAGAGTGAGAGTTCACCAGAGAAATCAAATCCTGGACACTTGCCAAAAGACCCCAGCTTAGTAAAAAGCACCCCCCACACCCAAGAGCTCACCTAATTGCAATCAAGTATCTAAAACACTTTAGTAATTTAGTTTGCAGTCATTTGCTTTATCATGTCTTAAAGTATAACACTGATTATTCCCAAAACAGGGTAATACACTGGCACAAAGAAATGGTAACTGAAGTATGTGTAGGAAGAAGAAAATAAAATGAAGATAGGGATGAAAATTGTCCTCAGAGCTCTATGGACTAAAGACTCGTTAAGCATGGAAGAGCGGGGAAAACCTCAAGTCTTGTATCCTTTCCTGCTGGATTTTATTAGAGCTTCACAGAAACACAGAATTTGGTTGAAAGGGACCTCTGGAGTTCATCTAGTCCCACCTCCCTGCCAGAGCAGGTTCACCTAGAGCTTGTAGCATTTCTAAATAGAATTATGCCCCCAAGGGACCAGGAACATCAGCAACAGTGTCTGATGTTCAGGATAGGACTTCAGCTTTTTAAGTACTGCTGTAATTATTTTATGCTAATGCACTACCATCTGTAATGGTCTTTCAAGGACACTGTAAAGTGAGATTGAAGTGGTGCTTGTTCTTCTAAGCAGTGGTGCCTGCTTCCAAACCAAGGTGGCTTAATTTACAGACCTCTTTCATCCCCACTGCCTCCAGACTAGTTAACTAAGGGAGAGCAAAACAGAGTAGGGCAAGGAAAATTCTGCTTTCTCTGCACATACTAATGGTCGCAGAGCACACTAAATACTCCTTGTTTAAGTGCACTGATCATGTGATCAATTATTACAGCTCAGCCAAGAGGAAGTCATTAAAGTTACAATCACTTCATATTCATATCCTAAAACATCCCTGGTAACTCCCTGAAAGCCCAAAGTTTGAACATTTCTCTGAAGACTACCGATAGCTTACAAACTTGTGAGAATTACACACATGGCTCTGCAGTGAACAGTAGCTGCATAAACACCACAACCCCAGCCTACCTACATAAAAAAACCCCCTTGGGTTGGGTTTGGGTTTTTTTTTCCCCCCCCAAACAACAGCTTGTTATCATGGGAAGCTAACTCTGGAGCTAACATGGAAGCAAAGACACGCAACACATCACAAACTGGTTGACTCAGGCAAGTAGCTGTCATTCCGGGGGTCAGTTGCAATCAACCATTGACCTGGGTTTATTCTGAGCCTTAACTGGAGTGCAGCCTCCCGCACAGCAGTTATGCAGGAGATTGGATAGAGGACTCTCTGGATAATCAGACTGCTATGCAACTTCCTCCTCTTCCTCTGCCCACAAGGAGGAAAATCCAATTGAATTGGAATACATATTTGAAGTACCATAGAGAGGCTCTGAAATGTGATTCTCTGAAGATGGTAAGGAGCATGAGGACCCTGGCCACATTTCTTCCCCTCTATGCTGCAAATGTAGTCTGGATTGCAAAAGTTATCTTGTCTAGACGAGTCCATTTATACTTGCTCCACCAGCAAAAGAACAGTTGCAGACAAATTGTGGATGTCTTCACTGGTCACCTTGTATTTCTAAATTGCACATTGTGGTTTTACAATTACTATTTAACCTGCTTCCAAACCAAGGTGGCTTAATTTACAGAGCTCTTTCGTCCCCACTGCCTCCAAACTAGTTAACTAAGGGAGAGCAAAACAGAGTAGGACAAGGAAAATTCTGCTTTTTCTGCACATACTAATACAAATAGTGCTCTGGGTTGTACATGAAAGACCCATTCTTCCCTCTATTCTGCCACTAGCATAAATAAATCCCTGTAGCTCTTGTGCAACGTCATCCACACATGACACCGTTTTATATCATATGTCATTTCCCATAAAGCCAAAATATTTTTAACAAACAAGACAGGACACAAAAATATTAACAAAGTTCTCCAAATTCATAAACAAATCTGTGGGGCATAAATTTAAATTTATATGCTACATTACATAGAACAAAGCCTTTAGGAACAGCATGCAAGTAGTTTATGCTTGAAGCTTTCAGAAATAGTTTATTTCCAAAAGACCTGTGGGCTTCATGATTTGAAATCATTGCAGAAAAACAGGCATTCAGAAAGATCCAAAATATCCGAATTCCTTCTCCTATTATTATCCTCCATACTCAGTTTATGAACTGGATACAGCAGATTCAAGTTCATTACCTTGGCCTTGTAAAATCCCACAGAACGGAACGTGAAGGACTACAATGAATGCTTAAAACCCCTAAACAACCAGCTTTCACAGGTTTTACTGAAACTTCATCCTAAATCCAAGAAACCTTCCTGACAACAGCAACAGCGACAATAATAATTAAACTATCTGTTCCAACCCATATGTTCCCACAAAGTTAAATTCTGTTTAGCTGCAGCTAATTGGAAATTTCTGACAATCATTAAAAGTCTTGACAAGTTCTACTTTAAGCCTATTTTCTTTAAAACCACACCTGTACAAAACCACACTTTAAATATAGACAAAACAGAATTTTGTTTTCATACAGCCTCTGATTTCAACACCTCAGCGATTTCATTTACTTTTCACTTGCCCATTTGTATCCTTCTTTAGCTAATGAATAATCTTGTGAAAATGTTTGGGTTATAGTGGCAGAGTTGTTATCAATGTTTCAGCCTGTTTTAGCTCCCTATGAAGCTTAAAGCACAATAGAAAGGCATATATGAGACCTCTAATATTCTGCAGGGTTTAATCTATGTTGATTTTCTACAGTTACATAAAATGAAAGGGAAAGTCATATGATTGAGGAAATTCAACTCCCATTTTAACCACATTCAATGAAAATACTGGCTTATAGAAAACTTGAGATCCAACGGAAGTTGTACAGATTTGCTGTCACAGGAAAGGTATCACATGATAGAGGGATCTCAGCTGGCTGAAGCTGACCTTCTGGGAATGTGCTCTATATGAATTGATGTTTGTGCTACCTTAATGAACAGAAATAGTCATCACAAAGTAAGAATCCTTATGAGAAAGCAGCTCTTAAAACCAGGCAGACTCCCTCTAGCCATATGTGGATTGTGGCTACCGAATTGTAGTTTATTTTTATTATCTTGTAGCATGCAGAGCATATGTTTCTCCAGGTGGACCGATTTTCAGCATGCATGAACAAGTCAAATACTCTACCACTGACCTTGCCAGTAGCGAGCAAGGGTAGATTATGCCACTTTTACTGACTTTGCAATTACCATTGCACAAAATTCTACTGCAACCTTTAAAAACCAGAGGAGCTGGGAAGGGAGAGGTAGGGAGGGGATATGAATGCCTCACTTCAGTTAATGTAGGTTCTGTGACTGATTACAGCTTGCAAACTAGAAATTCTCTAGAACTCGAAGGCTGGGTGTACTTTAACAATGCCAGGCTTTGTTCTGTGTTCCCAAGCAAAACACAACATTCTGAGCTGCTTCTAAACCAGCATCGCTCAAAGCCCAGCTTAAGATGCCAGTGGAGACATGACAGTTATCTATCTAGCCTGTATTGTTCCTTTGGGGATTGCACTGAGTGACGTGTTCAGTAAAACATCAAGAGCAAAGCAAAACAAAGGCATACAAGTCTGCTGCTTCAATGACCCACACATGGGAGAGAGACTTGAGAAACAGCTTGTAGGGGGAGGAGAAACCACGGCTAGTTACTTCTTCTATCACAGTTCCTGTCGGAGACATGAGTCAAATCTTTCCAGATGAGTAGAAGAGGCCCCTACTCCTCTAACCATATCCTTCCTACTCTTAAAACTGTGGAGTTGTCCCTGTAAGTGAATGCAACCCCCATTTTTCTCGTTCTTGGGAACATCTTTTTAAACAAAATGCTTTCCTTCTTTGTGCTACATATAGGTAATCAGTTCATTAAAAAGTAGAAAACTGTCAGATTTTTAAAAATTGCTTCCCCTCGTCTTCACAGTTGTAAGAAGTCTGAAATTAACATATTTGAAAGCTTTTAAATTAGGGGGTTTGTATGTTTTACTTATTCTGCTTTCATCTTTCCATTTGTTGAGAGATTAGATTTTCTCTTCTACAATTCACTGCATGCTCTTCAAGAAGAGGAAGAAGAAAATAAAATTGCAATCTGGACTCAATGCTCTCATCCTATTAGGCATATCCCTACTGTAGTAAATGAACATGCCTGGTAGAAATACAGATTTTTTTTTTAAGCAGGTAGGTCTCGCTTTGTCACAAAACTACTTTATTTCCTAGCTCGTCTTGTTACTGTGCATCACTCTCATGCATTATCTACCCAGCTGCTCTAAATGAGAGACCAACAGGAAATATTTCAAGGAAATATTGAAGGAAGGCATTGAGATTCCTTTCAAGTTAATACCAGATGCCATTAAGCTACCACATAAGTGAGAGTGCAACCTATGAAACCCAGTTCTGGAACCACTGCTCCTTCAGTAAACACTGATTAAACCACCTTGATTATAGGTTCTCTATCTGCAAAGACCAAACAGGTTGGAGCTCTACACCCTGCATCATTCCTTATATTCTATTCTCCATATTCAGAAAATTAGGGACAAACCTCAGCCACCTTTAAATTCATATTTCAAAAGTCCAACTCAATGTGTGTTATCTAGATTTTATAATCAGATGCAAGATAAGCCTGGAATGAGAATTACAGTTACTTTGAACCAGATTCCAGACAGCCATTCAAACCTTAATCAGAAGCTGTGTTCTAGTAGGACAGAAATTTAGCAGCTCCGTAAGCCAAAGAGGTGACAAAGCTCATTATACACTTGTTTAGTTTTATTTTTTCTGTCTGAAGTTTCTCTTAGCTGTCTGCAGATCTGCTTCTCATCACAGTTAACACAGACCTGAAACCAAACCAGTGGGACACAGCTTGCAGGCATTACTGACCTCACTGAGGTTCAGCACACAACACTGCAGTTCATTCAAGCACATGTGATTCAGGCTCTTCAGGTTTTTACAGCACTGCTCAGAAAGAGTCACATGGATTCTCCAAAAATGTTAGGAGTGGGTCTGAGAGCCTAACTCTCCCTCTCTTGCATGAGGCCTGTCACTCTACATGAGATGTCAAGAAGAGCCTTAAGTTTTGCAATTCCAGCTGCTCAGTGGAACAGTTTTTGCAAAAGACACGGACAAACTCTCCACAGACTAGTTCCCCAAATCTCAGCTCACAGTGATGTCAATGAGTTTCATGCTGAGGAAAGCAGACTCCACTCCCTAGATATTGTTAAATGATGTTATAATCACTTATTCCTGCAGAAATGCTGGAAACTGAAACCAGAGCATGGATCCTCATTTAAAGAACAGCTGAAAAAAACCTTCTTTTCACAGACTACTCCGGGGTTTGAGATCCCAAACATACACAGGTGTCCTGGCTTAAGTTTCCCAGAAAGCTCAGAACGCAGAGCACTGTATGCTGCTTCCCATTAGCTAGCTCAATTCTATCTTCAAGGTCATAAAAAACAAGGCACCAACATCCTCTCCTCCAAAGAAACTCAAACACCCCATTACAGATAGCATTTATTGTAGTAGTTCATGAACAGTTCAGATGAGTTGCAAATTGCTTCTGCCTAAAGAATGTACCAATGTATGTGCTCTTCAACATACCAATCAACTACATGATTGAATCATCAGATCAACGAAATCTGTTCTTTAAAGTTAAAAGGGTGCTAAGCTAACCCAGCTGTTACCCTGATACAAATATAGGTCCTCTCCATTAACATAGAAAAACCCAAACCAAAATGTTCTTGCAGCTAATTTAATTAAGAAACCAGAACAGAGATGAGCTTTGCTTGTCAATCAGTAACAGTGGGCTATATGAACTAGGAGAGAAAGGAGGTAAGTATCATAAGTATTATTACAACAGCATCATCATGTATATGCACATGTGAGGTATTAAATATATCTACATGGCATATTAAAAACAGTTAATCAAGAAGCAGATCAAATTTATTACTTGGAGGGCTTGTGAGTAAAATTTCAACCTTGAAGAAATGTTATGGTATAGACTGTTGTTCTGATCAGTGCCGCTTCCTATAAAACACCAGTGTATTATGAAATCTTGTCAGCAGAGTGTTGTCTAATTCAGGAAGTTCTGTATTTCTCCCATGAGTTAAAGGGCCAGTTTCTATCTGGAAGAGGCTTCCTTTTGACTAATCTGTATCTCATCCAGATCTCTGGATTTACAGTATGCTTGCATGTTAGCAGAAATGTGAATTAGTTTTGAGGGACCTTCTGATATGGTTCGGTAATCTGAAAAAGAACTCTTTTAGTCTATTAATATCACTCTGAACACCAGAATATCTACACAACTCCAGGTTAACCAAGATTTCAAGTGTGCTGACATATCTCACAGATGCTATGCATTTCTGGACAGGAGTACAAAATCAAGTCAACTGCTTAGAAGTAAAAAAATAGATATAGGGTCAAGATTCTCATTACTCTCCCCCTGCCTCCCTAACCAAAACCATAAACTGCAGTCTAAGAGACACCTACTCAGCAGCTAACTAGCTCCACAGCTCCCTAAACTTGCAGGTTTTTCCCTGTTTGACCTGGAAATTCCCACAGCTCACACCTTTCCACAGTAAGCTGCACAGGCACTACATATGGGAACAAAATAGCTAGAGAAGTGTACACAAGCCCTTAGAAAGTTCAGTCCAAGAAACATGTTCAGCACACCCATAGGATCCACATCCTCATAAAATGTACCAGAGAAGAATGGACTACAAGAGTAATTAGGTGGTTACAGTTCCGTCAGATCTACAGAAGAGCAAAGGATGGAATCCAGCTGTGTACCTACCAGTCCTAAACACATGCTTGGCTGGAGTTTTTGAAGCCAAAGCTGCTGTTTCTGAAGCCATGGAGCAGTGGGGCCAAGAGATTTGGACTTGGGTCTTGGAAGGACAGAAGCACCTATCTATTGCTCAGACACTAGCCATCTAAATTTCAAAAAGGAAAGAAGAACAGGAATACAGGTAACCCCTGTGGCATGTCTCCTTCTATATAAAGCTGTGTAGCTTGCTTTTAGTATGCCTTGTTTGTCACAAGGAAGGGGGAGACATAGCAGAAGAGAAGAGATGGAAGAGGCAGGATGAGACTAAGGACTCACTAAGGCCAGTACAATATAATTAAATACGTTCAATGACTGTTTTCACAACACTCCAATTTCAGGCATTGATTTCACTTCGCATTTTCACCTGACAACCAAGACATTCTTTACATCTTGGAGCCTCAGTGTCTGTCACAGGTTGGCAGACATCTCTGGAAGATCAAGTTAGAAGCTGTGAGACCAAGTCTGATCAGATTTTAGGAAATAAAGCATAAGGGATTTTACAGAGCCAGTCTGTTAATTTTACATTGAGGAAGTACAATCCTGATGTACAGAAACTTCAATAAAGTAAAATTGATTTTCTTCTTCCTGCCTGTTGCAATTTGTAGCTGAAAAATAGGCAAAAGCCCAAGCTCTGTCAATACTCTTTGCTACAAATACTAATTCCTAAGACGTGTCTTGGAAAACAAAGATCAAAGTTTTTATTAAAACTGACATCCTTAATTTATCAGAATTCATTTGAAGTTTTAATAAAAAAAAATACCCATTTCTGTATGCACACTACATTCTGCACAACACTGAAAACATATATGCTGAAACCTAACCATATGCTTTTCATAGCTAGCTCCCTTCTGATTAACAGTATACTTTGTGTAATTCATGAGATCAAGTTGTATTTGCTTTATAAATATATGCACATATGAAAAAAAAGGAGGAAAATGTAGGAAAAAGGTAAAAGCCTGAGAACTCCAGCAGCCTGACTTACCTCTAACTTGAACACTCCTTTTAGGTGACTAAAAAATAAATAAATAAATCAGGTGGCATGAATCTAAGCACAAGTATATTAAAACTTGCACCATCTTACTTACGCCTCTAACGTGTACATCCAAGGGCAAGCTGCAAGGCCACAGCTTCTAGCACTATTGAACTATTTAAGCTCCAGCAAATATTTGATGCAATCCTTGCTCAGCAAACATCTCAACCTGCCATCTTAAGGTGCCACATAACTAGGGCAGGACAAAACCAGCTTATTATCAGCAGACATCTTACTAATTATTTATTAATTTGGTGAATACACAGTGATAAGATACTTTCCAACAGTAAATCACACTTAACCGTACATAAAATGGACTGGATCTGCTGCATGGGGTATAGCAAACCTGTTAAATGAGCAGGTGAAGTCAAAGAATGAATTCCCGTGAATAAAACTGAGAAATTAATTGAAAATTGGGGCCACCATCATTTTTGAGTTTTATATAAAACATGCATAAATGCAACTTACAACATTGTGTGATCTTCTGGATGTTAGAAGTTATGCGTTGGGCTAGTTGAGTAGGATCCCCAAAACCCGCACTGTATGACATGGCTGAGTAGATTCGTTGTCACGATCATCCACGATGGGAACAAGTCAGACAGCCTCCACCTATTAAAGAAACCTAAACCCACCCCTCCCCAGAAAACAGAGTTATGTCTTGGTCATTGGTTTATAATGGTCTTCATCATCTTAAGGAAGAATACACAGGAAAACATTAAAGAAAACTCCACGTATGAAACTTTACTCTCCCCCACAATAAAAAACAGAGTATTTCGAACATGGAATTTAATTAAACACTTGCTTTAAAAAATATATACTAAATAAGAATATTACATCATTTTTTGTATTTCCTACAATAACTCTCACTAGTGAGATTCTTAGTAATACATACATCATAAGATCAATTATTCTATATCACAGAAACTACATCCTTTGTCAAACTTCTTACATATTTTCCCCCACTGTAATCAAACACAAAAATATGCATTTTCATTTGATGCCATTCCAGAAAAAAGGCCGTACGCTTAATCTGTCAATGCCAAATCCTCTGCTGAGTTATGGTTATTTCAATGTCATGTAACACCCACCCCACAAATACAACCTAGCATACATAAAAAACCCAGCAGACATCACATAAAACACCAGATTGAAGGAGACACCCAGTTCCCCCTAAATGCCAATCATTTGTACCAAGTTCAGTTTCAATGTAATCTAGTTTCAGCTGAATTCTATGATTTGTCACTTTATCCTGTTTCACCTGCTGTGTTTCTCAGTAGGAAAACATTTTTCAACAACACGGGTGTATGAATGCATCTTTAGGGGTGGGGTTTTTTTTTTTTCCACCTAAAACTTATCATATCTTATCTAAAAAGATCAAAATTTGACAACAAAAATAATCACAAATACACTTGCCCTAAAAGCACATATATAGAATCATGCAGCATCTAACTATTAGAGATGTCTTAGCCTGCTTTACACCTGTACAGTCCAAATTTCAACACAAGCTGAAAGATACTCTAAATCTAAACTAGTAAGACATAGCTCAGGATATACGTGCAAATCAAAACCAGACATTTCTGTATTCTGTGTTGAGAATGCAGTCTAATCAAGAATACGTGCACCCAACAGAATCCCACAACTTCATCCAGGCTGTGCTTAGTCTTAACTTCATCCTTTCCAATCTCCTGCACACTGCCTTCATGGGTTCAACAATTTAGCCTCACCAGTTCCCTGCACTTTCACTGTCCAACCCAAACCATGTGCCCTTCAAGGAATGTCCTCTTCTCCTAGTCTGTCAGCTTCTGTTTACCAGACACTGCAAAAAACTCAATTTCAGGGAGAGGGAGAAAATACATTTAAATATTTAAAGAGAAAACAAGGAAATGAAACAGACAGCTGATTTGTCAAGTGTGATACCAGCTGCACTACAGATTGCAAACTCAAGTCCTGATGAACACTTTTTTAAAAAAAAAAAAAAACAGTCCTTATTGACAATATTTTCTTTCACCTTTGGAAACTCTTGTATTAATACAGCACAGAAAGACCCTGGTTGTTTTAATAACACAACTGTTTTCATATCTCTATGGTATGATCTCTAGTAGAGCTGCTAAGACATTGCACTGGTCAGACCTACGAAAACATCCCACCAGAAATTCATCAGGAATATAACTACAGAGGTCAGACTCATCCCTTCCACCTCACAGGTTACATTACCTATGCCAGATGAACAAGCTGCTGCTACTGTGAAGACAAACCCTACACAATTTTGAAACGGCTGCTTCACCAGGGCCCCAAACCCTGCTTGGAGTCTGCAAGATGTGACGTATCTCCTAGTAATGAACAACCTGACTGCAGATGAAGCAACAGGGAGTGTATTTGCATTCTTCTATGTACTTGCTGTACGAGAGTCGCGCTAGCTCTCTGCAGTATTGTTTCCTGTCTTTGTCTGTACCACATGCAGATTCAAGTTATTTTGGGTCACAGACTCAAGTCTGAAGTCAATCACTCAGTCATCTCAAGTCCCACTGATCTGGTCCAAGGCTGGCATAACAACCTTTGCTCTTTCTGGAAACTCTAGGCAAGACTGCATTGAATTTGTACTGTAAGACCAAACCCATGCAAACTTTATATCAAATAAATAGCTCCATTTCTTGGCGTATTGACTAAGTAAGGAAATTCTATCAACTTAGCAGAAAATACAATCGTAGGCATAAAATCCAAAGAAACCATTTAAAAGTTAGTTTGAAAAATATTTCTTAAAACTGCTGGCATTGTTTCTTTTAAAAGTTATGACTATTTCTGGACACATTAGTAGTATGCTAACTACAACACCAGCACTGGCTAAAAGTACTTTTTAGTTAAATATTATATTTAATGTTAGATGTTAAACATTGATATACAGCTGCTCAGGAGAACAGACAACAAAAGACCAAATTACCTTGTGTAGAAAGTAACAAACAGTCCTTCATGATTGTTTTTTCTCCTTTCATATCTGTATTCATCAGACAGCTGCCTGTAACACTGTTCTCAGCAACAGCATTATAATGAGAGATGTACGCAGAATATTTCATTCTAGTATTGGCAAAAGCAGTGATTGACTTGGTCTTGAAAATTTCTACAGCTAACTGCAAGTATAAAGAAGTTAAACTGCGCTATACTGACGAATGTACAGACTGTACAGGACATAAGACTTTGAGCTTTTCAACTTTCTAGCTACTTAGTTGGGCAGACAAACACAACACAAAATGGGAGGATGTTCAGATGACAGATTGCAAAGGCCACTGGGTATAGTTTAGCTTTTTGTCTGCAGTTGTACATCTCTCTTATCGTTGATACAATTCTTTGTATCAACACAGATATTTCAACTGAGATTTTTTAGTAAATTTGTAGGATAGCAACATAAATTCACAGCTGTTTTACCCAATACAAATTCTTCCACTGGCAATACTATTCCTGAGCAGGTTAACAATACAGGCTGTTGACAGAGTAAACTACTAGTTTGGAGGACAGAAAGAGAGGTAAGGGGTCAGCCATCAGCTCTCATCACTTCCAATCTTCACCAAACTCCGCAAGTCAAGAAAAAACAAACTGAACAGCCCAAAGAGAAGGAAGATTTTTGTATTCGCATATTACTATTTTTTCAAATAGGAAGTGTGAACTTCATTCTAGTTCTCACAGCAACAGAGGCATCTGAACCTAAAGAATACCCTACTTCTACTCACCCTTCACTTGTTAGCACTGAGTTATTCAAACGCCTCTGAAAACACAGATAACTGAGCCCTTGGGAAGTCAATGGGTGTTCTGGTAATGGCTTTGCCAAGGACAGGGTTTCAAGCACCAGAAACAAAACAGATGTGTGCACCAAGCACTTGCTTCCCCATGAAAGTGATAGAAGCATTCATCAAGACTCCGAATTTCCACAGAAATTACCCCTTTTCACTTCTGCAGCCTTTAACTACTCTGACATAATGTATTTTGGTATTATTGCCTGCATAACTTTTAAAATGGGGAAGTTAATAACCTGCTGCAGTGGAGGGAAGTACACTTTGCATTCAGACAGGAACAGGGCTGCATTTGTGGTAGTCATCAGCTCCTCTAAAAGTTTCAGTCAGGTGTGAGCTTTTCAATGTACCTTTTATCTTCTGCTCAACAACTCTGTCTTTGAATGGGAGTACACTTAGTGGCAACTTGGCTTTTAAAACTACTGAAGAAAGTCTGAAGAACTGAGTCTACTGGCACAAATGAAAGAAAGAATCGGAATATTTCATCGACACCCACTGAAGCAAGACCACTCTGCACATAAATGTAGTTTAAAGAATTCAAAGGACTACTATAGATTTTTCCTAATTTCTGCATTAACTGGATCCTGCATCACACTGTCACCTCTTACCAAAGCAAAACATGAACCTTAGCATCAACTTGTTTTCCAGGGGAAAATCCATTTTTTCCTTAGCTGCTTCTAGTCAGATCACTGCCAAATACAGAGCCAAGAAAGTGGGAACTCCACAACCAAGCAGCTCCCCAGTGCCATTCTTGAAAGCTCCATCAGGACAAAATGATGTGACATGGTAAGAGCAGCACATGTTAGATCTCAGCAGTAATCACCTAAATACCTTGCAGACTCCAGTCAGCTACAGTCAATAAGGATCTAACCTATTTTGTATTTTCTTGTTTAGATATACTAAAAGTTTTCCTTGTCCTACAAATCTAGCCCATATACATTAGGATAAGAACCCTTAAGCAATCATTTTACCATTTAAGCAATGTTTTAGCATAAGGTACTAGAAATGTTGACACAGATCCCTAACTTTCAGAAAGCAAAATGCTGCATTCCATAGAAATGCTTGAAAACTTAAATCTGATCCAAATGAGGATTTTGTGCCTTTAAATATCCAGAGACAAGTCATGGGGCTTTCCTGTATGTGATTTTTTTTTTTTTTTTTAAATAAAGGTCATAGAAACAAAGCTTCTCCAAAACAACTTTTAAATGTTACTTCCTTTGTAAACTACTTCCAAAAAAAAAAGTGCAAAATCCTTCAAGCAGGGTGAAAACATGTAAGAAAATTACAAACTGCTGAAAGACTTTAGGGGGGGAATTAATAAATAAATAAATATCAGCCAGCCACAACTTTAGATACAGATAATTTGTATCATGGTAATAGGCATAATTAGACTTTTGCAATAAAACATTGCTTGGCCTATTTCATCTTAGCAGGTTTTACTATCCAAATACTGAGATACAACATGATACATCTCCAGAGTGACTCTGGCCCCTACCTAAGGAAACTGAAAACATATTATGATCTTCAGACAGCATCTGCTGCTGACTTGAGCAGTAACTTTGCAGCAGGTAAAATTAATCAGTAAAAAAGAAAAAAGCACTTGGAATAAAGGACAGACTATATGATGTAAAATAAGTACTAAGTACTCCCTGCCACAGCACCTGAGGGTTTTTCATAACTGACTCATAGCAACTTCGTAATAATATACAGGTGAGCATTTAATTTGACACTATTTTCTCTAGTAGGGATGAGGGAGGTTACATCTTTTTCCAGATTTATCTATTTTTTTCCCCTTATACTTAGGCTAAAGTATTTAGAGACAGAGATCATGTTTTCCACCTTGTGCTTTTATAGCTCCTAAGATGCTGGAATCCTGGTCCACAAAGGCAAGCTAGGGGCTTCCATAACCCAAAACCAACTACAGAGCATAATAAACATGCAAGCAAAATAACAGTAAAATTAAATCCCTCCTGCCTTCTTAAAAACAAAAATATTAAAAAAATAAAACAAATCCAGATTTTCTTTTGCCATACAGTTTCAGGTAGACTCCAAACTTAATTTCATATAGGGTAGGGAAAAGCAATCAAAGTTTATTTAAAACTTTCTTTGCTCTAATGCAGGAACACTAACACAAAAGATATCAAAAGGTAATTCTACTCTGCCCAGTTCCCTCAGCCTTGCCACATTAGTCAGGCTGAAACACACCAAAACTATGCTTACATCATGTAACAGCAGCATTTACTTTTTTCCAAAAGAAAAAAAAAATAAAATCATTTGTGCCACTGGTCAGGGTTTTAGCCATTTTTGATAGAAACAATTCTGTCAAACAAAGACGTAATTTAAAGTGCTGGCATTTAGAACTACCCAGTGTGGAAAGCTAAATTACGGAAGGATGAAATTCTGTTAGGCCTAATGCATCACTAATGCTCAGCATATACAGCTAAAAAAAAAAAAAAGAGTATGCCTATCATTGTCCGATTCATCCACACTGGTATTTATAATGAAGTAGGTGAAGGAAGCATACAGCTTTCACAAGCTTAACAGAACATGTTAGTTCTTAAGGAAATGCCTTAAGTAAGGGAATTATGTTTTCGAGGAGTTCACAAAGCATTTAAGAGGCCTGATGATGAAGCAGGAATAGGAAAATGAACGCAGGGTACTGGAACTATTGGAGAGAGGAAGGAATGGGAGCACTGAAAACAGACTTGCAGTGACTGTTTCCAAGTGCCAAGTGTCTTGTGCTGCTGGTAGACAAAGAAAATAAAGATGGACCAGAACTATAGGACATCTAGTGCACAATGTTTTCTCACCCAAACCTCTCTAGCAGCAGCTTGTTCACTTTCAACCAAATGCTCTAGATCAAGTACACCAAGGAAGAAGTTATTGCACAGAATCTGATTGCACTGGATGCTGAGTCTCTCAGAGGCCAACCAGGATACTAATGACTACATATAGCTCATGGTCTCTCTTTTCCTCCACGCCCCCACTCCACCGAGAGTTTCACTTCAATGTAAGCCACCAAGAATGATACTTAATAGTCTAAGACTACAAGAGATGTCTTCATGAAGGGAACACAAATACAGTTTATAAGAATGCCAGCATTTAGTATTACTTTCTTCTATTTTTAATGTATTTTAACTTCCCCCCTCCCTTCTCCTTGTTTTCCATTAACAGCAGCTGCACAAAACCCCAAGCTCTAAGGAGAAGGGCTGCATTGCCAGCAAAGAACACGCCTGGGATGATGATGGGTCAGGAAGGCTCAGCTTTGCACAGCTCCTTCATCAGTGGAGGGTGTCACACCCATGAGCACAAGGTATCTGGCAGTAAGCATCCTGGGTTTATATCACTGAGCTTCAATTAAGACGCAGCGCCTTGCGTTCCACGCAACGCAAAGCAAAACCTTCCACTTCCTTCTACAGTTTCAAGAAGTGCCTGCTTCTGATGCAGCAGCGAGTGGTTCCCCAGGAAAGCAGTGATAACGCCGGGCCTGGGGCCTGCCGCGCCAGGCTCCAGCTTGCTATTGTCAGGGGCGATTTTTATACCCTCCCTTGCTCCTGCCGGTTACGTTTTGCTCACCTCGGCTCTGGAATAGCTCGGAGGGTGTTTGAGTGCGGCGAAGGTGACCATCCCACCCTACAATTCGACATAAGCTGCTGTAAAACGCCAGCCGCAGGCCCCGAGTCACTCCTCGGAGTGTCACGGTCAGCGTCAAGCCCGAAGCCGGGGATATCAGGGCGGTGTCACGGGAAGGGGTGCGGGAGAAGTGGGATGGTCGGTGACACAACCGACCGCACTCACTCGAAAAACGCGCCCCACGTCGCGGCCGCGGCCCTACCCACCCCACGGCCCCGCAGCCCCTCGCTGCCGCCCCGATCGCCCCAGGCCAGGGGGCAGCGCCGGGCAAGGAGGGGAGTGGCAGCTCCGACCCCAGCGAGGGCCTGCGGGGCGCTGCAGGGCCGGCCCTTCCCACCGCCCTCCGACAGGCGCTCCCCCCGTGTCGGCAGCCGCGACACCGCCCTGACCACCCCTTCCTCCCGGCGGGGAGGGGGAGGCGACGGGAAAACACCCCCGACACCCCTGCGGAGCTCCCGCTGCTCTTACCCGGCCCCGGCGAACCTGGTCCCACCGGGTACGGCGGCAGGGCGGGGAAGGGCAGGCGGGCTGGCCCCGACCCGTTCCCGCCCCAGCCGGCCGTGACGATAGAGGCGTGGCCGCGCCATTTCCCCGCCCAGCGGACTGAGCGGGCCGGCCCATGGTCGCGGCGGCCAGCGCAGCCCCTCACGGCCGCCTCTGCTCGGGCCCGCGGGCGGCCGCTCACTGCTGACAGGCCCGGGGGCTCCCAAGGGGGCTCGACAGCCCCGGCCTGCGAGGGGCTGTGGGAACTGCGGCCTGAAGAAAGCCGGTTCCCCCTCACTCAGCCTCCCGAGGAGAAGTGACAGGAGAGCCTGGAGGCCGCCTGCACAGCAGCTGGGGTGCTCCTGAGCCCTCCCCGGTCCTTCCAAAGGAAAATTACAGGACCAGGTGCACCCCAGAGCCCCGGGGTTGGGCTACTTCAGCTGCAGGATGTCCCTGTGGGTATTAAATACTTGGCACCTGATTCCTGGGAACTGCGAAGAGGTGCAGAAGTTGGGAAGTGCCAGTTTCTTTCTGTGACATTGTAGATATCGGTCATCACGAAGAGCTAGAAATAACTACTGCAGTGGAAAAACAACCCAATAACACTGATAGAAAAGTCCAATGAACTGCAAAGACAATAGAGTGAAGTGAAAGGCCTGAAATAGCCAAGACTCCCTTTTATGTAGGTGCTTCTTGAAGTATCTCAAAGCATGTTGTAAGAACACACAACATAGCCTCCGCCTACACATAGTTCTTGATGTTACTTGTTGCTTGGAAGTGTCCTTTTCTCACTTTCAAAATAAAGTTACTAAGGAAAGACCATTCTGATACACTGTTTGCTGCAGGAATGCTGTATACATCTGCATTCAGACACATTCCTATGTGACCTACTCTAGGTGGTCCTGCTCTGGCAGGGGGGTTGGACTACATGATCTTTTGAGGTCTCTTCCAACCCTTAATATTCTGTGATTCTGTGATTCTAGTTTTAATAGGCTATTTTGATTAGCACTGCTACATGTGCAGGTATCTGCCCCCATGCCGTTGACATGAAGCTCATCCAAGATGATCCTACTAGGCAGTGGACTAATGAGAGTATAATGCATGTCCCCTGTGAATTAAGGCCTCACCTTGATCTTTATCTCCAAGTGATTGTCATATAAACTCTATTGATGAGTCCAAGGCACTCTTACTTTATAAAGCTTCAGATGAGTTTACTGTCAGTTTTTCTCCAGAAAGCAATAACTCTTTTGCTGACTTCAAATATGTACTTCCCATTAAAAGAAGTGACCCTTTACCCATGAGAATACTTTATCTTGGGTACTTTTTTTTGAGCTTTGAAGGTAATACACAGTCATCACTGATCAATGTTCATTCTCACACTATGAAGAAGAAGTATCCAGATGTTTTCCTTGCAATGCTAAGTGGTTTATGAACAAAATGCTGATGCTCACCTGCTTTTATCGCACTGGCATCCACTTTTTATTGTTAAATAACTAAAAATCTTTGTGATATGATTCTTTAAAGTAACTGGTTGTAGCAAAGATGTTACAGCCTGGGAGGAGAAGCTGGATTTTAAACCAAACTTTTCACTAAAATGCTGGCTATACTATGGAAATACTTAAATATCCTCTTTAAAATAATCATATAAAATAAAAATGAAACTACAGTTAACAGACCAGCCAGAAAGTCCTATTTATTGATCAGATACTGCCAAGAGCATGGTATGTCCTCAGAAGATTTTTGTTAATCCCTATAGAAAAGCCATTGACTGGGAGAACATGCTCTGTTTCACCTTCTTAGATAAAAGAGGAGGATTTCTTCAGTTTCTGCACTCTTTCCCCTTCTAGCAACAGGAGCTGTAAAGGAGCCATCTCTAAGTGTTATCATCAGAGATGCTGCAACAGAGTGCCGCTACACAATTCTGTCTCTAAACTTATTTCACTGGCTTCTTTCTAGAGATCCCACAGCAGTGTTACCGTGGGATGGAGTTCAGAATCGTGTATTCACTTGCTTTTCCTGTAGCTTTTGGAGCATGATCAGATTTCAGTTGATTAAGTGAAATGGAGAAAACTCTGGGGGAAGAAGGGGGGAAATGTTGAGACCCTGCTATGCACAGGCACAGCATACCATGGAGGATGCTCTGGATATTCACTGACTGAAGATCAGAGTAATTTCATGTTATATTATTGTTATCATGTGCAAGGCTGAACTGAAAGGGGGGTCACTTCAAACACACGCTGTTTGAGGATCCATACTGAGTATGGTATCTGATGTTTCAAAGAGTTGGAGGTTACACCACACGAGCACAGTGTGATTTTGAAAGAGCGCACCTTCCCATGGCACAGTACCCATATCTGCCCCACCTTCCTGACTGCATTTCTGCCTCCCACCTCCTGCTCCTTTCCTGGCACCTAACCATCAGCTACATGGGCCCAGCAGGGTGGTTGGCAGAAGCATCAGGGGTGCCAGTGACGCAGGAATGAGACACTCATTTCCGTGCATTGCGTAGGCATGATGAAATGCAGGGGAAGCAGCCCAACCCCAGCCTTGTATTCCTGATGAGTGTCATTTTTCCAAGGAGTGAGCAGTGCCTAAGCGGTGTGTAATTTACCTTATGGGCAAATTTTATTCTCTGCTGTCGCATTTCACTTGTGTATCTCTAGACAGGAAAAGCAACTCTGCCAGTGTTTGGTACCAATGGCAAACTGCCTGGCAGAACTTCCCTGGCGATTGTTACTGATGCATTCCACAATCAGGAAGAATTTCTGTTATTGTCATTGTCATCTTCATTTGCTAACTTAACTAACATATCCGCTCCAGAAATCTGAAATTAAATTAGGTTCCTATTATGCCTGCTACTGTACGTAATGATGATGGATGACCATTTCTGGTCTGCACAAGCTTATGGGTTAATTATATTGCAGAATGGCCTGTAAAACCTATTTGTTTGTTTTTAAAAAAAAATTATTGACCATTTGCCTGTTATTTAGACTGGTACTTCTTTTCCAGCAGCAGTAATTTAAGTTTTATTTTAAATAAAATAAACTGTTTGAAATATTGATAATATTTCCTTAAAAAAGAGAAAAACTTTACTAGCAACTTACTTTCAGACTTTTTTTCCTTTCTGTTTGGTTTTCAAGGACCATATTACATTTTCATCTACTACATCTGCTCAGAAATGAGCTGACACAACTATTTCAAAACTCAGTCTTTAATTAAGTAGTACCTGCAGATACATAATCTTTCTAACTTCAGACAGACCATTTTGAAATGATAAAAAGTTATGAAGGGTATAAAATGAAATGGCAATATTTTTTTCAGATAAAGAAATACATATCTACATATGGAAATATATTATAAATAAAAAAAATCTATGGACTTTTGAGGTCAGCAGCTAGCTCTAATAGAGTTCATAGATTTTAATTTGGAAAATGAGGTCATTGTTGAGCAATCAATCTTCATCATTTTACAGCTCCTCCTCTGCATTTTACAATGCGTAATTACCTTCATTTCTTTTTGAAACCATGAAGAAGAAAAAAGAAACACACACAAAGGGTTCCTGACAGAATTTGTCTAGGTAAATCAAACAAACATCAAAGGCAAAGGGACAGAAGGGGAGCTATAAAGATGGAAAAAATATCATGTAATGACGAGCGTGAAATGTGATGTCAGAAAATCAGGAAAGTGATCCTGGCTACTCCCAGAGTTTTAGCAGCTTTTCCTTCTTACTTGTTTGCTCTGCAGCTGTCGCTGTACACATCACTACTCTGGGTTCTGCTTTTCTCTCTCTCCATTGCAGCAGGCTGCTGTTTAGCCAAAAAGGAGATCTAGCAACAATCACACAATGAATCCTTACATGGCAGCATAGACGATGGTAACCCATCAAGGGAATAAGGCTCATCCACTTCCATAGACGAAAACTATAAAGACAGATTATGCAATGGGACTCAAAAAAGAAGTGCCCAGTTGAATGCATTCATGGCATATACTCTCAGTAGTCTGTTGAGGACTGGTAGAAAATATCTCAAAAAACCAACTAGAAATCTGTGGAAGTTTCTTTTCTCTTTTGCTTGTCTGCAATGAGTTTAGAGTGAAAGGTGCCAATGAAAGATGTTGTTAAGATGCCCTTAGGACATGACTCAGTCTGACACTTGTAGTTTTCTACATATCCAAGTGTCTAAACTTCTATTATATGTCTTACTTAAGCTTGATGACCCGCAGATGAGCATTTAGTGCCATTTTAGATGCCCAGATGTGTCCCACCTGGGTCTCAGATGCTACCTCACTGCTGCTGAATGCTAGCCCCATGTTGTAGACATCTAAGGTTCCCTAAGGCAGCTTAGGTGGCACTAGGCAAATGATTCACATCCTCACAATATCCACTCACTACAGCCTGAACTTAAACAGCCATTCTTGCTGTAGCTATAACCAGTGCTTAGATATTTAACATAATTATAAGCATCTGCCTATACACATGAAATTCAAGAGTCTTAATCTGGAAACTCGTCCCACAGTGTAGGTCTTTCAAGATGTACCACAGCTGTCCTGCATATTTCTATGGTAATTTGGCACCTGAATTTTTTTAGGAATCCAATTCTGCTTCTCACTTTTTAGCCTGGTCCCTTGGGTTTGGTACCCTTATTATAGAAAATCTAGTGCTGTGTGCGGTAGGGGTCAGGCTTTTACCTTCTGCTACAGCATGAGTAGACAGAACAGTATAACAAGCCTTGGCTTCTGTCCTAACAACAAGGATTGGTACAGTGAACTGGGCATATATCAGACACCGGGAGAATGAAGTGACATTAAGTATCACTGAATGATATTCCAGCTCCAGTCATAAAGTCTCATAAATGTCTCAGTTTAAAAACAACCACAAGATTATGAACAAAATAATAAAAAAAAAAAGGTTTGAGATAAACAAATGTCAGGATAGATTACAAAATCCCAAAACTGTAGCTCATTCATACTTGTAGAGGAAACTGTTCTTGGTGTGCAAAAAAATAACAGTAAGATAACAAAGAGAGCAAAGAGGTTTACCATTTACTTTATCACATACATTAAAATATGCAACTGCTACAACAATCACAGTATTGTACTGATATGCTACAGAATATCTGCTGTGCAATTCCTTCCTTTTGCTATTACATCTATGGGGTGTAATTCAGTTGCCTGCTGCATGCAGTCAAAAATTGTCCACTCTTTTCAGTTGGCTGCAGAGAGTCTGGTGGTCTCTTACTGAAGTTACATGCTTTCTGTAACTGTTTGTTTCTTTAGTGTTTGTCACTCAGAAAACATGCAGCGACTGTAGGATGGAATGACTTTTTTTCAGAGGACACTAACAATTTGAACAACCTTCAAACTTAATAGTAGTTTTACATACCATTAACACAAAAAGAAGACAAAATTATTTGAGTTTTTATTTGACTGCTCATTAATTTTGTATAGAAGAGTTACTACTGCTTACTACAAATTTTTTTTTTCTGATAAAATGTTCATAATAGTGAGGCAGAAATAACTCGCTTATGAACAGCACAAAATTTTGCCATGCAGCTTGCTGCTGAACAGAGATCTCAACTTACCAGCATCTACGGTTTTAAAATTTGCCTTATGAAAGCACATAAACATAACTAAAGAAAACTGAGAACCTATGCTAACAGTTTTTGCTCAGCCCAAGTAGGTAAGCATATGATATGTATGTAAGCAGACCTACTCATTTCTTTGGAAGCAAGCAAACAAAAGAGCATGTAGAATCTCAGGATTGTCAGGGAAACTAAAATAAAAGAACAAAACATAAACCATAAAAAATAAACATAAAATATCAGAACTTATTGATATCTGGAGTTGGAGCACCCAGAGCAGTTCGTGTCCTCCCTCTTTGCCTTTCTTCTAACTCCCTTTATGTGGTAGGAGCCGAAAAAATGCAGAGCAAGGCAAAAAAGATGTTCAAAAGTAGGGAGCAGCCTCCTTGCACACACGGATCAAACAGGTAAAGATTCCACGTGTTTCAGTGGGCACTACTGAGGAATTCAGGATAATATTTCCCATATGTAGCCTTTGGCTCAGAGGCATGTCTTTGTGGGCTAGAAGAATAACATAAAAACCATCAGTATAACCTTTCTCTCTTCTCTACTGTTGACCACTAGCTTAAGAAGACATTTGATCTCACCTGTAGTCGCATCTTCATGCCTTTTTGTATCTAAAACCTGACATACACCCTATGTAACTTTGTAAATCAGCACCATGTGTTTTGTGTAAAAATTAGACCGTTGCCCATGAAGAAAGTCTCTTAAGAAACACGCAGCAACTATTTCAGGATACCTGAGGAATCATAATAAGAGGATCCTCTTTGGAGCTGATTACAGACAATTTTCAAACACTTGCTGGCAAATAAAAGGCTTTAGTATGGTGTGTGTGTGCTGGGACAAATGTAGTGGAAGGCGAGTCACAGAATGGCATGTATTTTTAAACTTGGGATCTGCCCAAGTCAAGTGTTTAAAAAAAATTAGAAGATAAGAAGAGAAATGCTAGCTGAGTGGATGTTGAAGAATAATAATGAGAAATGCTATGATATAGCCTACAACATTTTCTACGGTGCAGATGAAAGCTCTGGTCATTCCTGGTACAAGTCTACTGTGGACATCCTGGAACAAAAGATCCCATGAGTTAAGACTAGTTTCACAGCTTTCCTGAACCAACGGTAGGAAAAAACATAGATCAAGGGATTGCAGGCAGAATTGACGTAAGCAAACCAAATTAGGACGTCAAACAGAACTGGGGAGGTAATGAAATCCAGAAGACTGTCTACCATAGTGTCAATAGTGAAGGGCAACCAGCACAGAAGGTAGACTCCTACAGCTACCCCAAGAGTCTTTGCTGCTTTCCTTTCACTCTTGTATGCTCTTACATGTAGCTGAGACCCAATACTCTTACTCATATTGTTTATCAGCCTGGCTTGCTTGCTAGCCACAGTAAATATTTTTACATACAAAACTATCATTACAAGGCAAGGAAAGAAGAATACTGGGAAGTTCAACCACCCCCAGATCTTGTTGAACAGCAGCTGACAGCTACCAACACAGGGCACATCTTGCAAAAAATGGCCCAGTCCTTCTGCAATTGCTCTAGTGTAGACAAAGACAGAGGTATAAACCATAGGCACTGCCCACCCCACTCCAATGTAAATGCAGGCCACTCTTATGGTGACCTTGGTGCGGTAGAGCAAAGGGTCACAGATGGCGCAGTGCCGGTCAATGGAAATAAAACACAGATGAAATATGGAGGTCAAGCAAAAGAGTGTGTCCAGAAAGGTGTGTAGCCTGCAGAAGTCATCTCCAAAATACCAGCAGCTCTCTACAGACCGGATGGTGCTGAAGGGCAGCACAATCAGCCCCAAGAGTAGGTCGGCAAGTGCAAGGGAGAGGAGCAGAAGGTTGGTGGGGGTATGCAGGGCTTTGAAATAGGTAACAACAATGATGACAAACAGGTTCCCCAACACTGTGATCAGCATGCCCAAGGCACAGGCCAGATAAATGGCCAGTTGGACCCCAAAGGGGTGTAGGGTCCTGTAGCAGGAGCCATTCACCTCATAGCACAAGGTGGCAAGCATCCTTTCTTCAGCACTGCGACCCTGAGCTGAGCTCATGCCAGCCTGCCCAGATCCCACTCTTCCCCCCGTCTCTGCCACAAGTTTGGAAAAGAATTCACCTTCCAGTAGAGCTGCCAAATTACTAACCTGAAAAGAGGGTAAAAAAAGTCAGGTTAGAAGGAGACATCTTTTAATCCAATTCCATTAAACCCATCAGATATCTTTGCTATTTGAAGTGAAAAAATGAGCCTGATTTGTCTGATTTATAGCTCTACTGAAATAAAGCAGCTCCAGATCAGTGTGTTCAATTTTTGTGGCATCATTTTTTATATTATATTTTTATTTTCTTTCAGACAAGTAGTGCAGGAAATACAGCAAATCCAGAGGTGTGCGGGTAAGGAGTCAATAATGAAAAGTTCTGCCTCGGGATGAAAATCAGTGCTGAGTAACAGGCACTGCAAGCCAAATCTCCTTAAGGGATTCAAAAGCTGGCTCTAGTATAATGGTACACTGGTTCTTATGAATTTCCTTGGAAATGAAGTTCCAATTTAGTTATAATTCTTTTTTTTTATTAAGTAGAAGCTGTGACATGATCATTCTAAACCAAATAATATCTGATTGCAAAGGAAAACCCCTCAGGGCAAGTTGCTCATTTTAGAGCATTCTGGCTATAGGGATATATATGGATAGAATCATAGAATGGCTTGAGTTGGAAGGAACCTTAAAGATCACCTAGTTGCAACCCCCCTGCCATGGGTAGGGATATCCATTGTGTTGATGACATAAATATTCAGCCAGAAAAACAGAAATACTGTTACATGCCCTAAAGATTACCTCCTCTTTTTACTTATGAAATTGCTATTTAAGCTTTAAGTTATTTAATTTTTACTTTGAACTGTAAAAAATATATGATATTAATGGATTATAATGCATTATTCCAGTGGTCTTTTTACCACAACAGATAACTGAACGATATGATTTTTAGCAGTAAGACAACTACAATTAAACACACAACATAGTTCTATATGCATTTTTATTCTTGAAATGACTGCTATAATAGCTGGAAATTATTCCCACCTTTCCCATCTTTCCCATCAGGAATAAAACACAACAGCAAATCTCTCTTAATTGTGTTTCTATTAAAAAAAAAAAAAAATCAGGAATACTTACGCTAAAATATCTCTTTTCATAGAATGAGAGCTGTACTGCAGTGCACTGAAATCCTTTTCTAAGTACATGTCTACTGCCTGAGTGGAAAGCATGAGATGTTATATAAACCAGATGGAGAGAGGGTCCCTGCAGGTGACTCATATACCTTAGGGGCATAGAAAGACTGTTGTGTCTTTGGCAAAAATTGCCATTTTCTAAGAAGAAGTTTAAATACACACATGCTCAGCTGCTGTTGAATCTCTGAAGGTTTATATCAGAGTTTGCTGTGAATTTTCATTCTTCAGATGCTCCTACAAGATGATGCAGCTAATGCCATCTCATCCTGGGGCATCACTGACCCTCATCCTGTGGAGGCCTCCCTTGCCTGCTTCTGAGACTCGGCATCCCATGTCTTTCACCCCAGAAGAAGGAACATCAGGTACCTCTGGATTTCCCTTGATTCCCCCATAGCTGTCTTCATTTCTATCCCACATACGCTGAAAGAAGAGGTGTCTACAGCAGCCTTCATTTCTGTATGACTTCATGGTATTTCTTTGACGCAGTGGAATGGTCTGTTTTAACATTGTCATTACAAAAACAAATATCACTCAGGAAACTCCTGGATTATTCTTCCTAGAAAGAAAGGATAAGACATTTTAAAACAAGCTGCTTACTTCTCAGTGAAAGTTTTCTCAGTCCTCAGCTCTGCCATTCTCGTCTCTGACTCAGTAAGGGTAAGCTCATGACAGCTTCTTAAGGGACTCTGATAGTACGTCTCTCAGAACTTGTCTTCTTCCTCACCTGCTCTGCAATTCCTGTTTTACAAGCTCTCCAATATGTCTTCTATCCTTCATTATCCATGTTTTGAGTTTCTTCAGTTAAGAATTTGCCTGCTGCCCAGTTCCCCTCCCTCTTGATGTTTTTTGAGGCACTCTGTGCCAGAGGCTGCTGACACCCAGCAGAGAGATTGTTAGAAAAAGGCTAAGGCAATTTTTTAGACTGAATTTTTAATACAAGAAAGAGCTAAAGTCAGCATCAGTTTCCATATCATACCGTTTTATGTCAGGACACAAATAGCAACTGTTATTACTATAGAGATTTAAAAACCCCTACAAGAGTAAAATTTTTTTTTTTTTCACTTTTGCTTCAACAACAGTTTAAGGTGACATTTCACACTATTAAAAATCCCAGTGCAAAAAGGCATAAATTTGTCATAGTTCTCTGAAATTCTGTGCCTAGGTGGAGACTTGCTGTAAAACCTCAAAGAGATTTGTTTCTCCTTTACCTATTTCCACATTTTAATAGGTGATCATTTTTATTAAGATTGTCAGATGCTTTTGGATAGCTCTTGATATTAACAACAGGTTTTTTATCCTTGGTAGGATAAAAGTAGTCTGTCATGCAAATTCCAAGTTAAATCACATCCTTGTCAAAATACTTACACTGTCTAGCTAGCTAGATATTGTGATGCTTCTGAAGTGATTATCACCACCCCTAAAAGGAACAACATCAATTTTAGTTTGCCCTTCCCACAATTTTTCTTTTAATTGCTTTGCATTTTTTCCCCTGTCTTCACATCTGGTCATGGAACAAGAGACCAGTTCACGATTATGAGGAGGCTCAAATAATAACAATGTCTTTATTCTTTGAAACAAGAGGAGTTTTTAAACATGTATCAACTTTGAAAGTAAGAATTCTATCATAAAATCAAAAATGCCAATCATACTCAAGATGTTCTTTCTCTTTACCCTTCCTTCTTCAGACAAAACTACTGGATATACTCTCAGACTGAACCTTTGTTCAATGTACTATGCAGCCTAGTAATCCACAGAAAAATACACCAAAAAGAAATAGAAGGGTAAGTGTGCTATCTTGTTATGGTTTGATCTGTACTGAGGACAGGCAGAGTCAATACCTTTTTTTATTGAAACTGCTCCACATAACCTCTAAGATTTAAATTCCCCTAAGTAACCTCTGAGTTTGAGGTTACTTAAAATGGAACAAAACAGTTTCAAAGGATTATGGACTTTTTAAAAGGGCCGTCCTTAGTGCCCCTTTGCTGTGAAATTTTTCTTCACAGCTTCCAAACCAGCCAGTCTGGGATCCCGAAATAGAATATAATAGTGTGAGAAGGCAATGGGCTTACTAAGATGACCTGCATTGAGCTAGCAAACCTAGACCTCAAATCTGTCGTGTGCATTACAGCCATGTAGCCTAAAGTGCAGCCTTTTGCTCTCCCTTGCAGTAGCAAGCAGTGATCAACCCCAAAGAAGTCCGTGTGTCATAAATGACTGTTTTATCATTACTGCAGAGTTGAAGAAATATTTGTAGAACAAATACTCATCCAATCCAGTTTAAAATTCTGCTGGGTGTAGTGCACCCCACCTCAGTACAGACAGGGGGTCTCCATAGGATGTGGTATGTATTTTTGCTTCGTATTTCTTACAGAAATAGCAGAATTTGGCCTTCAGTTTTGTAACTAGGTAAAATTCTTGTCCACATCTAGAAATTGTCAAGAATTTGTTTCACCTGCTGCATCCTGGTTTTATGTAACTTTTGCTTTTATGTTTTCCTGCTCTTTGTTACACTATGTTCTGTCCATTCAAGTACTCATATAGAACAGACCTATATGAGCAGTTTTAGAATCAGTGCCTTTTGATGCTAACTGTGACAGATTAAACAATATTAAAAGTGGAAGTGAAGATGGAGAGAGCTCTTTGGTATTGCCCAAATTAGTCATCTGAAGGATTAAAATTGAGGAGATTGTGGATTAGAGGAGTCAAAAAAAGACATTTTAGTTCAGGAAGTTAATAAAAAGAATTAATAGATTCAAATATTTTATCTGTTACTTTTGGAATTAACAACTCTTGTATTTGTTTCAGTCTAGGATTGTCTTAACCCAAAATAAAGCATGTTTCTTTCAGTTTATTGATCTTATCCTGTTATTGGTTCGGGGTTTTTTTTTTCATTTATGTCAAATTTGACATTATTGTCATAATAAAGTGAAAAATCCCAATAGTTCATCATCTTCAAAGCATTTCCTCTTAGCACTTTTTTCCGTCCAAACTTTATGAACGTGACCCCAAAGTGCAGGTTTTAGTGAACTTAGTGTTTAGTGATGCAGCAGAGGAATTGCAAAAGATACGCCAGAAAAAGTCAAAATACACACAGAAAAAAGTTGAATGTGACATACTCTGGTTCAAGAATTCTCTGTGGAAAAATTCATTAATAACAGGTGTTAAAGTTACTCCCAAGACTGCAAAAGAGGGCTGCAGGTAAAACTGATATAGCCCTTCCCCAGAGATCCCGAATCCCTTTGCTGTTGTTTGCAGTGAGCAAAACACATGTCAACTGGGAATTTTCTAACCAAAACAAGTAATATGTTAATAGGTCCTGTTAATTCACATTTCAGAAGAAAAAATAGAAACTTTAAGCTAGTAAAAAACGAAGGGAGAGGGAGAAGTAAGGTGATGTACTGCATGGTACTGTGAGGACAAAATGAATGAAGGGTTAATACTGAAATACTGAAATACAGGACACCAACCAGTCCAGCCTTCAAAAAATATCAAATAGCCTTAAGCCATATGGATGTGGCACATACCAAGCTTCTTTTTTATACTGGGCAAATTTTCAGTGGCACAAATTGGGCAGAGGTGGCTGAACTACCCTGGACAAGGAGCAGGAGAGCACATGGCAAGTTAAAGCCCATCTTCTGGCCTTTGGAGGCACCTGCACAGCACTGACCTGCAGCCAGACCACTGATCCCACTGATCCCAGACTGGACAGATATCACTCATTCCCCGCAATTTCCACCAAAGGAAGCAGAAATGGCAGATACAATTGTACACAATTTCTTCCTTGCTTGGCCAGTGTGGGGCATGCAAGACTAGAGGGGTTGTTCTGGTCCAGGGCTGCCCCAGAGGCAACAAACAACACTTTCACATGTAGTGTTACTTGAATGACAATGCTAAATTGTCACAATGAGGAATAAAAAATATTTTTCTGCCTGTAATAATATTAGAAAATCCAGATGCATTGGAATGTCCTGCATAACTAAATAGGAACATGCTGCTTTTGTACTCACACAACAGAGCAGCTGTGTGGCAGCACCCAACCATCACTTTGGCATCCTGACTGTGGGGAAGAGGTGCACTGCAATAACCACTGGGAAGGCAGAACTGAAGATTTGCCCGTGAAACTTGCAACAAATATGATATTGTGGTTTTTTATTTGTATTTTATTTACTCCCTTTTTAAAAATCTAACCCTTAATTCCCCTGAGGGAATGTACCCACCTTTATATGTGACTGTTTTGATGATAACTTATTTTCATAAGCAGTGCAGTGCAGCACATGAAGAGAGTCACTTGTTCAGAGGCTAGAGGATTATACACACATTTAAAAGATTTTTCAGTTACAGAATGAAAGATTATGTTTATAAAAGCAGAATGAGATTGGTTTATTAGTGCTTATAAGACTTTGTCTGGAGTCCTATGAGTAGATAAAGATGATGGAGTATTTTTATCTGGAAAAAGTATTTTGGCTCCATTCTGCTCCCCTGGTTTGTTTGGAAAGTTTGACTAATAGATATGGGTGACTGGGGTGCAAATTTTCAGACAATGATATCTAAATAATTACCTCATGTGGCTTAAACGTCAAAGTTCATGCTGGACACAATGGTTCTTTAGTGTCATGACCACGTAGCTTGTGTCTCTGTGCATACAGCAGAGATTCTGGATAATGTATCCTGTATAGGTTGTCAGTGTGCTGGATCCTTTCCTAGCATCTGGACACAACATTTCTTTGGAATTTTTTTTTTGATTTTTTTTTTAATATTTTGTTTTTACAGTATATGCAAATACTGTGAAAAAGAACCCATATCAATATTTACAAAGTTTTCTGAAATTAATTCCACAGTTGTTAATTCGTTTATAAAGAATGTGACTAGTTAACCAAGTTTTTACAGGAAGGCAGTAGGATACATTGAAGAGTTTGAATATTGAACCTGCAATGACCATTTTCAAAGGTTTTTTTTTAAACAAAGGGTAAAACAAACCATAAATTATAGGTCTGCATGCAGAGCAGAAGGTGGCATCACACAAGTCCTTAGGAGTTCAAAAGTTAATGAAAAGATCAACTATTTTGACAGAGACAGGCAACACCACCACCAAAACCAACCAACCCCCGCCCCGCCCCAACTTTCCATGATTACACACGGTGTTTCTGTTACATTGTTTTTCTTTTTGAACGATTACTGATTTTTGCATCTGTTTGTGACACAGAGAATTTGAGTCATTTTTTTTGGAAGGTTTTCTTGCAGTAGTAAGTATGTGGACGTGTATCTCCACCATCAGCATGCCTTGAATAGAGGAAGAAAATGGAGAAGCCAGCACTCCTCAGCACTTGCTCAGTATGAGAGAAAACATGAAAACTGCTGCAGGCAACAGGTGCCATATATTCTCCAGTAATGCTAGTATTTAACCCAGAGAAAACCATGCTAAAGGAAGACAAGAATAAAATTGACTCACTATCTAAGAAAATTACTTCTATCATAGGGATGGTCATTTTGGTGATGTAATGCAGTGGGTCAAAGACAGTATAATTAGAGTAAAAAGAAAGAAATCGGACAAAAGGAGAGGTGACACAGACAATTGCATCACAAGATGTGTACAGGGGTTTTTTTGGGAAAAAAAGGTGTTCTTGAGCATACAATCCCTTCTCTGGGTCAAATCCCACCTCTCCTGATTTATTTAAAATGTAGCTTTCTATCTTCAGAATTATCTTTAAACCATCATGATTACAGTGTTACTTCAGGTCTAGAGATAAATGTGACAGTTGCAAGTGCTGTGACTGTCATGTCTATCACTCAGTATCTGAACTGAAGTATGAGGGGAGAAAAACTGGCCCTTAGCTCTACTGATGTCGGGTACCTGCAGTGTCAGCGTATTTCAGTCATGCTCAGGCTCTGAAATTAAAGTGTCTGAGGGCAGGATCCCAAGCACAGGACAGAGCTCAAATGTCTCTAGCAGCCCAGGCTGAAAATGCTGATGTGGGCTGGTTGCACAGGCCAGATGACTCCCTCCTTCCTGGCCTTGCCTGTGAATGCAGATGTGGAGCAAGAGAAAGCTGCTTCTGATCAGAATCAAACACATATTTGCCTGTTTTTCTCTCCCCTCCGGCCTCAGGGGACTCCCTTCCCCTGCCTCTCCATCTTGCTTCTGTGTACACACCAGAGCAATAACAGATTGATTTTTTTGTATGTGTGTGTGTTTAAATATTCTTTCTCCTATTAAAATTCAAATCCTGAATTTTGGTGGAAATGTGTAATTAAAAATATAACTGAAACAACCTCCTTTCTTACAGGAAAACTGGAATGTTCTTGATTTATATATAGCTAAAAAGACTCATGGCTGTCTCTTGAGAAACTGCACATCCTTTTCCATTTCAGTTTTCTCTGTAATGCTTCATCAGTGCTTGGTTGCTGCTGCGGCCATGAAGACTGACACTCAACATATCCAGTGGGAAGATGATTTGGTTAGGTTATGCAAATGGAAGAGTAAACAAATTATTTTAGTCTACTACAGTTACACCTGTATACGCCCTTTTGTCAGGAGTTTCTTGGAACAGCTATTTTAATTTGCTTAATTTTCACTAAAGCTGATTAAAATGTTGTGGGTTTATGGGTTTTTTTTGTCAAAAAAGCATTATAACTGGAAATTGAATGCTGACTATTGAGCATTAATTTATGTGACCTTATCTGACTTCTTTGGCATATTTTTATTTTTCATTGAAATATTAATGCCTGTAAACCAAAACCTTGATTTTAAATCTTGAATGATTTATTTTGGAAATGCTGCTGCAGTGCCTCCAGAGAATTGCCACCTGCTTGCTTTCTTCACCTCCGGAACACTCTTGCCTTCAGTGACTTCATCCTGAATATTTGTTTATTAAGGTATAAAATAAAAATCAACACATAAATAAATCAACATATTTATCAAAAGTTTTCAGCTTGTATTTTTGCAACCCAACGATTTACTCTTTTTTTCATTTTTTCTTGTTTCTTTTCTCTCTCTTTTTTTTTTTTTTTTTTTTTTCCGAGTCTGTCTTAGTAATAGATGACGACTTTAAAGCTGCCTTTGCCTGTGGACGCCACAAGGGGGTAGGAAATCTTTTCTCACAGTTTAGGCTGGGACAGAAAAAATAATAAACCAAAAAAAAATAGTGAACTTCACTATTCACCGCAAGGAGACACTGAGGTCATACCTGCCAGTTGCTGAGTTGCAAACCATTTAAGAATAAAAAATATTGCAGCTGTTTGAATAAATATCAGTGGCTTTAAAGACAGTTCTGAATGTTGATGTTAGAGGCATTGCAAGAGGGAGGCTGAGTGTGGATTACCTGGCTGAGATGCTCTTAAATCTGTCTTGCTGTCCTGCATGTTCAGACTGGAATGTACCAGAGTGGAAGAGGACCATGGGGATGCTCTCAGACTGAGATGCCCACCTGGATCTGGGAGTTTGAACTCCCTCCTGAATTCAGGATTGGAAATATAACCTCTGTGGGCAACATTAGCTCTTGATGGAATAATTTACTGTAAAAAAGGATACAAGAAGTCCTAACCCTTCTGGCTGCTGCTCTGAGAACACAGTCTGGATTGGATATAGACCAGAATTCATAATAAAACAGTTCACTGTGCAGTTTGGAAAAATAGATTAATGGGTGAGCATGAGTTTCAGAAAACAAAACATAATACAACTTATCATGACATTTCAGGAGAGGATGAAATGAAGAGATGTGCAGTGCTCGCATATGAACATAAATGATGCACCCCATTGAAATTAATATGATGAATATGTTATAGCAAAACTAGAGAGACTCAGATTCTCCTGTACCTCAACAGGTGTGGTCCACAAAAAAATCCTGGCTACTTTGATGCCCTAGATTTTGTGCAGAGCAGTGCTTTGTTTAGCACTAATCTTAGCACCATCATCAAATTTAACAGGAGGTGGAACATCATGGCATGCCACAAAGTCTTTCAGGAACCAAATCACGTCAATTGACAGATCTGCAGGGTAATGATGCAATTATTTATGCTATATGTTAATGAAGTAATTTAATCATTACTTAAAATGTCTCCAGTTGCACTATTTGTCACCAGCTAGACATTTGATTAGTAGAAGAATTTTCAGAAATGCCTAATTGTGGACTTACAGACAGAATTAGACACGTAGCATTGACTTAGCACATTGTTGTGTAACTACCAGGAGGGGTTAAAAGACACTTGAATGTGACTTGAGTATAGCGGTAAACCCTGCTGCTGGCAGCAGACAGTGTGAAGACTTTTAAAAAGGACCTGTAGCTGCTTCCAAGTCTCGTGTTATATCTAATTTTTTGTGGCCCATCATCTGACTCATGGTTTTACTCTTAGAAGGGTGTCAGGGACATTTAGCATTTGTTACCTTTCAACAAAAGCCCCTCATGGACTAGTCTTAACACAAAGACAGATTTGATAGTATGCAAATTTTTCTGAAGAAGCCACACTGAGCCACATGCAGACATGACCCAGCATAGCTGGCTGCAACACCATCTCTACCATGTCCCCCATCACCTGAAAGGAGTCCCCCTCTCCCTGACACCACTGGCACACTGAGGGCTCCCCTTATTGCCCACAAATAGTCTGTATTTCATTTTGGATCAGCTCCAATAAAGAAGCAGAAAGTTCCTGATAGCATCCCGGATGGTACCCTGGACAATAAGGTGCCATGTGAAATTTATGCAGAGGCTGCTCTCTGCTTCACCAGATCTTCCAGGGAGCTGGCTTCCAGGAAAGCACTACAGGAGCAAAACCACATTAAGATGAATCTGGACAAACCTGAGGTGACAGCAGAGGATGTGAAAGTCAGGGTTGGGCTATATTAGAGATACAGCTCTCTAGAGCTGGGCCATTGGCTGCAAGTAACCTGCTGCTCAGTTTTCTTGCTCTCCTTGAGTGCTGCTTCTGCTGCCCGCCTGTCTCTCTGGACATGTATTGAGCAATCATATGGGGCAATGTATAATCCAGTTTCTAGGTGCCTAAAGTCTTTATTGCATCCAACCCTGCTCTGCTCCCTGCTCTGGCTGTTCGGCTAGTGGCAATTGTGTGCAGAGAGTATTTGTATCAACTTAAAGACTTTGGGGTTTATGTTTCTTATTATATACCACCCGAGACAAGTCTGTGACCTTCCACCTCCTTGCTGTCTCAAGTGTTTCAGGGTGGGGGTGAAATTGTGATTCTCCATATCCAGAATAGACCCTGTTCATATTACCATAGATCCATTAAAAATTTCGCAGCAAAGAAAATGAGCAGCTGTCACTGGCATGCCATACTAATATAGTTGTGATACTCCAAGAGGTGAATAAACTTGTGGGTGGCTTTTTGGTAGTCAGACTTTAATAAGGGTAGAGTATACACCATATGCATACCACAAAAGCTAAGTAGGAGGTACAATTCACAATGGAAAGACTGCAGTAACTGCGTTCAGTAGTGACAACTCAGACAACCTTATTTTAAGTGTATAACTGATGTAAACTCTGGCAGTGACTTTTACTGACTTCAGAGGGAGCTCAGCATGGCTCCAGTTCAGTGTGAAAGTATGGTGGGGTGAATACAGGGTGGACTGTCAACGATCATATTTTATAACATCTGGAGCCTGGCACCCGAACAAAGAAAGGACAGGCACATACCTGAGTGTGAGCAGTGCTCATGTTCCCAAGTACTCATCCCCAGGTACAAAGCACATGGAGAAAAAGGGCTGAAAGCCTGATTCTGTTGTTTTCAGGGAAGAAGATTGACATCAAGCCACAATTACACTCAAATTCTATTTGCTGTGGAATAACAGCAAACTCTATACACCTGGTAATGCCCCAGTCACAAAATGGTGACAAAGACTGTCAGCCTATTAGCCTGGGATGTATTCACCTTGTGAAGTTATTGGTGGTGAACCTCAAGAAATATTAGCTGCATGCATACAAGATTAGGCAAAATATTGAGTTTATGGGCTGTATGTAAATACTTTCTGAAATAAAAAAAAAAAAAAAAAAACAAACAAGAAACCACAATGCATTAAGAGATTCTAGAACGACTGAAACTTCTGAAATACTATCAAGTCATTAAGAGTGAACACAAGTGGTAAATAAATACAATATAAAATTAGTCTGATTTTATTAAAGAAATATTTGATGAGATAATTCTACAGGACTGACTCATAAAATTCATATTGCACATTTCAGACTGTTACTGAACCATGAATTTCCAGTAATACACTGTTTCTTCTTCATTTCTAGAGCTGCTGTCAGTAACAAAATCTATTTATTACTCTGACTGATCTCCAGATAAGAGTTCTTTTGTATGAAAATGTGCGTTAAATATTTTGCCTTTTAAGATAAATGTAAGTGTTTTCCGAAACCATGGGTAGAAAAAGCCATATATTAATGGATTGCAGAAAGAATTTAAATACCCAAGCCAGTTTAGAGTATCAAAAAAAGGTGAAGGAGTAGTGAAATTTAAAAATGGATCAATTAGGATTGTGAAAAAACAAGGAAACCAGCATATTAGGAAACCCAGCATAACTATACTCAAAGTCTTGGCAGCTTTCCTCTCTTTATTCTTAGAAAGATCATTTTTCTTATCACATTTTGCATGCCTGTGTGTCTGGCTCAACTCACATTTGTGCCTTTGGGACACAGTAAAAATTTTAACATAAATCCCTATCATAATACAAGCAGGAGCAAATAAACCAACTGTAAATAAAACAGCCCCCCACAGCTTGTTAAAGACAATAGGGCACGAGCTTGAGCACTTAACCAGCATTTCATAGCCCTCAATTCCAGAAGCATAAGCTTCTGAGAAAACCACACCAAAAGCAAAAGCAGCAGGCACCATCCAGCACACTGCTACCATTTGTTTTATGGCCATGACAGTCATGGTGCTGGCATAGTGCAGAGGGTGGCAGATTGCATAAAAACGATCCATGGCAATGGAACAAAGATGGAAAATAGAAGATAAGCAGAGCATCAGGTCGAAACTGTAATGAACTTTGCAGAATGTCATCCCGAAATACCAACAGTTCTCCACAGACCTCACCATGCTGTAAGGCATGATGGCAAAGCCCATCAGGAAATCTGTGACGGCCATGGACAGGATGAGGAAATTGGTCGGAGAATGAAGCTGCTTGAAATAGGAGATGGAAACGATTATGGACAGATTCCCTAAGATGGTAAGGATGAAGGCCGCTGTTATGAATAGGTACATTACCCCTCGTACTCCTGATGACCTAAAGCTCACAGGGCAGGATCTATTTCCAAACTCAGAGCACTCAGTCAAATCCTTTGAGATATTCGGAGAAGTCATAATCAATCCTTTATTAGACTTTTGTATTGGAGATGCGGTTCCATAGGCAGATTTAATTTTCACAAGTTGCCAAAAGATTCCAAACCCTAACATAAGAATACAAGATAAAGTAAGTCAAGAGCATGAACTGAATTACTAAGTGAAACACAGTAATTCAGAGGCAAACTTTCTCTTGGTTTAAATAGGGACCAACTGCAACTCACTGTTTTTCTGAAATGGTACATGAAATCTGATAATTAGAAGCTATTATAAAATTAATTGCAAAAGGTATTTAAAACAAAACAGTTGAAAGTAAACTTAATTACCTCTTAAATTAACTAAATTATATACCCTGAATTTTATTTTGTGCATTCTATCGTATTTGGAGCATTTTGTAAAATATGGTCGATGTATTTGATACACATCATAACATCAGTAATTTTAAAGTGTTAGAAGAAAAAGAGGCATAGACAAAGAAACCACTCGAGATATTTCAGTCTGTAGATACTATACAGGGTGTATTTGTTTCTTCAATCTCAGAATGTTGATCTTTTTTTTCTGTGGGAGAAATGTTATTCGAGCTGACATACCTCAGCTTTCTTGGAAATTTCAGTTAATGAGCTATCCAACAAAATTCTCATCTTAAAGTCATAAATCAGCTGCTAAAACCCTCTTTTCCAAATTATTTATGATGCTAAACTCACCTGCTGTGGCTTATGATGTACTAGCAATGAATGCATCTGACAGAAATCAGTTGTAAAATTGCTATAATAAGAATTTTTTTTCTTTCCCTACATACACACTTGTTTTCTATTATTATAATTTCACTAACTAAAAGGGAGTAGAGGTAGGCTGAGTCTTGTCTCCTGTGATAGACTGTGGTCCAGCTGCAGTAGTTACAAATGAATACACTAGTGAATATTTTCAAGGGGCAAAAAATTCCCTTAATTTACCTCTTTTCCTAATAACTTGTTTTGGACTATTCTTCAAATTTAGAAATAGAAGCAGAAAGGAATACTCTCCTCTGCAGCAAATTAACCCACTTAAACTTGGGAAGCTGTTCAGTCCACTGACTTTTTTCAATAGGTATCACCCCAGAATGAAGGAAACAGAGCATAAAAAAAAGAAAAAAAAGAGTGCTTGGCAGTCAGTTTTATAAGTTAATCCTACCTTCATCTCTTTTAATACTACCATCAGTAGATTCTTTAAGCAGACATTTTCCTGTTTGTTATTGTCCTGCAAAACTGCAACGTTGGTAAAAGGCAGACACCTTCTGTAACTTTGCTCAGATTAATGAAAGGTGAGAATATTTTTTTGGTTTTTTTTTTCACTTATGACATTACATTTAATTCCCAGGAGATAGTGAGTTAAAAATATGTATATGATTTAGGCATTCACATCAACAAGAGATAAACAAAGCCAAGTGTCTGTATTCCCAAGACCATTTTTTTTTTCTCTCTATTAATTCACTTATCCTCATGTATAGAGGTGCTATTTTGGTGACTTAAGTTAGATATGAGTCATATCAAAATGAGCCTTTGAAAAGAGAGGCTAAAAGCAAAGATGATGTAAAGATGTTGCGGTTTTTATCTATTTTAGTGGTCAACAGATTCTTTCATATTTTTTAATAATTATCATTTCTAATGAAACTTAATAATGAGATATTTAATAACCTTGAAGAAGATTGCCTTCTTGTAATGTAATGGTCTGCAACAGCACTTTCTCTCATGCTGGCTTTATCTGCAGCTTTCACATAATGTAGAAAAAGACTTCTCTGTACATTACAGAAACAGATAAAAGTAAGTGTTAATTTAGGTCAATCTATCTGTTATTGGACAATATATTATTTATAAAGAAATAAAAAGCAGAAAAGGTAGTTTTTATTTTGCTACAAGAATATAAAAAATTAATTCACTAATAATGTAAATAAGTGGAGTCTTCTGAGGTCAGAAGTGGATGTACAGACTTAATGCTGCCCCTTATGTTGATGCATTTAAGAAACATTAAAAATCCAAGGGTAAATGACTGCTGTTCAGCAGAGAACAGGTTTTTATTGAATGCAATATACTGTGTCATAAGAATAGGGCAGAAAGTAAACACGATTTTTAAAATTAATTAAGAGAAAAGTAAGAACATTTAAAGGAGTCTACCTTTATGGCAGCTGCTTTAAACAAGGAAAATTTCTGTTGGAAATAAAGTGCAAATCACTGAGATTATCTACAACAGAATAATTTACAAACACCAAAAATAGTCAAATTTTGTGAATGTGTACAACAGAAATATTTTAGCTTTGAGATCTGTCAGTATTTTTGAGACAGGCATGTCTAGTAACTTTATTTTTAAGTAATCGGGTGAGAGATATCCAAGCTTCACACAGATGATCTTTATTAAAAGAAGTTGATAGAACATAAATCTGTGTTGAAAACTATGCAGACACAATTATATTAGATTTGAAAAAAAAAAAAAATCTGTGAAAAGAGGCTACACTTGATAAAGCATTACCTTCAGAAAGCAGAGTCCTATGTGCCTCACCACTGGTCCTGCTTTCAGCATGGGACAGAAGACAGTGAGTGGGGAACAGTTTGACATCTCACCTTTCAGAAATTATATGTCTAAAACCTGCTAACAAATGTAAAGGAGCTGGAATCTCTGCAAAAGAAACTGTTCAACTGGGTTAAAGCAAGACTACAGAAAGGACCTTAGCAATTGTCTTTGAGAATTAGTCACATGAGGCACTGCTGTACTACAAAAACAGTGTGGAAAGAAAATTGTAGTTGTTATTTTCACTGGAGAAACTGTTTTATTACAGCCTATGAGTTTCGTTCATGATGTACCTCATCATTTCTATGTTGCTCTTAATTATTGATTGGAGAGAACTATTTGATTACTTATTAACTGCTCTTATTCCTCTGGGCTGGCTTTAGTAAAGCAGTAATCACAGCAATAGCGAGCAAAAGACAAGCTCAAATTTTCTCAAAGAATTGTTTTCTTTTTCTGGTAACTGAGCAAGTCCAAAGGGTATAGGATGGACTCTGTTTTCAGTTGTCTCTCTTTAACTGACAGATATCTTTTATCTGTGAGTGCTTGATGTTTAAGGAGATGGACTTTTCCTATACCTATGGCAAATAAGAAGTCAAGATATCTAGGAGTGGGTTGTGGAATTCCCACTGCCTAAGTTACCTGTGGATCCAGTCTCTTAGGAAATTAATTTGTTTTACAAAGGATATTGCAAAGCTATCATATAGAAACATTTAAGTTACACATGAAGTTGGTTGGATTTAACATTGTAGCATGAAGGTGAAAAAATCTTGTTAAAAAACCTACACAGCAGGATATTAAATTTAGTTGGAAAAATCTGGTTATGCAAGACATTATGGAAGACTCAATAAATATTATGGGAATTACATTTCATAGTATCACAGAATCACAGAATGGTTGAGTTGGGAAGTGTACACTCTGCCTCATCATCCAGATCATTAGTGAAGATGTTAAACAGCACCGTACCTAGTATTAACCTCTGAGGTACACCACTACTTGCTGTCCTCCAACTAGGCTGTGCCAATGGTCACTGCCCTTAGCCAGTTTTCAATTCATTTCACTGTGGGTTCATCAAGCCCTTCTCTATGAAGATATTATGGGAGACAGTGGTGAAAGTCCATCTTAAGTCTAGGTAGACAATAACCATTGCTCTCCTCTCGTCTACCAGGCCAGTCATTTCACAATAGAATTTTATAAAATTTAGGCTAAGTCTAATGGAAACAGACTAGTCAAAAAGTGCCCACAGTTAGGCATAGTCTTATTCTGAAATATGTCTTTAGATGCTGTAGTTAGTAGTTGTGTTGTAGGTAACTAAGATGATCCATAAAAACACAAAACTAAAATACTTTTGTAGTATACTAAATATCTTACTTTTGACTGTATCTAGTACTTTCTTTCTTGTGAACGTGTACTATTGCATTATAAAGGACAGAGTGTGTACCATGTACACAACCTGGATGAGTTAATGATATAAAGAAAGCCATATACTTTGCAATATTTACACAGTTTGAGAGCTCAATTTTTCTGTTTGAACACTGCACTAATGTGGGGTTTTCTTTTTTTTTTTTTTTTTTTAATTTTATCTAGCAGTTTAAAATACTCAATTTTTTTTGACAAGGCTTTACTCGTGAGACTTTAGGAAGGTCTTCCAGGACAGTCAATGCTCTTCTTCTTCTTCCCCTGTCCTGCTACATGTGGTGTCTGAGGGGCAGACCGTGACACGCAGCTGCAGGTGTGACCGCTGTGCATGAGGCCATGACAGATGGCAGCTCACGGGCTGCAGCACTGTGTTACAACCACCAAAACACGAGCTGCAGGGGCCAAGGCAGAGGGGACAGGGAGCAGTCCGTGGCTCTGGAATTTGCTGTTAGTTTTGTAGAAAGCATGAGGGGAAGGTGACATGGCAAATTGTGATCACTGGTGGCAAAATGAACAGACACAGGTTTACTGGTGAAATAGAGCCTTTCATCATGCTGCAGTAATTGCTTTGCACAAGTTTTCAGGGAAGTTAAAACATATGAAATCACCCACTGGAGACTCATTTGTTTTGAAAAAGTTAGCCATCTGGGAAGTGTTTAATTAGGTCACTAATTAAATGTGTTGATAAGGAATTTAACAATACCCTTTGCACTTCATTTACATGATGACACTTTGAGATTGCAGTAAGGTACATTCTACTTCACCAGACCTGACTCATAACATGATTGGACAACAGTATGAGACATTTTTCTTGTGCTCTTCTAATTTATCGAAGTCTTGGGTTCAGATAGAATCCCTGTGGCCTCATTAACACATCTTATTTGTACATACCCTTCACCGTGAGAAATAGCTTTGCAATGTCTGTGATTACAGCTAATGAGAGAAAGTAACCTGGGACTTCATTAAAGCTGCTCTGCTAGAGAAGGCACTCTGTAAACAGAAGGCAAGGAGGCTCTTTGGGAAAGTGCCACCCTTAGGCAATGGAACACCAGAGGAAAAAGTTATCTCTGAAACTTTCTGAGCTGGGCTGTGCACAAAGATGACTTATTTTGTAGACTATTAAGAACAAGAAGAACTGCCTTCTAGGTGTGCATGAAAGGCACCAGCAGTCTGTGTGTGTGGAAGATCCTTGTTCCTTCTTCAGAGAATTGGTGACATCTTGTCTAGACTGGCTTGCAGGAGAGTTGTTGGTCTATACACTGAAAATTTCTTCTACTATTGCCGTTTACACTAAATAGGTTGTGGTGATCTTATGCAGCCACAATGCTGGGGTGCCCTCTCTACTGGTTTTGGCTGGGATAGGGTTCATTTTCTTCATAATAGCTTGTATGGTGTTATGTTTTGGATTTGTAATGAAAACAGTGTTGATAACACCCCTCTGTTTTATCTATTGCCAAGCAGCACTTACACAATCTCAAGACCTTCTCTGTGAGTAGACTGGAGGTGCACAAGAGGCTGGGTTAACTGACCAGAGAGAAACCCCAAACCGTATGATGTTCTGCTCAGCAATAAAACCTTCAGGGAAGGAGAAGGAAGGGTGACATTTGGTGCTATGGTATTCGTTTTCCTAAGTAACCATTATGCATGGTAGAGCCCTGCTTTCCTGGAAATGGCTGAAGATCTGCTTGCAGATGGGAAGTAGTGATTAATTCCTTAATTGGCTTGCTTGTGCACACAGCTTTGCTATACCTCTTAAACTGTCTTCATCTCAACCCATGAATTTCTTCACTTTTACCCTTACAATTCTCTCCCCGATTGCACTGGAGGAGTGAGCGAGGGGCTGGGTAGGTCTGTGGTTAAACTGACACCCTCCAAACTTCTACACAGCATGCATGGTATGACTGAGTCCCCCCAGACCTAAAATCTTCCCTTCCTGCTCTCCTTGACAGGTCATCTCCTCAGGTTGACCTACTGGCTGCTGATAATTTTTGACCCTTCCCACCTGATGTGCTCCAGGGCAAGACCCAGGGAACACCATGTGTGCTTCTGGGACTTCACAATCCACTGTCCCAGCACTGTCTCCCGGCTGCAGCTATTCAGGCAAATCTTCAGTAGTAGCTCCATGAATCACTGCTTAGTGATTTCATGGCTCTTGTTAGTCAAGAGTTGGTCCCGAGAAGACATCTAATTGCTAGTTCCAGAAAACTGACCTTTGATGCAAACATTTTTGGAGTCTCAGATTCATCCCAACTTTTCCATAGTGTGGGATTCACAGATGCTGAGTGATCCTCACTCAGGCCAGAGGTGGCATTCCTTCTGTTCTGTGATTTGTTAACTCTAGAAAATCCAGGTCATAGATTTAAAACGTAACAGTTTGTGGGTCTTTCTCAGCTGATGACTGCATGCTAATTTTGACTTACTTGCCTGTCCTCCCTTCCTCTGAGTGTCCTGAAAAGCTGCCCACAGATGTAACTTTGACAGTTTGCTCACCCAGGTGCCATCACCCTAAGCCATTCCTATACACCTTCTTCTGCCACTCCTGTTGCTTCCACATTCACCCTGCCCTAGCCACCCTCCACTGAGGTCAGCCTCAGCATTTCTTCACAATTCTCTATCTGCCATCAGACAGGGTAATAATATATTCACACTAGAAAAAAAGTTCCATAAGATGCAAATTGGCAAATAGTTTACATTGAAACACTCATTATACAAGTATCAATTTCTGGCATTGTCAGGTTGAATGTTATATTTCACTATTGTTTTCATTCCATACATTGTATTTTTCCTTGCCTTTGATCTAGTTAAATATACTTTTGATCTCATTAAGCAGCAAAGCCTTTTAATGACAAACTCATAAGTGAAAAGCACTAGTCAAAATAGAAACAGAAGGAGCAACACAACTTTGTCTGTCCCATCTTTCCTCCATTGAGTGAGCTGGTATGACTGATTATGGGCCTATTTTGACCTCTGCACACATACTGTAGGTGAGGGACAAAACTTAAAAGCTTTGAGTTATTACTCAAAGATGTCTAGAGGGTTGAAAGGAAAGGCTTTTCTGCTTTTCCTAGAGGACAATAAATAAACACAAATATTGTAATATAAACACCCCTTGTTCAAGAAAATAATTTATTGTACTGGAACAATTTCTCAATTATTAGAACAGGGGTATAAATTGCTGTAACTTTGGGGGTTTTTTTTAACTTAAGTCTTGCTCTCCTGCGTATTGTATGTAAAAGCCTGTAACCAAAATACGGCATACAATTCCCAATCTGGAATGAAAGAAGACAAAAGCAGAATAATTGCTTATCTGCTTGAGCCAGATTTGATAAATAAGTAAACAAATAGGCGTTTCCTTCATTTTCAGCTCTTACGTCAGCCTCCAGTAAAAAATTCAAAGCCATGAATCCAATCTTTTAAAGCATATTACTCTAAATACAAATGAGTCCTGGAAGAGTCCTGTTGAAAAACTTTTCCAAACAGAATCATCTTTAATGCCCTGCGAAACCACATGTAAAAAAATGCATAAACAATTGGATTAAATGTAGAATTTAAATAACCAAACCAAACCAAAACATCAATGAGAATAGGAGGTATCACATAATTCATAAATGGGTTGGTTGCTGTAAAGAAGAAGAAGGGACTCCAGCAGATGAGAAACACTCCCATTATTATGCCTAATGTCTTAGCAGCTTTCCTTTCTCTGCAGAATGAAATGTGGTGCTTCATTTCAAATTGCATCTTCTTTTGGCTAATTGCATCAATGGATCTTGCTTGCTTCTTGGCTACAGAGTATATTTTCCTGTAGATGTACAGCATAACAAATCCAGGGATGTAAAAAGACACTATGGAGGCCACAACACCTGAAGTTTCACTAAAAATGACAAAGCATCCTCCTGCACAATGGATGTGATTATAAATCTCTTCAGCTCCACGCAAATTTAGGTCTAGAAAGATCATCCCAAAAGCAAAAGCAGCAGGCACCATCCAACTGACAAATATCATGACCAAGATAACAAAAGTATTTATCTTTGATTTGTATCTTAGAGGGTCACACACAGCATAGTAGCGGTCAATGGATATGAACGAAAGATGGAAGATGGAAGCTGTGCTCAGCATAATGTCTGTGCTGGTGTGGATCTTGCAGAGAAGCTCTCCAAAATACCAGCAGTGCTCAACAGAGCGCACCATGCTGCAAGGCATGATGAGGAATCCCAGCAGAAAGTCTACTGTAGCCATAGAAAGTATCAGGAAATTGGTAGGTGTATGGAGCTGCTTGAAATGTGATATTGAGATGATAACCGTCAGATTTCCAAGCACTGTGGCCAGAATAACACAAACCATGAAGATATACATGGAAACACGGATACTGTTTGACCAGCTGCTCCTTATACAAGAGCCATTTACAGATTCACAGCACAGTTGCATCCTTCCTGAGGTCTCAAATCCACTTATGTATGCAGCACAGGTACTATTTTTCTTAATGCTGAGGTTCATTTACAAACGGGTTTTTTTTGTTTCCTATACAGGGAGAGCTGCAGGGAGGAAAAAAAGAGCAATTGTAAACACCGTTTGGATGTATAGGAAATTAATATTTCATTATTTATGAAGGATGAGACTATTTTGTAATTATACTTTTAACAGAATGACATTTTTATCATTAGACTTCCCTTGAAATGGGAATCTCCTTTGATGAAATAAACTGAGTTTTCCTCATGCCAAACAACAGTGGCTCCCAGAGGTCTGCACTGGGGAGTATCTTGTCTAGTGGGCAGAAGAGAAGTCCTTCTTATTATTTTCTGCTAAAAGAATCCTAGCCTTCTTCATCAAAATTAGTCGAAGTCCTGTACTCTTATTTTGCTCTTAAAAATCAGTAATTTTAGATTCTGAAGCTCCCTCAACTTATTTTTTGATACATTAAGTCTAAGATCTACAAGTCTAGAACAGAAGGCTGAAACTGAGGAGCCCATGCTTGGCTTCTCCTCCAGCCCTGTCCTGATAGCTATAACTGAACCCACTGTGCACCCTGGCAAAAGCAAAAATTTTCCACAAGCCCTTGGTTTTTAGGCAGATGGCACTGCCTCTCCAGTCAAGTCCTCTAGCTGTAAATAGAGTCGTAAAGAAAAGACCTAAGAGGAGAAAAAAGCTTTTCTGCTCCTTTGCTGCCAAAATATAATGGAAGAGCCTGACTGATTTGAAGCACTAGCTGCTCTAGAAGCAAACGTCCTTTCTGTCAGGCTCTCTTTTCTTTTAGTGCTAGTAGTTTAGTATTGTTCCAAATTTTTGTGTTGTACTTATTCTGTTAGTACTGGTTTTAGTCAAGGCGCAAACATGGAGAGAAATGGTTTATGCATTTTTAAACGTCAGTTTAGTCTGCATCTGAGGACACAAATATTGCTGTTCTTCTGTATTCAACAGCATGTCCATTTTGTAAGTCTCTCTTTTTGCAAAAGCATTTACCAGAAGTACTTAAGCACTTTGCAAGCAATATTCATTGTTTAAAGATACGATTTTCCTTCAGTTAACAGAGAAATAGAATTACTATGAAAAATAAAGAACATTAAACATATGCTATTCACTAGCATTATCCTTATGGTATAACATGGTTGTGTATGTCAGAAAAATACTGACATGGCAATTCAGCCAGTACTAATTTAATCCATTTGCTTCAGGACTTTACTGTCTGTGGTTATTCTCAATAGAACACAGATTAATTAATTTTTTAACATACCAAAGCAAATGTTATTACAAGCACACCGTGGCATTAGAAGCTTAATGGAAGTTGAAAGAAATGATAAACTATAGCTTGTGAAACCCTGCAAGATACCACTACCTCTGTTATACAGAGGGGTTTTCATGTAGTGCCCGTCGGTGGCATCTGAGTGCCAGAGACAAGGTACATCCAGAGGCACTCTCAGGAAAGTAGGACACATGGAATCCAAGTATATTTACTGTTTTAGGGGTGCCTCTTGCTTTCTCTTTTTTTCTGCCTACTTATGTTTAACAACATCCCTTTTCTTTTCCATCTCACTTTAATTGTCACTTTGTATATTTTACTCCTTCACTTTTGGTCCATCTCTCCATGTTTCTTTTCCAGACTGTTATCCCTTCTTTCAGTGCATTTACATCCAAGACAGAGCAAGCATAGCTAGGTGGATCTTTATTAACCCCAAATTTCAATTTTCACAGCAGAAAGAATTAAGCACTAATTTAACTGCATATACTGGATATAATTATAAAAGTTTTAAGCACATTCAGGTTATAAATGTATTTTGATCTTTATCTGTATTATGTGCAAATAAATTAAACAAACATGGTAAAACAGGCTATAAAGACAATAAAAAAAAATTAAGATGATATCTCTAGTATTGTATTTTAAAGATTAATAACTTTCCTATTGTTCTCTGACAGAGAAACTTTTTAGACTAAAGAAATATGATGTCCTTTGGGAAATGCTTTTCTTTAAAAAAAACCCTCTTATTTTCAGAGGATTTTGTTTTTCTCATTAAACAGAAAGCAGAAACTCCAACCTTCGACCAAGATATTGAGCAAACTGAGAACAAGTGTGTAGCTTTGCGTGAAATGGGAACAAATTAAAACAAAACTCATGTGGCAGATTGTCTGAATGAGCTGAACACCAAAGAAGATTTCAATAAGAAAGCAGAACATTTCTCTTCCATAATCAATTACAAAGTTTAAAATTCAATAATATGGAAATGTGAAGAAGCATCCTTTTAAAAACCTGTGCTCCTACCTTTCTCTTCTCATGCTGGGTAGAATTCTGCTCTTGACGTTCATTTGTTTTCTGCTGATTGAATGGCTGATTGAATTCCTTTTAAAGACCATCTCAAAAGACAGCTGAGCCTCTTCACCATCATAACAGTTCTGGATAACACAAATTTTGAGAGGACAGGCACTTAATCCACATCCAGAACTGCCTTCAGAAACACCAGCACATTGCTGGACAATGTTGGGTGCAATGAATAGCCCTTCATCTGAGGAGAAACTGTCAATGTGAATAGTAGCTCAAACTGTTTATTTTGTCACCCACTTAAGAACAAAAGCATGTCTGTAACACTCATATTTATTTAACTGTCCTTATTTATAAGTAAATTGAACTCATTTGAAGTAAGTTTCCTTGTTTGATTATATGTGGTCACATTGTGAGCACCTTGAGATTATCTAGGCACAGAACAAAAACCACCATGGAGTCTCCCTTCTGTAAGCTTCTAAAATATAACAAAATACATAACTATAGGTAGGTTACAGCAGCATGTAAGATATCCTTGAAAAGGTATATCATGTGCAGAGTGACATTATGTGTATTTACCAGCCTAGTTCTGATTACTCTACTGAACAAACAAGTATAATATAACAGCCTAATCAGTTAACAGCTATTTGCAGCTACTAAAAAGGTGTTTAAAGTAAACATCTATTATTGGCTGTACCATAGTCACAGATGAGGAGCATCAATTTTTTGCTCCACAAAGGACCACGCAGCCTTTTAAAGCAGTGATACTGTTGAGCATTTAAGACTGTTAATACGGTGACCATCAGTAAAGGCAAGTTATGACAGCTTTCTCGGGGACATATGCAGCAAAGCAGATTAAGATACTACTTCATGCAAACTACGCTGCGTGACTTGGGTTAACTGCTTCATTATATTATGTGCACAAAAATTAAAACAAATACAAACAATGCAGTTCTTTTCTTTTTCTTGAGTCTGAACTCACAGAGAGACTGAGGTGTTGCAGTGCAAGGTTCTCCTTCCTATAGGAAGAGAGTTTGCCAACTGAAAAAAAAGTGCAACAACAACCATCAGGCTGAGCCACTCCAGCAGCTCAAGAGGAGAGGAGTCAGGTGCAGTTGCTCAAAGAGATGTTAGACATACTGGTCTCTCAGAGAGGCCTTCACCCTTTTGAGATTCATAGTTGTGGGCCTTCCTTGGAGACAGGTACTTCTTTCTCTTTGAGGAGTGAAGGTTTAGGCCTTAGTAATTATCATTCTGAAACATCATATGGTAGGAAGATAAAGTTTAGGAGAATAGATCCATGTTGCCTTACTCTTGTACAAAGCTTAGAGTTACAAAGAAGTCTGGTGACTAGATCATTATGGGAACTTAGTCAAAGGACATCTATGCATGCACACAAACTGTGTTCCTGCCACACCTCTCCTTTGAGTGATGCAGTGGCCAAAACTCAAAGGGGACAATCTGGGAAGGCAGATCTTATTTAAGTGTTTGTTTTAGAAGCAGCTACCTGTCAGCAGCTAGTGAAAACCCTGGGGGGACCCTCTGGGGCTGGAGAACCTTCACCTGCCCTGACCAACTCTGCTGTGCTGCTGTGAGGTCTGGGTTTTGCTCTGCCTCCTTTCATGACCAGATTTTGAGTCCAGTCAGGAAGCATTTCCCTCCAGTTTCTGACTTGCAATGAAATGCATGAAAAACTTGCTATTCTTCCTCTCATGTGACATTTCTCCAGGGGTCAATCTGCTTCTTTTTAAATCTGTTGAGGACTTGAAGGGTTAGGAGTCCTCAGGGAGATGAGATGAAATAAAATGAAGAGGAAGAATTAAAACCTGATCATGCAAAGCGATATGTTGTAGGGTTATTATATTTATCAGATGGCAATCATAGAATGGTAGGGGTTGGAAGGGACCTCTGAAGATCATCGATTCCAGCCCCCCTGTCAGAACAGGATCACCCAGGGCAGGCCACATGGGAACAGATACAAGCAGGTTTTGAAAGTCTCTAGAGAAGGAGACTCCACAACCTCTCTGGGCAGCCTGTTCCAGGGCTCTGTCATCCTCGCAGTAAAGAAGTTTTTTGTGATGTTGAGGTGGAAGTTCCACTGAAAAGAGACTGGCCCCTTCTACTTTACACCCACTCTTCAGGTATTTGTAAACATCAATACGATCCCCTCTCAGTCTTCCCTTTTCCAGACTAAACAGCCCCAGGTGTCTCAACCTTTCCTTGTAAGAGAGATGTTCCAGTCCCTTCATTGTCTTCATAGCTCTCCATTGGACTCTCTGTATTTCCCTGTCCATCTTGAACTGGGGAGCCCAGAACTGGACACAATACCCCAGAAGTGGTCTCACTAGTGCAGAGTAGAGGGGGAGGAGAACTTCCCTCGACCTACTGGTAACACATTTCTTAATGCACCCAAGAATGACAGTGGTATCTTGTCTGCCTGCACTGTGCCTGCACTGTGCACTTAACACTGGAACATACTGGTGGAGGGGTTGTTCAAATACCAAATCTGAAAGCAGTCAGTTTGAGTGCAGCTGCCTGGGGCTGGCCATGTTTGCTCTCTACCTGACTACTGACAATATCTATGTACTTTAAAATAACTAAGTATATTTTAGAAAGAAAAAATACAGAGAAAGGGAACTGGTGACAACAAAGATGAGTTTTGTCCCTGATATCAATGTAGCTGAGCCTTCACCATGATTTCACCTGTAAAGAAGAGAAGACACATCTGTGGGGCTGGCCAGCCTTCCTGCTCCTACCAAAATCCACTCAGGGCCAAGGCAAAACACCTGCCATGTACATTTCAAAGTACAGGGTAGAGAGTGGGCTGGGGCTGGCTGATGGTTTGGGATCCAGCAGGCACCTTTGGCAGCCTCACAGCAGCAGGAGGCTTTCCAGAGACACTGGAAAGCACAGCAGAATGTCTCTGTGGAGACTATTTTTGGAGTTGCTCTTCACTCTTCTACCAAACACCAATGCACAGGTGTAGCACTGTAACTGTAACACTGTACACGTTCATTGCCTCTGAATGTACCAGCTTGTACCCCGAGACCCATATGCATCAGAAAGGAATGAACCACAGACCTAGAGGAAGCCATGAGCGCGGTGGGGTGGTATTTAATGCTATGTTTACTGAATAAGGTGACTGTTTATAAGATAGCAAAATCATTAAGTAATTAAGCAGGCCAAACTGTCTATGAATTTAGAGCAACAAGGAGCACTTGGTAACAAGCTTTCATGCCGTTGGTGCAGATGCTGCAAACAGGACTTTTCTTTACAGCATAATGCTGGTATGGATAATGAACGTGTTCTCAAACTTAAGGTTTATAATACCGAAGAGAAATATGTCAAGCTCTGTTTTTGGCAGACCTCAGAGCATTTATAAACAGTGTTCAATAGTCGTTTCAGTGTGTAATATAGTAAAGCAGTTATACATCATAATTCAAAGTAAAAACTTGCCTACAAAGTTGTTGCTGTGGCTTTCTTTTCTGCAAAATTTATACTTCTGCAATAATTAACTTCCAGGTTTTTTTCAAAACCAAGAAAAAGAGATGTTGTTAGACTGTCTAGCATATCTTAGGTCATCTACACTTCTTGCTTGTTTGCTTGTTTTTAAAACATAAAATAATTAAAATGGAAAATGGCACAGAAGGGAATGGAAATAGCACTTTTGCCAGACATCAAACCCATTTGAACAAAGTTTTTAAAAAGTTATTCTGTCCTTCCTAGGCAGGACTGTGGAAGAGACAGGGGAAATAGGAAGGAACAGAATGGGGCTCATGAATGAGAACTGTTACCATGAAAAAAATTAAAAGACAGGACAGCGTTGATTTGTACTGTGACTCTTTTAGCTAGCATTTCTATGGGCACAGTTTGGTCATCTGGCAGAAAGTATTTTGCAGTATCCATTGTGGAGGGGAAATGTTCCTATTTTCATATGGTTCACTTAAAAAAACTGGCTTTTTGCAAGGAGAAACACAGCTTTAAAACTACTGGAGGCTCTAAGGTGGCCCCATGGTTTGAAAGGAATTTTGAAGTATATAACTACACTCACCAGGAAAAAAAAGCACAGCATTACAAAAATTAACTTTTTAAGTTTCCATTCATTTATTTGAAATCTGGGGGAAAATGAACACATTTCCAATAAAGTATTAGTTCACAATAAATATTTCATTATATGAATTAAATAAAAAGATGTAACAACTACTGATGTGAATGCTATTGCTTCAAACCTACTGCAATTCTATTGAAGACAATCTGAAATTAGCCCAGAGTTATTCCAGAGGAATTTAAAGAAGAATGGATAAGATGATTGACCTTTAGATCTTTTCCCATGGTTTATTTTCTTACTTCTCCTTGACAAGTAAAAATAGCTGTTTATACAGAGCAATGTAATGTTTGTGCTCTTTCTGAAAGTGTAGTGCTTAGGATCAGGACCATAAATCCAAACCCTAAGATAAATACAGATCACTAAAATGCACAGAGGAATAAGAGATTCCAAGAAAATTATGTTTTTACAGCAAAGGAAAACACATTCATCCAAACACAAGAAACTATCTCTGCAGAGGGTGGGGTTCTACGTATTTGATAGCCCTGCTAAGTAATGCCATAATGCAGTCCATTGCCTCTGCTTACTAGCAAAAGCTGCTGGAGGGCAGAAGCAACTTCTCACCTCTCTCCCTAACTGGATGAGCAAATCACCCCAGCTGTGGTGCAGGTGCTGAGCAGAGACAGCCAAGTAGCAGGGTAGGTCCCCTGTGCCTCTCCGGTGCTCCCATGTACCCACCAATCCCACAGGAGGGAACTGAGGACTGTGGCTGGTTTGTACATGTTTAGTGGCCTTCAAACACCACCTCAAATATGAAGATGAGCACAGAAGGACACAGTGAGCAGCATGCAGGTACAATCCCAGCTTTGTCATTCTTCATCCTCATGGCCCTAGAATAACTTTGCAGAAAGTAAAGATCTGAATTTATAGATGTGCCTGTAAAAAGTTTTGCCCCCTAGCTATGTTTCTCGTTCAGCTATTGAAAATTAATGCCTTTTTAAATCACCCTCTCAGCCACCACCAAAACCTCATTGCTCTTGGTGCTACTGCTGTTCACTATAGAAAGAATGGAATGATCTGTGCAGAATATCGTTATCTTCAGCGCTAACCATAGAAGATTCATCTCTGAAATAAAATAACATCCCATACTAGAATATTAGCAACTTACCATATTTTGGACTGCATGACAAAGACGGTACCTTCTCAGGAGTTATTTCCTCATCACGAATTAGTGCAGCCTGTGGATACAGCACAATAGTGACTCATCTCACATGAATCCCCCAGCTGAATGGCTGCACACTTGGTCTGACTGGTTTACAGCCTGCTGGAAAGAGCTCGTAAACAGGATGACGTAAATATTAAATATTCAGAAAAGATAAGCAGATAATAAATTTTATCTGACACAAGTCACTAGCATATGCAAAGATGAATCCATTTAAATTAAGTTAAAGCCAGGCTCATGGAAAGAAGCATATCAAATAAAGACAGATGTTTATTATGGTCAAAGTACAGGTGGATCAAACAGCACTGAATTATTTTTAAGATAGCCTGATGTCTCTCACTCTTCTTTCAATTTTGTGTAATGTTGACAAGCTTTAGCAATCCCAGTTATCTTTGAAAATCTGATCTGTCAAAAAAAAAAAATCCCACCACAGTACTTCAACAGTACCTAAGAATAATACCAATTAAAAAGATAATATTTTGTCCTAATGAAAAAATTATGCTTGTCTTTTTACAATGCTCTGGTGTTTATATGCTTTGTAGCTGGGACTGAAGAGGTATTCATTGCCTATTTATATCTTTTACCACACCAGAGGAACTATGCCTAAATATGGTCAAATTACAAATTAGCAGTGGCCAAACTTCAACTTGTTGCTTTTTAAAGTACAGATCCATTGATGGGCCTCCTCATCTTCAAATAGCAAGAGCTTTAGTAGTTCTGTGAATCCCAAGGAGGAGAGTCCTTCCAGGACTCTGGAAACTTGGATCAGTTTGCAGCATTGGTTGATGGTGCTGGTGGAAAGACATGCCTTTCAGCTCCTGCTCCCCTGAGATTTCTCCGAGTCCTGAGTGGGACCTGTGGGGCTCAGGTTGCAACTTCTCCGTGGAGATTTGGTATTGGGATGGGCTTAGAAGATAGCAAGGTATGGCCCTGGCAAGGTGGCACAAGAGGACATGAGGTGGGACAAGAGGGACAACTCTTGGTGAAATGAAGATCTTGAAATGTTAGATTCTGGTCTGGAAGTGTGGCTACTCTACTGGAAGCCACTGAAACCTAAAATTTCCAATAAAGCCTATAGGTCAATAAACAATCTTCTAGAGCCTCCATTCTCATGGACTATTCCTTGTTGCATTTCACAAATGCTGTATTTGACTACAATAGACACATGCTGTTTTTCCAGAAATATTTAACAAGGATGTTTCTAATTATCCATTTGTAAGCCCAACAGACTGCAGATGCCAGTGCTGCTGCTTTGTGGGCCATTTTTAAGAGGGAGACCAGCTGGTGCCATCCTTTGCTTCCACAGTTGTTTTCTGCTGCAGGTAGCAGCAAAGCTGTGCATGAGCATCGCTGGTATCATGGCACTGCAGGACCAGCAACTCAGCTAGTGCAGAAACTACCACTGTCAGGGCTGTGCTCTCTTGTGCTCATCCTCTGCTGCCCAGTCTCAGGAAGGTGTGCATGGACAGCCTGATTTTTCATCAGAAAAACTTAATTTATCTTCTCAGTAGCAGCTGTATGTCATTTGAACATGATATTTGGATGACCAAAGAGGTAAGGATGCACTGGAGTCAGTCTGAATTTATTTTCAAGTTCCTACTTGCTAACCATCTCCTGCCCAGTACCTGTGAGACTAAGAGGGAACAGATGGCAGCAACAGGAGGTTTAGCTGTTTAAATGTGCCTCTACCAGCTTGCATGACTTTGTTCGTGCAGGTGAGGGTTGTTGAGCAAAAAGTAAATAAACTTCTCTTATTTCCCACCACCACCACTCTTTTTCCCCTCATGTAGTACACTTTGTTCTTATCTGCAAGTTTTACTGCTCCTTCCTTCTGTGCCCTGCAAGCCTTGTTGCCTCAGCTGCCTGTGTGGACTAATGCCCTAAATGGACCCCTGCACAGGCTCTTTTTCTCCTTTCCCTCTTTTCTAACATGCTTTATACACATTTGTTACCACATGATATTAGGTAGGTCATTCCATACCACAGGTTTCAAAACTTTGACTGAACATGTGCTCCTCAGTTTCTGGGTGTATGCCAGGAGTTCGTATTTACAGGCAGTCAGTACTTGCAGCTGAAGCCAGTGACAATCACGTTTCGAGAATATACTTCTTCAATATGAATTATTCTTGTTAGCCACCTAAATTAATGTCTACTGTAAACATCAGTCTCTTCGCATTTCATCTCCTCATCTACTTTATAGGATAAAAGTTATTTCTAGCTTCATGGAAGTGCTGTGATTACAAATGTTTGTAAGACATCAAGAAATTATCTAATGGTGAGCCCTGGCAAAACATGGAGCGGTACAGTTCACATGCACGGCAATAAAAGAGCAATAATCTGTAAGAAAAGACTCAGCAGAAAACAACTAGGATTGTAAGATTCCCTTGGCAAAACACAAGAGTGATTACATTAAGTGTTGCGCGACCCTAAAATGCCTGAGGTTTTCATGCCTGCTTTTTGTTTAGTCTATTGCCCAACTTGGAAGAATCCCTGCAAATGGAAGTTAATGTTAACATGAATAAACAATCTAAAATGCCTAGTGTAACATTAAAGATAGGCTCAAAAAGTCTTCAGCAAAATGTATGTTTAAGCCTGTTGCTAGGGAATGACGATCGATCAAACTTAAGTTTTGAATATTGGTTTGATTTTTTTATGGCTCTGGTACTTATACATACAGCCATCTGATACTCTTGAGGTATAGCTAACTGGCATCTGTTATGAAAAGCACCACACGTGTAGCTTTACCCACAACTGCCAAAAGCTTTCTGTCTAACATTCTAGCTACCAGGAAGTATACCATGGCCCATTAATAGCCACATTTTCAGAGCTTGCTCTTCCCTTTTATATCTGAGTGTCAGATATATTTGATTTCTACTTAGGCAAGCATAATTCTTCTTTTGAACAGTAAGTTTCCATGAATGAATTATAATGTGTTTTCACAATTTGGTTATGTTAGCTATTGCAGCCAACACAGCGTAAGAACGTCTCTGATGGGCAGAATTGATGAATTTCAGCTCCGAGCAAGCCTGGTCAAATGGTGTGAGAGTCTCCATTCAGGGCCCACTGAAAAGACCCCACAGAATATGACTATTTGAATTCACAGCTAAATGAAGAACATCTCTGTCTCTGCAGGTGCACAGTCAGCAGGTGTAAACTGATACACCACCATTGATTTTAGTAGTAGTATAGCAAACGTACTGACCCCATTTGACTTTATTGGACCTCAATGAAAAGAGCATAAAGTCAAGATTTCTGGCTCTTAGTGGAGATAAAATGAAAAAAAAGAAAAGAGAGACCTTTAGTTATTACATAGAGCACTGAGCCAGCAGAGTAATAAATGCTTTATGGGAAATCTGGAAAGGTCTCTAACAAGTATGGGGGGTGTCTCATAGAGTCTGTAAGCAACTTAGCAATGGCATGGACCTAAAGTTCACTGTAATCTCTTTGCTCAACTTAATGGAGTTGATGCTAAGGCATTAAAGCTGCTTGTCATTATTATATTTTGCCTAAGATTTTCATAAATGTTGCAGAACAAGGTTTAGATTTTTTCAAAACCATTCATAAATTTGATATGAATTACTAAGAAATTTTTGCCTGAAAAAAACCTCAATGTCTTTTCCTTAAAGAGCCCCAAAATTATAACTGAAAAGTCCTTTTTCAGTGTACAAAAAGCAGTCTCACATGGCTGGAAAACACAAGATGCGTTGCAGAATAGAAACATAACTATCCTATAAAAACTGACCTTGATGTTTCCATGTATTTATATTTGATAAATTCAAGTATGTCTCATACTCCTAACACTCATTTAGAAGTAAATGTTCAAAAGTTTCCATTACAAAAGCCATCACTTGATCTTGGGACTATATCTAAGGTAGTCTATTTTTAAAAATGTTTTATGTTATTATGTTTTGCAGTATATGAGCTGGACAACTAACTGTGTGCAAATACTTATTTACCTTTTGCTCTGCAGAGACTATTTCTTCTAGACTGACTATTTTTTCCAACGTAAAAAGATATTGCTGCTTCCTATACTCCTTGCTGCTCTTGCATCACAGCTGCCAGACTGTAAGTTTATCAAAATTAACTTGTAACATTAGAAACAGCAAGTGAAGATGGATAGGTAAAGTTAAAATCATGCAGTTACAATGTATTTCTTATATTATATATATTTGCAGTGGAAATTCACTGCTGCCATGAGTATATCTGAACAGACAATGGAGTTTTTCACAACTTTATACTAATGAATAGCTACAAAAAGGATTTTATTACTTTCACAGACGGAGGCTACAAGCACTTCTTCTGATTCTTAATTCTTTTGTAAACCAAAAAAGAAATTAACATATTGTTGTCAATATGCTGTTTCTGTTTCACCAAGACTGAACATTTCTAGCTGTGTCTGATCCATAGGTAGACAACACTGGGTAATGCTGTTATGCTCATCCATGACATCAGTAGGAGGTGCTGTTTGCCTGTGATGTTAAGAGGTTAATTTTTAGAAGATAAATTGCAGTTATGTTTCTGTTGGGCTCCATGATATCTCATAGTCCATCACAAGACACTGTGAAACCATCCTGTATTAGTTGTGTAAGCCTTATAATAATTGCTGCTGTCTTTATTGACTATGCAAGTTATTTCTCTTTTTCATCTTTCCTGCCCTGACAGTGGATGGTGACATTGTAAACACTGTCTGGATGAGGTGGTGTTATAATTTGGTTCTTGGTTAGTTAGAAATGTATGAATTCTTCAGTTCCAACTCAGATCATGATCATTCTGTGTATCACTCACTCTATCTGCACTGATTCAGTGTACCTAGGAATGTTGTCCCCTACTGCCTATTCACCTATTGTAATTCACCTATGATGAGTTGTTTATAAACATTTAGTATTGTATTAGTGGTTCTAATAATTGCACAGTCTCTGACTGCAGCTTACTGTTCCACATTATTTAATGGATAACTAGAGCTTATGATGACTAAAATACACATACAAGGACATGGCTATAGCGTCCTGTTCTATTAAAAAAAAAACAAACCAAACAAACCAAAAATCCAGACTATTAAGATTCTATCACTGTATTTTTGCTCAAGTTCTGCTTGCTTTAATTCAATACGTACAATAAAGTACATTAGATTTTACTCAAAATTCCCTAAAGTTGTTACCAGTCTTAAGTCAGCTGTAAGGCTTGGATCACCCTTCTTTTAACACAGTATTTTCTACCTTCATCTGAAGCCTTCCATCAATAAAATCTATTAAGGACTTGTTTTTCATTCTGTGTGATCAGAAACACTGTGGACAGGTGGGTCTTGTTTACTTTGGCCAGCATCAAGGTATAAGAAAGAAATATTGACGTGTGAAGGGCACGCTTTTCCAGATCAGAAAAGGATGGGGTTAATTACAATGCCATCTGCAGTAGCTTTCAAGGTGGAGTCATTGATGTGAATTACGTATAAATTAATCTGATTCTTCTCCTCTGGCATATCTGTCCCAGAGTCAGTAAACACTCCTGTTCTTTCAGAAACTCAAATTCTGTCCGATAGGGAAAACATAGGGGAGGCTTTTTTTTTTTCTTCTCTTTTCCTAAAGAAAATGAGCTAACATTCTCTCTTTTCTAACTCCCACCTTGCAGGTAGGAAAGTAAGTGTATAGCTGTTTTACTTTATGTGGATTCAGCAGAAACTGCTCTAGATGAATGCGGTCACTCATTATCTCTCTGCTTCTATATGCTGAATGTTTCTGTAACTTGCATCAATTGACATTGGCCTTTATTACAAAAACTGACATTTCCTAAAACTGAACGAACTTCACGTAGTCACTGTGACCAGCAAGATCCCCAGCTGAAAATCTGCTTGTTTTTTGCACTCCTTCCAGGAAGCCGTTACTCAAAAGCAGGGTTTATGGTTCTTGCACATTAAAATGATGGAGCTATTCTGAGACTGCTGCAACAGTCCATATAACTTCATCTTCTGCTTGGTTAAATTCTTGCTTTATCATCAGAAATGAGAAATGGATCAATAACCTCTTCAGTGTTCCATTGTATGGCACCCTCCTTACCCTCTCATGGAGAGGAAAACTATGCAGCAAATCTTGAAAACTACATTTTTCACATTACCATTCTTCACATTTTGTTTCAGTGGTATTTTCAAACAATCCTGGCCTTCTGCATCCCTAATGGATGAGGTTCAAGAGTCCTTTAATGATATGCTTTAAGCTACTTAGCTAGCAATATCAGTTTTATCCTACCCATTTCCAGCTCTGACAATGTGAGACGGTCAGCTCTGCATGTATCTAGGAAGTACTCCATACTTCAGAAATGCCAGCAAGAAGTATGTGAGAGATTTTCATGTTCAATTATCAAAGCCTGAATAGTAACATTGGAGCAGAATGTGGCATAAAGTCTATCTCTGAATAAATATGTATCTTCTAAAATTTAGTTATCTCCTCAGGGACACAATTTCATGAACACTATTGAACTCTTACTGACTTCACTGCTACAGATATTTTTGGTAAGTTTAACCTGATAGGAGAAAGATAAACCTAGCAATAATACACAATGTCTACAATTCCATCCAATCTGAGTCTCCCAACTGTATTCCTCTTCAGCTACAGAAAGATTTTCATAAATTCCACTTCCCTTTGGTGTACATGAAATACTCAGGGTTTAGAGTACCAGCAGCCTGCAAAATATTTGTATCAGGACTGACACTGCTATATTTGTGAGGGATTTCTCTCTAAAATGTCCCAAGATTCTTCTGTTTTGTGGATTAAAGCTATTGAAACCAACCAGTGAAAAAAAAATTTAAATCAAGTAATTTGGCTGTGACAACAAAAACAAAAGTCAAATTGCATTCACATGATTCACATGCCACTCCAGTAGTGGTTCCTCTTATTTTTCTGTTGGGTTTTTTTTTTCTTTTCCACATGAGCAATTGTAGGCCAGGAGTCCAGGTAATAAAAGTATATTTTGCCTGTGTCATGGTTTAACACCAGCTTGCAACCAAACACCATACAATCCCAGTGGGTTGGGGGAGAGAATAGGAAGAGTAAAAGTGAGAAAACTCCTGAGTTGAGATAAAGACAGTATAATAGGTAAATCAAAAGCCTTACACCAAGCAAAGCAAGAAATTCATTCACTCCTTCTCATCAGCAGGAAGGTGTTCAGCTATCACCAGGACAGCTGGGATCCATCACGTATAATGGTTACTTGGGAAGACAAGCACTGTCACTGCAAACATCTCTCCTGCCTCCTCCTTCCCCCAGCTTTATATGCCGAGCATGGTGCCATATCATATGGATTAATTAATCCTTTTGGTCAGTTGGGGTCAGCTCTGCCAGCTGTGTCTCCTCTCCACTTCTGGTGCACTCCCAGCCTACTCACTGGTGGAGTGGGGTGAGAAGCAGAAAAGGTCTTGACTGTGCAATTGCTGCACAGACATACCTAAAATTATGGTATCCTTGAATTATCAACACTGTTTTCAGCACAAATACAAAACATAGCCCCATACTGTCTATTATGAAGAAAATTAACTTTATCCCAGGCAAAACCAGCACAGCCTAAGGGGCTGCCAAGGGGGAGATGGAGGTGAGCGACAGCAGGAGGTGCAGCACTGACTCTGTACCACAGTTTGCAGCTCTGGCAACACCTGTGAAGTCAGAGGGGCTGCAGGAGGCAGTGGCCTTCACCACAGCAGGTCTCCCTCTTCCTTCTAACCTTATGCTGCTGGAGTCAAGGCCTGAGCTGTCTCAAGGAGCAAGCAAGACTAGAAAAGAAAGGTACCAGAGGTATCTGCTCTGGGGTATAGAGGAAAAAAAAAACTCTTCAGGGGCAGCATTACATTTTCAAGTTAAAAACTGTTTTAGTATCTTTTCCAGTACTGGAGTTTACAAGTCAGGGTAGCTTTTGCCTTTCTCAGAGTGTCTCCTTGAGCAATCCCAGGACAGATGGCTGAGTGAGCAGCATTGAGGATGGATGGAGAAGCACTGCTGTCAGGACCACCCCCAGGGCAAAGCTCCCAGCAGTTCTGCTGCACAAACACTTTCCACTGTATGTATGTACCTGACTGTGCTGTCCCCAGTGCAAACCAATAGACCTACATGGTCAACAGGATGACACTACAGACATTCATAATCAGCATGCTCAGTTTTTCCCTTCCCAAACTTTTACTTATATGGACAAGACAAGGGGCTCCTGGATGTCCTGGTTTGAGTGAGAACAGAATTAATTCTGATCAGTGATTTTACTTTTAATCTCAATTCTTCCAACTAACTGTGCTGTCTGAAGTTATCAGTTTATTTTCACAGACAGTACCTCCTTCTAGCAGTGATAACACCCCATGTTTAGAGTGAGTACCAAGGATTGGTGTGCAGACCAAGGCCACTGCTGGGTCCTGTGTACCACATTGGGGGGTGCAGAAAGTGAAAGGCGGCACCTGTGAGGAGGAGTGGACAGGACGGGTGACTCTAAACTGACCAACGAGGGATTCCAGCCCATATTCATCATATTTGGTGTAAAACTGAGGGATCATGAGGGTCTTGCTCCTCTCTGTGCCCTCTTGTTCCTCTTTGCCAGCTTTGCTTGGCTTGGCTCTGGTTCTCTTCCGATTTCTTCCTCAGCCAGCATCCCAGGAGGACTCTGTCCATTCTTCCTTTGATCCCAATCACTGTGTTCCTGAATATGGTACCAGAAGCCAGCCCCTGAACACAGCTGCCATCTGCTGTGGAGCCTGGTCTGGGACTCTCCCGATGCCTGCTCCACAGCACCAGTGGTGACAGTGACGTAATCACCACCAGGGGGGTTGGGTTCTATACTGGTTTTGTTTATATTTGTATATATTCCATTTTTATAATTATTAATTTCATTTTCATTAAAGCTGTTCTAGTTTCCTTTTCTAATCACTAAGTCTGTCTCCCTTATTCCCTTTCCCTTCTCCTTTGGGGAGAAAGGAGGGTTAACAGAGAGAGTCTGTTATAGGTCTAAGGGGCTGCTCTAACCCTAAACTGTGACACTGGAGTGTACCAGACAGTCTTGGGAAGCAGTATCTGCTCCCACCCTTCATCATGGCTGTCTTTGTCTTGAAATTCTGGTCTCTATATGCACAATACACCCAGTGGTCATGTGGGACTAGTATTGACAAAGATCGGTCATAACCTCTCTTGAGCAAGACCTCTGTTCGATGAAAGACTAATCTGGGTGACAACCACAAGTCAGGTGAGAAAAGGCCCTGCCTTTTTTGAATAACTTTCTCCCAAGTGGCACAGTCCCTCCCCTGAGTACGAGATCAGCTGTTTTATATCTGGGATGAAACAAGTCCTGTAAGGAGCCTCCAAAGGTGTGTGCTGAGGAGCAGCAGCTGATGGGAAAACAGAAACAATGCAATTGCAACAACTTCTGGATAACCTATATTGGTGTGCATGGTGTGGGAAGCTACAGAGTATTTCTTACATGACATATTTAGCGCGGCTCAGTGCTAAGCATGGTGCAGGCTGCAACCCAGTGATGGGAAGGGCAGTAGGCACAAAAGACTATAGGATAAGACTATAGACCTGTTAGTCTGACCTCGATACCAGGGAAGGTCATGGAGCAGATCATCTTGAGTGCTCTTACAAGCCATATAGAGGGCAACCAGTGGATCAGAGCCAGTCAGCATGGGTTTAGGAAAGGCAGATCTTGCCTGATGAACCTGATCTCCTTCTATGACAAGATGACCTGACTACTGGATGTGGAAAAGGCTGTGGATGTGATCTACCTGGACTTCCAGAAGGCATTTGACACTGTTCCCCATAGATTTCTAATGGAAAAAGTGTCTTCTCATGACCTGGATGAGAATATGATCTGCTGGATCAAGCACTGGCTAGATAGACGGGCCCAGAGAGTAATCGCCAATGGTACTAAATCCAACTGTCAGCAGGTCACAAGTGGAGTTCCTCAGGGCTCAGTGCTGGGGCCATTTCTATTTAACATCTTTACCGATGATCTTGATGAAGCCATAGAGTCTACCATCAGTAAATTTGCAGATGACACCAAGTTAGGCAGGTGTGATGATCTTCGTGAGGATAGGGAGGCTCTCCAGAGAGACTTAGATAGACTGTATCACTGGGCCAGTGTTAATGGTATGAGTTTCAGCAAGGCCAAGTGCCAGGTCCTGCCCTTGGGCCGCAGCAACCCCATGCAAAGCTACAGGCTTGGGGCAGTGTGGCTGGAGAGCTGTCTGGAGGAGAGGGATCTGGGGGTTCTAATAGACAGGCAAATGAATATGAGCCAGCAGTGTGCCCAGGTGGCAAAGAAGGCCAATGGCACCCTGGCCTGTATTAAGAATAGTGTGAGCAGCAGAAGTAGGGAGGTGATTGTCCTCCTGCACTCAGCACTGGTGAGGCCTCACCTCGAGTACTGTGTCCAGTTTTGGGCACCTCAGGACAAGAGAGATATTGAGATACTGGAGCGGGTGCAGAGGAGGGCAACAAAGCTGGTCAAGGGACTGGAGAATAGATCATATAAGGACTGTTTGCATGAGCTGGGCCTGTTTAGTTTGAGGAAGAGGAGGCTGAGGGGAGACCTTATCACTCTCTACAGCTACATGGTTGGACATGATGATTCCAAGGGTCTTTTCCAACCTAAATGATTCTGTGATTCCGTGTGATTCTATTAAGGGAGGCACAACTCCAAGGTGCGTGTAGTGCAAATGAGGCCCATTTGCTGCAGAATATAATAGACAGAAATCGAGCTCACAGCTGCTAAGTTTTATGTATCATTGCTAGATGTCCCAAATACTACCCCTTTCTCACATTACATGGTAAAATGTGTTTCAGCTACTAAAAGGTTGCCTATTTCCTATGCTTTCACACTTTTTAAGATCTTTTCCAAATACATAGGAGGAGGTGTTGGCATATTATGTTTGTATGGTAAGTCTGATCTGAAATGCATTGGACCCAGCACATATCTGCCATGCACAAAGCAGTGCAATCTCGGAGCAACTGCAGAACTGAAGATGCTTTATGGAGCTCAGCCAGACTCTGCCAACACTCAACCCACCCTGCATGTGTGGGTTGTAAAGAAACACTTTCTAAGTTTGCACCTAAAATAATTTAAAGTCTGGTCCTCTTCATAGTACAACGACTTGGACAGAATGGAGCCAAGGTCCAGTGAGTATTAGGGAGGCCCTATTGATTGGTGTGTAAGTCTGAGAAACATGGACACCTACTGCTTATATAGTGCAAAAAAAAAAAAAAAAAAAGGGGTCAAAATGGACAGAAAGGCTTGGGGAAGATTTGTTCTGCAGCAAGTGGGTAAACTTCATATTTCATCCATTTCAGTATCAGTCTTCTTTCTAGTGTGATCCTGGCAACACGCATGATATCTTCAAGAAAAAAAATAACTTGTAATTGAAGATTTAATGTGATGGAGCATTCATACTAAAAAGGAATTGCATTGGCACAAGTGCTATTAAAGAGATATACACAAGAGAGCGATAACATCACTTTCTCCTAAATCAACCCAACTGCCACAGCTGCTGAGTAGAAGTGTGAGATTGCAGAACAGCAATGATAGAGGAAAACTGTCACAGCTCATGAGGAGGTGGATCACTGCAGGAAGTACTCCTCCTGTCTATGGTGACTGTGTAACACAAGGAGTTAATGTTCTGGAGAGGTTTGCAGAGGATGTGGCAGGTCCTTTTCATAAACCCTTCCAAAAAGTGTTGCTGTTAGAAGTGGTTTTGATGTGCCATGCTTACTCTTCAAACGTCCATCATGTAGCACCTAGTTGAAAAGAGAAATGACACTACTAGTTCACTAATGGAAGCCTCTTACATAAAGGTAATCTAAGGCTTATGAATGAAAACATATTATGGCAAAAATACATTATGAAATTAAAAAAAAAAAAAAAATTCTCCAAAACCCTCAAAAATACCTTTAGCATAGTTAACTGCATAGGATTTCTGCTCTTATGTGTGATACTCAGTAATTTTGCTTACTTGACAATTCCTCAGTGTTTTTGATGTATTTCTCTCCTAAAATACCCATCAGCAGAAACCTTCAGAAAATAGCTCTTTGAAAGGTGCTATTTATAGATTTGAGACCTGAAGTGGGAAGGCATATTTGCTAAAGAAAACACTACAGAGATTCTCAGCCTTACCATTTACATGCTTTCATCAGTGTGCATTAATTCAATCCATCCATTTAAATGTCCCCTTGAGTTATAGTCTGCAGAACCAAAGAAAGTGGTTCTTGGATGGGACTTTGCTGCCAGTATTGATTTCCAGCAACTTGTGTCAAATAGCTCCAGGGTGTCCAATTACCTCAAACTCCCCGGGGGCCAGCTGCACCCCACTGTACAAGACTTCTGGAAAGACATGGTTGGTGCCAAACGTGCCACTGAGGGAGAACATCTCAAACTTGGTCTCGGCTGTCTCCACTGGCTGCCCACACGTGTTCAGGTCTGTGCTCTTGCACTTGAGCAGTGTGCATATCTGTGGGGAGGAGGCAAAATACTGTTAAGCTTTCCAAGGTAAAGAACTGGATTTGATAGTAAAAACGGTTCTCACAATGAAGTAATGGACCAGTGTTTTGGGGTGGTTGGGATGTAGGCATATGCAACCTACACTTACCCCTACAAAACCAATTACCTGCCAATGGTATTTAATGACGGAACCATGAAGTCCATCAAATGCACCCAGGACATACACTTCATCGTTGCTCTTGTTTGACATCTGATAGACCAAATGACAGCAGAGGTCTCCTTGGCAAACTGTGTAATTTCCAGCTTTGTGCTTGAGTTCAGAGAAAGTGAATATATCCCGCCGGACAGCTCCTGGAAATGTGTCTTTTTCTCTTGGAAATTTCTTGATGCTTGTAGAATACAAACTCCAGTTGACAGCAGGTGGATAGGTGGGGGAAAGACGGGGGCGTGATCTCAGCTCTGCTAGCAGGAGTTGTCCCTCCTCAGTCCTGCTGTCGTAATGGTAGGCAGCGGGTCCCTCTGGTGTGAACAGCCCACTGCCTGCCGAGGACATACACCAGCCCTCTGTCAGCCAGCACCCTTGAGCAGAGTGGCTACAGAGGGGCCAGCTGCCCCCTTTGCCACACTGGTGGGCTTTTTCGGTGAGACTATTTTCAGTCAACACGTTATGGAGAATTTGGGAAGAATTCTAAGGTGCAGAACCGCTAAAATACACATCATGGTGTAAAAACATGACCTAAACTTCATAGGTTTTGTGCTTCGCTGGATCTTGAATCTGAGCCTTAAATTTGATACATGGCCACATCTTTTAGGTCTATTTAAGTATAAGAGCTCTCAGAGTGGCTTATTTGCCGAAGAAGGATATATACGCAAAGAAGGGTAATTGCATTTCACAGAAGGAAACCCAGGGCTGTGGCCTAAACTCAGCTCAATCATAAATGTTCCTTTCTGGATTTCACTTTAGTTTCAGAGAAGAGTTACATATGTAGCTGCAGCAATGGTTTTTTTTTGCAACTCACCGGTCATTGCGAAGTCGATGTTGTGAGTATTTGCTGAAACTAAATTGACACCCATGCCCATAGCCCAGGCAGAGTGAAACTCAATGGCAGTCAGAAACGGCAGGACGTTCATCCAAGCCGTCGGGAAGAGCACGGTGTCCACCTGCAACTCGCTCACCAGGACCACAGCAGGCTCACGGAAAAGGATGTCGAAGCAAGTGAAGATGCCAAACTTCCCAAAGGGAGTCTCAAAGGTGACGGCTTCTGGCTCCTTTGGGTAATTAAACTGAGTTTCTCCTCTAAACAAGTTGTACTGCAGGTGAAGAAAACAGCATATTAGAAACTAAAAATACAGATTATGAACAGGTACGTTTGCATGTGAGATCAACTTTAAGACAAAGCTGGTGGTTGAGATACCTGAGGTGGTGAGCACAGCAGACTTCACTCCTCCAACTGACCCTTTCACCCTGGAGGTAGCTGTGCCCCAGCTGCCTCCTGGAAGCAATACCCAGCCAATATTAACTGCTAAACCCTGCCAAGACATCACCTGCAGAAGTGCTGTCTGTATTGGCTGAAATGGCAACAAAGACAAAATAACATTTACTGAGTGTGGAAAATTCTGTCACTGCTTATTTCCTGTTATGCATCATAAATGTAGCCCTTAAGTGTTTGCTATCTGTCATGTACTCTGTGGCTGCGTTGCGCCTGGAAATAATGTCTAATCAATCAAACACTTGCCTGCTTTTCCCTCTGGCCATAAGCTCCTTGCATCAGATTATCCTGGATTGGTTGTTGCTCAACAATAATGCAAAGTACTTGTAAAAGCCAGCTGAAATTGGTGCCAGACAGATGAAAAATCAATTTATAATCAACTCTGGGGTGATGCTGAAGTGCCTCCTTACCTTGTGGTAACGAGCCACCAGTTTCCCCTCTGGGTCAAAGATGACATCAGTGTTGTACTGATAGCGACCATCACTGGGGCAGCTGGGATCACTGGAGTTACACGGCTTCTTGTCCCCAATATTTGCAACCACATAGATGGAGTTATTCCTGGCCATGCAGCTGAGTCTTTCCTGCACTGGTGTTGGCACAAATCTAAGATATTTTTGGTGAGAGAAAAAAAAAAATAAATTACAAATTTAAGTTCAGATGTGGAAGAAATGCTTCAGAGTGCACTGACAGCACATATCAAGGTGCTGAAAAAGGTGTAGATCAAATCATAGTTTCTGTTAATTTTCTTTTTTGTTCATAGCATCACTCTAAATTGCTGGTCTCTTTCAGCTTTAAAAAATGGTTTCCCTGTGTCCTTTCTTGTAGCCTTAACAACGTTATTTTGTGCGTAGATATAATTCCCAGCTAACACACATACAAAGGTATGGACAGCTTCAGAAAACAAGGGAGACAATAAATCACTATACAGACCTAAACTTAAAATAACTTCAAAATAAATTTTCAGGCAGATTTAAGAGTTCGTTTCAAAAAGACCATTTTTTCAGACTCTTCACTCTGTGTAAGGCAGCTGCCAATAAGCCTTTAGTAGTGGTCAGAGCATTTATAGCACTGAAGACTCCTGAAGTCTAGCTTCACAAAGCCTCAGGAGAGAAGAATACAAAATCTTAGCTTAGACACAGAATTGATCCTGTTGGTGTCCCCTGCTGACACACAGTCAGAGCAGCCCCGTGGAACACAGATACCTCCACAAGCATCTGGATTTCTAAAAGTCATTTCTTTCACATCTAGATGAGTATTTTATGGAATTTGATTTAGAAATCACACAGCCACAAGAGCTGAGGGCTGAATAATCTTGTCTAATCTATGCATCTGACAAGATAATAGCTTATACAAACGGAACATTTTTACAATTGATCTAAAGTTTTGCCTGTTATAAAAAGAATGATTTTGCCCAAAATTTCCTTATTTTCCTCATTTTGCAATTCTTGAAAGAGAGACTGTCTCAATGCTTTTTTCCTTCTATATTCCCATTACCACTTAAATAAGAGTTATTTTTGATGAATCTAATTTCTCTGGTAGTTGGGATTTTTAATAGAATAAAAAAATTAGCTGTTCTCAGGCATTTACTGGGAGCAGCTCATGACTCCATGAGACACCATTTAGAAAGCACATAAATCACTGCCAAAGGAATTACCTTGTGGGGTCAGTGCAGGGAATCCAG
>JANVCC010000018.1:59671847-59752718 GCA_025345505.1 Todiramphus chloris collaris
AGAAAAAGACTAACAAAATCTGTGCTGTCAGTTGTGTCCATCACGGTAGTGCTGAGGGCACACCAGTGGCACCTTCCATCCTTCAGTCCTGGCAGGGCAGGCAGACATACAGGGTTGCAGCAGCACTCCCTCAGACTGCTTCCTGCACCTCATGGTAGGTTCTGGAGCCTCCCACTGGAGGGAGTTATCTGGGAAAGGGCAGGAGAAGAATTTCTAAGCAAAAGAAAAGACTAACTTGATGTCACATGCAGAGTACCTTAGCATCTGGCATAATGGCACCTGAGGACTGTAGCTCTGGGTAGCTCTTGACAGGGCAAGCAGAGTCAAGCTGTGGAATAGCTGCAACCTCATCTAGCTGAAGGTGTCCCTGCTCACTGCAGGGGGCGTTGAACAAGAAGATCTCCAAGTCTAAGGTCCCTTACAACCTAAAGCATTCTACAGTTCTATGATTCTCTTTAAAGCGTGTAATTCAAACAACAATTTTTAACAGGGCCCCCTTATCAATTAATCATGGAGTGATATATATTATATATTGTCAAGTAAATTACCTTCATACTCAACTTTAATTGAAATTTACTTTCATGTCAAAAGCATTAGCATTCTCAGGAATTTACAGGGATCAGCTCATGACTCCATGAGACACCATTTAGAAACCACATAGATCACTGCCAAAGGAATTACCTTGTGGGGTCAGTGCAGGGAATCCAGTTGACCGCCGGGTCAGGGATATCCTCCAGGTAGGGATAGATGGTTTCTCTTGTGAAATTCCAGCCATAAATGCCATCTTCAGGAGTTACAATGATGTGGGCACCCTGACACAACAGGTTCCATTAAGAATTCACCCATCAACAGATAACCAGGCGGGTCAGGAGCAGAAGAAAACACTAACTAGCAACACTCACAATACCCCTAGTACCTGCTGGGCAGCTTCCTTGATGGCCCCTTCCAAGACATCCATGTTTTTGTTCATCAGGGCCAAAGCATCGTCGGGAGAAACGGGTTCGATAGTGGCATCTGGCAGGATGACCGAGTGCTCGTAGACGGCTGCAAGGAAGGTGTCGGCGGCGAGGGCCTGAAGGGCTGTGAGTGCAAACACCACAGCGTGCAGGAGGGTCTGGGAAGGCAGCATGGCTGGTGCTTTGCAGCTCCTGGATGAGGCATGGGCAATATAAACCGGATGGAAAGAGGCGGAGTAATGATCTAAGTTTGCTTTGGAAAGAAACTTCTACTGAGTAATCGGGAAGGTACAGTATAGTTCTGCCAAAAACCAGGAATCAACCAACATTGGTGACATACGGGAAAGTATAACAGTACACAGTAAGGATGTTGCAAGTTAAGAAGACTAAAGGACTGGGCAATGCCTAGACTAACTGTACCAATATAAAAATAAGTCATTAAATACCTGGCTAGAAAGAACGGTCCAATTTTTGGTTCTATACTTCGTCATAGATTGCAACAGACTTTTACTATCTGTGGTGGCTCAACTCTGATACCCAGGTGAAAGGTGTGTCACCCCTGGAGCTAACTGACTGTGAAGTTTGAGTGGCAAAAGTAAAGGTCTTGAAAATCACTTTATTCTATTATCTTTGTATTCTACACTTTTTTTTCTCTCATGTCAGTATGTGCAGCTTGCTTCCCCAAGTTTCTTTAGGCCAAAGTAATTATGTTAGCATCTCACTGTACTTAGATGTAATGAACTCAACACACCAGCAACAGAACTATCTCTTGCATTTATTCCAGTGTCTCTCCTAGTCACTTATGTTTAGCTGTACATAACTTTCCAACAGCCTTCCACCAGAAAACATGCATCTGGAGGGAGTACTGTCCTCTGAAATCAGGGAAGTAAGTACCTCATTGCCTGCTTGCCACTAGCCTGAAGCAGAACAGCAGGCTAGTTTGCCAGGTGCAGTGTCATGCCTGCTCCTCTGCTAACCTTTCCTGTCCCCAGGAACGTGCTGTGTATTGAGAGGCCTTAATCTTCAATTCAGTTCAAACGCATTTTTGGCTATGTCATTTTTCATTGTTTGACTTTCTAGCAGTTGCAGTATTGTCATTTGGAAAATGTTTTCTGCATAGCGGGAAGCAGAACTGTCTGTCTGCCTTCAGCTACAGCAGACTGGCATCGGGAGAGCTGTCTCAGGAAAGACAGAATTGAGGGTGAATGCAAGCACCAGAGTGATCCCTGTAAGAGTGGTGCTGACTGACAGTTTCAACCATTAGGAACATTGATTTGCATTTGGTAACCTTCACCTCTAAGTACTTTTCTGCATATGTTATTAGACATGGCATGCTCATTCAGAAGCCTTACAACCAAGCCTTTAAAAAGCTGCAGCAGGGTTTTCAATGATTATAAAGCAATGTAGCTTGGAGAATTTTTTTCCTCACCCTGTTTTTCTTACCAAATGAAATATGGATTGAGTTATGTTAACCACAATCAAACAAAGTCTGAAGGAGGAAGCAGTAAATGCTCCCTTGTTTAGCCCAGAAAGGTGACTCGCCTGGCAGGGCTTAGCAGGAAAAGTCAGAAGTGCAGGGCCAGAGCAGCACCCTGCAAAGTTCAAGTCACACTGCCAGTACAGGGCTGTTTCTGTAACACCATAGGCCTCCCCGTCTGCCTCTGTACCAGCAGGCACCACTTCCGACTGCCTGCAGAGCTGGGAGCTCAACCAGGAACAAGGAATAAGCCAGTTAAACAAACCCACTGAACAAACTGAAACTACCGCCCATCCAGGCTATACCCGGCTGTGGGCAATGCAAGAGGAGCTTACCCCAGAGCTCTCTCTGCTTTTCACACTTACACACTCCAAATCCACTCTCCCCCACTTCTGATACTACCTGAGGATGGCAGTTATCCAAGGACTTACTTCTGTGAAACAGGATGCAATCTGACGTTAAATCAGCTTCGCTGTCCTCAGATTGTGCTCCTGCTGCTTTTCATGTGTTGGGAGAGACTTCATGGAAAACTACTCCTTATTCAAAGGGTTAACCTTGCTGTGGAGAAGCCTGTGTGAAGGGTCACTTCTGCAACCCTGCAACCACTGCAAAGCACTGAGACGGTGTGGGCGGAGTGAGGAAATCAGACGCCACTCATTTTTAGCAACAGCACGTAGTTACTTTGCTTAGCTGTAATAGGACACCATATCATAGGGTGCAGATATGCATGTAGATATACTGTCCTTGTTCTCCATAAACAAAGTGTTTTCCATTACTTCTCTTATATGAACTGTAGAGGATTACAATTTAATATATTTTACAAACTACAACCTTGTTTCTATGATGCTCGCTTCATTCAAACCCAATATATTTTGCATCCTGAAAGTCTGTCTTTTTATGACGTCAGTCAGAATAAATGTGAACAATGTTTTTATTTCAGAATGAACCTGCAGAACAAGTAATAGAATTACCACACATAGAAATCGTAGCTGGTCCATTCAAAGTAATCCAGTTTACTTACTTGGAAAGTACAGTCTGGCTACACCTGCACATGTGCCAGTGCATTCAATCTGTTCAAGCTGTTCACTGGCCTCTCCCAACACCTGCCTGCACAGTCCTGACTCTCCCTAGCATGACTATGAGTAACCATTTCACAGAAAGATGGGTATGCACCTGCAAAATTGCTCATTTTTAGAATTTTTGATATGGACTCGTCTGACAGCTTGAAAAAGGTGACACAGATATCAATAGTTTTGTGGAAAGGAAATTTTCCATGCTCTAAAACTGTGGCCAGAAAGATTAAAGTAGACTCCTCTGTCACAGATGAGTGTTTAAATCACTTAAAGCATCACCACCAAAGATACTAGCAAAAATGATTTTAATAAGAATTTATAAAGTTGCAACTTAAAGTTCAGTAGAAAAGTTCACCTTATTACTTACTACAAGGAGCCCACGCAACTTTGAGGTAGCAGCGATTTAAGATTTATTAACACTGTTACGGTAAATCACAACATTAGGTTGAGTGTTTTTTAACAACACTTAATCATCAGCCAATTACCAGACTGATTTAATAAAATTCACTATACCAGACACAGCAACTTAATTAAAGAAAATGGCCAGATTCACCCCAGGCTTATGACTGAGTTTCCTGAATCGAATCACATACACAGACACCAGTACACACACACATACAGAGGTTAATATGCACACAGATATATATATAGGGTAACACATACACATACGCAGAGGTACAGAGCTTAACCTATTCTCTCTTCGCAAGCTGTAATAAATTACTGGTACCAAATGAACTTTGAAACCTCATGAGATCCAACGTAACAAATTGCTCACTTTTCTCCTTTGTCAGCATCTGTCAGCAGATGATCTTTGAACTCCTCTTTGTCAGCATCCCTCAGTGGACGATCTTGGAAATCTTCATGAAATCTCTTTGAAATGCTGGTGAAATCTTTTCTTTGAAGTTTTCATGTAAATCTACCCTGAGAGGAAGTCCCAACTCAAGGGAAAGATGAGGAGGCACAACTTGCTGTAATCATGGAGAGCTCTAAGGGTCTCAATTAGGATGGCTATTTATAGGATTGCATGATTATTTACTTTGGTCAGTATTTTTTTTTATTTGGACATAATTCTTGTCAGGTAACTGGCTCCTTCCAGAATGGACTACAATCCAGGCAGCAGGAGTTACCCAGGGAACAGCAGTTTCAGGTATGATTAGGGAGTGTCAGATTGTTCCAACTCACTGCTCTTGTGACCAAGACAAGAACACAATATTGGCTGGTCCTGAATTAAGACGTGGCCCAGGGGTTCTAGACCATCACATCCTCCAGCTGTAATTTGGGGCATGGCATGATAACACATTACAATGTGTGTTGAGTTGAATAACTGTTTTTGAAGCAACAGTGTTTTGAGGCTTGTTTTCTTTTACAAAATAAATGACAAAAGTTCAAACATTGGACTTCAAAGGTACAGTTCTCTTTGGTTTAGAAAAGTGCTTTTCAGAGATGGGGTAAAACAGTGTTGTGGAAATGACTTGTAATACTCCACCAAAAATTTCACAGTTAAAAATCAGTTGTTATTGGGACACAACCCACTGCTGTGTGCCTGGTTCCTACACCACTGAAGTCAGGAGAATTTATTTTCTGTTGTACCCAGTGTCAGGGTCAAGCCCATGAAAACCAACACTATAGTTCATATAAAACACATGCACAACTGCCCAGCAGAGTAATTTATTTTTGCTGCAAAATGAAGTCAACAAATCAATGTGCAACAACTATGCTGTTAGACAAGGCAACCTGAGAAGTAGCATGCTACTATAATGATGGGTATTAACATTATGATTAATTATGATTAAGTAGCATTACAGAAACAAGCAGATGAGATCTTAAAAGGATATGCAGTGAAATCGTGGTGAAGATTGCTCTGTGTGTGGAGGGTCCTTTCATACCACCTCCCAAAGAGTGTTACACTCAAAACTGGCTTTGAGGTACTAGTCCAACTTAACAGTCAGCCATCAGTTAGCACCTAGTTATGGAAAAGTAAAATAAACAGGAATATCAGCAAAGCAGTACTGTTGTATGACAAACACAAAAGACTATATTAATTAACATTGACCAAGTTGAGAGATATGGTAACTCACTTGGTGCTACCACAACGTCTGAGAAAAACTACACTTCTATCTTGAGCAAGATCTTGTCCAGGGGATTTGGGGGGACAAGAAAGAGGGGAACCAACAAAATGGACCTGCCATATGAATGCAACCAGGAAAATGAGGCAGAAATAATGCTGCCTTCAATTCAAGCCATTTACTGAAAGAGAGGACACTGATAACTCCCAAATAGCTCCTCTGTCTTGTAGTGGCTTTTTGACTGCTTATGTTACAAGTCTTACAAATCGCAAGTGCGTCCCATTACCTCAAACTCCCCAGGGGCCAGCTGCACCCCACTGTACAAGACTTCTGGAAAGACATGGTTGGTGCCAAACGTGCCACTGAGGGAGAACATCTCAAACTTGGTCTCGGCTGTCTCCACCGGCTGCCCACACGTGTTCAGGTCTGTGCTCTTGCACTTGAGCAGCGTGCATATCTGCGGGGAGGAGGATACAGAAAGGCAAAATAGCACTAAGCTTTCAACAGTCAAGAGTTGGATTTGATTTTAAGGAAAGCTGTCACAACGACAAAATAATCCAATACATTTACTCATTTATTTAGGCCGAAAGAATCCACGGCTGGTACTTGAAACTTCATAAAAAGACAGTTCTTTGCCAGCACTGCAGCAAACCTCTGTGTCTGTGTGTACACACATATTTATAAGTTATATGTGCACTCATGCATAATGCATATGTGTTTAGTCATAGATGTGGAATAGTTTGTGACCTAGGAAAGTTATTTCAGCTCTGTCTGAGTTTACTAAAAAACTGAAGGCATACTTACTTGCCTACTCTAGTGGGAATACTCTAAAGATACAGAGAAAAGCTATAAAGATGTAGAACATTAAAAAAAGCCTAATAACAAAATTTCAAAGAATCAATACACTGACAAGCCATGTGAATACAAATGCTATATCCTTATTTAGTTTCTTCATTTTGTTAGATAATTGCATGTAAGAGAGTCAGGTCAGCACAATGGTATAAACCATTGAGCAGAAAACAAAACCAGCTCTCTGTTGTGACAAGATCATCCCTGTGAAGACAGGGAGAACTCAACAAGCTCTTCCTTTCGCACACATACATGGACTCTTCTTTGAAGTGTTATAGCACAGGGTCAACTCAGGGTCTTCACTTTCATCATTTATAACACAGACAGGAAAGCAGGATCAACACCCCTAATAAAAACAAAATTCATCATGAAGAAAACAAATGTTCTCAGAGAGGCCTAAAAAAATGCCTCCTCTTAAACCCCCTCAATCAAACATGAGACAAATGCAAATGGGACATTTGAAGCCTTCCCACTCTCTGAATAGCATCAGAAAACCTTTACCTGCAAATAATACTCTCCTTCAACAATGTGCAGCCCACCAAAGGCACCCAGAACATAAATATCGTCTTGCTGCTTCTCTGCCATCTTGTAACTGAGATGGCAACAGAGGTCCTGCTGGCAAATGGCAAGATTTCCCTCAGGTTCAGTAATCTCCATGAAGAAGAGATCATGGTAAATGAACCATTGAAATACTGGTTGTTTGATGGAAGAAGTTTGATCCTGCTGGCATCCAGTCAACAGCAGCAGCATAGTCAGGAGAGAGATGTGGGTGTCAACCCAGTTTTGTCACCAAAAGGTGACCATTTTCCATTTCTGTATTGTAATAGTATGCTTTCGGACCATCTGGTGCATAAATACCACTCCCTGCAAACACACAAGACCAGAAAGCTGAAACAGCTGAAAGCAAATGTATGGGACAAGTGAGCCATCTTCACTAATCAAACATGTACCAATTTTTACTCTAACATTTACCAGATTGTTTTGAAACTATATTGTCTTCACATACTACAAACCAAACCTAATGCTTTTTGCCCTCAATAGAAAGTAGACCAAACTCCAGTGTTTCATGGTATTGTAAGTGGCAAGATTAGCGTACAACGTATATGCCATTATATATGATTTAAGTAGCTGAATCTATACATTCCTCATTGAGTTTAGCTGCACTAGAAATCAGTATTTGTGATTAAAATCAACAGTAACACTGTCAAGTCAAAAAATTCTGTAACGAAAAGATATTACCTAAAGTCATGTCCTTATGCAAGCTCTTTAAATAAATGTATAAACCTTTAAAGCCCAGAGTAGAACCTATCCATAAAGAATATGAGCTGCATGAAATAGGGTCATCAATGATTGAGAACTAAAAGAATGGTCCATATGAGCTTTTATTTGGAAGGCAAAGTTTAGGGCTACATTTTAGCAATGCCAGTAAGTTTCTCTCGCTTCTGCAAGCATGTGCCCACAAAACTTGTGCTTGGCTTCTAGCATCTGCTCTGGAAAAATATGCAGTGAAAATAGACCCTGCAAAGAAAACTTGACACAAGTTCTTCAACCCTGAAGTAATGTTTGCAGGGCTGAGAACATTTCTCAGAGTTAGGTTTCCACCTAGTGGAGAAACAGAGTTTGGGCCTTCAAGTGACCAAAACAAGGATAAACACCAGGGTCAGAAGATGAAAAATCACATGCATAAACTCTCAGGACTCATCATTTCACAAATAAATAAAGTGTTCTAATCAACTTAAGCATTTCTGCATTCTTACATATCACATTTTGATTTCCTTTTTGATCTGTACAAGTTCTCTTGTCCTAATCCTGTTGACATGTGCATGCACGCCTAAAGCTGATGGGAATTTCTTCTCAAGTCAGCTGCACTACATAGATGTAAACGTTGCCCACGTGAACAAGATCAATTAGAGCAATATCATATTGCCTGTCATATCTAAAGTGGCATTACGTGTATTTGCTGAAAGAAAGTTGACACCCATTCCCATGGCCTATGCTGAGTGAAACTGGACTGCGGACAAGAGTGGAAGAGCGTTAACCCAAGCAGTTGGGAACAGAACAGTGTCAACCTGAAATCTGCTTGCCAAGACTACTAGCTACCTACTAGCTAGGTCAAGACAGAGTATGTCTGCACAACTGAATATACCAAAATACCCAAAGGATGTATTGAAAGTCACAAATTCTGGAGGCTTGGGGTAATTAAACTGTTTCTCTGTCACAAAGAGGTTGTACTGTTCATGGAAAAGAAGGAATGGAGAAAAAAAATTTAGAAAATAAATTAAACCATTAACATCAGACTAATAATGAATATCATACTCATTCACTTAAATACAAGTAATGGAGAATATTTTTTGTAGACATACTATATCTTAATATTGAAAAGGAGAATTCATACCACTGCAAGAAGAGTCAGGAATAAATATCTGTGGTTTTGATTTATGAAAGAGATTTCTATTTAGTTAGCAGGAGTCTAGGACATTAATGTGTTAATATCTCATGTGTCACTTCCTATTGAGAAGCAGTAAAAACAAAGGCCTTATTAAGTTTTAATTTAATTTAATTACTTGCTATTAAATTTGGAATAGCAGGAATGAAGATATCTTAAGGATGTGGCTTTCACCCGCCCTCTGACGCCTGTTCTATAATGACTACATACAAATACATGTAACCCTGGGAAGCAGCTTCTGTTTCACATCTTCCTCAACACTGTAAAATCCTCTTACCTTGTGATAACGAGCCACCAGTTTCCCTTCTGAGTCAAAGACAACATTGACAGGTTTAATTTAGTTATCTCTGATACAAGACTGTTGTTTTCTGTTATTAAATAGAAGGCAGCAGTATGGAGCTTCAACACCTAGTGTGCTGAAACTCTGCCTTCACTTACATTAACTGGGAACACAGGGGTTTCCCTGCAGTGAGAGCAAATCCTTTAACCTGCAAATCTCCCTTCTGTTGCCAGCATGTGTTACAGTGTTGATGTTACACAGACACATGGGCTAATCTCAGCCCTTCTGCCTCAGCTCTCAATTTGGCTGCTGTGCTGAGGTAGCTTAAGATCCTTCACCAAATACTGCAGCTTCAAAAAATGGTGTAATTTATTAGGGAAAACAACAGAACAAAAAGACTACCACATCATGATTCAAAAACATAAATTTGAAATCGTGCTGTACATACTTTAAGTAGTAGCTGTTACTTTATTCACAAATATTCTTGTACCTTTTCTACAACATGCGTGAACTACATTACTAAAATATAGATTCTATAAGTTTTTGATTTTCTCTTTCTTTTAAATAAATCTCTGTCTTTATCAGTATACTAACTTAAAGAATTACAGTGAGAAAAAATGTCAGAGAAAAAAGATGAAGGAACTTATCTGAAGCTATTTATGGCACCTATATGCTGTCGAACCTCTCTTCATTTCACAGCAGCTGTTCCAAGACATTTAAAACTATGAACAGTCATCAGACCATTTCCCCACGCACAGCAGGGATGATACCTTTCAGGATCAGCACATGGAATCCAGTCCACCTGGGGATCTGGGATATCCTCAAGATAAGGGTATATTCTTTCCCTTGTGAAGACCCATCCATAAATGCCATCTTCAGGAGTCACGATGATATGGGCACCCTGGTACCAACACAGAAACTGAAAAAAACCCCATTAAGGAAATTATTAAATGGTCAGAGTTTACCAAAATTAATGTCTCTAACTCTGTCATAATACCAGTTTGTCTCCTTCTTTTATAGCCCCTTCCAAAATTGCCATATTTTTTTCCCATCAGCACCAAGGCTTCCTCAGGAGAAACCAGCACTTTGGTGTCCTCTGGCAAGACCATGCTGTGCTCATAGACAGCTGCAAAATAGCTGCCCAGGGCACAGGCCTCCAGAGCAGACAGCACCAAAAGCACAGCAGAAGCACAAGCTTTAGAAAGCCCCATGTCTGGTGGCTGGATGTCACCCAAGAGGAAGCAAGGGATGAGCAAAAATCAGGGGCTTTAAAAGGGAAAGTCTTGCACAAGATCTGGGAATTCCCCAAAGTGGCAGCAAGCCAACACTGGGAAATCAAATCTCCCTTCCCAGAAAGTCTCACAATATCAAAGGCAACAGAGCCGTCAGCATTGAGCAATTCTGCCCTGCACCACTGGCACAGAAGTCACAGAGAAATCACCACTGTGCTGCAGCTGAAGAAACATCTTGCTTGCCAGATGTGCAAACGATTCAGGCGTGGCATTGCTGTAGTAACGCAGCTCAAGGCACACCCAGGTCACAGATCAAAAACAAGAGTTTGGGAAACCTCAGCAAAGACCAGGATGGACACATTCCTGGCCAAACTTGAGGGTGAAGGGTTCAAGCAGGGCTGCTGGAGGCAGGCATCTGGCCCCGAGCTTGGTGCTGCCAATGGGCACTGCCTGTGCCAACTCAGCTCAGGGCTGCTCCAATGTAGCTGAATGTATTTGTCTATACCTGGCACAGTCCCTACTTACCACAGCTTCACAGATAGTAAGTACAGCTATGTTAGTAGCGGCAGATGGGTATTTAGACTTGCCACCACACGAGACAAGCACAGCAGTAGCCAGGGGGTTGCTGGGTTTCCCATAGGAGATCCCACTGCTCTGTTTTAACCATGGTTTGAGGACCCCAGGATAATCACAGCAGAAGAACATGCTTGTGGGTCGTTTTGAACAAACCTGGAAACCAGGATTCCTCTTCAGGTTTCTTTTGCCTCCATTGTGCATGTGAAAGAACAAAGAGGGGAAAAGATACATTGACAGAAAGCTAGTAGGGTTAGTTAAGCCTGTCTAGTTTCTTCTGGTGCTCTGGTGAAGTTCATGCACTGTGGGAGAGCTTATTACTTTCAATGACATTTGTTCTCTTTCCAGGCTACTTCAGGTCCTACCAGCACAAGTCAGTTAAGTGAACAGTTCATTCCAGAAGGAGAGCTAATCAAGTTTCATGCCTATAGATACGCATCTTGTGCACTTGGCGTCGACTTCTATTCTTCTCAGCTCCTTCTCACCTGCCTCACCCTCAGCACGGGCAGGGTCAGCACTTCATAAGAGGCTGAAGTGTACACTCCTGGTTTCAGTAAAATCTAACACCCCATAAAAAATGAAAGAGAGCTATTGCCAGGATGTTCCCATGGAAGCCTGCCCTTTATTACCCTGATGCTTCACAGCTCAGTTGGCTACCACAGCAGTTCTCCTTGCTCATGCTCCAAAAAGGCCTCTGGCATAAGCCAAGTATTTCTCATGGAAATTCTAGTAGCTACTCACAAGAAAAACTGCTTGGAAATTGCTAGGACTAGACCATTTTTCTTGTTTATGGAAAAACTGGTACCACAGAGAATCTCTCCTAGGAACCAGTTCTGAGCCCAGGACAAATTAAAGACTTTTGCCACAACCAAGGTCAAGAAGTCTAGGCTGAGTTTCCCAGGCATGCCCTTGTCTCCAAGGACAAAAATTCCATCTGGCAGTTACTAGTCAAATAGGCCTCACACACACCAAACTGAGTCACCACATTGTGCATGTGTGTATACACACATATACATATGGTGCCAAGCCTCTGCCAGGACTGAAGATCAGTTAGGTCTGTGTAGAGGTGCTTGTCTTCATTACCTTTGCCTCCCATCTTCAAGCACTTTCAAGACAGTACAAGTGCTGGTAGATATAAAGTCTTTTAGACTCTTGTCTAAAAAAAATCCATAAAACTTAGCCAAAAAAGTTGCTTTATTGAGAACAAGTTTGTGCTTATTGCTTTGTCACTTCAAATTCTGTTTCAACATTTTATATTACCAGTTAAAGTATTACAAGTTAATGAACTTCCTTAAAAACAATTCAGAAAATCATGGTAGCAAAATAGTAGCTTTATCCAAGAATAATGCACAACAGGCTCAAGTATAGAAACCAGATATTTGAAAATACACCTCTTTACGTACAGTGGTGCACTGTATAGGGAACACAGTTAAACAGGCCGACATCTGAGGGTTGCTCATCACTTCAGCCAACCCACAGGAGGGTTTCCAAAAGAAAGGCAGTCAGTGTTTAGTTTTTCAGAACAGTCGTGTAGCTAGAACTAAACCACAACTGGTTGTTCGCCAAGGAATCATGTATCCCAGGTCCAGAACAATGAAACACTGTTAAGTCCACTCATCTCAACACTAGGTTAAACCACAGTAGTAAACAGAGAATTGAAGTATGTCTTGCTATGTTTCACTGCCCAACAGATGAGTTCTTTCTTCATTATTACCAGGAGGATTTTGCAGGCTGGAATTGGAACTGTTTGCACAAGGAAAAGAAAAGGAGAGAAGAAACAGGTTTAATATTCTCTAGGCATTTCTATGCAATACCAACATGATAGCAAAAAAGGCCACACATTACTTGGAAAGAGCTATGTGGATCACTGGATTTGGTTCCCCATTACTGCACAGAACCATGTACTATTTCTTTCACACCTGTGATTTCACAGAATGGTTTAGGTTGGAAGGGACCTGTAAAGGTCATCTAAACCAAGCTCCTTACAATGAGGAGGGACATCTTCAACTACATTCGGTTGCTCAACACCCTGTCCACTCTACCATAAATGTTTCTACCACCTCTCTGGGAAACCTGTGCCAGTGTTTCACCAACCTCACACTAAAAAAATGTCTTCCTTCTATGTAGTCTGAATCTACTCTCTTAAATTGAAACCATTACCCCTTATCCTGTCTTAGCGGGCCTTTCTAAGAAGTCTATCCCTACCTTTCTTCTATGTCTCCTTTCATTGTTGAAAGGCCACAATAAGGGTCTCCCTAGAACCTTGACTTCTCCAGGATGAACCACCCCAGCTGTGTCAGCCTTTCTACATAGGAGAGGTGTTCTAGCCCTCTGATCATTTTTGTGGCCCTCCTCTGGACCTGCTCCAACAGGTTCACGTCCTTCCTGTGCTGAGGACCCCAGAGCTGGACACAGCATTCTAGGTGAGGTATCACCAGACTGGAGTAGAGGGGCAGAATCAATCACCTCCCTCCACCTGCTGGCCACACTTCTTTTGATGTAGTCCAGAATATGGTTGGCCTTCTGGGCTGCAAGCATGCACTGCCAGCTCATGTCCAGCTTTTCTTCCACCAGTACCCCATGCCCTTCTCTACAGGGGTGCTCTCAATCACATCATCACCCAGCCTGTATTGATGCCAGGGGTTGCCCTGACCCCGGTGCATGACCTTGCACTGTGCCTTGTTGAACCTCATGAGGTTCACATGGGCCCACTTTTCAATGTTGTTCTGCTCCCTTCAAACTGCATCCCATCCCTCATGTGTGTCAACCGCACCACTCAGCTTAGTGTTATCAGCAAATCTGCTGAGGGTGAACTCAGTGCTACTGTTCTTGTCATTGGTGAAGTTATTAAACAGTACTGGTCCCAGTATGGACCCCGGAGGGACACCACTTGTCACTGAGCTCCATCTGGACATTCAGCTGTTGACCACTACTCTCTGGAGTAGTGCAGCCAATTCAAGCTTGCAAACACTCTCCTGGAGGAACCATCAGTAGGACTTGCTTGCTAATGCCACAGTCTTGTTGTTTGTACAACAGGCATTGCCTGGTTTAGGTCAACAAGGGTTAGGAGAGCATACAAAGTACGTAAGCAATATTTTTACTACTCATCATTCATTATCAAGTTGGTAGCAAAGAATAAATGGAAGCACAGCTTTCAGAGGTTTGCTTTATATGCCTGCAAGCAAAATAAAGAATAAATATCTCAACATACCTTCTCCTTGTTGCTTCAGTGATATAGAATATTCCAATTGCAAGACCCTTTGAGGAAACAGTCCATTACAATTGTAATAATAATAACAATCTTATGCAATAGCTCATAATTGCAATAGGTATAAAAAGCAAAAACTGTGTCATTACGTACACTTAACAGTGCCCATCCTCCTTGGATGGCTGAGGCCCATTCAAAACCCAGCTTCTCATTTAGAAATCCCCCAAGAGTGGGACCTGCAAAAGACCTGTAACAAATAAAAATGAGGTATCAGCATCCCAAACAAAAAAGATATCATATTGTCAGAGAACCTTTTTTATTGTGTTTTATGGCCCCTCTCCATTGATTCTCCTTTATCAATTAAAAGATTCTTTTTTACAGACCTAACTTTCCTACAGTAAGTATTAATTCTTCGTTTGCCAGGGCCAAATAAAACTGACTAGTTACCTCCTGTCCCAGTTTCATCTGGAATAAAGTTAATTTTCTTCCTAGTAGCTCGCACAGTGTTGTGCTTTGGGGTTAGGATGAGAATAATGTCATTAACACACCAATGGTTTAGTTGTTGCTAAGCTTGTTTATACTAATTCAAGGCCTTTTCAGCTTCTCATCCTGCCCTGCCAGCAGAGACTGTGGGTGCACAAGATGACTGTATACCTACCCAAGGGACCACATGGCACTGAAAAGCCCAGACACCAGTCCCAGCAGACTCAGGCCTTCTTCAAATCCATTCTCACTGCAGAAAGACAGACCAGTTAGAGTACTGCAACACATTATTGTGTCTCAGTCTATAGCCTTTCCCTATGGAGTGTTTTTTCCCTGCTTTTAATTTGTGCACAACATAGTTAACAAGCAAAAGTGTTCCGTGGAATCATTTCTATTTACCTCATACTTTGTTCTCTGCTGCCTCTCTGAAGGACTGCAGTGCTACTCCTCATCTGACATCTTATGAGTAAGATTTCTAACATTACACCATTGCTCATTCCCTGTGTTCCATACAGCAAGTGTAAAATACTGACACGTGGGTTTTTAGAAGGAAAGACTTTACTCCAAGAGAAACATACTAATAAGAGTAAATAAAGACCCTTCTAGGACATTACTGCCAAGCCACATCACAGACCTTGTACTTGGAGCAAGTATGACCAAAGTACTACCACTTCATATTCACCCTTGAAAAATCTGTTGCAGTTTCTCACTGTCAGTAACATAAAAGATGTGTTGGACCAAGTTACTTACTATGCACACTGCAATATCTCTGGAAACACTGGGATAGCACATATGCCAAGGGAAAAGCCAATCAAAACCAGCACCAGCACAAACATCCACAACTGACTGAAAAAGAAGCATTTAAAAGAAGTTAGCTACTGAAAATTCTTTTCAAGACACGTTCTTATGTGACCTGCTCTAGGTGGTCCTGCTCTGGCAGGGGGGTTGGACTAGATGATCTTTCGAGGTCCCTTCCAACCCTTAACATTCTGTGATTCCGTGATTCAAGTGAGGACCCTGTTTGACTGAAAGCTGTTTTACGAAATCTCCAGGACTGACCAGAAAACTAGGTTTCTTGAAGTCAAAAAAACTCTAATTGAACACTAAGGCTTGAAAAAAACACAACAAAACAAACAACCCAACAGTTCTATGCTTAATAAAAGACTTTGTAAAAGAATCTGAAAGTCCTGTGATCTAATTATTTCCTTATCAAAAGCATTTAATTTGAAAAGCAGCACATAGATACGAGGTAAACACACACGCTTAAGTCAGCAATACATACATCCAAGCTCCAGGCTTTGTTTGTTGTACAACTGAAGGATTTTGCAGCTAAAATTTTGCTGCCAACTGCATTATAACCAAAAAGAATTACCTAAAGAAAAGGATATTAAAAATTTTCCTGATTTCTTTTTCTCACCACCTCAAATGTACAAGCTCACCAGTTTCAAAGTTACAATCTTCTTTAAAAACTGGAAGTCTGGGAGAAAGAAGTTGACTAGTTCTGCACATTAGCAAGCCTGTCATCATCTTTAACAGAGTATATAACCTAGGATGAAAGGACTGTACAGCTGTTTTGTAAATGTAGCAGTGTTTTTGCTGTGAATTAACTTGAGAGATATAGCAATGCAGTGTTCAGGTGCAACAGATATGTCTTTACTTAGCTAGCTGAAAACAAAGCTGTAATCTGGCATTTTCTTCAGTAAGCTATATACAGAGAGAAGAAAAATCCATACTGCTGAACAGCCACGCAAATAAAACCCATAGTTACAAACACTGATGAAACAGAGGAAACTGAAAAATGAGACAGAAAGAGAACTATGTTGCTGCATTGGAAATGCCACAATACTGGGAGAAAAGGAAAGTAGCAGCATTCTTCCCACCACACACATTAACATGAGCAAACACAGTAACAGTAAAACGCGAAGGAAAAGGATCTATTTTACAAAGCTGTAAAATCTCCATTCTCAGATGCTTCCACTGCTTTACATTCATAGTCTCACGTTAGAAGATTAACAAAATAAATCTGTTTCATGGTCAGAGGCGCTAGTTATGCACTTGCAGACATACATGACTATGGTCATGATGGCTATCACAAAAATACCACCTAAGGGTGCAGGCCCAAGAAGAGACAGATCTGTACCTTTCAATGTGCAGTACAGGAGCAGGTCCTAACATGAAAAAGCACAGTGCTGTCAGTAGGCCTCCAGACACCAATAGCCACTTCCTGAGGTGCTGTGAGAGAAAAGGAAGAGGCATGTAATTTAAAGGTGTGAATTTGCAGTGTAACTATTGCATCTTTCCTAACAGCCCTCTTCTAAATCTTCATCTCATGAAAAGCATGGCTCTTGTAGAGACCATCCTTACACACAAACTGGGAATTCAGTTTCTCTGACAGTTCTGAACACCATCAAGAAAAACTGAATTCATGTCTCCTCACCACTGATGCAATCACTGGCAGCAGCTGTTTAATACAGAGATTTCTTCAGGATACTGAGTAATGGTGTTTCTCTGTTAGCAAAGTATTTTAGGTCTTGCTCTTCCTTAGTATAAGAAATATCATGTACAGAGGTCATTATTAGTTTGTGTCAGGAAAAAAACAGTGTCAAAAAAATGCCACTGTCCTTCATGCACAGCATTCAAAGTGTAGGTTTCCTTGATTGATGAGCAGGGGCTGTCAAACAGGCAGTTTTAGGTATATCACCAAAGTCTCTTCCTATGGTGCAGTTCAGAGCTAGAGAACCATAGCTAGTTGGTGTGCCGATCTATTTTGGATATTACACTTTTTAAGAAGTAAACTCAATATAGCTAACCAGAACATCTTTACTCCTGTGCTCAAAAACTGATAAAATTAGATGTGGTCAAAAGCATGGATAGCTCCTCCTCTCCATTCCATATTGGCTGGAGATACACTGTGCTTAGAACACTGGAAAAGCTCAACACATTTCCACTACAGGATTCTTGTCTAACATCCTTGACTGTTTTAGACATCCTTCTATTACCTGGACCTTGGAAAAGAGACCTTCAGGTTGGCAGCGTTCAGTGTCCATCCAAGGTACTGAAAGACAGATCCCATTCCAGGACCAGGCCTACATCCATCCCTTCGATATGAGAAGTCTGCCAGTTTTAAATAAATGCAAAGGGTGCTTTACTGACATGTTTACATGCACAAACAGCATGGTAGTACTCACTGGTTGTTTGTCACTTAGGAGTCCAAGAAGGGGAGAAGACAGGGAGTATGAGAGTGCCAAACCGAGGAATACCAAGCCCACATAACCAGCTGGGAGTTTGAACTACGGACAAGAAGGCAAATAAAACAAAATACAGAACATCAAACCATAAGTGCTACATTCATTAAAGGACAGTCCAAAAATCGTATTTCAGGTCAAAATACTGAAATGTATTATTTTAAGTATTTTACTGATACCATACAGAGGTTTTTCAAGTATTTGAAGTCATCAGCAGAGCTCCAGTTTACTTCCACTTCCATTTCTAAGCATGGAAGGAAAACATCTGACACAACTGTACTCAGTTAATGCCTAAGTAATCACAGGATGAAACACTAACTGTTCCTACACACAGCACACTGGATTCTAACACTAATATCTGGTACGGACACTTCAGACACTGAAATTTTGATGAATTTAGTCTTTACTTAACAAAACTTCAAATTTATTTCCACTTAGAAAAGTATAAATACTGTAGTCACGCACTGATAATTAGTGTATCTTAAAAGTAAGCAGTGCTATAAAACACAACTCTGGCTTTGTAACTAAAGTAGGATTTTTATGATAATCAATAAGAGGCTTTTTGCAAACACCTCGAGGTCTACACTTTCCTAATGCAGTCACATTTCTGTATTGAAACAAAACGTGTAATGAACCAAAAGTATAATAGTCTCTCCAATGAGTGCTTTAGCTACCAGGTAAAAGACATTCCAAGATGTTTCTTGTGGCATGGACTACATAAATAATCACTATTTCCTTGACATATGCAAGCACATGATAATAACTCTTAATTTTAGTGGTTAGAACACCTGCATAGAAAGCTATAGCCCTTTCACATCAAGTCTCTGTTAGCACAGAGCAGAGAAGCCATACCAGTGTGCAATATTCTACTGTAGAATAATTACAGATCCCTCCTGGGTAGTGGAAAAGGTATATTCACATGTCCACTAATGAAAGAGGTTAGCACCAAGCTTCCTCCACCCTGGATGAGTGCTCTAAGTACTGAACTAGACAGACAAATAGAAGCACAGCAACCCGTGAAATGCTGTTCCCTGGAAAACAATTACATAAACCACTCAAAAAGCATTGCTTAATTGCACACAGGGAAAGAATCTTAAATTGTTTACTTCAAATTCATTACCTCAAACACCAAGGGGAAAAATCAATAAATAAAACTAAGTAGGAAACAAATAAATAAATAAAAATTAACTAAATAAAATGGCATTTGCCTTTATAATGAGTGAGTGAAGTAGTCAGCTGGCAGGCTACATACCTGCAATCAGTTTAATTTTGGCACAGCTGTAAAAGAACACAGAGCTGCAATATCATGTTATCAAAGTTACTGAGACCTAAGAGCAACAGATGGTGTCAATGGAAATGCGATTTATCAGTACTGTGGAAATCAAGTTATTTTCTAATGGCATTACTAACAGTTAATTAAAGCAGTGTAGTTGAATAAGGCTTAATTTTGTTTAAACTACATTTATAAACAGTTCTTTACTATTTAGCAAGACAAGAATTCCCTACATGTTAATAGGACTTACCTTCTTCAGGATAAATAGAGACATTGTGGGATCCAAAAAGCCCAAGCATGAACTTATTGAAAATAGAGTAAGACAGAGTAGTAAGACTTTTGGTAGAAGAATGAGCTTCCAAAAGGAGTCCTTGCTAGGGATTGAATCTGTTTTGAGAGACAAGGGGGAGAAATTGCATTATTTGCAGCAGTGTAAGCTCAGGATTGATTTTCTTGCTTTAGAAAAAAAAAAAAAAAAAAAAAAAAATAAAAATCAGTATTTCCCTTTTTCTAGTCCTATTATTCCTATTATCTAACAAATTAAAGTCCATAGTAGATTGTTATGCACTATGCTATTTTTATATTAAAAAAAAAAACAAAACACAACCTATTTGATGTGTGAATAAAAGAAGAAAAATACACAGTTTAGATTCCAACATTGCAAATCCCCAACTTGAAAGGAACAAAAGGATATACTATTTCCAATTACATGAAAATAGTTACCTCTCCACTCATCCTTATAAAATGAAAATCTCATAGATCCACCTCAGTGTAAATGAACATGCACACATGGATGAACCATTCACATCCAAACAAAGAAACATGCTTTAAAAATAAAAATATTGCTCTTTATGTGTTGAGATTTGTCCAAATTTGTAAGCAACTATTCATTTGGGTCTTCTACATGTTCACTTTGCACTCCAGATAAGAAGCCGCTTTCAGATGTCATGGCTAGATGTGATTTCTAAGGCAAGCTCTCTTTCTGATGCTGGTGATTTTTTAACAGTTGAATGTAGTCTCAAAATACACATAGAACTAAAAGTTCATTCATTAGCATCCTCCAGCTCAGAGAGGAAATTTATTTAAGGTAGTTTCAGACTGACTAGTAATACCATAACTCCATACACTTTCAGAGCTCAGAGAGGTATGGGGGGAAGCTAGCAGTGGCAGCACATGGTTAACCACTGTAAGTTTCTTCTAAAAGCCAATACATACGAAGTTATTCTCCAAGGTTTTCAGGGTTTTTTTTTAAGAGGAACAAAAATATCTTTTAAATTATTTTAAAGTCACTAGGTTTTATTCTGAAAAATCCTAACAACTGCAAACTTGTAATTACGATTTTGCATGAAGACATCTTGTAAGTTAACCTTCTCTCAAAGCAGTAGCTGGAGCTTTATCCTCTGCATTGTATCAAACTTCAAAAATTAGTATTTTTCTAAAACACAGTTAAATACATGAGGAAGATGAAGGAAGGAAAGAGGAAGAGGGGCGCTTACCATATCTTGGTAATATCCACATATTCACTGGCACCAAGACCAACACTATACATCCCAGTGTAATGAAAGGGACCTCATAACCAAACGATTGATACAAAAAGCCACCTAAAGGTGGGCCCAGCACGAGTCCAAGACCAGTAAAAATTTCAAGGCTACCCTAAAGGAAGAAAAAGAAAGTAAGAAGAAAAAAAAAAAAAAAGCTGAGAAACTCTACTTTCGAAGTAAAAGCAAGTAACCATTTTCTGAGGAGACGCACAACACAGGCTAGTGAAAAGAAAAAAAAGGCACTGCCTCATTAAAGGGTATAATGGCTAGAAGAGACCTTCACAAAGGGGGATAGGAAAAGGAATTTTGCAGATGTCTGCATGAGAGCAATCACCTCCTTTGTTTCAATATGGGGGAATCTCCTGTACTGCAGTATTAGCCACTCAGCAGTCACCCAACACATACCAGTCCTGAGGGAACACAAATGCTCTACTGATGGAAAGCATGAGCTGAAGTTATCATCTCTCCCCACCTGTACTTATACTCCAGCCTGAGGGAGAGGACTCAAACAAGCCTACTTGGGTGGGTCACTGTCTCATGAGATGAGGTACATGTGCCAAGTTAAAAGCTTTCTCTCCATAACTGACTGTTGGGATTCACTGACTAGGGGTAGGAAATAACAATGAAATCACAATGGGGATAATTTAGATTATTGTATAATTTAGTAATCTGGCATTTTTTTATCAGATACTTATTTTCAAAAGTAGTAATAAGACAATAATACAGTTACGCTTAAATCTTGTGTTAAAATGCCATAATCACCACTGTCAACATCCTCCTCAATACCTGATTAGTCAGTGCTCAGACCATACCCTTTTAATAAATAACAGCTGGTGGTAATAACTGCTTACTGTTGAACTTTTGCTAACTTCTGGGACCCAAAAAGATAGTACAGAGATTCATCCTCAGCTTTAATTTTACTGATAAAAGTCACAGTGGTCAAGTGTCCCCAGCACAAGCACAGTCAGCAGTAGCCAAGTTCTTTACCCTAGGTCAGCCTGGGGTCCCAGCCTTTTCCTTCCCTAGGAAAGGAAATAACTAATAACAGCATATGACTAATAAATCCTCAAAATTAGTTCTTGCATAGATGCGAGACACTTTGGTAAACTTCACCACACGGAATTTCCAGAGTTAACATAACTGCATCTAAATAACGCTTTTACTTGTGCTGCTTACCAACAATACAAAACACTGATGATTGGTGAGGCTTTAGTTCAAATCAGGCTGTACATCATTTAGCCCTTCTAAATTAATGAATCACTAGCGGGGAGTGAAGCTGAGGCATTGCATTACTACAGATCAGGGGAAGGTAAGATAAACTTGGTATTGTAAGAAAAGTGATATTGCTTATGTTCTGAAGTTCATACCTCCTCCTGCAAGAGAGGACAGATGCTGCAAGTGTTGACAGATGCTGAACTTCCACTGCTAGAAGGCTGACATGCCTACATTTAAAAACTTCCCCACACACTCTCTAGGGTACCCAACAGGTAAAAGGTGGGCTGAAAACTGGTAACAAAAGGGTAAGAAGAGGAAAAGTGCTTTTCAGTACCTAGTGCTACCAAGAAGGGCAATGAAAAACAAGGCTAAAACTCCTTCATCCCTTCCTTCGGGCTTTAAGATTTTACCATAGGATGCACCTTGCTTCAACTAATCATCTCTTCCTTCTGCATCCTGCCTCTGCCACCATCATAAGCAGAGCTCACAGTAACAAGAACTCTCCACCATGTCCATTTAAGGACAGTCAGTCTACATGAATGAATTTGAAAAGCTTTTCTTTTCATGCAGAACAAAATATTGGACTATATACCATGGGAAACAGAACAATACTTAAAAGTGATCTGTCTTCTGAGAGCACCCTTTCTAGGTTTTAAACAAAGGTAGCTACTTCTGGTTGTGGTCTAGAGGTGACCTTCATCACCATGTACTGTTTTCAGCTATGCATCATGTTCATTGTGCTGCCACCATAGAATTTAATTTATGCTCAAGTATGATTATAACATAAAGTAACCTTGACTTAAGATGACTAAATTATCTACTTATTTAAACTACATATTAAAATTTGCAAGCAGGAAATCACAACCTTATTGACTGAATAAATCCAAAACATTATTAACAGTATATAACCTGTTTCCAAAGAAATTCCCAGCTCCTCACTGCTGATGCAATTTTGTGGCTGTCTGCTAGTTAGGAGGTCATATATTTATAAACTACACAGTTTAATAAAAATATTAATAAAAAGCATTTTTAAATATTATTAAATGTTTTGAAGAATGTTCTTAACATTTCACCAAAATTTAACCCAGTTATTTCTGTCAGTCTATATTTGAATCAAAACCAGAATGTATTGAAAAAGAGAAAAAAAAAAGTAGTATTTTATTGCATGCAAAACTTTTTTTTTTCCCCTAACACCATAAAAAATTAGTAAATAAGGGCAATATCTCTGGTTGAAATGAATCACTGGAGAGCACAATTTCTGGTCATCAGATTTCCAGAAGGACTAGCTCTCCTCATACATAGCTTTTAACAATAGATTAGAAAAATGAAACTAAAAGTGTTTCCAGTTTTGCATCTTTCAGTCATTTAAATCAACACTATTTGAATTATCATATTTCTTGAATCAATCCACACAGATTCTTACCATCCATACAGAACTAGTCACTAAAAGCTGTATTAGCATTTTAATAGTCTGATTTCAACCAAAGGGATAACTACTGCCATCAATGCTCAGCCATCTTCAAAACACAAGCAACTAACACAAACTGCTTAATTTATATCTAATTGAAGTTATGCTAAGGTTTAAATTTGTCCTAGGATTGTGATTCTAGACTATAAGGAAACATTATGTAATGATTTCAAAAATGCCTGCACATGAGTCAGCAGATTTTCTCTTCCTGTTTTTAGACTGCCTACTGGCGATTTATCATATTGCAAGTTACTCAGCTGTAACTGGGTTTTGCACTCACCAGGACAGTAGCTATGTTATTGGGAAATGCCTTTGCAAGGATTGAAAATGATGCTGTCATTGCTGCTGCAAAACCCACTGCATCCATTGCTCTTACTAAAAAGCACAAACCAATGAATATCGGTCCATTTGGCACCTTGTCCAGAATTCTGAAAAAAAATCCAACAAATGGTTAATTGAGATCTCTTAGGATGCAACAAGTCATCCACTAAAGGCACTGGAGCATCATTTCACCTTTGTTAAAGGACACTGTTACAAGACAGTCGATACTTTCTATTACCACATCTCTCTGAATCACACTGATGAAGTGTGATTACTTTTGTGATTTATATTTTTACTCTACCAAACTATTTCTGGCAGCTTTCTCCTTTTCCCCTTTCTTTGGTGGTGAAAAGAACATGAAAAACCTGACCTGTGAAAAACTCCAAAGTCATCTTCTGTTGCGTTTCATAACTTTTCCAGGCATCTCTGCAAGGAGTCTGATGCAATGAGCTACAACTACCTAATACAGCTTCCTTAATTGTTAATAAGTTTTATTTTGCAAAACTGAGTGGCTTAGCCACTCTGCCTGACAAGCAAAGCTTCTCATTTGCACTCAATTTTAAGAAAATAATAATTACAATATTAGGCATAAATAATTTCCTTATTGCTGCACACTGATAGACTTCTTGCTATTCATCAACTATGGTAGTTATTTAAATAAATAGAACCTTCTTCCTTTGCTTTCAAAGTACTAAACAGGCTCTGAAAGCTATTGAAAGGGAAAAGGGGAGAAGTATTCATTCTGCTTTACAAGGGGTAGGTAAAAAGCAAAGATGCAATAACTAAGGTGACCTAACCCAACACCTGAAAGATTTCCAACTTTGTTTTGTGTCTATCTTTTCATATGGATGAAAATGAATAACAAACAAATGTAACAAAAGCAACCAACAAAAATTACTCACCCAAAAAGAATGGTCACGCATCCTGAAACAAACATCCCTGACACAAACATGAATTTTGCTCCAATGTGCGTAAGCTGTAAATTAGATACCATTTTTACATGTTGTTATTTCAAGCCTCAATCAAAAATCCTTCAAAGTAAGTTACTGTTAAAACATTATGGGCACTTAATAGTGTATGTAACTGAAAGATCTGGAGACACTGCTCCTGCTGGTGTGCTTTCATTAAATACTGAACCTAAAAATACTCTAAACAGTTTAGTGACTTAATCCCGTGTGCAGAATAAGACAATGGCGCAGTTAACTATTTCACAGCACCATGCTGCAGCTTCTGCAGAGCAGTTTACAGCTTTCCTCATTATAAACAAACTGAAAGTAATACATTCCCCCTCCAGAGCTGTCAGTGATGCCAAGTCAGCAATACCTGTCAAATATATGGCTCAGAAGAGTCAATGGAAGCAGATCTTAAAGGAAATTTATCACAACCTTTAACAGCACAAAGCTTTGGCATAGGAAGCATGGTAGCTTCAGGCTTCCCCATTCATTACCAAGGAAAGGACCCCACCTTACTTCATTTCAGACTCCATCACCAGGGTGAAGGACAATGAGAGGCATGCCATAAAGCTAACTCAATCCCATAATAAAGTACATCTGAGTTTATAAATCTGTGCTGTAACTTTCTGTAAGGACAGCAGGTATTGCAGATTCCTTCCTTGTTCAGGCCTGGACAAAGTCCCAGCATTTCAGACATTATTACCAAAGCCCTTATTTTGCCAAGTTTCACTGAAACCCTCAGGATTTCTAATTGCTGGACTTCTGTTGGTGCTCACTTCACCTGTCTGCGCTGAGGATGGAATGCTCATCATTTCTCTTCCCTGCAAAGTACTTGGTGTGGGCTGTACCATAACTGAATGTCATCACAGGCACCAAGATCGGAGTTACCAATGGCACCTGTATGACACCTTGGTGACCCACCTCACCACCAGAGAAAACCATTCACCATGGGGTCAGCAAACAGACTACTCAGTCAAAGAGAGAGAACACTGTGAAACTGCAGCAGCCCCAACTCAGGGTATGATCCTGAGCAGCCCTAGATAGAAATGCATAGGCAGGGGTGCTCCACAATACAAACAGTTATGTAATTTAATTGTAACTTCTCCAGTGTGAAAAAAATCCTGAATCTGTGAGAAAAATGATGTTGCAAGAACTGGAGACATTTACCTCATATTGCTGTATAATGCAGTGGAAGGGGAAACCAAGTTAAGCATCAAAGAGTCATGACAGAAGGAAATATTAAGAAAAAGACAACATACCAGAAAAGAAAAAGGGGTGAAGCTAACTAAAGAGAAAAAAAAAAAAAACCAAAACAAAAACATCTTAAGAATGGCATCAAAGGCAAACAGAAAATGGGGGGTAGAGGTAAAGGAGGTAATAGCAAGGAGAATTGATCAGCAGATTACTCTGAAGTAAATGGAACAGTTAACTAGAGAAACAAAACAGCTACATGTCTGCCACCCTAAGCTACCCTCAAGAACTGTAGAAGAGTAATTTTTAAAAGGCACTAATCAGATTCAGACCGACTAGCCTGGCTCCTGTCACTTCAGACACGAGCCTGCAGAAGTGCTACTGAAGAAACATTTCTTTCCTCAGCCTTTGAGAACTGTCTTCTGTTGTCACAGAAATAAGTTACAATTTCAAGTATACTTACATAATTTCCCAAGATTAAAGAAGTCAAGAAATTGACCAAAGCAAAACATCCAAAAATCATGCCAACAACAGTGTTACTGGCACCTTTTTTTTCTGCCTGCAAAAAAAAAATAAAATGAAAATCACAACTGCATAAAGATGGGAGGCAAAATCTTGAGGTGATTAACATTCGTGTACATTAACTTTTTTTTCTCCGTTAGTGCAGTTACAAAGCAATTTCCTTTCTCAAAGGCAGTAAGGGCTTAAAAACTAACAGCACAGCAATTTAAAGACATGTCACACTTCCATTTAAACTATATGTAATCAAGGGAAAATCAACGTTCATTCCTCAATGAATGAAAATACTGTGCTGTGTCCTGAATGGGTGACTGGGCTTTATACAGGTGGCTTCAACCAGTGGGCAACAGAGGTAGCTAGCTGCAAAGCCTTGAACCTCCACATGGTGAGCAGGCAGTGAACAGAGAGAGCTGTTATCTTTACTCTATGGTGCTTCACCATACAAAGGTTTTGACTTAGTCAACTAGCAAAATACACTTACTCGGCTACAAGCAGTACATAGGAATACTTAGAGCAAAAGCAATCTTTATATTTCTTTGTCAATAGTTGGGAACAACTTGATCATGAGAGAAATGGACTACTGCTACAAAGGCACCACGACCTTTTTTTTTTCACCTTATATTTAAACATTGCATTCATTCAACATAAGCAAAGACTTTTTTTCTTTTCCCTCCAGCTGCTAGGTCAGAAGCTTAATACAGTGAATGATGGCCCAGCATGAGTTAACAAGAGAGGTAGCTATAAATAAAAAGTCACCGAGTAACTAAGGCACTGAAATTCAAGTCAGGATACAGGCAGTTTTAATCTCAGTTCTACTACTAAACTGCTACACAACACTGGGCAAAAAATGATTTCACTATTTCAACTCTATGTTGTAGCATGAGTTTGCCATCTCCTCTGCAGCCATGGGAAAGATGAAATTAGCACTGAGAGTTCACCACCATATGTGTTTTAATCAGCATCAGGCTATCACTATGAATTCCCACAACTGAAAAGTCACAGAGGTCCCATGGTGTTCAAGATCCTGTCAAAAGTTTCAACATGCTAAAATAATCTAAAGAGAAGCTGGATAAACTGTTTGTTTACCTCTGAAGGGAAAAAGGGTCCCAGGATTGAATAGCATATCATTGAACTGAAGTTTATAGAAGCTGTCGCAGCCATTGTATATAGCTGTTCTTTGGTAAACCGTCTTGAGCCCTCACCAAGTACTTCTGGCACTCCATCCTCTTAAAATACAAAAGAAAAAGAAAGAAAAAGAAAAAAGAAAACTATTATAAACTGATAGAGGGAAACATAATGTGCAGATTAGGTTTGAAAGTTAAAATCTTCGCAAAACTTCTTCCCTCCCGGCTCCTGGGAGTTAAATCAAGCCGTGCTACTTATCCGCACGCAGAAGCGCAGGCTTCGCTGCAAAGGCAGCGCCTCGCCCGTGCCGGGCAGCCCGCAGCCGCCCCGCAGACCACCGGCTCTTACGGCGGCGGCCCGGCAGCGCGGGTACCGCTGCGGGCGAGCACACGCTTCACGGGGCAGCCCCGGTTCGCGGCCCCGCGGCACTCAACCCCGGGCGGGGAGAAACCCGCCCTCGTCCCTTGCTGCTCCTGCTCCCAGCGCGGACTTCGGCGCTGAGGAGAGGAGCGGCCCGGCAGCGCCGGCCCGCCCGCAGCAGACGGAGCCTGCGGCGCAGCAGCTTCGCCCCGGCCCCGATCGTGCCGCCGGTGGCCGGCGGAGAAACGCGGGCGTCCCCGCCTCCCACCTGGGGGCTGCTCGCTCCCTGCGCCGTCCTCCACACGGCTGCCCATGGGGAAGGAGCGCCGCGCCCGCAATGGCTGGCGTCGTGCGCTACGGTGCGGTCCGGTCCGCTGCGGAGCGACGCTTCCCCGCCGTCCAAACTAGCAGCGGCCGCGGGCTAGCGGCGCACGGGAGCCAGCACCAGCCCGGGCTCCCCGGCCGCCGCCACTGAGCATGCTCGGCCCGCGGGAGCGGCCTGGTCTGCCGCGCCCCACGGCTCGGCGGCTACCGCCGGGAGAGACGGCGCGGGGCTGTCCGGGGGTGCTACGGCTTGCGGGGACTGGCCTTCCCGGCGCAGAGAGCAGCCAGGGTGGCGGCAGGCGCCGGGCTTTGGACTGCCTGATAGTAACCTGCTGGGTGCCAGGGTACGGTGCACATCTGGCTCAGAGGAACTGTTCAGTTGCTGGATCTGGTAGAACATGAAATGCAGCTTGTGCTGTTGGTGCAGCAGTTTCCACAGGTAAAGAAAACCGAGGAAGCAGCGGACACATTTGTCACGAGACCACGTGGGTATTTGCTGAATAGGAAACTTCACCTGGGTGTTAGAAAGGTGTTTCCGACAAGCAGAACACCACACGTTATAGAAAAGCCTCACAATGGAAGTGTAAATCCCAAGTGTATTAAGAGAGGAGCTCAAAGACTATGAATATTATGTTACTGTGACTGCTAGGGACGAGGGGAACTGGGGTCAGAGACCCAAGAGGTACATCCTGCTTCCTACACCTAAAATAAGTTTGGATGGTGAAGAAGGCATGGGCTCCACAGACTGTGCTTTGCTACAGCTGGCTAACTCGACTATTTCCTATAAACTTAACCCCTTTGTCCCTGCTTCGCTCTCTAAGATTCCCGTGGCATGGCATGACATGGCTGGCAGTTACTGTAGGTAACTGCTGATTTGCCTTCCAAGCACGTGCATTCATCTGTTTTAAAAAGAGCTGTGAAGTCTCCATCCTCCAAACTGAAAGCAGATTCAGAATGGCTTCTTAGGACTGGTAAACCAAACGAGATCAGTGATCACCTACACAGCCTCTAGCAAGTTACAGGAACCATAAAAAGTGCTGAATGATAAAGTTGGCAATAAAGAATCATAGCTATAAACTGGCCAGGATTAGTAAATTCAGGCTGTAGATGAGGAACAGGTGATGGAATCAATCCATTTGGCACAAGTTCCTACTAGGAGAGGAAGAAAGTGAGGAAGTGAGGCATAAGCCAGGGATCTCTCCCAAATGTAATAAAAGACCACCTATTTCTTGGAGAGAAAAACTATCAATTGCTTCTTAAAAGCACTCTTTTAAATAGGCCATCAGTATTCCATCTAGTCCTCAGTTATAATATGAAGATGCATAATAAGGACATTTGAGAGCAAATGTTGCCATGTACCTAACTTTAGAATCCCCCACTCCATGTGACAGGAAAAAGCAGAATTGCTTTCTTATCACAAGATTACAGCCACAACAACAGCCACGCGTTCCTTTGGCAAAGCCTATTTTGACAGTGGAATAATGACTGGAGGTGACTTAGAAAGTAAAATCATATTAAAGGTTCAGCATTGTTCACACATTAAGGAAAGGTGTAACATCGAAGAAACTTTCAGGGTAGAGTTCAACTGGTATGCAAGGAACTGATAAGCTGTCTGTTTACAACCTTGTGCCAACAGTCTGTCAGTTTTTGACAAAGTGCTGTCCTTCATGTGAACTTTGTTCATTATAATGTCATTATAATACCAAAACACACCTCCATCCCAGAGGCTACCTGCCTCCAAAGTGCAAACACCCCTCACTGAGCTTGTGCTTTGAATTTCCTTCAGCTATACCTCTAAAAGCAGAGCAAGAGAATTTTACACCAATCACAATAAAGGTATTTACGACTAGAGTCACTCAAGCTCCACCCTGAAGGTGAAAAATAATATAAAAATGGTTTAAGAAAGGGTGGATATCAGGGAAGAAATCATCGTGGACAAGTCAGGGTGGATACTGTTGCTGGTCATCTCTGACTCCTGGGAGCAGTCGAGAGGATGAACCTCACTTCCCCCCCCATATAGATGCCTTTGGGTAAGGTCTGGACTTGCCAAGTATTTCCCTGGGAAATTTAGAAAGCTGCTCTTTAACACATTTTGTACATGTGCATGTGCTTTGCAGACAGTGAATTTATCACCGGCAGTCTGTAAGAACGTGTATTTGTGTTGCTCTCAATAAACTGCACTACTCATACTGCTAGTCGCAGAAGTTCTCTCATTGAGGTCCACCAACTCATTCGTGGCTGCGTGAGACCGTGGAGAGCACCCGACCGGGGAGTGCAGCGCTGGTAGTGAATCCAGATCCACGAGAGTTCAGATGCACTGAATGTGACCGGACTAACAGTGCCAAACTGGACACCACTCAAAATCTAAGCCCGGCTGCTCCTGGCCCCTCTGATATCTGAGGACCAGCGAGGATGCAAGGGAGTTTATTTTCTGCCAAATTACTTTACCCTTTTATGTGACAGTATATTGTGTTATTGTGTGTGGCATATATTATGGCTGTGAAGTTGAAAAACCTCAGTTTTTTCCTGTCTGCCTCCAAACAAAACCCCTTTTTATAAATACTGCCCCTTGAACAGCCTTACTCCCTCCCAAAAAAGAGGAAGAGCACTTGCAAGTCATCCCGAGTTTTCAGAAGGATAATGAGAAAAAGGTGATATATGCAAAGCATGACACACAAATAAAGTGGATCAGAGAAACTCGTAAAGAGAGAATAAAATTGGGGAGAGAGAAAGCTTGCATTTTGGGGCTAGAGATACTCAGTTATGTTTAGGAGGTGCAATAGTTCTCACTCCAACTACTTGTGAGTGAGAGTCAGTCTAGACTCACTCAACAGATTCCAGCTATTTTCAAAACCCAGTCCTCCTCTCACTAATAACTCCACGTGAGTAATGAGTAATCCAGTAGAGCCTACAGAGTTAGATTTCTACAAAGTCAGTGTGCGCAGCAGAAGGCTGAAGTGTGTGAAGTTAGCAGGAAGTTAGCACTGCGATCAGTGTGAGTTATGGCTCCAGTAACAAAAGAGGGCAGAGAACTCCCTATGCATACATACAGTTTACTTACACACTGCTCATTATTGTTAGAAGAAACTGGTTGATGGAACATGTTTGTTGATTCTTCATATATTCTTCAGAGGCTAAAAATTTTGTTAATCTTTGAACTGGGACTGTCATGATAGTTTTTGAAGTCTAACAGAGATTACTATTTGATTTTTTTTTAAGCATACAAGCCTTTCTTGATTATGTCATGTCTGCAGCAACTTTAATTAAAAAAAGTTATTTTTCCTTTCAGGTCCTGAATCATATGTATAATTCAAGCCCTGGAATACGAGCCCTCTATAAATACTACAAATAGAGTCTATGTCTGTTGCTTACATCCACAAGATGAAAACATATTAAGAACAATTGCTTTAGGAGAAGCTTTCTACATGGACATCCAGCACATTCTGAAATACTCAGCACATGAAGGCAATACATATCCTTAGTTCTAGTTCTATTTGTAGATATCTAGAAATACTTTTCCGTTACAATCCAGAAATCACTTTGTCAGTGCTTATTTGCATCATATTGCTATTTGTTTTGCCAGAAGTCATAGTGGCTGCACACAGGTATTTGGTAAGAGTTTAAAATGTCTCTAATGCAACCACATGATAACCACATCCTTTGAGAGTCTAATGTAGAATCTGCAGAAGGCAATGAAAACCAGCAAAGTGTTTTGCTCTGTTATCATGACATAAGTGTTTTTCTTCTTTTCAAATCAGTCTTGAAATGCCATGGCTTGTCATCTTTCTGAGACCCCAGAATGGGCTCACCATACTTTCTCCAGGCACTTGAAACACAAGGCAGACACCCCTTGCACTCCTGAGCAGCACCATGGGGTTGGCAGTTCTACGGCATTACCTGGAGGTGCTTGGAAGTACACAACTCTCCCATCTGGGCTGGTGATTAGGTCTGTGGAAGGGTGAGAAAATGGGTAAAAATAGCTCGCCCTCTAAAAAATCTTTATTATGCAGAACATTTTTCTGGACTGTGTGATCAGGAAAAGAATAAGATAATTGTTTATGAAGGTAGGGTGAAATGTGCACTGGTGTTACTTGCAAGAAGGCTTCCCACTTCACATTCCACAGATCTGAGAAATCATGTCTATTTTGAAATGAAAATGAGGTAATTCCATCTTGTGACACTGGAAATCTAACCATAGCACATGCCTATGCTTTGTGTATCTAGAAAGAGATGCCAGAAAGAAAAAGGTTTTGCAAGGATTGTTCAGAACTGAAATTCAGAACTGATTGTTCAGAATTTATCAGTGTTGTAGACCTCTCTTGAGAGTTTGTAATACCTGACACTTTTGTCTGCCTACTTGGCTGCCTTGCTGTACTGTGCCATTGTCAGAAATACTCATTGCTCAGCTCCTCAGTCTCCACAGTTTACAACATGACACTTAAGCTGTCACTGGAGACTGGCAATTTGAAGATAATACGGGTCATGGTTGCCAGAATGAGCACAGGGTGAAGGTAAAGGTTACTACAGCAAGAGGCAAGGAGAGAAATAGAGAAAGCAAAAAGGAGCAGGAAGAGGATGGCTGGGACAGAGTGAGCCATTAAAGCCTCACTACAGTCATTCTGAAAAAGCCCACAAGTTCAGTTGCCGTTTTGATCAAAAAGATCAAAAAGAGGAAGGAAAAAAGAGGAAGGCTGCCACTCTGGAAGGGAGGAACAGTCAGGGGGAGTCAAGGAATTGGATGCAGAGCACAGTGCTAAAACCAAAAGATTTTTAAATTATGTGCAGCAAGATGGCGAGCCTGAATGGATCGCCCAGAACAGCAGGCTGGTGAGAATCCAAATTCTTGAATGTCATGTGACAGCAGCTTGTGGTTACTCTTCCTCTCCCCAAATCCAAAAGGAAATCCCGAGAGGACCAAATTCCTCTGCTAGGGCTGGCTGCTCAGTGAAACACTAGCCAGCGTTTGCATGGACTCCCCCGCCTCTAGAGGCCAGGCAGGCTCTTGCACTGCCTGCATCGAGCAGCTCCTCGTCTTCTCGTGCTCTGCTGATCGCACAGCTCACCCGCCCTCAAGAGCTTTTAGCACAGGAAGCGCTCTCTTAGCACAGGGCTGCAATCCTTGGCTAAAGCGTTTCATGCCCTGTGGCTGTATGCCAGCATTTGGACTGCCCGGTGCTAAATGGGCGTCCTAACTCCAAGAGAAAACGCAGAAGTTAAGAAACCAGCTACTCCTTGTAGGAGTCGGGACAGAGAGGTGGAACAGGTGGAGTAGCACCAACAGCGTGCAGAACGCTGAGCTCGCATTAACACGTTGTGCAGTGGAGTGGACTTTCAAACAGTATCCCACGCTGCCAGTAATTATTACACACAAACACGTACACCTACTATGCTACACCAACATTTCAACACAGAGCTCAGTGCCAAGGCAAACCTCCCTTTGACACATACAGAACTTTTATCTTTGTGCAGCTCTGTTTTCTTGCAGTGGTGCCAGGAAAACTATTTTTGCATATATGCTTCTAGAATATTAGATTCTAATTTGACAGTGATTATCACTTTTGCTGTAATACAAATCTTTCAGATGTGCATACTTCCATCTCCTGGACAGAATATATATTGCACTTACCTGGTGATACTGATGTGTTTTATGTCTGGCTACAGACTTCTTGTTATCCTCTGATGACCTTGAGGGAGCTAATAGTTTATTGTTCCACGCAGTGCAAAATCTCCTCTATAGATGAGGTGTTTTGGGGGCTTTTTAGGGGGCACAAGAAGATTAATTGGTAGGTGGATGGATGGAAGAACATTCTCCCTAGGGAGAGGGAAAAATGGTGGGCATTATAATTTGTGTGTATTTGTGTGCTTTCTGGGATCTGAGCTATACGAAGGAAATTTTATGTTCCCGCTTCTTGTGGAGGAAGGAGGGGAGAAGTAATGGCCAAATATCTCCCAGGAGCTACTAAATGAGAATACCTGTTTTGGGGTTGCAACTCAATGGGGCATTGCAACTGGGGTTGCAGTTCAGAGTTTCTAGCAATATATGGCAGTAGCTGGAGATGGCCATACACACCTTGGAGGTTGTCAGTGTAAGTATCAGGTGGTGGTGTTCCTACTGGCTTTGCCTTTGGCAGCTCAGAGTGCAGGGAGAGGAGTGCCTGCACACTACACTGCCATCTCCATAGCTGTTTTTCAGAGGGCTCTGATTAGCTCCTGCCCCCTCTAGACCTGTGTAGTATAAAGGGTATATACCTGACTGCCTCAGAGTTGACATTGTTCGGAAAATAACATGAAGAGGTCCATGATCACTGTGGTATTTTCATTTGTAAAGACATCCCTCTCTCTATTGTCTCAACATCAGCCATGAGAGACACAGCTAGAGCCTGCGAGTGCTGCAGCCACAGTCCCCCAGCCAAGCCTTTCCACTCTGCAGACTCAGAAGGGTTGCGCTGCTAGAGCTCGAGGCCTGTGGGGTAGCTCTGAGCTAGCCAAGTAGTTTCTACTTTTCCTTCTGTCCTCCCCTGCCCTCATCAGCGCTGGTGGGTCACTGTGTGGGCAGCATCTTCTCACTGCCTGGGTGCAGCCTACAATAGTAGGAAGACCAAAGGGTGACCAACAGCGTTGGTGAGAAACGTGTCTGATTGCATTGGGCACAAACCACAGCTACCAATATTTGTTACCTGGTTTTGTTACATGTTGTCACTATGTGTTTTTAACAAAGATGGCAATATGCCCGTCAAATGGTCAAATCTGAAAACAGGATGGGACGAAATCTCACATCAGAAAGACAGCGCCTGAGCAAGTTACATGTTTAAAATGCTTCCCCCGTGCTGCACGCAGCACCAGCTGAATCTCTTGTGAGCATCTGGCAGGGGCAGGAACGCGCCGTCGTGCTTTCTGCACTGCTGGGGGCAGCTGAGCGCTGTAACCCCCACCGACAGACGCAGGGGCTTAAGCTTTGCTCCGCACCCTCCTCCAGGCTGCCAGACAGTGAGCAACGGTGCCACCTGAAGCCAGGCCACTTTAGCAGCAACTGGCGCACCTAACTGCCCTCGGATGATTAGGGGCCCCAGCCGCAAGTGGCACCCAGCCGGGTGCTGCACTTGGCTGGCTTTGCCCCCGGGAGGCCGCGCCGGGACGAAAAGGATCCCCGGCGGGAGGCCCTAAAGGAGGCCCCGTCGCCATCGCCGTGGGTGGGGTGGGCTTACGGCGGGTCAGGCGGCGCGGCGGGCAGCCTCAGCTCGCCGAACGGGCTAGGGGCCTCGCGCGCTATAAGAACGTGAGGCGGAAGTCCCGCCTCCTCTTCTGCGTGCGGCTCGCGGTGGTGCCGGGGTGAGTAGCAGTGATGGCGCCGGGGCCTGCGGGGTTGAATCCCCGCCGCCGGCGGGGCATCGCGGCGGGAGCGGGCCGGGTGAGGGCCCGGGGCGGTCGGCGCCACTGACTGGGGCGGCCTGTTTCTGTATTTGCAGCAGGAACCCGGGCGGGAACAGCACCCACCGAGAGCGCCATGGCCGAGGAAGGGTGAGCGGGGCCGGGGCCGTGGGGGGTGGCGGGCGGAGGGGCCGCGTCTCGGTCGGATACTGCGAAAAATAATTTGTACTGAGAGAGTGGCGAGGCACTGGAACAGGCTGCTCAGGGATGGGGTGGAATCACCATCCCTGGAGGTGCTCAAAAAGCGTCTCCACGTGGCACTTCAGGACATGGTTTAGTGATCACGATCATATTTAATAGGCGGTTGGACTTGGTGATCTTGAAGGTCGTTTCCAACCTTAATAATTCTATGATTCTGTGTCCGCGCCGAACCGCGCCTTGCAGCTCCGGCCGTGCGCTGCCCGCGCAGAGCCGGGCCCCGCCGGGCTGCTGCTGCGTTTCCTGCAGGCGAGAGGCGGGGTGCTCGGCGTGGGGCCTGGCTGGCGCGAACACTGTGCATGGCCTCCCCCCTGCTTTGTAGGGGAGCGTGGAGAGAAGAGAGCACAGCTGGCTGGCTTGCCAGGGCGATTTATTCTTTTAAGTTTCTTTCCAGTTCATCTTTCTTTATTTCTCTTGGAATTTAGTTCTGTAGCTTGCTTTTCCTATTACTTTTTAACGACTGGGTGCTTGCAGGTGACAGGAAGCTTTTGATAATAGTTGCAAGATGTTGGCACGATCAGAGCAATATCTGTCTTCTCTTTAGCATTACTGCTGGAGGTGTAATGGATGTTAACACCGCCCTGCAAGAAGTGCTGAAGACCGCACTTATCCATGATGGCCTAGCTCGTGGTATCCGTGAAGCAGCCAAAGCCTTGGACAAGTAAGTGTTGTTTTCATATTCTGCCTGTGTTGTATAACTGGATGAGGTAGGTTGAGATGAATTACATTGAACTCATACAGTGGTCACTTTGTCCAGATGCTTAGTTGCAGGCATTTGCAAGACCATGTTTTTCTGCCAATGAGTTATGTCTTTTGTTATCTCTGTTTTGGGATCTTCAACTGTAAGCTTTAAAATAACAATGCTAAACTCAGCAACTGAAGAATAATAGTGTCTAGTGCATTAGGTCCTATCTTTTTGTGACCCCAGTGCCATCGAATTTTCATGTGGATTGGTATTGTGAAGAAGGTTGGACTAGATGTTGAAGGTCTCTTCCAACCAAAGACATTTTGTGATTCTATGAAAATGAAGTGGCACTTGTGGTATGTAGCTATGGAAATCTGGGGCTCAATAACTTGTGTTTAAGAAGTGATAAACTCTTCTCAAAATTTAGTAGGATTTTAATTGGGAGGGTTGGACTTAATCTGGAAAAGTTAGTTTGGGTTTTATGAACGAAAAACTGAAATGCATAGTTTGCCTTTACTACTTTTGCTAGCTTCATTTTTTATTTTTATTTGTGGATGTAAATAATTGCTTTGGTACTATATCAAAGCAATATTAAACTTGTCATATACACGCCAAGCATGGTAATTAGTTACACTTCCTTGGTAGGGTGAAGTACTATACGTACATACGTGCCTGTGCTAGGTTAATGGTCGGACTCAATGATTTTAATGGCCTTTTCCAACCTAAATGATTTTGTGATTCATATAGACAGTGCTTAATTTTAATGCTACAGTGTTTGGGTGATGACTTAACAATTTGTCGGATACCCCTTCACTCATCTTATGAGTGAGAACAGCAGTCTGACAAACCTGTATGCGAAAAGCTCCAAGGCAAGGTACCAGATAATGAGAGAGAAATACAACTTGGGTGACGTGACAGCTCTTTTGATTTCAACTTCACATGCTGTGTGTATAAGGTACATTTGTGTGTGAGGCTTCTTGCTTGGAAACACTGTTTCTGAAATGCTTGGGTCAAGCTCATGATGAAGGTGGCCGTAGACAAAACTGACTTTGCAGTGGTCAAACTACATTAGGTTAAGCATAGAAAACCTATACAACTCTCTTTGTTGTCAGGTATCCCTTTGGTATTCTTAACATTGTACCACAGTATACAAAGAACCTAATTAGAATGGGGGTCCTGTCAGAACATCTTCTTTGAACGTAAGTAGAAAAGATTGTTCTGAAGAGCTTGTAACAACTTGACATGGAAATGCAAGCTTTTAATAATTACAGTTCTAATGTTAAAGTATTGTAATCTGTGGTAAACAATAAAAAGCAACTTGTAACCCTGGTTGCTTTCTAATGCCAGTTCCTTATGGGACCTGGTGTTCATCCAGTGATTACACCTCTTCCAGTGGCTGAGAATTTATTTAGTGGAATTTTTAGAAATCTGCAGAACTGAATTTGATAATAAAGCTAATGATGTATGAGTAGTCTCTTGTGTATATGAAAAACACAAACAGTAGTAGGTCATATCAAAAGTATATTTATTATTCAAAAGCATATGGTGTCTCAAAATCAATAATTGAACCTAGGAAGTGGTTGCCTAGTAATGCATGTTTTGAGTTTTGTTCTTTGTGGTTTTGATCATAAAGAAAGTTTAATCAGAGTCTGAAGTTACATTTGTTCAGTTTTCTTCCGTTTTTTTTTTTTTTTAGACGCCAAGCCCATCTTTGCGTTCTGGCTTCAAATTGTGATGAACCCACATATGTAAAATTAGTTGAAGCACTTTGTGCAGAACATCAGATCAACTTAATAAAGGTGAGTGTTGAAACTTCAGACACAAGTTTGGAATAGTTATCCAGCTTGTGATATAAGCTGCTTCTTTCAGCATGTAGAGAACTAAACTTTTGAAATGCTATCCTGTAATTCTGTATACGGCTTAAATTTCTCTTGGCAGCAGAGATTGTTTTAGTTCTGTGTGATTGTCATAGAAGCAGTACAAAAACTGTGGATATAAATGTCAAAGGATGTGTATTGGGTATTTTACAAAGTTAAAATGAGTTTTTATGTCCTGTATTATAAGAAATAGAATTAAGGCTGCAAGTAGTGGTGGAGCACGGGAGGAGTCGCAGCATGATTTTCTTCAAATGCTTACAAGCTGTACAGTGATGATACTTTGGCTCCCTCTACTGATACTTGTGAGGAAAGCAGCCATCCGTTACCCAATATTTCTGAGAGTACAGCAGTGCTTTTGCTGAAGCCCGTAACATTGGAAATGGTGAGTTCTGATGCGATGCAATGTTTTACACAGGTTGATGACAACAAGAAACTGGGTGAATGGGTAGGTCTCTGCAAGATCGACAGAGAAGGAAAACCTCGCAAAGTAGTGGGCTGCAGTTGTGTGGTTGTCAAAGTAAGATGCTAATCGTAGCTTCTTTTCTTTACTTCTGAAAATAAGCATTAAAGACGAGGTTGCTGTAGATCTTAGATTTTATTCTATTTTAAACAGTTGCTTTCCATGGTTGATAGTGAAAACAAACTGCTTGTGCGCTTTCTATATTCCCTTTCATTTAAAATGAAATATGAGTATTTATTTAAAATACTGATACTCATTTTGTGAGATAATAGCTGTTCTTAAAGTATCTATTCCTGCTTGCCAATAAGCATTAAGGAAAGACCTTTTATAACTAGAAAAGATTTAAGTTTTTGCTTCAGAAAAAGAATGCCAGTTCAATGCATCTGCTCAACCTATAAATGTTTTGCAGAGCATGTTAAAATGACGCTGGTAAAGTAAAGCCACAGTACGAGCCTTGAAGACTTTGTTGTCTTTGAGGTCCCAAGAGATGGCTACATCTTTGTAATAAAGGCTACTGTTTCTGCATGTGTTTTCATACTTATGCTAGGGTTTCACATACTTAGCTTGTTTTAAGAAGAAATGAAGAATTTGTGTGTGTCCATACTAATAGGTGTTATGTTATACTTGAATGAGATGGAATAGTCCTTTATTAGAATAGCCTTTTTTAAAGGAAAAGGAAAGCAGCTGTCAGATTGCTTGAGGTTACTTGTGTGGAACTTTGGGAGTTCTTAGGAATGCCTTGAGAAAGTGTCAATCTCAGTTGTCCTTTTAAAAAAAGGTTGTAAAATTTTGAATGGGTCTTTAAGTTACTAATGTGTTATCATGTGTTACAGGACTATGGCAAGGAGTCTCAGGCCAAAGATGTCATCGAAGAGTACTTCAAGTGCAAGAAATGAATAGAAAATAAACGTTGAACTTGACTAGTGTGTGTGTGATTAATGGGTGTGTATCGGTGGCATAGTTCTGAGTTGCAAAGGATAACATCAGAGGATGAAAGGACTTTGCAGGTCTTCGTGATGTTTTTTTAGTATGTTAATTGTCAGCTTGCTGAAGAGATCATTGCAATCTCTGCATTCCTATTCTAGGGTGCTTCTGTTTCCTGTTCCTACCCCAGAGGTTACCATTTTGGGGGATTTTGCACAGCTTCTCAGTTGCAAAACTGATGACGGTTGATTAGTAGCTTGGCAGTGTTTAGGCCTGTATTTCTGCAGGGTTTCTCAGTAACTTGTTAGGGAAAGTCTGAAGTACTGCTGCATCTGTGATGAAAATTTGGCTCCCTCTACTGAAACAAATGAGGAGAACTGCCTTAACCGTTACCCAAGTCTTCTGAGATGTTGCAGTTTTTTTAAATACTATCTTAATTTCCTTGAGGTACTTAGTTGACACAGATACATTTTTGTTCCCTCCCTCTCCAACTCTGAAGCAAGCCATGGGTGGCTTCTTGTAAGAAGTATTGGCGTGTACTTCTAGATCTCGAGATATGGTTCCGTAGGAGTTCTCAGCAGTCGAGATAGCCAAGCAGTTGAGGTCTCACTACTTCAGGCACTGTTGAACTCTGACTTGCCCAGTGTCTTTGTTTTCATTGTAATTAAGATGATTTACAGAAAACTTGTGTTTTTATTGGTGTTTTGCTTTTTGGAAACAAGGTGGGATTCAGACTGGAATTTAAGATTACTTGCTTTTCTCCTGCAAAGTTGTTTCATATGTCTTAGATTATTTCTGCTGAGCAGCTGTAAGGAGTCATAAGGAATTGCTCCATTATGCTAATGAATGTGAATATGTGGGTCTGGGCACCTGTAGAGGAGATAGGAATGTGCACTTCTGTACTTCTCGGGTTCTTGAACTTGAATTTTCATCATTATTATTTGTAACCTGTTTTTTTAATCTCAATGTTTCATACAGTTTTCATAGTGTGTAGAGGTAGGCATCTTCTCCACTTGCTGGGCTCTCATGCACTTTCTGAGTATAGGAATAATTTGTAAGAATATTTCTTTTTAAATGGAGTTGAAGGATGCTATTGAGAAACTTTGTCAGTTGAGTTTGGCTAATAAATTTGAGTATCAAAATCCTCTTAATTACTTATATCTCTGGACATGGGATAACATGTGCAATCCAGTGAGCCCAGTGAATCCAGGTTAGTGGGTGAAGATTTATTTACTTTTAAAAAAAAAAAAAAACAAAAACCAAACTCATAGTCATACATACCAATATGTACTGAAGTTTGAGGGGACTATTTTTATGATTTGCTGTTGGTAAGAGGGAGGAGGAAATAGGAAGGATATTGATGGAAGAAGGAAGAAATGTTTGTGTCCAGATGAATTGTAATTTTGAGATTATTATTACAAAGTGAAATGAAAAAGAACTATCACTGAAAAGGATGAGTAAACAAAGCTGATAACCTGTTACTTTAATAAAACTCTAAAGAAATTACCTGTCACTGCCTCCGTAGAGGATGTGGAAGGCTGTTCACCTTATGTATTTCATATCTGAGGTTGTTCCCATTTGCACTTTTGGCAGTATGGAGAAGGCGGATTCAAAAATAGCGTACTGCACTGTGGTATTGCCACTGAATTTCCTGTCCAGCTATAACATTGTAGAGAAGTGTGCTATGCTGGGTAAAGAAAAAAAGACGTTCTGTGTGCATTCACAACCTACAATAAGGTTGGAGTAAGAGAAGTCATTTGACTGGCCTAGAATAGTACACCACCAGTTTCAGAGTTGCGACAGAGGTAGGCAAGATGCCTGTTTTCATGGACTTTGAGTTAGTACACTGTGTTTTTACTGCTGACGGGAGCAGTGAAATTCCTTGGAACAAGTTCTGTAGCTTGTTGGTTGGGGTTTTTTTTTGATTTTTTTTTTTTTTTTTTTTAAAGTCATATGGGAACATGCACGTTGAATCTGTAGTTACCGAAGACTTAAGGATTGTTAACATTACAAATTTATGTTTAGTCAAGATACTAGTCTTAATTGTAATGTAAATAGGTCCTGAAGGAGTTTTCTGTACTTCAAACCTGTAAGCAATTTGAGAAGAGTCCAGCACACTCCCAACTATTCAACAGAATATTCTTACTTCATTTAATGCATTTTAAGTGTTTATTTTCAGTGTGAGAAAAATAACTTCATTATCAAAATGGTTTCTCTGTTTAACTCATGGGATATTGGAATTGCTACTTCAGCAGTAGCTGGCTTATACATTTCCTCCTTCCCATCAACTGTTCAGTTGGCCCTTAGGAAGAGGCACCTAAGTGAGGTGTAGTGCACGAGCAAGTTGGTGAGGCAGCGTTTTCTTTTGCAATAGTGGAACAATGCCTCAGTATAAGTTCAGGGCTGTGTTGGTTTTCTGTCTTTTTTGGTTATTTTTAAATGTCACCTTATTTCATATGACAATGAATACTAGGTAATGTCAGCTTTCCTCGTACCATGGTCCTTTTCTTCTAACACAACATTTACTGATGTAAGGAATTGGGGCGAGTTTTTAATTTTCCCATCACAATGCGTAGGTATTAAGTTAGGATTTTTCCTATAATTGTTAGTTGGTCGCTTGCTGTGCCACTTAGATCCCAACAAGTCCATGGGTCTGGATGGGATTCATCCTACGGTGCTGAGGGAGCTGGCAGAAGAACTGGCTAAGCTGCTTTCCATCATTTGTCACTGGTCCTGGCTAACTGGGGAGGTCCCAGATGGCTGGAGGTTGGATAGGGTGACTCCCATCCGCAAGAAGGGCTGGAAGGAGGATCTGGGGAACTAGGCCTGTAAGCTTGACCTTAGTGCCTGGCAAGGTTATGGAGTGGATCATCCTGAGTGCCTTCATGCAACATATAGAAGATAACCAGGCGATCAGGCCTAGCCAACATGGGTTTAGGAAAGGAAGGTCCTGTCTGACCAATCTCCTCTCCTATGACTGGGTGACCCACCTAGTGAGTGAGGGTAAGGCTTTGGATGTGGTTCACCTCGACTTTAGCAAAGTCTTTGACACAGTCTCCCACAGCATCCTCCTGGAAAAGCTGGCAGTCCACAGCTTGGACAGGTGCACCCTTCGCTGGGTTAAAAACTGGTTGGATGGCTGGGCCCAGAGTGGTGGTGAACGGTGCTGCACCCAGCTGGTGTCTGATGACCAGTGGTGTACCCCAGGGATCAGTGCTGGGCCCAGTCCTTTTCAGTATCTTTATTCATAACCTGGATATGGGGATTGAGTCTACCCTCAGTAAATTTGTGTTTGACACCACACTGGGAGGGAGTGTCGATCTGCCGGAGGGTAGGAAGATGCTGCAGAGGGACCTGGACAGGCTGGGTCAATGGGCTGAGGCCAAGGATATGAAGTTCAAGAGGACCAAGTGCAGGGTCCTGCACTTTGTCCACAATAGCCTCATGCAGTGCTACAGACTGGGGGAGGTGTGGCTGGAGAGAGACTTAGGAGTACTGCCTGACAACCGGTTGAACATGAGCCAGCAGTGTGCTCCTGGAGGGACCATGGCATCCTCACTTGTATCAGGAATAGTGTGGCCAGCAGGACTTAAGGATGTGATTCTGCCCCTGTACTCAGCATGGGTGAGGCCTCACCTCGAGTACTGGGTACAGTTCTGGGCCCCTCACTTCAAGAAGCATATTGAGGTGCTGGAGCGGGTCCAGGGGAGAGCAATGAGGCTGGTGAAGGGACTAAAAGGAAAGTCTTAGGAGGAGAGGCTGAGGGAGCTGGGGTTGTTTAGCCTGGAGGAGATTCAGGAGGGACCTTGTCACTCTCTACAACTACCTGAAAGGAGGTTGTAGCCACGTGGGGGTCGGGCTCTTCCAGGAAACTAGTGACAGGATGAGAGCGCATGGCCTGAATCTGTGCCAGGAGAGGTTTAGGTTGGATATCAGGAAGCACTTCCTGACAGAGAGGGTGATGAGGCATTGGAATGGACTGCCCAGGGAGGTGGGGGAGTCACTGTCCCTGGATGTGCTTAAAGAAAGGCTGGATGTGGCACTTAGTGCCATGGTCTAGCCGATGGGGCAGTATTGGGTCATAGGCTGGACTTGATGATCTCAGAGGTCTTTTCCAGCCTCTAATTCTGTGACTCTTGTGATTCTGTGATTTCCTGGGGGTGCCCTTAGAACCTATGCAGGGTCAGCATTGGAGAACTGATAGAGACTCAGTTTACTTTATACTTAATTATACTTAAGACTACCCTTAGTGTTTGATTTATTTTCAGAAATTTCCTGAAGTGAATTCCACCCAAACTTTGTGGTTCACCCTCATTTTTTTGAATAAAAAACAGATTACCTTTCACAAATTGGCCAAAGATGACAAGTGATTGCTAGTCCTTCATAGTGGAAGACTTGACATGCTTCTAAGACCTCTGCTTTGTATGCTAAAGAGATAACAGTTTCTTCACATTTCATTGATAGGTGGTATTTTTGTTTTGCCATAGATGTATTGATACTGATGTGTCCTGCAGGATTTCAGGTGAGATTTCAGAGGAGTAGACTTTGGTTTACTCTAAAATTGTAGCCATCTGTATTCATCACCCTAAAGGTACCCATTACCTGTCCCTTGGAAAGATGTGGTCAGACAGCATTAAACAGGGGACTGGAAATTAGAGACTCAAGAATTCCAGGACTAACCCTGACTTTTCTGTTGTTCGTATTTAATGTCCCTTGTAGGTTTTTCTTGCTGTGAAGCAGGGATAATGCAGAATGGCTTGCTCGATGATGCATGTTTTATGGCTTTTGGTTGGCATAAGAAGCAGAACTAATTTATTTTTCTGGACTAAAATACCAGGTTTTGTTTGGTTTGCATGGATAGTCCTTTCCAGTCCTACAATCTTTCCATGTGAAGTAGAAAACTAATAAAGTGCTTTGAAGAAATGCTGGTAAGTCATTGTGAAGGTGCTAAGTACAGACCTTTAGGCAGTATTGGAAGAACATTCTATGTGACATAAAAAAAAAAACCAAAATAAAACCCCCAACTGTTAAGTTAATTTTGTTTTGGAACCACCTTTGTCAACCTGGCCAGTATGGCTTTTCTGTGTCTTGTGTGTTTTGCTTTAGATCATAAAAGCTTGAGCATCTGGACATTGCCACCATGACCACATGTTTTCACAGCTCGTACTTTGATGGAGCTCTGACCCTGACTGGCTTCTGTAGAGAAGCTGGTTATACCAGCCCTATGCTCTTTCCTATGACAGTGCTCATTTTACTGTTTCAGTCCCTTGGAGTCTGCGATAACAGCAGTGCTAGTCCATGCTTACTCCGTGCTAATTCTGGTTAAGGAGAAAGTACTTGTGCTCATAATGTGTAGTGGGAGCTGGAGTGCTTGCTTGAAGGTAATTTATCAGTACAGCTTCACAACATGATCTCCCAATGTAATATGCTGTTATGTTTTGCACTGTCACAAGTGTGGGTGGATTAGGGCATGTCACCAGCAAGTGGCCCTGCAGCACAAGCACTTCTGTGGGCTACAATCATTCCTTTGGAAAGCATAGTTTATTCTGCCTGCTTTGCCAAGAGAAAAGTATCTTCCAGTCTTACTTTATGCATAATGTATTTTATGCATGGAGGGTGAGAACTAATCCCACATGAAGCACAAGTATATTTAGTATTAAAACACACACTATCCTTTACACTTTTCTGTAACAAGCATAAGCCCCGATATTTTCTGACTGATACTCCTGATTTAGAATTGCCTCTACCTGTTTGGTTTTGGTTCTTGTTTTTATGACAGAAGCTGGATATCCCAGCTGTGAGCCAGTGCCTCTTACGTGTCCATGTTACTGAAGCTGGTGCAAACATCATCCCTACAAACATGCCCCATTTCCTGGAGACCCCGTGAAGGTCTCATCCGGTGAGGAGCTCTGAACATATATGAATTTGTCAGCCTTGTCTTCCTCCTGTGAAGCCTCAGTAGGATTTTTTTTATTGACTGAGCACAATTGTGACTTGCTTTATATAGCCCGAAGGAAAATGAAAGTAATGGCAAACTACATTCTCAATGGTTTTAGACAGTTAATTAAATACACAGGATTTTTCTCAGCTAATGGTCAACAAGCAAGTTTATTTCAAGACTTTTTAACAAATTGAGTAGATTAAGTGGTTAGTATCCTGTAATATATAATGATCCTACACACAGTAATTTTCTCATGCATTGACATTATTTTTGAATGAATGTCCACCTACAGAAAGCCAGAAATACCCATGAACTGCTTCATGTAGCTGCCCTATTCTAAACAATGATATAACCTTTTGTGGAACTGTACAAATACTTGAATTTTAAGCCACGGGGAACTGTGCTTTATTCTTTTAATTCCAAAAGTGTCCGAGTCATGTTATATGACCTAGTGGAATCATAGAATGGTAGGGGTTGGAAGGGACCTGTGGAGATTGAGTCCAACCCCCCTGCCAGTACAGGACCACCTAGGGTAGGCCACACAGGAACAGATCCAGGCAGGTCTTGAAAATCTCAAGAAGGAGACTCCACAACCTCCCTGGGCAGCCTGTTCCAGGGCTCTGTCACTCTCACAGTGAAGAAGTTTTTCCTCATGTTGAGGTGGAACTTCCTGTGTTTCACCTTGCTACCATTACCTCTCATCCTATCACAGGGCACCACTGAAAAGAGACTGGCCCCTTCTATTTGACACCCACCTTTCACGTATTTGTAAACATTAATAAGATCCCAAACTAATTTGGAAACTAATTTGAAAAACCACTTCAACTTACAGCAGGTTTTTTCCCCTCTTCCAGTTCAAAAGCAACTGGGGAGGGGGCTTTTTATATTACTTAAGCAAAAGTATATAAAATATTTTCACTGATACCTGTGCAAGCAATACAGTATTACATAAGATAGGGATACTTTTGGTAAGTAACACAAAAATACTTTTACTTATTTGCTATTTCATATTGTTGGAATATTATTAGGCACTAAGCAGTTATATAAAAATACATATCTACAAGTAGAAAAATGTTTATGTACAGCTCAACCTAGCCATCATTTTGCTTATCCAGTTGGATTTTGTTACCTTCAAGCAGTCCTCCAGCTCAGTCAATGTCAGGAATCTGTTCAGTTTTGCTGTAGCTTGACTGAGGCTAGTGTCTGTTATACAGTAAGTTTTAATCTGTGAAGTGCAACAGTGGAGTTTGTATGTGAATACACTACAAAAATACCAGTGTGTAAGTGGTGAGATACTGTTTTCTAAAAGCAGTGAAATAATAGGCATTTAGGTCAGTGTCTGGCATGCCAAGTTCCTACCCTGTAAAATTTTATAATCAAGTTATAAAACTGAAAAAGCATACTTCATGCTGATGTGCAGAAAAATGTTTATTAAAGCAAATTTCCTGTTTTCATACTCCAAAAATTTGTAATTCCAGTAGCTTCATTTTTTCCTGTTTTTTTGTTGGTTTTTTTTCTTAAATGGTTTTAAGACATTTTTCCACAGTGAAAGAGTTCAAATCCCTGTTTAAATAAGCTTTGTATTTTGAGGACAGAAAAAAGCCATGGCCTCTAAGTAACCTGTTATATTGATTACATTGTTAGCAGCCAGCGTGTTGGATAACATAATACAGATGCTTAGGACAGGTTTAGGAAGGCAAACGGGTGTGGGGGGAAACTGAAATGTTTCTAGTTTTAAGAGTATGTATTTAAGGGAATGGAGGTCATGGTTTGTAGAACCTCTCCACAAAAAAATGAAACACCCTCAGATATCCATATATATAAAAGTGTTTGTATGTCAATACAGGCTATGGTATATATTCTCTTTTTCATCCATTTATTTGAATGGACAATATTCAGGTAACACCCTTCAGCTTTGCTTTTTTCTGGCCAGCAAAATACGATCTTTGTCAGCACATGTACAAGAAATGCCTTTATGTGCATGGAATTTAGCAAGCTACTGTATTTTTAAAAACATATAAATTCAATTCCCATTTCTGCAGACTGACTTTCACTCTTCCATTCCTTCCATGGATTTGTTTTATATCCAAATCAAAATCTTGATTGGTTCTGACTCTTGTCTCATGGCCATCTAACCATCTGTTTTAAACTCAGTATGTCAGGTTTTAACCTTTCCTTTTTAAGAGCAGCATGTCTTGATCCTTTCCTGATCATTGTGAACAGCAGCATCATTCTGTCTGACACTCAAGCCTACATGCAAGTCCTCTTCCAGTGAAAGTTAATTGGAGTATATGTGCCTCTACTTGCAATTGTGTGAAAACACCCCTAAAAATGCTGTTTGGACATGACCTATGAATTATTTTGCATACATTGGGAAGAAAGGCTTTTAGCCAAACTGCCCTAGAGTCAAGAAAAAAGGATGTAGTTGCAGTGCCTTATGTACTGCCATCTCCCTTATCTTATGAAAAAATCAGGTCATTGACTGAGCTAGTAGAGTTGTGAATATAGAAATGTTAGCTCCCCCTTCCCATAACATCCTAATTATGTTGTTGAGAACTTTGCTAAGGTTATTTTCCCTGGCCTGAACTTGTTCCTTGTAAAGAGTCCATTCCACTTTTGGTTTGTTTTTTTTTTTTTTCTCCTTCAATTAAAGCAACACAGCTACTTCTGAGACCCCTGCTGAGTACAAGGTGTTTGATAGGGGGTTATTAATTTTTATTTTTTTTAAAAACCTCAGCTAACTTTTTAAAAGCTTTTCATGGGGAAGTTAAATGTTTCCATTCATGAATGTGAGAGGTAATAGCAAAATAGGGGAAGAGAAGGTGCACTTATAGATGATGAAGGGGGAAGATTGGACATATAGAAGAGAAAAGAAAAGGCAGACTGGTCAGCATAATAATAAGTGGGGGCAGAGCTGGAATGGCAATAGACTGAGTCAATGAGACACAGGAGTACCTGATACTGGGCCTCAAGAAGTCCCTGTCTCACCATTGATTTCTTGAAAATAATCATCCATGAAATGAGTGTTTCTCATTGTCCTCTCGTACTGTTCTGGGGGCAGGATGACTGAAGGGACAGAAGAATTAAGCAGAAGAGTGGAGAAGCATGCATGCATATGCGCACATGTGCTGTTTTAAAGGCAGATAACAAACCTCAAGATGATATTGTGGGGGGAGAATAAAGGTTGTGTGTGCCACACTGTTCAAGTCTCTTGGCATGTATATAATTCCTTAAACGTGCAGCCATGTGCTGTTTTGTCTAGAGTTGTCTTATGTAATTCAAAGGCAAAGCAGACCAGCAGACCCTAAAAATTATCCAGGGCTCTACGGTGTAGAAGGCTACTGTGTATTAAAAAAAAAACCTCTCAACCGAACAACAAAACCCAACTAAACACTGAAAACCTGAAAAATCCCCAAGTAAACGTATGGTTTTGTGGTTAAAAATAGTGGTGTACATTTGCTCTGCCACTGAGTTCCCATGCAGAGTTTGGTAAGTCACTTGGAAATGTTCACAAAGGGGGAATGATGATGTGCTTTCATTTTCCGGGTGCACTAAATTGCCTGTACCTTGTTCTGTAGGAATGACAAACGTTCACGCCTATTGATATTTTGGTTTAAACCATAGGAAGCTACCAAGCATGATTTTTTTTTTGTTTTCCTGAAAAACTGTTTACAAGAGTCTCCGGTTGACTAGTCTACATGGATGGGTGCCTGTATCCCAAAGTGCAGAACAGGGAAACAACTCCCTTAGGGAGGACAGTGAAGACAAGTCCCTTTCCTCTTGCCAAGGGCTTGACCTGCTGAGGTTTGCCCGGGGTGCCGCTGTGGGTCTGCAGCTCACCCGGCACGGCCTGAAGAGGCCTGCGGAGGCCCGGCCTGTGCCGCCGGCTCTCCGCCAGCCCCGGCGCTGCCGGGAGGGGCCGGGGTCGCGGCTCCGGGAGGGGCTGGGGCTCCGGGCTGCCCCCGCCGCTCCGCCGGCAGCGTCTCCCCAGCGAGGCAGGAGGTGGCGCCAGTGCTACAGCGAAAGGGCCGCGGCCAAAGAAGGGGAGCAGGGCTGGCCGGTGCCCGGCTGCCCGGCCGGGAGTTCTAGCAGCAGGTGCTGCGGCCATCCCAGCAAGCTGGAGACATAGGAAACAAATGTGAAATGAAACTCTTCAGTGCCTCTGAATGCTGCCGATTTCTATGCGTATTTCCCAGTATTGTAGCCTTGTAAAATCCGAGCGAGTCAGATGTTTAGACTTCTACGGTGTGTACAAATGTGGTTGCATAAACCGAGGACTTTGTTGTACAGCTGCCGACTCCTTTAATCTGTTTTTCTCAGAGTCGTACCACAAGCAGAAAAGCACTCTCGCCTGCTTTCTTTCGCAGAGATATTGAATGAACAAGATACAAACTTACAGAGGGTTGGGGAATATGTGTAACTATCTGTTCGCTTGGAAGTTTGCTTTGTACGTTGTAAGTAGCACTGTCTGTGAGACTAGAGAATGCAAAGTGGCGAATCAAGAATGTAAAGGACGGTATAGACTTAAGGTAAGAGCCAAGATAGGTGAAGGCACTTTTTTTTTTTTTAATCCCACTGCCTCAAGTGCCTGATGTATTATAGCGTTCAAAGCGTTTCAGTATGCTTATATTCTATTCACACATATGCAATGTATTTGAAACATTCCTACCAAGGAGATTGTGGTAAAAACTGTAACGTGCAGCTTGCTGGGTTTCATTGTAAAGTAATATAATCTCCACATGTGCGAAGGCCAATGCAATATTTTATTTTTTGCTTACCCCAGGGAACGCGATATTAAATTTATCAGCTGAAGTATTTGAATGAGAACTCATAAATATTTTTTGAGGTGCATCAGTGGCGTACATAGGGAGGGAGAAGACGTGTGGCACTGGGTGAGGAGGAAGTAGTTTGTACTTTTCATCCTCCTCTGTCATATAACAGCTATGCTTTGCCCCTCAGATGGGGTACTGGTAAATTTTTTCAGTGATTGAAAACAAGTTTTAAATGGGGGAGAATTTGTTAGTCACTGATTTTTATTGATCATTGTTAACTCTATAGTACATGGACTTCAGATGTTGTTCACATCAGATGCAGACCTCTGGATGACTTGTGGGGAGAGTAGAGGGCTCCCCAAAGGAGCTATCATTCTGAAGACATTTCAAATGAGCAGGAGGGACTGTTGGCCTGCTTATTTTACCCGATGTGTTGTGATTGCCCCACCCTAGCTAGGCAAGGTACTGCCAAATGTAGGAAGAGTCTGTGCACTGCATTAATGTAGTTATAAATCTTCCAGGGCTTAAGCATGTATCTCTGAATGGCATTATCCAGTGTTGTTGTGTGATCTAGTCTCTTGTCTGGAGTTAATTTGGGTGTCTCCAAAAAGACTCTGTGGTGCTTTAGAATAATCCGAGCCATGCTGAATTAGCAGTTCTTTGTCATCATTGGCTCAGTGTTCAGCTGCAGCCAAAATTGCCCATGTCAGGGAGGGTACTGAGAACATGACCAAAGATGACATTTTGCCACTGTAGAAAATCTTCATGCCTCTGTATCTTGAATATTGCATATAACTGTTCTCCACATCACAAGAACAGTGTAGCCTTTTCTTTAAAAAAAAAAAAAAAAAAAAAAAAAAGTTATGAAAAAGGACATCTAAAGTTGTTACAAGGAAACAATAACAAGTTTATGATCTCATTTCTGTTTGGAGTGAAGGCTGAGGAGGGATGAAACTGATTTACATCAAGAAGGCAGTGCAGAAGATGAGTGCTAAACTTGTTTACCAAATCCTACAATACTAGATCAGAGAACATGCATTGAAATTGATAGGATGTAATTTAAAACAGGTTTTTAAAAGAGCCTTTCTTCAAAGCCTGTGATACACTTCTACAACTTGCTGTTGCAATAAAATTTGAAGTCAGAATGTATCAGGAGGTTCAAAATGGATTAGACAAATTAATGGATAAAAGATGCAAACCAGATACTATTGGAAATAAGCAGCGATATTCTCTCTGACATCTGAAATCTAATAGCAGGATACAGAAGAAGCATGGTGTTTGGACCTCAGTGGCTTGTTTCACATGCTGTCCCTAAGCAACTTCTGCAACAGCCACTGTGGGAGCCAGAAAACTGGGCAATGGACATTGGTCTCACACCGTGGTGCATTTCTGATAGCAAAAGATAAGATGAGCATGATCCCAAGAGTGCTAGAAAAGCCAAAATGGCTGCCTAAAGCCTCTTGTTTCATAGTCACAGATTAAAAAAGGTACAAAAGGAATCATTAGCACTTGGCAGAGAAAGCAAGCCAAGAGGAGGTGACTACTTCAACCCTTTGGAAGTCAAGAAGATAGACTTTTCAGGAATCTACCTAGCAGATGTCTCAAATCTGAAGGCTAGCAGAGACTGGAGGTGGCTCAGGGTGATAGATTATAGAAATAAAAGAAACAATAAGCCTTTTTACTATCATTTTATTTGAGAATATTAGAACTGTGAGCATATGTAACCTAGTTAGCTTTCTAGACACTTGTAGGAAATCTTATTAAAAGGCTCTTGAGTTTCTTCCTTCTGAGGTTGCTCCAGGTTTCAGTGGACATACCATCTGTGCCTTTGTCATCTTGGAAATTATACTGTGATGCACTTGGAACTACTTATTGAGCCAGCTCAGAAACTGGAGTCAGTCCAGGGCTGAATTTGGCACATGCCATCTATTGCCCTGAGAGGACATTACCTTTGTGCACCAGGATGGACTATTTCCAAAAGGAGTTGAAAATTGTTTCTTGCCACTCCATAAAGTCCTTAATGACTCAGGCCTGCCCATGTTAGACACCAGCTCTTCTTGCTCCACGGTATTTCATCTAGCAGAAAAGGTGAACTGTCACTTTTTTTTTGGTATAATAGTAAGGGAGCTCTTGTCACTTCAGAAGGCATTCTACCTTTGATCTAAAATAGCCCATGTGCACCAACTTTTCTGGCACACCACAAAATTCTCCAGTTCTCTTAAGTTTTTCTGAGAGGAACAGAATCATGAAGGCTGTGAATGGATGAGTGGGGGCAAGGATTTATTTGGGGTTTTTTCTTCCTCTTAGCTGATGTTGGCTTGAAATCTGAAGGGTGAAGCTAAATTTTTTATTTGTAAGGACTATATTTTAAAATATGCAAGTTGCTCCGGATAATAAAATAGGGATTTTTGTCCAGAGGAGAAGAAATGAAAATAAATAAACATGGAACTTTTTTCACGTAATTTATGATCTGCAAATATGGTTCCTCCTCAACCTGAGTGATTAACGCTCTTTGGTCAAGAGTGACCATTTTGATTACATCTTCTATCAATAGAAAGCCATGATTTCTTTTTTTTTATAAGAGAAAAGCAATCCAACAATATCAGATGACAGCAGTGTAGAATGTTTTGCCATTTAAACCATGATTTTAACCATATTACAGCCAATATATAAATTACAGTACCTCCCCTTTAACATCACCATCAGATTTAGTTTAATGGAAATTGCCTTTACTCATACCAATCAAACCCAGTAGAGCTGGAAAACTTTTTTGTATGCACATGATACTACTTGTTTCAATGGATGCTGGTTATGATATAGCTTTGAGTTTTGACCATGTGGTTGTATCAAGAGGGATTAGAGAGGTTTGTTTAAAATGTTGGATTCAATTAACATTTATGAAACCCAGTTTTCTTCTTTTACAAATACTTTGTGGCTTAAGTGCTTGTAGAAAATAGTTGATTCCCAAAAGAAAAGGTGCAGCAGTTCTGTGTTAAGGTCTCTGTTCAAACTTATTATCCCAGCCTCAGAAATATGTTTTCACTAACCCAAGAGTGTGATAAGCTGAAGGAGAGGGTGCACAGCTTAGACGTTTGGCAGTGCTCCTACTAGATCTGCTGTGCTGGGGTAGTGGTGGAGGTTCATGAAGTGAGGTGTTCTTTCGAGTCTATCATGTCTCAGGTGCTTTACAATCTCTGGAGGGTCCTGGACAGAGTTTCTACAAGCTGTGCCTTGGTGTTCACCAGATAGTACATGTGCTGCAGATGTTTTAGTCTGATCACCCGAAGTTTGTGATAACTACAACACGTGTTATGTTTTGGATGATCTCAGTAGTACATCTAGTATCTTATTTCTGAGGCATTTTTGCTTCATGAAGCAATAAATTCAATTCTGTCATCATTAGGCAGGTGTTTATATGTACTGCAAGACTTTAATCTCTCTCCAGGGAACAAAATACTTCAGGGGCCCATTCTACAACTTGGCGTTAGCTTTGCATCTCTGGCATGTTCCTGTTTCTCTCTATGCCAGGAGAGCAAACATGGTTTTATGGTTAGAACACAGGTCTTGAATAATTTCCCAGCTTTGCCAGTGATTGCTGTGAAACCTATAGCAAATCTGTTCCTCAGCTCGCCAACTACAAAGAGTGAGTGTGACTTCTTACTTCAGCTATGTGTTTCACCTGCTTATCTTGGAAACCTTTTAGGACATAGACTATCTTGTATTAGATGTATGAATCGTGGATCCCAATCTTTGTACACAAAATCACAGTCCACTGGTAATAACAGAACTGAAGTAAAATGTCCAGAATATTTGCTGAAGAGTCCCCTAAAATGCAAATGACTTACCATCATCCTATACTTTGACAGTCAATGATGTGCCACCAAGAGGTTCGTGGTTGCAAAGTAACTGCTGTAATGTTTGTGTTTGGGAGACTGTCAGTGTGTACCAACTGTATTTTCCTAAGACAGGAATACGTAGGTGGTGAGCTGAATTATAACTGGAAAATTAATTCATTTTCTTCAGACCTACGCAAATCTTATTCATGCAATATCTCCCTGGTTCCTGTAGGGAGTCCTGATGGTCCCTCATGTTCTCTGTCTCTGAGGGGCTGGCTGTTCCTGGCTACAGCAGTTCCCAGGTCTGAAGGCAGTTTGCAGCACCTGAATGGCCTGGAAAACCTGGAGTCCGCTCACTGATAGTTGTTGAACAGTCATCAGTGAAATTTTGTGCTGAACCTTTGTGAAAATTACTTGCAGAGCCGTGAAAAAAATTGTAAAACAAAGAACAGAGTGGAAGGAAATGCCTTGAAGATGCTTTGAGTAGACAGCTTAGAAGCCCACTGCCTCTTACCATCAGAAAATTATCTCAGGAAAGAAAAGAATAGCATTTGTAAAATTTTGGATCCTTGGAGAAAATTCACAGACAAATTCAACAGGTTCTCTCAAGATAGTTTTGGTATGCTACATAGACTTGAAACAACCCAGCCATAAAGGCAGTGTTAAAACAATTATCTCAAGGGATTATGGTCAACTGAAAAAAAACCAAACAAAAAAAAAAAAGTTTCCAAGTAAACTTCCTGTACTTTGAAGATAGTATGGTAGGATAACACTAAGGCAAGCAGAAAGACTATGAGAAGCCCAAACAAATCCTTACAGCTGTAAACATGAGATAATTTGTTGTATGCATATTTGACCCCAGCTGGCAATTAAGAACCACACAGGCTCTCCTTCCTCCCCCCACTTCCTATCCCTCCTCCTCAGTGGGATGGGAGAGAAACTTGGCAAAACCCAGTAAAACTCATGGGTTGAGATAAAGACAGTTTAATAAGACAGGAAAAGAAGGGATAATAGTAATAGAATATACAGAACAAGTGATGCACCATACAATTGCTCACTGCTTGCTGACAGATGCCCAGCCAATCCTGAAGCCACAGTGTCCCTGGCCAAGTCACTCCAGTTTATATAATAGGTATGATATCATATGGTATGGAATACACCTTTGGCTCATTTGGGTCAGCTACCCTGGCTGTGTCCCCTCCCAGCTCCTGATGCACCCCCAGCCCCCGCTGACAAGACAGGATGAGAAGCTGAAAAGTCCTTGGCTTAGTATAAACACAGCTTAGCAACAACTAAACCATTGGTGTGTTATCAACATTATCCTCATTCTAACCCCAAAACACAGCACTGTGACAGCTACTAGGAAGAAAAATAACCTTATTCCGGCTGAAACCAGGACAATGCATAAAGTCAAGACAGCAGCTACCACTTGCATCAAGCAGTTAATGTTTTCTTTTAGCTATATTTAAAAAAACCCTAAATCCATTAAATTAAGGCAATATTCATAGAATCACAGAATCATAGAATCATCAAGGTTGGAAAAGACCTTTAGGATCATTAACCCTACTGCAACAAGTCCATCACTAAGCCATACCCCAAGCACCATATCTATATGGCTTTTAAACAACCAGGAACAGTGACTCAACCACCTCCCTGGGCAGCCTGTTCCAATGCCTGACAACACTTTCAGTGAAAAAAATTCTTCCTAATGTCCAGTTTAAACCTTCCTGGTGCAGCTTCAGGCCATTCCCTCTTGTTCTGCCGCTAGTTACTTGTGAGAAGAGACCAGCACCTACCTCTCTGCAATGTCCTTTCAGGTAGCAGTAGAGAGCACTAAGGTCTCCCGTCAGCCTCCTTTCCTTCAGACTGAATAGCCCCACATCCCTCAGCTGCTACTCAAAGGATTTGTTCTCCAGACCCTTCACCAGCTTCATTGCTCTTCTCTGGATTTGCTCCAGCACCTCAATGTCTTTCTTATATTGAGGTGCCTAAAACTAAACACAGTGCTTGAGGTGTGGCCTCACCAGTGCCAAGTACAGAGGGACAATCACCTCCCTGGTCCTGCTGGCCACACTATTTCTAATACAATCCGGGATGCTGTTGGCCTTCTTGACTACCTGGTCACGCTGCTTGCTCATATTCAGCCACTTTTCAATCAACACTTCCAGTTCCCTTTCTGCCAGACATCTTTCCAGCCACTCTTCCCCAAGCCTATAACGTTGCATGAGGTTGTTGTGACCCAAGTGCAGGACACAGCACTTGGCCTTGTTGAAACTCATACAGTTGACCTCTGCCTATCGATCCAGCCTTCCTACCCTCCAGCAGATTGACACTCCCACCCAACTTGGTGTCATCTTCAAACTTATTGAGGGTGCATTCTATCTCTTCATCAAGATTATTGATGAAGATGTTAAACAGAAGTGGTCCCGGTACCAAGCCCTTAGGTTTACTCTTGAAAACATTTGCAAATTCATCATATTAAAAAGTGCATTCTAGTATAATATTTCAGAAATCCATGCTGATACAAGGCAAAATTATTACATTGCTATTTTGCAATCTTTAACTTGTTTATTTAAGGAACAATAAAGTGTGAACAAAATTTCTTTTTTCTAGGGAGCCTAGGAAAATAAAATTATTTCCTTTCCTGACTCCCTCACTGTGTGTGTTTGTACACATGCAAGTGCACATGTGCATGCATGTGTATTTCCCTCCCTGAAGGAGGTAATGCAGATATTCATGTTATCTCTACCCATTTCTTTCTTAATGTCACCTTCACACTCATTTGTCAAGTCATTAAGAATTTTTACATTTGCAATACTTTAATTTGGTGTATTTTTATTGTAGCAAACAAGTGTCCATTTTATTAGCTATTTCCTGTGTTAGGAGGTTTCTGTAGTATTAATTTTTACTGCTTTCTCTTCTAAAGTCATCCAGCCCTTTTAGTCTCTCTGTGTAGGTAGTGTCCCCTGTGCCCTGCTGAAGGTGGACCTGTGCAGCCAGGAATCACAAAAATCTTGGGACAAGAAGCAAAGGAGGCAGGAGAAATCCTGGTCTATAGTTCAGCAGATACAATCTTGAATTGGGAATGGGGAGAAAGAAGTTTGGCCCTTTATGTCCAAGTAATTTATTGTGACTTTGCTTTTTTTCTTCAGTCACTCTTTAAAGTAAAATGTAGAAGCAGCCCTTTGGACAAAATACCAGGAATGGTATGAATTTTCTTCTGGTAAACTCTCTCATCTCTCCCTTGGTTTCTCTGTTTATAACTTGAATCATAGAATCATAGAATCATTATGGTTGGAAAGGACCTCCAGGGTCATCAAGTCCAACCTTTGTCCTAGCAAAGGCTGGTTTATCAAACTTATGTAAGATACAGTTATCATCCCTGACTGTACATATTGCCAATGGAAAATAAAAATGGAGGTCATATAATCTCGTTTTACACTAGGTATTTAAAATGGTGAGGGAAATGAAGCACCTACTCCTCTGGAACTGCAAAGAGAGCCTTTGACAACTGACCCAGATGTCTGCATACCTCTGGTGCATGGATCTTTGTGGTGCTGTCAACAAAGCTACTTCAGGACAGGTCTGGGTCATAGTCCCCTGTTTAAGTAGTTCTGACTTAATGAGTTACAGAGAAAACCCGAGTTGAACAACCTTTAGTTTTCTTACTGTGTGTTTTTTCTGACTATCAGCCATGAATATTTATCTGTCCTCCAAAACTGGTAAGAATGAGGAGAATCTCCTTCCTCAAAAGAAAACAGACAACAAAACAAACAACAAAACCCCCCAGGAATTGCTACAGAGAAAGAAATTTATTGTGCTCTGTTGGTGAGTTGTATGTGGGGGAAGGCACTGGAAGGAGATCAAAGGTAGGGTCAGTACTTAAAAATAGTGTGTACACAGTACCAAATGGCTGCTTTACCCTGACCACAACCACCTAAAAACTGTTCAAAGTTGCAGTTTTGCTCTCAGCATGCAAGCTGGATATACCCCAAAGCTCAAATTGCAGTCCATGCAACTGCAAACCCACATGGCCAGTCAGGTATGCTGAAAGTCAGTCAAATAAATCCCAGTAAATGCAAGCAAGCTGTAACTGCCCGCACTTTTAAAGGAAGAGCTGGTAATAGATGTACACAGTTGGACCCTTCATCCTCACTGGTTTGAGTGGAAGGTGATATGGAAACTCTTAAATCAGGTTTGGAGATTAATTACTTGTAGAAATAAAATTATTTGGAATGAAAACACCTAAAACAACAGAAGATCCTTGCCACTTCTTTCACAGCATGTTTATTCAGAATGGTATGTTTTAAAAAGTAATGGTTAAGGCGTTTCCTCCCCTCTGAAAAACTCTGAAAGACACAGAGGACACTTAGTTTAACTCCCCCTTTGTAGTAAGGAATCAGAACTGTGTGCCCACCTTTTGCACAAAGCAGCTCTTAGGACTTAGCATTGTATCTAGCCATAGCACTATATAATATGGGCAAAACAAGATGTTGGAAAGATGCACAGTTTTACTTTCATCGAACACAGGAAACAAAGTGACCCTACGAAATGCTGAACAGATAAAGTCTAAACTCTTTTCACTCCAGATGAGTGCCAAGATCAGTGTAGTATGGGGAAGATGCTGCTCTGCTTTAACAGTGAGCCATGTGAAACAAAGGAGGAGGAAAGAGCTAAAGGGGGTTTGCTGCACAGCTGTACTTCTTTCAGGTGAAAGAATCACTGAATCACAGAATGGTAGGGATTGTAAGGGACCTTTGGAGATCATCTAGTCCAAGCCCTCTGACAGAGCAGGTTCACCTAGAGCAGGTTGCACAGGATTGCATCCAGGGAGGTCTCGAAAGTGTCCAGAGAAGGAGACTCCACAACATCTCTGGGCAGCCTGTTCCAGTGTTCTGGCACACTTACAATAAAGATTCTCCTTATGTTTAGCTGTAACTTCTCGTGTTCCAGTTTTGTCCATTGACCCTTTTCGTATCACTAATCACCAGTGAAAATAGACTGGACCCATCCTCTTGACATTATATATTTATAATCATTGACCCTCTCAGTCTTTTCCAGGCTAAACAGCCCCAGGTCTCTCAGCCTTTCCTCATAAGAGAGATGTTCCAGTCCTCTAATCATCTTTGTAGCTCTCTGCTGGACTCTCTCCAGTAGTTCCCTGTCTCTCTTGAACTGGGGTGCCCAGAACTGGACACAGTACTCCAGATGTGGCCTCGCTAGGGCAAAGAAAAGAGGGCAGAGCACCCCCTTCAACCTGCTGACCATGCTCTTCTCAATACACACCACCTTCTAGTTATGCTTGGCAAAGCCAACTACAAATTACCTGACAATTCTTGTAGCTGTACCATGCCTTCCCTAGCGTCCGAGTTAACCAGTCTTAATTTTTTTAGTTCCTGATTAATTTATTCTGAACCTTTGAATTTGTCAATCCTGATGTAAAAAAAATTATTAGTATAATCACAATATCACAATAGCTCTGCTGTCAGTAAACCTTGGAGGATTCCTAGTTCATCTGTGGCAGAGATGCTCAGGGTCTCTCACCCTAGGATAAAACTAAAGATTTGAAACCAAATACCAATAATCTCCTCTATGGTCATTTCTCTTGCCTGCCTATAATACCAAACTGTCTCATGACTCTGGGTTTTGGCAGAGCAGAGAATGGGTTCTGTATCCTCTTTTATGTCATCACAGACAAGGTAACAACTAAGAGCCCTTGTATTCATAGGAACAGTCCCTGAGAGCAAGTTGGTGAAATTAACTGCAGGGCCATGTTTCCCCTTAGAGCAGGAAATCACTCAACTAACAGTATTATAAAACAATACATAGTTATTAAGTGGTTTTCCAGTAATTTTTCAGTACTCAGCAGAAAACATTATCATAACTGATATGCACTAATTTTCTCTTGTTTATGTGTGTATATAGTGTAACTTCCATTAAAGTGTCATTACATTTACAAAAGGGGTTCTGTAAAAATGACCTGGTGGTCTTCCAAATCTACTCTTTCAATGGCTCCAGATCAAATTTGCTGACTTTAAACAATATTTTAAAAAATTGACAGTGCTGTGGATTCCACCTGGAATCAAGTTGTGTTCTTTCTGTGTTGCATCTATAATGAGAATGATTAAATTATTTAGCTGACAATGTTATTAATGATGTGTTAGAGAGAATAGAGTCTGGCCCCTCAAGCCTTTCTCCCTTTCTGTCTCAACCTCACAGGAGTCATCATAATTATAGGATAACAGAGGAAAAATCTGTGTTGGTTAGTTGAGTGAGGAGGTGTATCTGGACGACAAAGACAGCATTCAGTGGGAAGATGCCATACTGAAGGTTTTCTGGTCATCGTAATATTTTAAGGCTAATGAGAATATAGTACACATGTTGAGTGAAAGGATTTAGGCATCTTAAATCACTGAGAAACTAGCTTCATTGGTGGTTCTTCTCTGTTTCCCTCTACCTTGGCTCTGGAGAACTTCTGTAAAAGCAACCTGCAGCCCTAAATCCCAGCCCAGATTTTTGTGTGTTGAACATTGCCCAGGATCCATGAGAAGGCTGCTTGACCACATGTCATGGCTGTTTTGCTTCAGTCACCTCCTCTCCCCCATCAATGCTGGAATCATTTGCTGGCCATTGCGTAGCTTCCGCAGAAGTAATAGGCCTGTCTGCATTCAAACATTTTGCATATACAGATTTGTCATCTAAGAGCATGGGAAGAGAAGAAAAGAAACATACCACTAATTAAATTGTCAGTTCTGGTAAATGTTCTTATATTAGCAAAAAGCTCTGTTGAGAGGTATAACATGTCATTTGGGTAGCTGGTGTAAACACTGCTAGCAAATATATATTGCCAGATACACCACATCTCCACTCAGAGAGTTTGTTGTGTAAAGATCTTGTACTACAGAGAAGGTCCTAGTCACTGGGTGGAAAAGCCATTACACTGAAAGTGAAGTTTCAGTTTTTCTAGTCTAGAGTGGAGGCTGAAGCTGCAAGAAATTGGCATCAATGTGCAAATGTATCCCAATATCTCCTAATATTTTAAATGGTAACTTGGCCTTTAGCTTGGACAGCTTGCGAATGTTGCCTCTGCCTGGAAGCTTCTCATCACCTGCAGAGTCTCAAGACGATGATCCAAAGCATGTAGGCTTCAGCAGAATAGCTTCCACCAACTCTTTGGGCAGTCTTGCCCGCTATTTTCTTCCCTTAATTTTGCTGACTGGAGATGGTGTGAGTACCTCTGCTCTTTCCTGGTATAAGAGACTTCCTGTGTCTGAACAGAGCAAATGTCTGGGAGCAGTTTCGAGGCACACGAGTCTGGTGTGTGGGCGTTTGGTGAGCAGCAGCTCAGTAAAGCCACTAATGGGAAGGGGAAGAAGTGTAGCTGCACACTCTGTCCCATGTGCCCTGTGCCTGTGGGCTGCTATGACCCGCCCTGGTGATTTTCCTCCCCTTGCTGCTAAATGTTTACTTGGTGCAAAAAAATGAAATCTGAAAATCCAGTACAAGGGGTGTTGCAGATAATAACCTTTCTACAGAGCACACTGGGCAAGAGCCAAACAGCAGGACATCAGATTTACTGCCCTTAATCTTTTGTCACGCAGTGATGGCCAGTTCCAGTGGTTTGTATAACTAGAAAAATCAAGATCAGAAATATTTCCCTTCTGTCTGACCTAGAACATCTGGGCTTTGCTGAAGTCATTAGTGCAGTTATTTTACTGTGAACTAAATGGCAGAACTGTGAACTAATTAGCAGAGTGAGGCCACCCTAGAAACAGGATACATGACCAAGAATTTTAAAACCCATGGTGATCCAGACAAAGTGGGAGTAAAGTGCAGAAGAATGAAAGCTCCTGTTCACACAGGTTTCAGAGCTTACTTGCAGACAAGAGGGAAATGTGTCTTAACATAACTTCTATTTGAGGGAAATGCCATGGACTGGCCGATCTATATATTATAATTTAATTAAAATAAAATGTTATTATATATTTTAAACAATCCCCAGCAGTGCCACTGCTATCACTGTTAGTGTCTGGAAATTAAAGAAAAAAAGTAAACCCACAGTTTTCATTTATCTGCTTTGTGTGTGTGTATCTGTCTAACTAGGTTTAGACTATGAAGTTACTAGACTTGTCTGGTTCACTTTCCTTTATGGGCAGTGCAATGTTCTGGTTTTCATATCCTATAAAAGTAGCAATGCCACAAAATTACAAGGGAAATACTTTGGTCCCTCAGTATAGATATAATTAAATTAAAGATAAAGTATATTTTCATTGCCTGAGATGAGGAATCTTAAATAAAATAAACAAGCCAATCATGTAATAACATAAAGATGATTTTAAACAGCATATTATCAGACCATTGATGAGAATTTTCAATCACATATTTAGATTTAAAACTTCTCTTTAATAAAACATACAGTCATTGTCATATGGTATAATGCCTATAACCAGCTACACCTAACAGTACTATAATCCTGTTGAGATGCTGTAATGGAATGAACCACAAAAGCAAAACCCAAGTGGTTTATCAATGTCAGCAAACTCCCAGATGGAATTACAGTCTTATATGCACCGTTTAGTTGCATGCTATTCATTATAACATATGACAAAAATTATGCTTCTATTAAAAATGCACAGATGAGAATATGTGTTGTTGAAGGGGACATGTTTAAAGAGCAGAAAGCATCTATCACTGCAGAGCAGAGTAATTTTCAGTGCGATACCTTTTCAGGCATATTTACAGGATGATGGAGACTTGGACTCAATCTCTGAAAGAAATACGGTGGTTCAGACTCAGTAGAATATTTCTGGTTTGGTGTCTTCTGCTGTAATATTCTTGTGTTGTCTGCCTTTCGGGGAAATCTGGCCACCTCCGGAGAAAGCATGAGCTGGAGCATGGCACTAAGAATCTTTGGGAAAAAAAACATGAGGTGCAGGCCAGGGAAGTCCCACTGGGACCCATCAGGACTTTGTACCAGAGCAAAGGCACTTCTTACATGTTTTACGGATTATTATTTTGTAAAATTTCAAAACAAGTCAAATAGCACAGATTCCCAGGTTCAATGTGCTGTCTGTGCAGTTGTGTTTGTCAGCTTTTTAGAAAAGCCCCATTGTAAAAAAAAAATCTTTTTCCCAGCTTAAAAAGAAATTGCAACTGCAAAGCAGTGCAATGATACAAACATAGAGCTAAATTGTACCAAGCAAAAGTGTTTTATGAGTTGGAACTACCTTGGGAACCCCTGAAGTATTTCAAGGGATCTTCAGTGCTTCAAACTCCACAAGTTTCACACATCTATAATTGAAATATATGGACCTTCCAATGTTTACATGTATAATGGCTGTATGGGCAGAGAGGAGAGGGGAAAGCAGAAAAAGCTGACCCTGGGGAAGTGGTTCACCATCCCTTGGGAACACTAGGAGAGATGTTAGCTCTGTGGATGACCAACCCCCAAGAGAGACATCAGCTCTGGGGACTGCCAGAAGAGTTCAACAATTCTCTCCAGAGAAACAGTAAGACAGGCTCTGCGGTGAGAACAATGTGCTGTTGGGGGTTTAATTCCCCAGTGTGATATCAGAAATAAGGTGATGATATTGTAGAGTGGTACTTTCTGTAGCTCTCAGAGTTTTTTAACTCCCTTGTCTGAGAGAACTGAAAGGCTTACGCCTGCATGGAGCTGGCTTCTCTGAGTATGCTTTATGCAAGAACAACAATGTTGGAAACTAATGGGATATATGTGCAGGCTAAAGAAGGAAGTCACTCCTTTAAATTCCACACTGCAGAAAGGAGATGCTCTGTGCAGATTTCTGTGGTATGCATTGCAAGTCTCAGTGTGGTAGTCATATGTCTGGGGACCTAAATCCTGTCCCTTCAGCCTCCATGATACATATAGCTCTACAGCTGACCATTAATGTGTGACCATAAATGTGAGCATCTGCCATCATCAGCAAGGGTGGTTTCTTTGCATTGCTGACACATCATCAGTCTCATCATTTGCTTTTCTTCTGAGTTGGACACGTGCAGAGCTGTCTTTCAAACATACCAAACCTGGCTTAGTGGAGGGAAAGCAGGGCATCATTTGGCTTGAATGATGGGTGACAGTAGCTGAGCAGTATCAAGTGTACATGGAGGACAAGCTCCAGTTGCTTCTAAATTGGCAGCATAGAAACTAGGTTCATTTACAAGACGGCAAGAGATTTTAAGGGCAAAGGGTAGGAAATTAGCTTGAGGTTGGCAGAAATATTTTCATCAGGGTAATCTTGTGTTTTCCTTTCTTTAGTGAAGCAGATTTCATCCCAATGTCTCCCCTGACTTAGTGATCCAGATTCTTTAATAAGGTTTCCTCATGTACAAATCCAAATGTAAAGCTTTGTTATCGGGGGGGGGGAAGAAAAAAAAGAAAAAAAAAAAGAGAGAGAATTTAGGCTGAGAAAGTTTTCCTCTAAGGTTGATATTTTGTAATTTTCACTGTAACTTTTGTACTCTATAATTACATGACATGTCAGTAGAACTGTGCTTGAGGATAGTAGAAATACCACCATAACATGTAATAGTTGCAATACTTGCACATTCTGTTTTTAAAATTGAAAGAGCCTGCTTTGTACTGACTGAAGTACCAAATCTGCTTTTCCATTGCAAAATGTCTCCTCTTGATCTTCTAATGAAACCACTTGATACCTTTCCATAACAGGCACACTTATGGCTAACGGGAACAAGCGTAAAAATATGAAACCACAAATGAAATTTAAAATGGAATTTCAGTTTGCAGAACAACATTACCTGTTTTCCAAGACAAATGCCAGAAAAGCAGAACATTTTTAGAGAACAGTTATTACAATTCAGAATTCAACTGTGGGAGAAAAGGAGAACTTTAAAAGCTTTCTGCAAATATTACTTTGCTATCCTTAACAATTTTCACAAGGGAACTAAAAGCTAGAATAAAAACAGGCATGACACAAATGCCTGCCCCACTCTCCGATCCCTTCCTGAATCTCTTTGGTGCTGATCCTGTCTGCCTGCAGTTGGGTGGTGGCTAATTCTTGGGTGAGCTAGAAGTAGCAGGTGAGAGGGTTAAACAAGCTTCTTAAACAATTTCCATCCTGCCACTGCCCTGTTTTAAAATCCCTGAATTACTCCCCAGCAGAAGTGTTTATTTCATTATTAAAATGAGGCTGCAGAGCTCTCCCTTCTCCCACCCACGCGTGATGTTCACGGAAGGAGAACTACTCCCACATGATTACAAGGTCTGCTATTAAGTGTGAACTTCATATTTAATTGTAATTGCTAGCAAAATATAATTTAACAGCAAAGTATGCTGAATTTGTAACAAAGTACCCCTTTTATTTGAGCAGGAATATGGATGCTGCCCAAATGTATGTTTCCAATTAAGTGAAGGAATGTTTAATGTAAAACTCAACTTGATGAAAATAACTGAAGTTTCTGACAAACCAATAAATTGGAGTCTCGAAAGCTCTGCATATACAGTACAGTCAGGGAGGGGCAACACCCGCTGGGTCATCAATTTTGGTGCAGTCTTCCTGTTCGTTTATGCTAAAATAATACTATGTAGGTAATTCAATTTCTCCCCAGCTGTAAACATAGTGAGGAATGCTGGATGCAGATCAGGCTGAGGATGGAGGGGGGCCTGGACTGACTCCTTAGCCCCTATGCAATTTCCAGACTGAAATTTTGAGAAACTTTAAACCCAGGGTGGCTTTTCTTCTTTCTTCATTTTGGGGGATAGCACATCAGCAGTTGTCAAAAGGTCCCACAGAATTTCCACTCAGAGGGTGTGAGTGTTTATTGATGGAGATCTGAACATAGGGCTCCCCATAGGAGCTACCAAGGATTCTGGGCATTCATGGGGGGAATTCGAGACAAGTTTGCTCCTTTCAGCCTCAGTTGGTACTGGCAGGCACTGGAACCAAATTCTCATCTTGGATACAGTTATATAAAACTAGATGTGCTCCACCAGCTACGTTCAAAGCGTGGCCCTATACCTAATACAGTTTTTGAGTTGGTTTTTTTTTCAGTATAATTGCTGAATTATAAACCTAACGCTGTGGTGGTTAATGAGCTGCACACATTAAGGAGGAAATCTGTGGCGGACTGATTGTTTTAGCAACCGTGACATTGTGTATAAAACATGCAGTTCTTATTGGGAGTCCTTCCTTCAGTAAGAGGAGAGGTTCAGGGCTATAAAAGCAGCACAGATCCCTGGAGAGGTGGAGCCAAGGGAGGCTGGTTGTATCCTTGCAACAAAAGATGCTGTGTGTGGTAAATGAAAAAAAAACCCATGAAAAAAACCATCATCAGCTGTTTAGCAATCACAGATAAAACTTCCTCAAGAAGCAGGGAAGATGGGTTAGGTGGGGCGAGTTCAAAACAAAGGCAATAGATTATGAAATATTTACTTTTTCACTGCTGCTGTTACCAGGCTATACCTCGCTCTTCTCCACAGCCGTGTCTGTGGGGAGCACAGGCTCAGGCTTTCAGGGGTGGTTACATGCCCAAAAGGTCTCACTAGTAGCTAGAGCAGGGTCTGTAGAAGGCACTAACTCTCACGTGCCCCAGCTGAACACATTGCACCCACACAGCACGCTGGGAAATCACCTGTCCTTATCCTCCTCTGAACCAACCATACATGGTCTACCTAATCCTCTTCTTTCATTGCAAAATTCATCTTATACACTCATTTTCCCTCGCTCTTGCTCTATTTTGACTACTGAAATGGTGAACTCCTCAGCAGTGTGTTCCATCCCTACCAGGACAGTGCCTGATCTGAGCCAGGCCATAACATTCTCCTCTGATATGCAGAAAACATTGATCCGAGTTATCATAAATTGCTCTGTAATTCTGCTCGGGTTTTGTGTGCAGGCTGTTTCTCTGAATTCAGCTGGCACCTTTTCTTACTCAGGTGTATTGCTAAAGGCTTTTATGCAAGGGCTGTTTTGTTTCTCCAGCTCCCCTCCCCTCTCTTCCCCACCTTAACAAACAGCTTTGTAAGACAGAAGAAAAGCTTTTCTCTCTACATCCTGAGAGATCTATTTACACTTTAATTGGGGCGGGACAGGTCACTCTTGCCCTCCCAAGACCAATATAAGAACAGACTTTGAAACAGGACTTTGTAAGTACCTATGTTTGCTAGAAATATTTAGCTTCTTAGTCCTGCGACCAAAGCAAATCGTTCACTTGAGCAGAACATGATGGGCTTTTATTTCCCATTATGGGAAATACAATCTGTGTGATCCTGAAAGCATCGTTTGGTAGCTGACATTTGAGGGTCAGTTCAAAGTTATTGTTAGCTGTCTCCTGCTCTTCCATTTTCTGGCTGGTATCTTGATGAGAGGCTGCTGCAGTCAGCACTTAAGTGTCCTTTTTAAGGATAAAGATTTTTGCCAATTTTTCTTGTAACTTTACAAATTCAGAATTCTCTCTCTCAGGTAATTTTGAAATACAGCCATAGAGATATGTGCTAAATGATCAGTAGTGACTCAGAGGATCAAATATATTTTTAAAACTATCAGGATATATTGTTCTATTTTCCCAGAAGCTTAATAATGAATAACCATAAACCTGGCATGCTTATATTAATCTCTGTAGGATATTACAGTTAGTATTCAAGACCTGAAGTATTTTTTTCAGCGACAACACCAGTAGGTTTGTACCTTTTCCATTTATTCTATGCTAGACAGGTCAGTATATAAACCATATGCTGTTTCCTTCTTGCACAGAGACAACAGCTGGAAGATAACTCAGAGAGAGGATAGACCACATTTATATTTTCTACTGTTAAAATACTATCAAGAAGTACTGTTTATATACATTTTTTTTTACACTTCAGAAGATACTTTTTGTTAATATGCCAGAACTTTAAATTGGTACTTAAGGAATAGTTTAATATTTTTGTGTGGTACCTGTATCTCAGATTATAAAGTTACTCATGAAATTAGGCAAAAAGTAACTTGATAACCATGAACAAGTTAAAACTTTATCATTTAGGCTTAGACACATCGCTAAAGATACTGGAGGGGAATGGTTATGTTTCAGACTTGTATTTAACTCCCTGTGGGTGTCCTCCATCATGGGTACCCCATCCAGCAGAGCCTACTGGCAGGAGCCATCCATTGGCAATGGGAAGCTGCAAGGGCAGAGGTACTCTCAGATTGTGCATTTCTTTCCCCGCAGCAGTCCCTAAATTAAGGACTTGGGAACTTTTTGCCCTGACAAAGTCAACAGCATCATCACTCATGTGCTTCCACCCAGTAAGGTAACACTGAGCTGGGAATAAATCTCTGCATTACGAGCATTGGCTTGCTTTAGAGGAGCTTCATGACAGATGCAGCTTCACTGCTTCTCTAGCTGCCAGCCAACCTAGTACCTTGGTAATGCAACCATGCAGCTTGTTCGGCAGCTAAACATGTTTTTAATGTCCTCTGTACTTCCTGATATCAAAGATTAAACACCTCTTTTGTGCTTTTCTAAAGGCTTTACCTAACTCTTTCATGTCAGTGCACACATAAAAGCAAATCCCACTGCTCAGTCTGTGTGGCCACCCCCTAGCACAGCTCTGGTCCTGAAGGTATGTGTGGTATTCATGGCCCTGGTGCAGCTGTAGCCATGCTGAGGGCTGATGTTACCTTAAGTGAATCTAGTGCTTAAAATGTCAGTGGGTTCTATGCTCTTAAAAGTACAATACTTTTGGACTAATATTCTTTGGCTTGCAGCTGGGATAATGCAAGTTCCCCACAGAATTTTGCTAAACTTGCTCAGTCTTGGCCTATATTCCTTCTGCCACAGAGGCTTTAAAGCAGGCTAGGTAAAGTACTGAAAAACATCCCTGTGCCAGGGAGTCATCTTTCCCTGTGATGATGGGGAACAAAAAGATCTAATAAATCTTCCTCACCTTTAGTTTTTATCATTCCCTCTTCCCTAACACAAGTACCTGCCCATCAGGCAGGGAATTTTGTTATATGCAAACCAAAAAAACGATGTCAGACCTGCAGTCTTGGTTTATCAGTGGTGAAAAGCCAGGGCAGCTCCAGGATAGACCCACAGGGGACAGTTTAAAGTCATTTTTGTGGTCCTTGGTGTACAGATGTTCTTCTGGGCATTTCCATCACTGTGACAAGCAGCCAGTGTTTTGTTCACACCAGGGTTTCCAAATGTCTGGAATATTGAAGCAGGAGAAACCATATCTTTCTAGAGCTTATTTTTATGGAAAGTATTATGAAAAGGGGTCCTTAGGAAATAGCAAGTCACCAGAATACTTATTAAAATGACCTTAAGGTCAGATTCTGCCACTGTTAATCACAATAGTTGTACCTTACTCTCTGAGCTTTCCCATTGGATTCAGTGGGATTTACTTAAGGAATTTGGGTACTACTTGATGGGACCAAAGTGGCAGAGAGGCTGGCCTTTAATAAACACAGCAGCTGTAACGCAACATGCCTTCATTTTTACCTTCTATTTTAGCAAAGTAAAAATATGCAAGTTGTTTTCTTTTGAATATCCTTTCTTCACAAAGAAGAAATTTTATGTAGCAATTGTTAATATATTCTGTCATTTTTATCAATATTTTCATATATTTATTGTAATGTGAAGCCATCTTTTCTGAGAATGTCCTTCTAGATTAGAAGCTCACCAGTTTTTTATTAAAAAAAAAAATCTGCAATAGAAGAAAGAAAATAATTGTATTCTGAACTCTCCTTGAAATTCTGCAGGTGTCACAAAGATATTTTCCAGGTTTTGTTTGTATTTATTTTTATTTTACTTTAAGCCGCTTCTGCCAAATATCTTTATGTAGAAGAACTGGGCAATACTTCATGCTCTTTCTGAAATGATAAATAGTGGACAATGACTTGATTCAGTTTTGTAACAGCTACATGAAACAGAATGGGGCTGCTATACAATACTGAATATAAATGGAAAACTCACCTATGAAGAATTTTTTTGTACTTCCACAAAATAAAGTGATGAGAATTTATTGACATACTTTTATGTGCTGTGAGAAAGGGATGCAAGAATTAATTTTTTTCTTCTCCTTGTCAGAGAAGAAAATGAATTAGACTTAGGTTTCACTCTACTAAATGGGTTCTTTTCAACCAGAGACACAAATGACTTCTTTGGGTGTTTGCAAGAATATTCTTAGCTTTGAGCGTTAGTTCAGGTCGTTGAACTTGAACTCAAGGGCTTGAGGATTTCAAGAAGGTATTTTACTAATAAAAGCTTTCATTTTTCAAAGTAATAAAGCATTGCTCTTTGGATTGTTTTTTTAAGCCAGCAAAATTAAAAATACTCAAATACAATGTAGTTCTGGGATACACAGGTTGCAGTGCACAAGTCTAACCCTTTCTGAGGACTTCAGAAGTTGGCGAAGGATTTGAGCTAGTCCCGTGCCCACAGACAAGCTTAACACTGTCTAACCTAATGGTGAAATTGTTCATGTCAAACATCAATGCTAGATTTTCTGAGAAGAGTTTAATAATGATTTAACTACAATCAAATGTGTACTATACAAATTCAATCCAGAAGATTCAAATGTCAATATTCAAGTCAGAAAATACATGGTTTAATGCTGTTTTCCTGTGTCCTGCTGATGTGACTGCAGCTATTGAGATGTTTCTTTTTAACTTTTTGGTGATGGAAAAAATCATTAACACAGAAAAGTTAAAATTAGAATTTAGAGTCTGACTGATGTCACGTGCAAAGGCAGGATAAGACTTTTGCTTCTGTCCTTCAGCCAAAGTATTCCTTAAAAGTATGTAAGTAAATGTCACTGATTCTTGCAAGTTTCATGGATATAAGGGTAAAAAACCTGGTGGAACCTTTAATTAACCAAGAATAATTATGTCTTATTTGTTATTTTTCTAAGTGTAAAATGTTTTCCTCAAATAGAAGCAGGGCAAAGAAATAGATTAGTGAATGTGACCCATTAACAGACAAATTCTGTGCTGAAAATACTTCTCGACTATTTCAACAATATTTCTGAAGAATTAGTACATTCAAAGGAGAGTGAGATTCCTATCATATTATATGTAAAAGGAAAAATGAGATAACTGTTCACATTTATTTATTCTAGAGGAGGAAAATTCTGTATCATCTATCCCTTTTTTTGGCACTACAAGATTGTTTGTGATTATGTATCTATAAATGTGTTTGTACAATACAGTACTAAAATATAGTACTGTATATAAAATAGTATATAGTATATAAAATACAGTACTACAATACAGCCTAAAATATGAAGGCAATATTACTTCCCTAGAAAATTATTTTGTACAATAATACCTTGACCTCATAAGAAGTATTTTTTTCCCAATCTTAGCTCTAGTGTTCCCCTTCCTTATCCACGGCTATAATATTGTGTAATTTTCTGTATAATTTCTCTCTATGGGAGACATGGCAGATCTTTTAAATATCTGTATTGCCTCTGAAATAGCCAGTATCTGAGTTATACTCATTTTGTTCTTTATATTTCTTGCCTACATGTGGTGGTAGCAGTACTACAACTGCAGGCTTTACTTTCCGGTCTTATGATAGCATTTGGAGAGCGTGGTCATAGGTCATAGTACTGTGGTGCTAACAGTGATGCCAACATAAAACAAGGCACTGCAGCTGCTGTGGAGTTTGCAGTCAGAGCACAAAATGGACAGACAGACACTAATGCGGGGAATACCAAAAGAGCAAGGGAAATGATGATCAGCCCTCAGTGCTTAAAAACTTTGGGCTTAGGAAAGGCTCCTCCTTGGACAAGCCTTGAACAGCAGTTTGCTGGGTCTGAGGGTGTGCTTTCCTTCAGTCATGTCATCTGTCATGGGCTTCAGAGTAAGGGCCCTAAGAAAGATTGCTTTAAAACAACAGAAAAAACCCCTTTTCTTGGTGTATAGGGTTAAGCCTCAAGACATTTCCCAGGATGGAGAAATCCCTTGGCTTCCATGTGTGCATAAGTGTATTTAGTCTCTTTTTTCCTCAGGCAGACAGTCCTGCAAGTTTCTCATTTCATAGTTTGTGTTGGCTGGAAGCAAGAGGAGTTTATTATATTTAAATTTATTTATGTTATACTTGTGACTATTATGTTTCTTAATATTTTAAAATGTCATAAACATTTCAAGTGCTGAGGGCTGAATCATTGCAAATCACAATAAATTCCAGTGTTCAGAAAGTAAATCAAAGGGCTCTGTCCCCTCAGCCAAAAAGGCACTGGACCAGAGGTGCCTCTTTCAGGGAGAGCAGAAGAAACCTGTGAGCAGAGAGCAGGGCTTGGGTGCCCAGCTATCCCTCTTAGGTACAAGTGGATTTATAGGCTATAGGAATGCAAAGAAATTACTAGCTGCTAAGTATTTAAAAGAAATATCAGGACAGTATCTGGATCTTTACCTTTACGGGAGAGGCAACTTGTCTGTTTCAAACTGGTACAGCACCTAGCAGGGGACTCCAGTGGCCCAGTGTTCTCTGTCCCCAGGTAAAGTCCCTGCCCATAGCAAGAAGTAGGAGATGGAGGCCCCCATTGTCAGCTCACCATCCTGGTGGGGCATGGTTGCCTTTGGAGAGAGCTTGGGACTCTCTCCTCCTACGCTCTACATTTGAGGTGAAGCTTTGGTGTCTTCGCATTCTCTTTTGCCACTTTTATTTACCCTGTTATACTGCACCCCTCTATTCACCCCTTTTGCTAGAAAATCAGTCTGAGGGCTCATGCTGTGGCTCTAATGTGACCCACACAGGGTCAGCCATACTGACCCCTCAGTCCCATAAACACTGGTTCCTTCCAGGACTGTGACTCCCAAGTTGCTGTTTGCAACTCACCCCCCTTTTTTCCAGATGTACCCATTCACATGTGAGCATTTAAAATGTCTCCTTTAAGAAAAGAATTACGATACATCTAGGGGTAAAATTTTCCTCCACAGGAGACGTTCAGAATTACAAATGCACTGGAAAGTATCACATCTTTCTGGGTCTATAAAATACAAAAGATAATTATTTATTTTGGGTTTTTTTCAGCACCACTATTGCATATTCTAACACCTGCCACCTCATTCTACATTGTTTGATATTGCTTTTATTATGATTTCTTTTATTGCCAGCCTGATCAGGTGAATATTGTTGGCTTTCTCTTATCGATTTTCCACACTTTGTAATGTGTATTACTTGCTGTATCTTTGTCTTGGATTTGTTATTTATGACTCTGTTTCTGTGTTTTTCCTCCTCTTTTCCTCTTAGTCAAGATTGCATTTTTAGCCAAAGTTGTCATCCTTGATTGTGCAATAGTGTTCTTGGGCCCTTTTACACTATTGCTGGACTTTCAGCCTTTAAAATAACTCTACTGCATCACAGAAAGCTGTACTTACATGGGAAAGGAAGAAAACTTTTGCACTTAAAAAGCTTTGGGATTCCAGAACAGTCCAGATAGTTCATAATTTTCCTTTAACCTTGCTGACTTAGATAACACTGGCTGCTGGCAGGTTGTAATGCTGATTTCTCCTCACCAATAAGGAGAGTGATGCTTCTGAAGAGGAATTCAACCTCCTAATTCATTGTCATCAAACTGGCCCTAGTGGGGGTTTGGATGAGTCCATATTTCAAGGAGTATGTTTGCAGTTTGATGTGCACATCCTCTATCATTGAAATCTGTTGTTTTGCCAGCATTCCTTCTACTGATGGCTAGAAGAATGAAGACAAGAATGATGCTATGCTCAAGTGGAATTCCAACTGCCAATATCCTACCTTCAGCTTCTACTCATTTAATGTTTGACATCAACCTAATGATATGATTTTTTTTCTGTATAAAATTAGTTGTGCAGTATTAGACAATACAGCACTGTGTGATTATAACGGTAACAGATTATGAATCTGTTTTTCTGCCTGGTAACTGGGTGCTTAAGCTCAAATTCAGGAAAGCATTTCTATAGAAAAACAAGCTTACAGTGTGCTTAATGTCAATCACAGGTCTGTACTACATTAAGATGCATTTCAAACAGAGAGAAACTTAAGCATGTGTATAGATGTTTTTAAAAATGGAGACTTTAAACATACATGTTAGATGGGAATTTTGTGAGAAATCAAGACAGGATCTGTGTGTGATGTAGGATTGTACCCAGTGACATGACTTTGGTGAGGAGCAGTTCCCCTGTTTTCCTGGGATTTTTGCTGTGCAGTCCCATAGATGCCACTCAGGCAGCACTGTCGTGAGAAACTCAGCTAGCAATAAGGCAAGGAAAAGGTAAGAAAAATAAAGCAGAATTTTTTCTTACCAGTCAGCCAGGCTACGCTTGGCAGAAAGTAGCTCAGTTGTTCAGATAAGTGGGAAGTCAAGCTAGAGATGCAGTCTGTAATACCTTATTTTCCAACAAATGTTTCCACTTTTTTTTTTCAGTTGAGTTGCCACTGAGAAGATTTTGATTAGTTATTCATCAAACTTATTTACAAAATTCTATGTCTGTAGTTAATTTATGAGTAGTTCTTGGCACACTTCAAACAGCTGTAATGGCTGTACTGCGCATATGGTGTATTTCTGTTTCCTGACTGGATGAGGGGAATGAGATTTCCACTGCAAATATTTTTTGTAGGACTTCAAAATTTGCTTTTCCCAAGTATTCAAAAATATTTTTAATACCGTTTCCATGAGCATTCCTGTTTTTGTGAACACAAAGTCAACATGGTTGAAATTAAGAGTTTAAAATTTTAAAGGAAAAATAAAGCGTTTCTTTTTTAGTGCAATCATCCAGCTTGACCCGAAAGTCACTTTAATCCTAGTTCTAAGGTTTCATAGGGAAGTACACAGCCACAGGCACGTTCACACATTACTTGTGTTCATGGAAGCATTAATTGAATTTCCAAAGTCCTGTCTCAGCACATGCTACATGGAGCGGGAAGGATTCTTTCAAAGTCTCTCTCACTGTTGGATCTCAAGTCCTTGTAGCAGATGGCTTCATACAGGAGAAGGAGGAAGCTAGTACCTAAAGCTCACAGGGATAAGCAGTTATGGCAATGACACTATAGTGTGAGAGGCATTTCACTGGACAAAGGGAAACAAAGTAGTGTCTGAACTGACTAAAAAATTGCAGTTCTCCAAGCTGTGGGAAAAAAAAAAAAAGAGTCATGTAGTTGTGTTCAAAAGCATTTTTACTTTGAATTCTTGAAAAAGGAAATACTTTTCCTATACTACAAGCAATGCTATCAGAAAGAGATAGCCCCCAGCTGTTTCTGAGTGACATACAAACAGAATAAACAGCTTCACCTTTGGCACAGAAGTCTCACAAAAATATGCAGGAAAACGCCACCCTCCACCTCTTTCATTAAAACTAGCTCTTCTAAAATACTTCTGATGCAGATATTCCTACCCGGATAAATCCAGACTGCCCCTGTGGTGGGGTGGGATGGATGTGCTGGGTGGAGTTCAGATTATCTCTCCTTTCTGTCGCACTCCTGTCAGTCACTGTGTGTCCCGACACTGAGGGAAACCTGGCACTGTAGCAGGGGAGCTCAGCATTTCAGTGAACTAAACCAGCCTCTCCTCTTGCTGATTGCTAGCACTGGTCAAGATTGCCTTTCTCCCTGGCCAGTTTATTTGGGTCTTGGCATCTGTCCGACTCTGTAAGCACTGCACAAGACCAAAAGGATCTAAAGCTCAGGACCAGCTTGGCTAGGTTTCTAGGGATTTTACAATTGAATTTTTTCTTTTACTTGTGCAACATTTCCAAGAAATACTTTACAATACATATATTTTTTAAGCATAGCTGTCTGTCAATTTTCATGGCAAAAAAATGTATTTGGAAACTGGAGAATAGTAATAGTAGAGTTGTTTTTAAAGGAATCACCCTACACCATTCTGGGCCAAAATCTTTTATTAAAGTTTTTATGAAAATCCTCCCTGTTTTTTACATTCCAGTGAGTCTAATAGCTTTGCAGGTTTTGATGATCTAGCAGGTATAAGCACTTCTCACATTAAATGCAGTGTTGACAAAGGAAATTCACTAGCAAAGGTTTCATTAACTGGGGATTATACTGAAACCTTTTCCCAGAATTGCCAATAAATGGAGCCCTAATCCAAAATTTGGCTTTAAATTCAAGTGCAACTAATATAATTTTGCGTTTGGTTTAAAATTACCTGTGGTTATTTTCTCATTTTTGCAATATTCAGCATTATGTCATCTGGACTCTCAAACAGCATTGTTCCTATGATGAAAAAGCAAACTTAAATCCTGCGTGTGAATGAAACTTCGGTTGAACTTATGCTTCCTATGAGTCCTGTGGAAAAAGAGCTTACTCCTGCAAAGATGGTGAATTAACTAGTTCCTTCAAACAACGCTGTTGGTGGTGAGCACACTGCTCAGCCAGGACTTTGCGCTGGGTTGAAGGTCCTAAGGTGATGCATCTATGGTGCACTGCTCGAACCTGAGGACGTGCCCTTCCTGTGTTGCTCGGAGTTTACAGTAAGAGGATGCAGAGATGGACCTGATCTCTGAGGGAGCCTGTGGTGCTCAGGGGGTTGCAATTCCCCCAGTACTCTGGCCAGGGGAAATCTGGTGCAACTGCAGGCAATGGGAGTTTTGCCATTAACGTAAGCTTCTTGACAGTCTTGCCTGCCTTAGTATAAAATAATGTAACACCCTCCTCTGTTTCTCTCTTCTGGTATTGAAGTTGTCTGACAAGATGCCCTGATTTACTCTCTTCAGGCATGTGAAGAGGTTACAGCAGCTGCCAGCTTCCTCAACCAAGAAAGTCTGCAAATTTACAGATTCTTTAGGTGGGTGCAGGAGTCATACGTGGTCTTTCTAAATTTGTTTGTGCACTGCAGTGATCTTTTTCACTGTTTCTAGGATTAAAAAAGTTTCAATGACAGATTAGGGATTGCAATTAGGGAGGCCTGGCCTGGAAAGGTGATGAGAGCCTGATTCGATTCTCCTAAACTCAGTGGGAATCTCTCCAAGGATCTAATAGGTTTAGGGTTTATAACACAGGCTGTTAATATGATGTTTTTGAAACTACCTGAGGGAGCTGAGCGTAGCTGTCTATTAAAATAAATAGGAATTGGATATTTAAATTCCTTAGACATCTCTGAAAGCCTCACCTCTAAGTAGCGCATAAGATCTAATGTAGTTCCGTTGCACCTAATTTACAGTTTCTACTTAAGATGATGTAAACTCTGGGGTTTGTTTCAAAATTCAGTTCATTTATTTACAGCTCCCAAAGTTAAGCCACTGTTGGTGTTCTATGACACGAAACCAAATATTTTTTAGTAGCAGGCATTGTGGTCACAATTGGTGTTTAGACTTGCATTACATCCGGGTCAAGAAGACTGCAATATCTCATGAGAGAATGGAGACAGAATCATAAATCTGGAGTCATTCTGGTTATCTTTTTAAAAAAGAGTTTAAACTCATATCACACCCCCCCCCAAGCTTCCTTAATAGTTTTATATAAAAAATGAAGTGCCTCAGGAAAATCACCAATGGCTCTTCTATCAACACATAGATTCATTTTCTCTCCCAGATTAGGGTGGTCTGAAGCTATCAGCAGCTGATCTGACAGAGTAAATCTGAAACAAATTGCTGTTGCTATAATCCTTCCTTGGCATAAGGTGCTGCAGAAGAAACCAGGTATTGTTGCATAACTGAATTGGTTTGGCTAGTGGTTCATTAGTGTGTATTGAAAAGTGTTAGGTTCCCTGCAGTTCTTATCTATCTATCTATCTATCTATCTAAATTTGGTTGGAATATATGTCTTCATCCCCAGAATAATGTAGGAGAAGCCATCTCCCAGTACCTCCTGATTTTAAAGTTGATCCACAAGTGTAAAATGAAGTTCTAATGTTCATAATCTGGTAATCTGAAGTTGGTTTTTTTTTTTTATTTATTTTAAGGTTTGGGAAGTGTGGTTAACTTTATGTTTGTTTATATTTTTCCTGAGATTTCTATTTTGACTGAGATTAAAATACTATTGGAAAAAGCTGTTAGTCATAATAGCAACTTAGTAGTGTGTTATGGTGATGCTTGAAGTCATGAAAAGGCTGTAACAGAGACCAGCAGGAGTATTGCTAGCTTCCTTGGCATGGGTGGAGACACTTAGTTTGGTAAGCCAGAAGAAGTTCTACATTACTTCCAGAATTTACTGAAGAGTTGTGGTTCAGATGCCATAGCTGTGTTTATTGTCATTTCAGGGACTGAATGTTGAAGATTGATTTGGTCCATCCCAGGAAATTTCCATGTATGGTTGGGTTTCATTTTACTGAGCAGGTGTTAAAAGAAAGTGGATGCTTCAGGGAAAAAGCACACCATTTCTCTCAGTTTGAAGAAAGCACCACTTTATTCTAAATATAAGTTACTGAGGAAGTGCCACCAAGGTAGGTCCCAGTGCCCCAGGCCAGCAGCATGCTCTGGGGGCAGAAGAGGGAGCAGTGGAAGAGGTGGGGGATTTCTGCTCTCCTCACAGGAGTACATTGCAGAGGGTGTCACCCCTGAGGGTGCTTTTCTTCTCATCTTGGTACTTGCTCTCTCCTCCTTACTCTTTGGTTATTGTGTGCACACTCATCAATGTGGTTAACAAGCTAGTTGAATAGGTTTGGGATTTTTTCCTTTGATTGGAGGTCATGCCACCAGTGGAAGAGAGGGCTTCTCTCTTGCATATTATTGTAGTATGAAAAGGAACTGTGTGAATTCACATTATTTTTCTTTCTTAGCAAAACAAAAGAGCTGAAATATTTTAAAAGCTAATTGCATCAAAGGAAGGAAATTAAAAAAACCTTACAGAAATTCAGGTTGCTGAAAAACTCAGGTCCAGTCCAGGCAAGTATGTTTTATATTAAAAGTTAAACAACCAGCAAGTATAATATTTCCCAAAGTTTCATCTATCATGCTACTGGTTTTTGCGTGGAGAGAAACATAACCTTCCCTTGCTGTGTCTCAGGAAAAGTAAATAATATTGCTAAGAAGCTTGTCATATCACAAGTGCCTAATTAGGGAGGCTTGGGGAGCTGGCAAGTTTGCAAACTTCATTAAAAACCCTGCAATGCCCCAAGGAATAAAAATGTTGAGGGATATCTGCAAATTATATAGGTGCAAGTTGACCTGCATCCTTATACCACTAGACTGTAGGATGATTTAGTCAGAGAGATGGACAAGGTAGCATGTGGATGCATGGAGTGAGGCATAGAGCTGACAGGAGTGTGGTTCAAGCAGCTGCAGCATGGCATCCAGTTTGCTCTCCTGCTTGAACACAACTCTGGAAAAGCAGAAGAAAGATTTGGCAGTAGCCCTACACATTTTGAAGAGAACCAGGGACCTGCTGGGTGCAGGAAACTGGAGTATTGATTTGTGGTGAAAGCAGCCTCACTACACAGTGACTGGGGTTGAGGTTCCATCAGGAGAGAGCACAGTGAAATGTAGTCTTTCTGAAGAGAATTTCTGTCCTCTATTCTGTGTGTGGAGAATATGCCTGTCTTTGGTCCTGAGAGTATGAGCTCCCACCAGCCACTGGAAGTTAATAACAGCAAAGGGCAGGAGAGTCCCCTCTCCATCGACACAGGGGTGCACGTAAAGCTACGTTTCCTGACACCATGACAAATATTCCAAATGCCACACCCCAGCAGCATTCTGATGGGGATCTCTTAATTCCTCCCATTGAAGCTGCTGTGGTTTTAATGCAATAATTAGGGAACATAATGGTGGTGAGTATCAGCCACGTCAAGTCATTATATGTCTCCCCTCTCTCTAGTGTCTGTCCCAACCACTGATCTTGAAGCTAAGGCTTTGCTGGTCCCTTCTTTATTAGCCAGTTGATTACTTTGGATATTTTCAAATGTTGAAAGCATGATTTAAAAATATTTATTTATTTTCTTATGGAAAACTGAAATGCCTTTTAGGGGAAGAAACAGAGTCTAAGAACAACTGTACTATTTGTATTATTGTGTATTAGAATACATGTTTTCTAATAATGAAAGAAAGAAATAAACAAGTCCTAGCCACATATTTGACACATTTGCATGGCCGAAAACTGGAAGTCATGGGGAAAATTAATATTAAGGGCTTGTATAAACATCTCATTAAAAACAGAGTGAAAAATAAACAGATAATCCTCTCAAATTGCTTTTCATGCCCTAAACTATAACTTCTATAACTTTAAAACAACTGTGTTTACTAATAATGAACCACCAGTATGTTAGGGCTGTATGAAAGAACTGCAACAAATAGTGACTTCATGGGATAAGCTCGGAAAATCAATCAATCAATCAATCAATCAATCAACCAATCAATCAACCAATCAAGTCCACATTGGATTAGGCACATAGGGAGGCTTAATTAGGTATTAGTGAGCCCCTTAATGAAGAACACCTGCTGAGGATCTAAACAGACATTTCTTTTAAACATATTTATACCCAGCCTCTGGGCTGTGGAGTTGACATTCGGTGCCTACCTTGCTGATCAGCCCGTGCTTGCAATTGTTTACAAGCTAAACAGCAGGGGAGCAAGGGCACTAAATAAATAACATACTGTCAAGCTATTTCCTTGTCCAATAATGGTTTCTTATTAATTCCTTCCTGATCAGTGATCAAGGAAGGGTAAAGACAAAACCATTCATT